>JASAUF010000470.1:4705000-5905000 GCA_030180095.1 Magnolia changhungtana | reverse complement strand
CGGGAAAGCGACAAGAAAGGGGTGGTGCAGCCCATGTGGTGCTTGGAAACAGTGGGAGGGAGATTCTCCCACAACTCTCTATCTTTCTCTCTCTTTTTCTCTCTTCTTACTTAGGGTTTTTTCCCAAATTCATATGGCTGTGAGAGAGGGTGCTCTACGATCCTTATATAGCCTAAAAAGTCTCTGAAATAGACTTAAGTTCAAGGTATACTTGGGTTATATCCAAATCGGCTTTAATTCAGCTCAAAAGAGGGTTTCTGGCGGCCCTCCTTGAGCCAAAAGTCAAACTTAAGCTTACTAACCTTGGATCTACGTGGAGTTATGTTTTTGTCTCAGTCAGATTCCCAGATCACGCATGGCGAACCAGTTTCAGTTCAGTGGTCAGTGGGCCTTGATCCGAAATTCCAAGTACATGTAAATGTTCCTGAAATTTTTCCTGATCCGAGGGTGTATTTGGGTCAGATTCCGACGGTTTGATTTCTTATAAATTGACCGCAAGTTTCAAGTCTCAGATCACTATTCCAGATATTTATTTTGTAAATGAATTTTATGTTTTCACACTCCTTCGCTCCGGGCTTAAGCGAACGGCCGTGGGGACTGTCTAGGGCTGATTTCCAAGATGGTTGTCAAGCCCAGCGAGGCGGTCCTAAGTCCTTAACCTCGTGTTATTCAGAGTCCCGATATGCGGTCCAGACCTGATACGGAGTTTCAAGGTATTCCTGAGAGCAGTCGGGTAATGAGTTTGATCCTAGATTTTAGGGTAACCTAGCATCAAGGATTCTACAAGTTTTGGGTCTTGTAGATCGTATTTAAAGCGATCCAAACGGATTTCATGGCTAATCTAGTTTAGCACTTAATTAACTTTGTCAAATTTTTAAAGGATTTAATCCTAAGTGATTTCTTGTCGAGGTGGTACTTGAGCCATTGCACAGAAATTTACGAGTCGTTATAATCTACCCCCCTTAAACAAAAATTTTGTCCTCGAAATTTGTACCTTTTCGTATTCCTTGAGAATCTGAGGGTAGTTCTTTCTGACCTCGGCCTCAGTCTCCCAAGTAGCTTCCTCCTCTGAATGATGCGTCTATAGTACCTTCACAAGTGGAATAACCTTGCTACGTAGTACCTATTCCTTCCTGTCAAGTATACGAGTCGGACGCAGCTCATATGTAGCATCCTCGCTCAACTGTACCTGCTCCCATCTGATGATATGTGAAGGATCAGGAACGTACTTCTTCAGCATAGATACATGAAATATGTTGTGTACAGCTGCAAGTGGTGTGGGCAAAGCGAGATGATAAGCCACAGCACCCACTCGATCCAGTATATGGAACAGACCGATAAATCTCGGTGTGAGCTTCCCCTTCTTCCCAAACCGAAGGACTCCCTTCATAGGGGAAACTCGGAGGAACACGTGATCTCTGACCTCGAACTCGAGTGGTCGCCGCCTCGTATCAGCGTAACTCTTCTGTCTGCTCTGCGCTGTAAGAAGCCGATGCCTGATAATGTTGACCTTCTTTGTGGTCGCCTGTACCAACTCTGGGCCGATCAGACTACGCTCGCCAACCTCAGCCCAATAATGCACTGCTCTGCAAGGACGACCATACAGGGCCTCATATGGAAGCTATTATTGTAGGCGAACTCTGCGTAAGGAAGACAGTCATCCCAACTATCCTTGAAGTCCAACACACATGCTCGCAATATATCCTCCAGAATCTGATTCACCTGCTCTGTCTGTCCATCGGTCTGAGGATGAAATGCCGTACTGAACTTCAACTTCACACCCATCGCTTCCTGGATACGATTTCAGAAGATAGATGTGAACCGAGCGTCTCTGTCCAACACGATCTCTAAAGGAACTCCATGCAGACGGACGATCTCTCTGATGTACAATCTAGTCAGCTCGTCTGCAGAGTTCGTAACTCTGATAGGGAGGAAATGGGCCGATTTGGTCAACCGGTCCACAATCACCCAAATGGAATCGTGTCCCTTCCTCGTCTTCGACAACCCTGATATGAAATCCATGGAGATGAAGTCCCACTTCCACTCTGCTATAGGCATGGGCTGAAGCAGTCCAGGAGGTCGGCGATGTTTTGCCTTGACCTGCTGGCATATCAGACAACGAGACACATACTCAGCGATGTGGGCCTTCATGTTATCCCACCAATACAACCGTCTCATATCCCGGTACATCTTCGTCTACCAGGATGCATCGCAAGCTTCGAGTTATGGGCAGACTCGAGAAGCTCATGTCTTAAGTCAGGCAAGTTAGGAACGCATAGGCGGCCACGGAATCGTAGACCCCCATCAGAACCAACTCTCCACTCGGAGTCCTCGGCGTCACTAGTTTGCTCTCGAAGCTCAAACAACCGTACATCGCCCTTCTGGGCCTCAACGATCCTATCATCAACAAGTGGTCGCACCCGAACGTGGGCAACACACTCAAATGGCTCCTCCACTGTGAGTCTCTGCTCGAAGTCCCGCACGAACTCAACCAGGTCCCACTCTGCTACCATCAACGGAGCCGCAAATGCTATAGCCTTCTTGCGGCTCAACGCGTCTACCACAAGGTTCGCCTTGCCCGGATGGTAGGAAACCTCAAACTTGAAGTCCTTCAAGGTCTCCATCCATCGGCATTGTCTCATATTTAAGTCTCGCTGCGTGAATATATACTCAAGGCTCTTGTGGTCACAGAAAAGCTCGAACTCCTCTCCGTAGAGGTAATGTCTCTAGAGCTTTAATGCAAAGATGACAGCTACCAACTCAAGGTCGTGTGTAGGGTAATTCTCCTTGTGCTTCCTTAATTGTCTCGAGGCATACGCAATCACCCTGTCCTTCTTCATAAGGAAACAACCCAAACTAACGCGAGATGCGTCAGTATATATCGTGTACTTTACCCCTTGCTCTAGCAATACTAGCATAGGGGCAGACGTCAACCTGTCCTTCAACTCCTTGAAAGCTGCTTCCGCCTTCTCATTCCAAGCGAACTTCAGGTCCTTCCGTGTCAACTGAGACAACGGCCTGGCAATCTTCGAGAAATCCCGAATGAAGCGCTTCTAATACCCTGCCAGACCAAGGAAACTCCTCACCTCGGTAACTAAGCTAAGCTGCTGTCAATCCTGAACCATGGCTACCTTAGCAAGGTCCACTGTTATCCCATCCTTGGACACCACATGTCCGAGGAACTTGACTTCCTCCTGCCAGAAGTCGTACTTCTTATACTGCGCATATAACTAATTCTTCTTCAACGTATCCATCACCGCCCTCAGGTGCTCCTCGTGCTCCTCTTGACTCGTAGAGTATATCAGAATGTCATCAATAAAGATGATGACGAATCGGTATGGAATGGTCGAAGTACTCGGTTCATCAGGTCCATGAACACGGCTGGTGCGTTCGTAAGACCGAACGACATCACCAGAAACTCGTAGTGCCCAAAGCATGCCCTGAAAGTCGTCTTCTGCACGTCCTCATCTCTGACGCGCAGCTGATGATACCCCGACTGCATCAATCTTTGAAAAATACTTCGCCCCTTCAACTGATCAAACAGATCATCTATACTGGGCAAAGGGTACTTGTTCTTCACCGTGACCTGGTTCAACCTACGGTAATCAATACATAACCATAGTGTCCCGTCCTTCTTCTTCACAAATAGGACAGGTGCTCCCCAAGAAGACACACTAGATCGTATGAAACCCTTCTCTACTAACTTGTCAATCTGTCTCCGCAGCTCCTCCATCTCACATGGAGGCATACGGTAAGTCGGCAATGAGATAAGTGTCGCACCAGGCGTAAGATTAATGGTGAAATCGATCTCGCGTCGAGGAGGCAAACCAAGAATCGTCTTAAACACATCTGCAAACTCCCGAACCACCAACGTATCTTCTAATGCCGGACCATCGATCGGCGCTAACAAAGCAGTATAACAGTCAACACGGCAAGGCCAACTGACCTGCACTGGAAACGTGAAAGCGGTGCTGTCAGATCCATAGGCCGTCACGACTCGAGTATCGCAATCTATCTCTGCCCTCATCTTAGAGAGCCAGTCCATACCGAGAATAACATCGTAGTGCCATAGTGGAGCAGTAATGAGGTCGACGAGCACTGTCCTGCTACCCAAATCCACGAAGCAACCCTCACATATCCGTGCGACATCCGAAAAAGTCCCAGTGGCCGTAGTGAGTCTCATTCCCTTCGTGAGAGTAGTACGTAAAGCTAGACGCTTAACTGCCCCATAAGAAATAATAGAAGTAGTGAACTCAGTGTCCACCAACAAGGAAACGGAAGTACTGTGAATGTGAGCCGTACTCTTAAAAGTTGTCGGGGCCGAAATCGACATCTCAGGTGGCTCAGCAACGAGCGTATGTACTCGAGCCTACTGCTGACGGTTCAGTTGTGGAACCAAGGACCGTTGCGGCGGCCTGAAGCGTGATACAGGAGGTCAAAAGGAAGGATGAGCAGGGGCAGTCTGAAGAGGTGGAGTCGATAAGGCCTGTGGGCGAGAACGACCCATTATCTGCGGCGGAGAGAAACTACTATCCTTCATCCGTGCGAAACAACTCCCAATAGGATGACCCTGTTTCCCGCAGTACGTGCAGGTCACAATAGAGCGCCTCATCGGATCCACTGGCGCTGCAATCCTGGGAGGCGAGTCAGCACGAGGCCTCTTGCCTAGGATAGGCCTACTCTGTACCTCCTGTCGTGGTCTCGCAACCATAGTACCACGAGAACGGGCTAGCCGATCAACATCCTGCTCGGCCATCATAGACAAGTGCACCAGCTCCGCATAAGAAGGTATACTAATGCAGCACATCTTCGACCGTATGTCAGGTCACAAACCCAAAGAAAAACGACGCATCCGCATCTGCTCATCAACCAGTATAGTCAGGATAAAGCGGCCCAACTCTGTGAAGCGGTGCTCGTACTCGGTAACCGTCATGCCTCCCTACCTGAGGCATAGAAACTCATCCTCTCGCTCATGTCTGTAGGTCTGCAGGTAATATTTCTCGTAGAACCGAAACTTGAATGCCGCCCACATCCACACATGGTCCGCTGCGACAGACCGCAGCACACTGTCCCACCATAGACTGGCCTCCCTCTCAAACATGAAAGTGGCAAACTCGACCTGCTCTGCCTCAGTAGAGTGTAGCATCTTGGAGATGCGGTCTAACCAAAACTCTGCCTCCTCGGGTCTGTGAGAACCCATGAATGAGGGAGGCCTCAAGCGCTGAAATCGCTCGAGTAAGCCGCGGGTACCAACATCTCCAGTAGGAGGTGCAACGGGTGAGGGCAGAAGCACATCCTCAAACTGAGCAGGAGGCTCCGAATGCTCAGCAAGACGTGCAGATGTCAGAGGTAGAGTGGTACTACCACCTTGAGATAAGGCCTCAGCAATAGTGGCCATAAGCTGCTGGTGCTGCTGTTGCTGTATCTGCTGCTGTTGCATCTACTGCTAATGCATCATCAACATCAACTGCTCGATCCTATCAGTAGGTGGAGCAGCCTGTGAGTCATGCTGCGCAGATGATGATGCCCGGTACTGCTCGCGAACCAGGGGCGTATACGGTGGCAATCCACCAGTAGGACCAGCAGGAGGCTGATCAGAATCTAACCCTCGGTCCGCAGGACCACCTCTACCAGAAGGAGTCTGGTCCATCGAGCCAGTAAGAAGGAGGTGTGCCTTGCTCACCGTATACTGCCGCGGCATGCCCTATACAACATAGGTTACAACATTGGTGAGATAAAGCATAGCAACACATCATATAAACACTTTAAGCATTCTACACATCTCATAGCAAAAGAGGCTACATGCTTTTCATTCACCCAAAATTGTCAGAATACATGGACTACAGAGTTATATGAATCATGACAGAAATTACATGTAAGCCAATTACATCCAAAGTATCAAACACTTAAAACATGTTACTAACTACTACATCATTAACATGAAAGCATAAACCGCCTAATGTGATAACCAAAACAACCACAACAACAACTTGGATGGCTAGGCATCTGAGTCAGGCGATGGAGGAGGAGCATTCTTGTCCTGTAAACAACACAGGATGGCCTTCAAGGTGCGAGACACCTTGTTTAGCTTGGTTCGGACCCGCCCGACTTCCTATCGTAGGGCGGCTTGGCCCTCCTCAAGATGGGCTAAACGCGCATCTATGAAAGCCCGATCAATGTCCTGCTCCTGAGCTGCAGGAGGTGAACTCTCCTCTGTATCCTGGGCCTCAGATTCCTCTTCCTGTACCTCATCACCACCACCATCTTCGCTACCAGCCTCGAGGTCAACACTCTCCTCACCGGCACTATCCGACTCATCGCCAGACTCGTCGAGTCGAGCTTGCCGCTGGCGAGAGCCGATCTTCATATTGTTAAGTGTAGCCTCATTTATGACTCGAACTGGCGCAAGGTCTTCCATGTTGATCCTATAGCCGACATCACGAGCCATCCTACATATCAGGCGGCCAAATGGGAGCGAGAGGTCATTATTGACAAATCGAACAACTTGAACTATCTGATATAAGACGAACGTGGGTAGGCATAAGTTGTCCCCATGTTCCATCCTATATAGAAAGTCCACCATCAACCAAGTACACTCCGTGCGGTTACTCGACCGTGGATACACATTATATGTGAAAATGTGGTGGAGGAAACGGAAGTCATCTGTCATCTTCGTCGACGGAAGACAGTTTCCTCGCGTCCAAGAGACCCGTGACCACAAAGGTATCATGTACGACGATCCCTATCTTGCGCACTCCTGGAGAAGTCGTCAGTTGGAAGCACTTCACCACGTGAGATGTTCATGAGCAGCGCCACCTTAGCCACAGTAATCGTACTTCTTATGCCCCTCACAGAGACAGTGAACTGAAGCGGCTCCAACGATGGGTCTATGATGTGAGCGTAGAAGGCGTGAACCGTGTTCTCACATGCAGGAGACTCGCCTTCAAATATAGGACCCCATCCGACGACATCCACCAAATGGTCCATCATCGGGTGTAGCCCAAACATTCTCTCATCCACATAAGCTTCAAACATGATCTTACGGCTAGCAAAACGACCGTATTCAAAACCAATTGGTAGCGCATCCCTGAGTGGCAGTTGGGGATCCAGGTCTCGCTTCAACCTATACTCCCGAACGGTGCTAGTGCCGGCCCCATTGTCAACCCTTCTTCTGGAACGGGTAGGGCTGCTCGGCCCAGCTTCATCAACGGTAGGCTTTCTCTTTCCCATGAGAGAGAGGATGGAAGAAAAGGAGAAAATGGTCGTCACTAACTCAAAAAGGGCCATGGAAGTGGAGGAAAGAGAGAGAAGGGGCTGACCTCTTTGGTTCTCCACAACAACAGTCCCAACAGGTGTTGGAGAGACACAAATGACAGGAAATGAAGAAGGAACAAGGAAGAAATGGAATGGGTTAGGTAGTTACACAATTTTTAAACTTCGAATGGGAGGTGTAAGAGTTCAAATGTGGAAGAAAGGGGAAGGGTAGGAGGTTAGGGCTGCTATGATCGATGGGAGTGGGTGGATCATGGTAAAAAATGGTGGATTGACAGATTAGGGGAAAGGGTTGAGAGGAAAAATTAAAAATAGAAGGGATGGGAGCTTGGAAAGAAAGATGTGAGAGAGAGGGGTGCTACAGACCTAGAAATAGGAACCCCTTGCACATTTCGCACACACCACACATGTGTGGAGGTCGGGCCGACCATGCCCAGGCCGCGGAGGCACCGCAGTCCGCCTTGCCCGGTGCCACGCGGCCGCGGTGGGGTCGGGTCTTCCACCATCCCAAGGTGACAAATGCACCTTGGTTCAACCCTGGGTCCCACTGGATTTAAGTGGGGAGGCCCCCGACTCTCTTCTGTTCCAGATCGGGTGTTTTCAAGAAATTTACGATCTAGACAGTCTCTTACTGATTTTCAATGGCTGGAATTGAGTGGATTGTGATCTAGACTCATCCATAGATGGCCTAGAAATGATTTGGGATTGATACGTGCGATTAGGATCAAGTACGAACTCGATCAAAATGCCCCTTTTTGATGAATTTCGTCAAATGGCGAAATCGAGAAACTTAGGATTATTCCTATATTTTTCTCGCACCCTCCTAAGTTGTAATGTGTCAGCGTACGTCGTGGGAACATAACTCAGGTCCAGTTTAATCAAAATCATGCTCTGATACCAACTTGTAATGCCCTGAAAATCGAGGGTCAAGTATAACTCAACTCCCGAGTTCCAACGCATCACTTATGCAACATAAATAATGCTGATTAAATGTTGTCTATGTTAGAGCAATAAACATGAGTGAGATTATACCAAAATAGAAATTCATACTCTAGATAATTTGTATAAAGGCAAGTGGAAGACCGAGCTGTATATACATATATGTAAAGAAACAAAATCCTTTCATTCTCCAGAGTATGAACCCATGTGAGTCACCATATACATATGTTTGTTTTGCGAACACAATGTCAAAAATTAAACTAAGTAACAATCCCTGCAAAACTCGTCGATCCTTGCAGCCTAGTCGAAGCCGCCAGAGTACTGCATATAATAGAATTCCTGGTCCTCATCATAATTACGCTCCGCCTCCTGAGTCGTCGGCTCGTCTAAACCTGAGACAGAGTCTGGTTGGTGTGTGCAACACCGTCCCGTAACGTGGGAGTGAGTAGCTAACTCAGTGGAACAATAAAGCATAGGTTAACATGTTATCAATACAGTCACGCAGTAGTGATAAAGCAGTAAAATTAAACACTCCTAACTACTCTTATTAATGTAAGTATGGATACAGGTATGATGGATGCCCTCACCACACCCTCCCTCATGCGACACCATCTCACATTCGCGGCATGCTTTCATCCCTCAGTGTTTCACATCTTTTAGGCACATGCAATACATGATGAGCATGATTACCGAGTTTTTAGTTAGTCCATTTCAAACAGCAGAATTGGGAAACTAAGGTACCTCCCTTGTATCATTCCTAAACATGAACCATTCTAGGGTCCTCAGTCCTAGTTAATATCAGACGATGGTGTGTTTTCTAGGTTACTACAAAGGCTGCCAGGGCTGTTACGTACAAAGGTTACACCACTCCCCCATCACCTCTTAAACGATTCATTACTATACAGAAATAGGCCTAGTTCATACTCTATATACCATAGAAAACTCTAAGGATCACCGCGATTTCAGAGTATGCTCGAGGTCACTACAAAGGGCTGCCAGGGCTATTGCTCTCATTCGTTGCACCACTCCCCCATCACCTTATCAATGTAGGCCGACAGCATGAATATAGTGTCCCATACCACCATAATCGGCTCACGAGTCTGGTTGCTCACTGGTCACTACGGGGAGGCACGTGGCCCCAGCGTAGGCCGACAGCTCGACCACGGTGTCCCATACCACCATGCCCGGCTCATGAGTCTTAGCGGATCAAGGTACCATGGTTAAAATGGTTTTCACTGGTAAGTTTGGTATCCTAGGTTCAAGCAGTAGCGACCAAACATGGTGAACATACATTAGACATATCGGGTTCATGACGAGCCTGACTAGCTCGAGCGCATAATCAATTAGACGACATGAAGTGCATAAGCACTTCACGTAGCCTAACCACTGTTGCCAATTGACGTACGACTCGGGTTCGTCAAACGCATCTTACGTGGCGACATGAAACTCAACCACGAGCTCCAATCTGGTACCGATTGTCTGGACTATAGACATAGTCCCAAACTCAATCAATTCTCATCCATAGCATGTGGAGTAAAGCATGATAAACAGAGTAATTCAAGCATGCTAGTAGGCATGTTATAAGGCATGTTATAAAGCATGATATAAAGCATGTTGTAAAGCACTACATCAATAGGAATACAAACACATATATTGCAAGTAAGCGGTTTAAGTAAACAACCTCATGGAGGTAATCATACATGTCTCTAGGGTAGTTGAGAATCCTATCTCAACACCCTCCTAAGGCATCAACATCCAAACACTTGCTCACACAAGCATTTTCACAAACACTTAACATACACTATTTCAACATACTTAGTGTATGTTAGCAAACATGTATTAGGGAGAATCCTTTCACCAAGTAAATATTTTATACACACATAATATATTTATACAACAATTAATCATGGCAAACACATCTCTAAAATATACATGTATACGGTACTTCTTACAATACAGTATTTCTACATACATAGTGTATATTAGTAAAACATGTATTTAGGCGAATCCTTTCGCTAAATAAGTATTTTATCCATATATCGTATATCCATATAACAAATAATCATGTCAAATACATTTTCAAAAAATATACGTATATGGTATTTTCTAAGTATACCTAGAATATGTAAAATTCCATATTCTACAACTTTAATCGAAACACAAAACGGAAAGCACTTTGTACATGTGCAATTGCATGCAGATCATGAATCTATTATTATCTGACATTGAAAGCATTGAAAATCATAACCTATACACCTAAAGTCCTCACCTTACTCCTTGGAATTGCAATGAATCAGCTAGGTTCGTTAGGCTTCCATATTCGGCAGTTTTATAGCCTAAAGAGTGAAACCGGTTAGCTATTTCATAACCTATAACCTTCACACCCTAAAACAGATCTAGGGTTAGGGTTTCTTACCTTAAAACGGAGTCGGTATCGCCGGAAAAGCGACAAGAAAGGGGTGGTGCAGCCCGTGTGGTGATTGGAAACAGTAGGAGGGAGATTCTCCCACAACTCTCTAGCTTTCTCTCTCGTTTTCTCTCTTCTTACTTAGGGTTTTTTCCAAATTCGTATGGCTGTGAGAGAGGGTGCTCTAAGGTCCTTATATAGCCTAAAAAGTCTCTAAAATAGACTTAAGTTCAAGGTATACTTGGGTTATATCCAAATCGGCTTTAATTCAGCTCAAAAGAGAGTTTCTGGCGGCCCTCCTTGAGCCAAAAGTCAGACTTAAGCTCACTAACCTTGGATCTACGTAGAGTTATATTTTTGTCTCAGTCAGATTCCCAGATCACGCGTGGCAGACCAGTTTCAGTTCAGCGGTCAGTGGGCCTTGATCCGAAATTCCAAGTGCATGTAAATGTTCCTGAAATTTTTTCTGATCCGAGGGTGTATTTGGGTCAGATTATGACGATCTGATTTCTTATAAATTGACTGCAAGTTTCAAGTCTCAGATCACTATTCCATATATTTATTTTGTAAAGGAATTTTGTGTTTTCACACTCCTTTACTCCAGGCTCAAGCGAACAGTCGTGGGGCACTGTCTGGGGCTGATTTTCGAGATGGTTGTCAAGCCCAGTGAGGCGGTCCCACGTCCTTAACCTCGTGTTATTTGGAATCCCGATATGTGGTCCAGACCTGATACGGAGTTTCAAGGTGTTCCCGAGAGCAGTCGGGTAATGAGTTTGATCCTAGATTTTAGGGTAACCTAGCGTCAAGGATTCTACAAGTTTTGGGTCTTGTAGATCGTATTTAAAGCGATCCAAACAGATTTCATGGCTAATCTAGTTTAACACTTAATTAACTTTGTCAAATTTCTAAAGGATTTAATCCTAAGTGATTTCTGGTCGAGGTGGTACTCGAGCCATTGTATGGAAATTTACGAGTTGTTACAGAGATGATCATACAACACCAATTTCATGCTCAAGCATGTTGAAAACTAAACAAATAGCAATTTATCATCGTGTGGATGTTGGTGGACCTAATATGTAGGTTTTAGCTAGGTTTTTTCCTAAATCACTCATGTACATTACTCTAGCATTCAAAATCATTAAATTTATCCTAAAATTGGTACTTAGCCACATAAGGATAATGGTCTGACCCTTATGACATTTTGCCCCATTTCATGAAGTACGTAAGGTTTAAGCATTGGGGAAAGGTCGTTGAGAACTTTAGTAAGCATATAAGATTGTAAGAATTGGAAGGAATTAAACACAAGACCTAAACCTACAAACATAACTCAATACTTACCTTCGACAATCGCCGAATCGACACCAATGAAGAACAATGTGAGGGTAAAGGTGCACAAACCCTCATGCTTCCAAGCTCTCCCTCTCTCTTTTTCCTCTTTCTCTTCTTTTTTTTTCTTTCTTTCTCCCTTTTTTTCTTGTTGAAATTCGTATGGGAGGTGAGGGTGCCCAAATGAAGCCCTTATATAGTGCCAGATTTGATGTAAATGGCCCCAAGGGCTAGATTTTTACTATACTATCCCTATAAGAGGGTTTTTCTAACCTCTATGGCCCACTATGGGACGTACATGTTGATATACACCGTAGGATAGTTAGCCCTAATGATGATCTACGCATGGACATGATCAGCCTACCATTTGGATGCGTCGATCGATAGATACGATTAAAAGTCTGTTCAACGATCACCATTGGTCGATCCGGGCCACGCCTATATAGATATGAGCAAGGAAATATCCTTACTCCACGTGTGAAATTTGGTAGTAAACCAACGGTCCGAAATTATTAACTTTACATAAGAGTGGGCAACCCAATTCACTTAAGTTTTAGCTTCTTCCTTTAGGGTATTTGCACTTCTCATGCACTTGTCCTTCGGCTTAAGTTGAGCGATTCTAGACACTACCTAAGTCTGACTCCCGCGATGGACGTCGAGCCTAGTAAGACAGTCATTATTTTATAGTTTTGGAACTAGTAGCCCACTAGCGAGCGGTCTAGAACTTGTTCAAAAAATTGGGGCATTTCTGGAACGAATTAGGTATTGAGATTTCTCGTGGGCAATGATTAGGGTTTGGATTAACTATGTTCATAGTGTGGCCTATTTATAACTAGTGAAAGTGGAGATTTGGTCATGATTACTCTAAATTGTAAGTTTTATGTTAAAAGAGTAATAGGGTTGATTTGGTCTATTAGTTAAGATCGGGGCCCTATCTGACTCGGCTTCGGTTAGATCTTTAATTTAGTTATGATTGACTTGATTAGTTAGCGATGGGTCAGTTAGATTTGGGCCCTGTGTGAGTAAATCGTGGGGCTAACTTAATGTTCAAGTGATCGGGCGGATTTGTTGGCTTCCTATGGTTGATTAATCAGACTTGCGCAGTTCTTTACCAGTACCACCAGTGTATAAACTAACATTGAGTGCTAATAGTCAGTAAGTGATAATATAAGTTAATTACATAAAAATAAAATTCAAGGATTTTTTGAAATCCAAAATAGTGAAAATCCAGGATGTTACAATCTACCCCCCTTAAAAACAATTTCGTCCCTGAAATTGCCTAAGGGTAATAAATAAATATTTTATTATTTCATTTGCCTAAGTTTTATTGATTTCAAGTTTATATGCGTGGTAGGGTGTATACTATCTATGCTAGTCTATCTCATTTTAGTCTACCCCCCTTAAAACTTTTTCACCCTGATGGTCTACTATAATTTATTTATTTTTAATGATTTGGATTCATGATAACGATTCCCCTCTATCTAAAGTAAATAGTATGTTTTCAATGTTTGGCAAATACAGAGAGACAGATGCAGTGGGCTTGAACCTGATACATTGATCATCTACTTGACCAGGGTAGAAGGCCCATTGTATCTCTTCTTAATCCAGGTGGATCCTGGTCTTCTGCTTGGTCAAAGTAGTGAGTCCATTGGTAGTCGCCCAGGATTGAGAATTAGGTCAAGCCGTGAATGCTTCGCAGGTGTATACTTCCATAATTTTATAGTCCGATCAATCTAAATATTTAGGGAATAACCATCATTGAAAAGTTTAAATCTCTTATTTATAAGGTTGTCCTTTGGGTCTTGGTCTAAGAGAGTCCTCGTTTTAATTTAAATTTATGTCTAAATTAGGGGTTAATAAATCTCTCAATATGCCTATGGTCAAAGATTATCCTAAAAAGTTTCTAAAGGCACAAAATTTTATATGAATTACCATTTCAATCTTATGCCTAGTAGGTTATGAGTAGACTATACTTCGGTTTCATAAATTTCAAGAATGAAGGAATAGTCAAAAGTTCTAAGGTATTCTAGAGGTTTGGAGTGCTAATAACGCTAATAAGGAAGCAGCAAGGAAAAGATGAAGGATATCATCTTCTCGATGTTGTTTGAGCCTTGAGTCCATAGGAGAATAGGAAAAATTAATTTATTTTATTGTAGTCTGCCTCTAACATGAGCTTACAGAGTATTAAACTATGAAACTCAATCTTATTTAAGGGTCCTAACTTAATTACATCAAAATAACTTAAACAAGTATATATATATATATATATATATATATATATGTAATCAAATTTAATCACGGGATGATTCCTAGCAGGATTATAAATAATTCCTAAATAGACACCCAATGCTAAACTTTAATATGAAAAGACATGACTGGTCTATTGGCAACTCGAAGTTGCAAATTTTTTATTATTTTTTTTGTTTTCAACCCTTCTATTATTTGTAACATATTCGTCACCTTTGGTTACTATATTATTTTTATAATTTTTATAGTAATCCATCATTAAACTTACCTTTATCTCATAAAATTTCATTTCATTTGAAGTTTTATAAGAATTATAAAAATTCAGGAAGTACTAGTTGTCCAAAACCAACGATTTTCTATTTGTTTATAAAATACCATTACTTCTTGTAATGTTCTTCATACTTAAAGTAACTAAATTATTATTTTTAAAATTTTTTTATTGTGATTCATCAGTAAGTTTAATCCCATATTAAAATTTTCATCCCATTTTGAATTGAAAAAAAAAAATTATTAAAATTCCAGAAGTGATAATTGTCTAAACTAATGATTCATCATTAAGTTTAAAAATGTCTATATTTATTGTAACATTTCTTATACTTTTAGTACTTGAATTATTTTAAAAAAAATTATAATGATTCATCATTAATTTTAAATCCATCCAACAAAATTTCATCTCATTTAGAGCTGTAGATAAATTATTAAAATTCTAAAAGTAGCCACTATCTGAAACTGATGATTTTTGGACAGTTGTCAAATTGTTCTAAATTTAAATATATAATAATTTTTATTTTATTTTTATATGAAAATAAACTTATTAAGCTTCAATCTGGCTTTTGAATCACCTCAATCAGAGTTGTAACGAACGAGATATGAATTTTTGAAGTCGACTCCGATGGAGGCAATGCTGAAAACTGGCTCATTGGGCGAGGGCCACACGGGCCTCAGGCACCCTAGGCGAGGGCCCCTCCAAAACTGGCTCCCTGGGCTGTCGAGATCTTTCGACACACGTATCTCGCAAACCAGAATGAGTTATTCGACATACCATTGAAAAGGTCAAGCTATATGTCCTAAAAGGGGGGGTGAATAGGACTGTGCCAACTTAAAATTTAACCGCGGAATATAATTGAAATACGATAGCCTTATAAACAGATAAATAAAGGACAATACTTTAAATAAATCAAAGAACTGAAATGTAAAGCAATCTTAAATAAAGAGCTTGATACTAATGTTATTCTAAGGACAACCCTTGCACCATAAAAACCAAGGGTTTATGGCAGGACAACCTTACTAGAACAAAATGAATATCAAAACTCAAAAAGAAAGAAAATAATAGTAATAGCAAGAAATAAATTCTAAACTATTACAACATTCCCCACTTTGCTTGAAATGTAAATATTACAACATTCACATCCACATATACATTCCATAGTTGAATAATCAAAGATAGGAAAATGAAGCACACATCCACACAACACAAAGAGTTATAGTGGTTCGTCTATGTGTACACCAACTGTTCAACAACAGCCACATAGATTGCTACTCCACTCTTAATATCCTCCCAGGGGATATTAGCATTCACTATCAAATAGGTTTTCACATGTTCACTCAAAGCCTTCACAATTGTGTCTTTTTCAACGAGCTTACACAATTCGAAAACCCTTACTTCTGAGTTTTCTGGCTCTCCTCGGATAACCAACAACTTTGAGATTTTTCTGGCTTAACCTCAAATAAAACCAAATAAAGTAAATTACATAAAATATAAAATACCTATTTTTCTTCTTTGTTATAGCAGCCCGGAAGAACCAAGTCGGAGTAGAGGTTTGAATGTCAAAGTTCAATGTCCAATATTCACTATATAATGGTTCTAAGTCTAATAGATTTTAAATTAAAACAAATGGGCTAGCTTTAATTGATTTTGATTCCAGAAAAAGGAAAACAACACTTCCTCTTTTCAGATCAGATTGGAATACAAGAAACCAAATCAATTTAAAAAGCTAAAGAAAGAAAATATTAAATATGCACACTTAGCTTAAATGGAGCACAGACTTATCTCTTAGAAGGCCGAATTAAATTAGGTTAAATTGTATATTTTATTTTGAGATTCGTGCTCTATTTATAGGTGAGCAAATTACATCTTCGACTGGTCTAGAAGTCGCTACGACTGGTCATAGGACTAACGAAAATTTGAAAATTCGAGCGCGATAAGATAAGGCAGTTTCACGACTGGTCGTAGGTAGTTACGACTGGTCGAAGGTTGCTCATGACTAGTCGAAGTAAGTCGAATTTCAACGCTGTAGTTTGAGTCATAGGTCTACGACAGGTCAAAGAAGCAGTCAACACTGTTCATACGACTAGTCGAACAGACCCCAGGACTGGTCGAAGCTTAACAGAAAATTCTGAATTTTTGCAACAAACTTACGACTAGTCCAGACAATTCTAGGACAGGACGAAGCATTGCTAGGACTAGTCGAACAAAGTTCAGGACTAGTCTTAGAATCGAACAAACTCACTTATATAAAAAATATGAATTATATATCCAAAATGACCTACTCTAAAGGTCAACCTACGGTCAGTCATACCTCAAAAGTGAAGTAAGGGCATGGAAATTTTGACGAGTGACCTTGAGCATAATGAAGCTTGAGATCTTGGTGTAGCTTGAACTTGAAAGCTTCTTGAGATCTTGAGTCTTGAACTAAGTCGAACATTCTCACATTCTCGAGTCTTGACTTGTGAACATTGCTTGTCTATTGAAGTTGTTCTTATGAGACTTTTGTCTTGAATTGGCACATCATGTGTAGAGCTTTGTTCTTCACATATGCAGGCTTCATAACAAGATACATACAGTGTCTTTGGCAACACAAATTTGACAATATAGTGAGGCTATCAACTATAGCACTTACAGCCATATATAAATTTGGGGTAGGAGAAGCTACTCTATCCAAATAACCTGGTTATTTCACAAGATTCCATCAGGTTAATGGTCAAAAATCCATTTTACTTATATTTTTACCATTTATAGTAAAATTTTATTTAATTATAGTTCTTCATCATTGAACTTTAGGATTTGTGTCTAAAATGAAGGTACATAGAAAAATTTAGAAGAATAAAGGGGTGGAAGGTGAGATTTTTGAAGAAGATAGGTTGGAAGGGGAGATTCTAGATGTTAATGGGCCTGAGAGGAAATGAGATTTGAAAGATTAGCTTAGAGAGGGGACTTCTCATGAAAAAATAATGGATTTGGAAGAGAGAGTTGACGGTGACCCTTTTTTAGATTCAAGCGGCCGTTCACTTAGTGGTCTAGGTAGGTCAGAAGTCTCTCAAGCTCAAGGCGGAGATGACTCGGCCCGTTAAAACTGAAATGGGAGTATGTCCTACCTCGGATCGAATCATCGAACATGCAATGCATGTGTCTGGGGCAATGGGTGCTACTTCAGCCGCTTGACTCCTTGACATTGGTTTGTATTATCTCCAATCTTCGAATTCCCAACTATAAGTGATTTAGATCATTCCTTATGACCTAGGTCCTTTCTATACCTGAACCTTAGGCTAAGACTTTAGTGTTCAGATTAGCCGGATGGCTTGGTCCTAGGGTCCTATAAGTGTCGCTAAGTTCGATCGCTCCCTCCTACGTTACCGAATGCGTTATGGCGAGTTCATAATCCACAGCCTAATTTAATCCAAACCATTGCTCTTATATCAACTGTAACACTCCGGGTTTTCAGGGGCCTTGTAAGAACTCGGCCTCCAAATTCTCCAGTGTCGCTTATATCCTAATTATGGTGATTTGTACAAAAATCAGTTTAAATGATCAAAAAAGAAATCGGGTGGAACATAAACTACAACCACAACTAATCTACTGAAATAAATGCGATAGAACTACAAGTCTATAATCAAATGGGTCGGAAAAGGCGTTGCCCAAAAAAAATTATAAAATAAATGTCCAAAAGAAATGGTGCGCTAGATCCACAGCTCAACAACCAATAATCAACCCGCATAGTCTACAGTGATCCTCCCATAAGCTGGAAGTAGGAAGCTCCTCTTCCTCATCCATACTCACCCTGCTCAGCTCATCGAGCTCCACCTCACCTGCATCTAATGACGTGTCTAGTTGGTGTTTTAAAACACCATCCCAGAGTGGGAGTGAGTAGCTAACTAAGTGGGTGCCATTAGCCATAAGTTACATCAAATAATAATTCCATGATGAAATTAATAAAAAGCATAAATTCACATATCTCTAACTAATCTTGTTAAATACGTATGCTTGAATTATGGTATGATGCATGACCTCACCCACAACACTCCCTCGAGCGACTTCATCTCACGGTCGCACATGATCAACACTCCCTCATTACGACCTCAACTGCCGAGTCGCCTAATTTTATCTAATGCGATGCATGAATAATGTTAGCCAAGTATTTAGTTAATTCCGTTCATCCAGCAGGTTGGGAAAACTGGTACACCCCGACGATATCAATGCCCTCATCCATTTGCGGGGCCAGGACCCTTTAACGTGCGAGGCTAAGATCCCACGATCCTTGATCCCATCGGAGTCCCCACCCCCGATTGTAAGTACGTGGGGAGTGATGGGAAGCGGGATCGCTCGGAATCACTAAGGGGAGGCTCGTCGCCCCAGCGTAGGCTGATAACCCGAACACAGTGTCTCATTCCACCATGCCCGGCTCTCAAGACAGTGGATCAATTTCTAGCAGTCATTAGTGGGCTTCAGTGCGCGATGGATGTTCCAGGTTCCATACAGGCATAAATAGGCATGGTTAACAACATGGTTGGTTAGTAAGTGGATTAGACCATCCAAGTTCAATCGAGCACGTAACGGACGACATCGGGTGCAAGCAACACACATAGTCCGTCTATTATCGCCCATTCGCATTCGTCCAAATCTGTCAGTCTAGTCACAGGATGGTCCTACCAACAGAAACCATCTTGGCCAATCCCAGTTCCCTGACCGACCCAGAAAATGGATTGTATTTAATAACACTTTAACAATTAAGAGTTCATCTTCTAGCACAAGTGAAATCATGCACACAATACATCGAGCACGAAGTTTTAGATTGTTAATATAAATGCAACTACTCTTAATAGCATGAGTTAGACGTGTGTGCATGTGGTGCTGGATTATCGAAGACACTAAGGACAATACACCACTCATAGTACAAGAATACAACAAGAAATAATACAATCAAATATGTTATAGGAAAAATCATGCAAGAATTAAATATGAGATGATCATGCAGCACCAATTTCATGTTCAAACATGTTGAAAACTAAACAAATAGCAATTTATCATTGTATAAATGTTAGTGGACCTAATATGTAGGTTTCTAGCTAGGTTTTTTCACAAATCACTCATGCACATCACTCTAGCATTCAAAATCATTAAATTTATCCTAAAATTGGTACTTGGCCACCTAGGGATAATGGTCCGCACCTTATAACGTTTCTCCCCATTTCACGGAGTTCATAAGGTTTGAGCGTTGGGGAAAGGTCGTCGAGAACCTAAGTAAGCATACAAGCTTGTAAGAATTAGAATGAATTAAACACAAGACCTATACCTAGAAATATAACTTAATACTTACCTTTAATCATCGCCGAATCGACACCAATGAAGGACAATGTTACTATAGAGGAGATGAGAGGGTGAAGGTGCACAAACCCTCATGCTTCCAAGCTCTCCCTCTCTCGTTCTCCTCTTTCTCTTTTTTCTCTTCTTCCTTTCTCCTTTTTTTCTTGTTGAAATTCGTATGAGAGGTGGGGGTGCCCAAATGAAGCCTTTATATAGTGCCAGATTTGGTGTAAATGGCCCCAATGGCTAGGTTTTTACTATGCTAGCCCAATGGGAGAGTCTTTCTAACCTCTAGGGCCCATTATGGGGTGTACATGTCGATATACACTATAAGATAGGTAGCCCTAATGATGATCTACGTATGGACATAATCGACTTGCCATTTGGATGCACCGATCGACAGATATGATTAGAAGTCTATTTAACGATCACCGATGGTCGATTGGGCTGCAGCTACACGGATATGAGTAGGAAAATATCCTTACTCCACGTGTGAAATTTGGTTGTAAACTGACGGTTCGAAATCCTCAACTTTGCATAAGAGCGGGTGACCCAATTCGCTTAAGTTTCAGCTTCTTCCTTTAAGGTATTTGCACTTCTCATGCACTCGTCTTTCGGCTTAAGTTGAGCGGTTCTAGACACTACCCAAGTCTGACTCCCACAATGGACGTCGAGCCTAGTAAGACAATCATTATTTTATAGTTTTGAAACTAGTGGCCCACTAACGAGCGATCTAGAACTTGTTCGAAAAATTAAGGCATTTCTGAAATGAATTAGGTATTGAGATTTCTCGTGGGCAATGATTAGGGTTTGGATTAACTATGTTCATAGTATGGCCTATTTATAACTAGTGAAAGTGGAGATTTGGTCATGATTACTCTAAACCGTCAGTTTTATGCTAAAAGAGTAACAGGGTTGATTTGGTCTATTAGTTAAGATCCGGGCCCTCTCTGACTCGGCTTCGGTTAGATCTTTAATTTAGTTATGATTGTTTTCATTAGTTAGCGATGGGTCGGTTAAATTTGGGCCCTATGTGAGTAAATCGTGGGGCTAAACTTGATGTTCAAGTGATCGGGCGGATTTGTGGCTTCCTACAATTGATTGATCAGACTTGTGCGGTTCTTTACTGGTACTACCCATGTATAAACTAGCATTGAGTGCTAATGGTCAGTAAGTGATAATATAAGTTAATTACATTTTAAAAAATCAAGGATTTTTAGAAATCCAAAATAGTAAAAATCCAAGACATTACAACTGGGAATGGCCTTACAGAGTGACGAGCATGAGCCGACCGGGAACATATTGACTTGAAGACATGGAGGGACGACCCCTACCACATCCATGGAACACCAAGCACCTAAAGATCTACTAAACATAAAAGTCAACCATGGTTAAGCACAAGATTTACTAAGCATAGAAGCCCACCAAGCTTAAGCACAAGATCTACTTTCTTGATGTTTTTAATCTAAAATGTCAGAATCTACATATTTTCTCCGGAAGTTACAATAAAAATCCCGAACTCGGGGAAAATTTACTCTCTACTTTCCCATCTACAAACATTAAACCTACATAAATCTACTAGGGGCTTCCCTTAGTACAAGGGAAGACCAACTCTCACCAATGGTCGGACCAACGATCTAATTTCCTATTTGGCCCACTAGGGACTTCCATTAGTATAAGGGAGGAACGGTCCCCGACCAGTCATAGCCACCAATTATCACTACTACTTGAATGACACGACCTACGATAAGGGGAAACAATGCTTCTAAAAGCAAGCATTCGACCAAGTAATACAATTCGTCAAACCTACTTTGTGAAACAAAAGGCTTAAAGGCTAGTCCCAACACGGCTTAAAAGGATTGATCTAACCATTAACAATAAAACAATCCAAACAACCCACTTGGGAAATCCACACAAATAGTCAACAATAAAAACCCTTTTTTTAATTAAACATAACAGAGAAGAGTACAGAGAAATAAAAAGAAGTACAAAAGGAGGCCTGAAAATCTTAGGGCGCAGGCTGCTCAGAAGGGGAGACTTCAGCTCCCGGCAAGGGCTGAATCTTCGGAAGGGCCGACCTCGAAGGCAGACATGTCAATCTTAGGGTGCGCCTCCCTAATATCTTTTAGGCACTTGTTGTACTCGACATTATAAAGGGCATTCCTCTCTTTCTCCCATTCTTTGGAGGCCTTCAACTCCTTCGCCCCCGCCCCTTAGCCTTCAGGAGCGCCACTTAAGCTTCCTTCGTCTTCACATTGAGGGTGTGCTTCTGCTCGAGATTCTTAGATTTCCACTGAGCACCCTTCTGTTGAGTGTCAAATATTGCATATTTCCCCCATTTATATCTTAGTTTTATGAACATGATAGCGCTTAATGGTATATTTTATACATGTTTATGTTACAAGGTGAGTTTAAGAGCTAGGATTGAAAAGAATACTAAAAGCATGGATTTAAGGCTCAAGAATTGCTAGGCAAAGAATGGATCTTTGGAGCCAAGATTGAAGATTTCAAGACCCTAAGATCCAAGGAAACCAAGTGGAGAAGGAAGGAAATTCGCAGTGCAAAGTACAAAATCCATAAAATCTATGTCAACAATCACCTGTCGATGACATCGAAGCCATCGTTCGATGACATCGACCACAATTCGATGACAACGAAGAATTACATGAAAATCAAGTTTGGTCGCTAAAAGAATTGGATGCATTTCTTGATAGATCAAAGACTTGTTTGATGACTCAAAGACCTACTCAATGACATCAAAGTCCGTTCGATGACATCGATCTTTTTACAGAATTTTGGAGAAACTCGTTGGACTGTTTTGGACACATTTTCGATGAATAGAGCACCCTTTGATGTAATCGAAGGTCTGCTCGATAACATCGAAGGAAGGTTCGATGGCACAATGACTTACGTAATGCAAAAGGAGTTACGCAGTGCGTAAAGGCGCAACTTTTAGAAATCAACTTACATTCAATGACATCAAAGGCGTTACGCAGAACTTATGCGGACTGCGTAAATTGAGGTAGTTTTGCTATCTTGCGCAAACAAGGCTATAAATATGGGTTTCCCAGGCAATTTTTAGGATATATAGGGTTTCAAAGAGCAGAGCAAAAGGGTGGAGGAGCCTCCCAAGAGTTTTTCTTCTTTCCTAGTTTGTTTTTAATGCTTTCTTTTAGGGTTTTGATTTCAATCATGTCTATGGTTGACTAAATTCCTTAACTAGGGCTAAGGGGTGAAGCTTCTAGCGTGTTGGGATATTTTTCTTGCTTTGATTCTTGTTTTTGTTAAACCTCATCGACTTTTAGTTATTTATTAAGGAATATTTTTTATTTTTAATGGTTTGTTGTAACATAAATTACAATAGATCTGCGATAGCTTTTGAATATCTTCTTTTCCTATTTTGAGATTGTTAGATTGGTACATCTCGTTGTTCACCATCATCTCCTGAGCATGGTTAGGTGATGAAATCCCTTCCAATCCTCACAATCCTCTTTTATGCATGGTTAGATCTATGAAAAGTTCACAGATTTGATTATCTCATCTTCCAATTGGATAGGATATGACTCAAATTCTAATTATGATTCTTGAATTAAGGAAACATCTTGATTGCTACAAGTGGATCCTTGGCTCCCTAGTTCCCACTTTCAATTGATAGTTTAACCTTTATTCACAAATATTCCTTTATTTCAGATTTTCTAATTAGATCTTCTAGTTCTACTTTTAGTTACTTTCAGAATACATACGAGATTAGTCCCTGTGGATTCGACCTCGGGTCGAGATTATTACTACATCACGACCCTACACTTGGGGTCGTGAACAAGTTTTTGGCATGCTGCCGGGGACTTAACGACTATGTTTTTTTTAATTTAATTAGTATTAGAATTAGGTTAACATTAGGGTCACATTCTGCTTTGTTTCTAGGTTAGGATTTCTTTTTTTACTTTGTTTTTAGAAACTAACATGCTTTTCTATTTTGTAGGATCCTAACATAGAAATCTCCAATCCGGTAACCTCTTTCTAATTCTCTCTTTTCTCTTCTAGATTTCTTATTTGCCTTAGTTTTCTTTTTCTTTAGGTTTAGGTTAGATTCTGAACTTGAGGGCTGAAAGTGTTTCATGCCCAAGTAGGTTCGTGATAACACTTTGTCTCTTGAGTGAAGGAGGATTAGTTAAAGGGCTGCCTATCCATCATAGGATTAGACATCACTTGAAATCCTCAGAGTCAATTGACGTTATGGTTGCGAATCAACCTCAACCCCGGTTAAGGAAGCTGAGAATGAGAATGAGGTGCATCATGCACCCCCGCCTCGTACTTTACGAGATTATCTACAACCGGTGGGGGTGAGCACGTACATCTTTATGCATGATTTTTTTAAAGTGTGCAGGACATATGAATATTAAGCCAGGAGTGGTCCAACTCTTTCCAAAGTTCCATGGACTTGAATCTAAAAAACCATATTTACACTTGAAAGAGTTTGATGAGATTATAGCCATTTTATACTTTCCTAATGTGTCTAAAGACACAATCAGGTTGAAATTCTTTCCCTTCTCCTTAAAAGAAAAGGATAAGACGTGGTTGCACTCACTACCTCCATGATCTATTGGCAGATAGAATGACATGACAAGGGAGTTCATAAAGAAAATTTTCCCTATTCATAAAACGAACAACCTCAAAAAGTCAATCATGAACTTCGTCCAAAAGGAAGATGAAACATTCTTCCAATGTTGAGAGCGGTTCAAGGATATTGTCAGTTCATGCCCATAACACGTTTTTGAAATGTGGCGCATCATAAACTTCTTCTATGATGAAATGACATCTTCCATGTGCCAATTGGTCAAGACGATGTGCAATGGGGAATTCATGAACAAAGATGTCGATGATGTGTGGGACTATTTTGATGGACTTGCTGAAAATGCACAATCATGGGACATCTCCCCAAGACCTAGCACCACTTTTAAGCATACTCAATCAAAGGAGGGGCGGAATATATCTTTTGAAAGAGGAAGATGATATAAATGCTAAAGTGGCTAATCTCACAAGGAAACTCGAGGCCATGAAGCTTAAGAAGGATAAGGCTAATGAAGTGGTTTGCAGTATTTGTGCTTGCAATATACATACAAGTGAAAATTGTCCAACAATACCTGCTTTTCATGAAATATTGAATAAGCAGTTAAATGCCGTAAACAACTACTAAAGGACTTTCAAAGGACCCACCTCCAATACTTACAATCCTAGTTGAATAAATCACCCAAATTTCAATTGGAGGAATGGACAGACGGCTAACCCTCAAGAGGCTCTTACACAATTTTTAAATGAAAAGAAGACTCAGGAGGATATGGTTCAGAAATTTTTGTAAAACCAAGAGTTATTCAATCAAATACGATGCAAGCATTCCAAGATCTCAAAGCAACAATTGGAATGTTTGCATCATCCCTTCAAAAGATGGAGTCGCACTTAGCAAGTGGGGAGAAAGGGATGCTCCCAACACAACCTCTCCCCAATCTAAAACTGCAATATGAGATAAGTGATCCAAGCTCCTCAAATCAGATGGAGCAGGCTAAGTCTATCACCACTCTTAGGAGTGGGAAGATCATTGACAAATCTATTCCGGTGAGGGCTAAAAAACCTAAGGACCTGGAAGAAGATGAGAATGATAAACCTAGCACTGCCCCACATGGGTTAGAACTGGAACCTTAAAGTAAGCTAATTGTGTCATTCCCTCAGTGGTTGATCACACCAAAACCTCTAGCTAACTTACAGGATATTCTAGAGGTGTTGAAACAAGCGAAGGTTAACATCCCTCTTCTAGATGTTGTGAAACAAATTCCTTCATATGCCAAATTTCTAAAAGACCTATGCAGTACTAAGAGGCGACAGAGTATTCAAAAGAAGATATTTTTAACAGAAAAAGTGAGTGTCATCCTAAAGCAAGATGTGCCACAAAAATACGAAGATCCTGGTAGCCCAACCATCACTTTTGTAATTGGGAACTACCGGATCGAGCACGCACTTCTTGACTTGGGGGCGAGTGTAAATTTGATTCCTTACTCGGTTTACGAACAAATGGGTCTAGGTAAATTAAAACCCTCCCGGACCACATTACAACTTGCCGACCGCTCAGTTCGTGTACCGAGAGGGATCATTGAGGATATGTTAATCTAGGTTGACAAATTTTGCTATCCAGAAGATTTTATTGTCCTGGATACCCAACCTATCGTGGATATGAGCACTTAAATTTCTGTCATTCTTGGTCATCTATTCCGTGCTACATCAAATGTCCTCATTAATTATAGGAATGGAATCATGAATCTATCTTTCAAAAATATGACATTAGAGCTCAATATCTTTTTCAACATGAGCAAACAGGCAGAGGATGAGGACGATACCCACGATATTAATCTGATGAATTATTTCGTGGAAGATAGAGCACTCCTGACTCTATACTCTGACCCTCTAGAGATGTGCTTGGCCCAATTCCCTGATTTAGATGATGACACGATTAGGGAGATAGATGTCATGCTTGATACTGCACCGGTACTTAAAGTTAATCGGTGGAGGCTATAATTTGAGAAATTACCCAAACCGATGTAGTGCCTCTACTGTCTAGCCTCAAAGCGCTGAAGCTTGACTTAAAACCTTTGCCTGCTGATCTCAAATATGTCTACTTGGGTCAAGATAAGACATACCCGGTGGTGATTTCATCCCACCTTAAGAAACAATAGGAGAGTATGCTTATCTTTATTCTCATTGAGCGTAAAGGAGCCCTTGGATGGTCGATTACGAACCTCAAGGGAATTGACCCTTCGATTTGTACTCACCACATTTTTCTAGAGGATAATGCGAAAACTTCTCGACAACCACAACATCGATTAAATTCAAATATAAAAGAAGTGGCCAAAGCTGAGGTTCTTAAGTTGTTGGATGTGGGTATCATATACCCTATATCTGACAACCAATGGGTGAGTCCCACTTAGGTGGTTCCCAAGAAGTCTGGAATCACCATCATAGCCAATGGCGACAATGAACTCGTGCTAACTAGAGTCACTACTGGTTGGAGAATGTGCATTGATTATAGGAACCTTACAACAAAGTGGGCCTTTCCCGGCAGTCAGAATCGCTGGTAAAAACCCAAAAAACCGTCGGCAAAGGTTTTACCCGCGGTTATACAATTGCTAGTAAAGGCTGCGTTGGTAAAGGATTTAACGTTGGCAGTAGCTTAAACTGTACGGATAAAATCCATAGCCATTGGTACCATAGCTTTTTAGATATATAGCTACAGATTAAATTCGTAGCAATATGACTTATGGCTACCAAAAAGCCATAGCAATAAAGAAAATCTTTCTGGTAAATAATAATTAAAGAAAAAAAAAAAAAGAAAAAAAAAAGAGAAAAAAAGGTGACCCTGATCATGTATCAAATTTATCCAGCAACCTTAAGAGGGAAATGGGTCAGTTCACAAAAAACACAAGAATACCATTTTATTAAGAACATGCAAGTTCACCAGTCAAAGCTCAAACACAACATGCATTCGCAAGCCAAACATGCTAGAAGAATAATATTGCTAGTTGCTATTAACTTAAAATTTTATCTACAATAGATTCCTGGGCCAGAACAGGTCAGGAAGTCAAACATTTGTTAAGAAGATCCTAACAACCAATCTTTTAGCATTTTTAGGTGTTTGGACAACTGCTCTATTTCTCTTCTCCACAGTAGGGCACAACAAACCAGTGATCCTAACAACCAATCTTTTGGCATTTCTTACTTGTTTCACTTTACTACCATTTTCACATCCAGCTCCAGCCATGACTATTTTAACTGTTGCTGCATCAACATTCACCTTTCATGGGATCAAGAATAGAAATTATACTGGGTTTTACTCAAGCTCGTACTTGTACACTTGGAGCATCTTACAAATTGAATATGATAACAGATCCTTAATGTATAAAATCAAGCAAGAGACACCTTAATAACAATGGCTTACTAGTTGATGTCGAAGCACTTGGTCATTTCCATAGCAGGCAAAGTGGCATTCCCCCCTAGCCATGGAGAAGTAGACATCAAACCCAGTCTTCTTGGATGAACCTAAATAGTTTTCTTTTCATGAGAGGCAAGTCGTAACATTGTTGCACCATCCTCCTCCCTAAAAGAGAAAAAGGAACATGATTTTAATCATGCAACATCTGCACCTACTCTATAAGTGAATTAAATACCTCCATAGATGAAATACACAAGAAATTTAAACCAATTTTCAGGAAAAACAAAAATAGTTGGACTAATAAAATAGTATAGCATCAATAAAATAATTTGTGGAATTCCCTGAAATTTTCACAAGCACAATGGTTATGACAAGCTCCAGTATACTATATATTACCAAACATAGCTACATCTATTTATCTAATTATCTAGATATGGATTTCGCTAGAGTGACATCACAGGCACTGGGAAGAAACACTAATTACGCCAATTATATCAAATTTCTTTATAAAGTATCAATCTTATTAGCATTTATGCAGTGAAAACTCTCAACTAATCCAGTTAAGATCATTTACAAACGGCAGGGAAGAAATATAGTGGATTAAAACTATAAGAGAGTACAGAATTCAATCACAAAACTCTTCAATGCGAGTATATACAACTCACAGTTTCCATGGAACTGGAAAGAGATAGGAGTGTGGAAGTTCAATCACCCCAAGAGGTAGTACATTTGCTGTCAAAGCACAATCATCAACAACAAGGGGATTCGGACCATCTGAAGAAGTAAGTTCATGAATACCTAGCAAAAGTGGCCGCCAGCGTCTTAGAATGGCAACAAATGGAGGGAAAATAGTCACTCTTTTGCTGATGGATTAGCCACAATGCAGAATTAACCATAAATAATCTTGATTTCCCAATTAACAAGGACTTCAAATTTGAGCTGATATCTACAAATGCATCAAATAGATACCTTCTGGAGGGCAATGGGAATTGCTAGGCCTTTCCCTTTTGCAAAGCCCACAACTCCATGATAGTTGCCACAAGCTAACATGGCCGTGTACTTGACCACTTGTCCTCCCTGAAACAGGAAGTGAAGAGAAAGATCACATACAGTAGAGAAATGAATTTTATTCCTAAGAAAGAACCCAAATAAAAGAGAAAGGAGCATCACCTTTGTAACTTTACAAGTCTAATTTACATTGATTAGTTTTATATCAAAACCCTGCCATTATTCTAGAAAAAATTAGAAGTTCTCAAGAAGAATGAAGTACAAAAAAGGTTGGTGCAACAAATGAATGACTTGCAACTTAAATAAAAGGTTTCACAAAGAATTATAGAGAAAAATTCTAAAGCAGAGCTCGTAAGTACAGGTGAAAAATAATCATAACAACTAAAATACAATGCCATTAAAGATGAAATAAATGGCTATAGCAAGAATCCATCATAAGAAGCATTAAGAGATAATAGGAAAACGATTTTTGCCTGAGGGCTTACACAGATGTCTATGTTAACAGTGGACTGTTGGTAAGTTAATCTTAAACAATCCACCGTCATAGGAAGCATTTTAAGGAAGGGATTTTCTCTAGAGGACTTATAGATTTGTCTATGTTGACAATTGACTGTTAGCAAGTAATCTTTCTTTTTTCTTTTTCTTCTTCTTCTTTTTTAACATTGTTGGCAAGTTATCTTAAATCATCCATTGCTTTCATATAGGGGTGGCTGCCTAATGAGTAGACCAACCATGTTGGCATTCTGCTGCATTTGCATGTGGAGAGGGTGCATATGGGGATAACAAGCCCCTTCTTTATCAACAGGTCAACGAGATAATTTTTTTCTAAACTTTGAAGATTTTATTGCACAAAAGGCCAAAAGCCAAAAGAATTACAGGAAAAGAAAATCCAAAGAAAAGAGAAACTACAACTACAAATCAGCCCAATTTATAGCAAACTAATCCGCCACAATTGCCTTAGCATCTTACTCCTCACTTTTGATGCATCCAGGGACCTAACATGCTAGACCAGAAAAAAAAAAACATTAATTTCTTTAAAACACAGACTGGTAAGTCTATAAATATTAACAGAATCTAGAAAAAATTAAGATTCAGGTTTGCATTGAACAAATTCAACAGTTGCTCTGAAAATTGGAACAGTAGAGATTCGAAAACTTAAATTTGAAGCACCTATAACCTTGTCCAGCTGAGTCTAAGACTAAACCAAGTTGGAAACGAGAACCAACATACCGTTTCACCATCATCACGAGTCATTCTAGTTGAATTGATGTAAAGATAAATTGGCTGGTTTGGATCCATCCATTCCAAGTAAAGCAGTTCTGCTATCACGAACTCTATGACAGTTGGCACCAACTAATCAATGCAAATGGATAATTATTAGCGTGTATTATGCCATTAGATGAGACATGAGAGTCTACCAATAACAAATTGTATGTGTAACAATATATAGGGAGACTAACAACATAAGAAGTGATAGGAAACAGTTTTGTATATGGAACAGAAAGCAGCTAACAGCTAAAAGGCTTAACATTCGTATGTATAATTCTACAAGCAAAAAAAAAAAAAAAAAATACAACAAAAACAACATGGTTTTACAAGTATTAACAACTAACACTAAGATAGTTGACCACTTCCAAACTTTTTACTATGAATATAGTTGTGTCTTCTACTAGCACTAAGATAGTGACATGCTACACCCATTACCAACTTTTTTTTAAAATAATAATAATAATAAAATAATAATAATAAACCTATGAGAATGAAACTCTAAAAAAGAAAAATGATGAACAAAAAAACAAAAAAAGGAAAAAAAATGCACCTACAAATGTGTTTAACTGTTTATGAAGGATAGTAAGGTGGGTAAAAAGAAGCATGATAAATTCAAAGGTATCCAATTTGTGGCTGATCAAAAACTATCCTAAAGAGAAAAAGCAAATTGCCTAAAGTAAAAGGAAAACATTGCTAGAAGCCTGGAACTAACAATTTTGTTATGATTAAACATTTACAATCAACTTCGATTATGTTAAATGTCAACTGGAATGACTTAGCCAAAGAAATTCCAAGAAAATGAAATGTTACCTGTATTAAGGCTTTGATCCATCATGGTAACAATTATCACAGTTCAATAATCTACACCTTTCCATGAGAAGTACTTAAATAGTTAAATTATATTAAACAAGCCTCTTCATGAGGAAGCAAGGAAACTGTGCAAAACACACCTCCAGAAAAATTGGTGTGCAAAATCTTTGAAAAGTAGTGGCAGAATGTTGTTTTCCCCTACCTGGCTTCCAAATTTTCTTCTACCTGCATAAATTTGGCGATGGACAGTCCAGTCAACATCCCAAATCACGTTTTCAGAAACAATTAACCTATACTATATTTCACTAGAAATCAGTTGAAAAATCAATTTTCAAACTCAACAACAGATAAATGCTCCCCACAAAACACATCGAGTTAGATAACCAAGCCAAGTAACCTACAATACACAACATTACAGGCAGTACATCCATATGCATCAATGCATACCAAAACACCACATTCCTGGATCTGCCTAATACATGTCATGTGCTGAAATTAAAAAGTGAGTCAAAATGTGGCTGCTTAGGTGGTCAGATCTGACTTAACTCATGGCCATTGCAACATTAAATGGGATGTGATTTGATCGTCCATTGATCCTTTTGATTGATGACCAATTTAATGTCTAAAAATGCATCCTTTTTTAAGGGTTTCAAAGCCTTTAATTAAGGTCTATTCAAGTTCTTCTAATGGTCAAATTGAGTGGTCAGATCTACTAGCCATTAGCCATCTAGGATGAGGGCCAGCAAATTAACAGTTTTGATTATCAAAGTGAATAAACACAGGAGGAATGCCCTATCCGCACAAACACATGGTCTAAAGTGGTATATGTGTGGGATCACTGCCTCTAATGAGGTGGATCTATGTTAATTGTTCCCCTCCTATATATCAAGCTAGTCTACTCATGGATGAGACAAAAAAAATGAAAGAAACAGAGAGATTAAATGAACAACAGTGGTACACGTTATTGATTGAAGCATTTCTTGAAACAACTAACATACAAATGTCAGCGGCCATGGACAACAGCAGATATGACTGCCGTTGCGATGGCTGTTGCCCAAATTTTGATAATCGAAAGGGGAAGTGAGAGAGATAGAGATGAAGGGAGAGAGATTGAGAGAGAGTACCTTTAATTTTCTCTTCTTTCTTTTATATTTCTTCGATTGTTAGAGAGAGATCGAAGAAGGAACAACATGTTGAAGAAAATGAGGGAAAGAGAGATCAAGAGAGAGGGAGGAGAGGGGGAGGGAGAGGAAGGGAGAGAGATCGAGAGAGTATGAGGGAGAGAGATTGAGGACGGGAGAGGGAGAGAGATCGAGAGAGAATGAGGGAGAGTGATCGAGGATGGGAGATGGAGAGACGAGACGGCAGAGATGGAGAGGGAGAGAGAGAGAGAGAGAGAGAGAGAGAGAGAGAGAGAGAGAGAGAGAGAGAGGAGAGACAATGAGAGGTAAAGAGAGACGAAAGAGGGCCTTTTTTTAAGTCGACTGAGCATCCGGTAGTTGGTGATGGTCACCGATAAAAATGCGTCGGATATGCCCGACTTTCTTGTAGTGGAAGTTAAATACCATCACTAGGAAGGGCCACTTCCCTTTGCCTTCATCAATCAAATCTTGGAAAGGCTAGCTGGTCACTCCTACTATTGTTTCCTTAATGGATATTCGGGCTATAGTAAGATAGAGATAGCTCTTGAAGATCAAGAAAAGACCGCTTTCACATGTCCCTTTAGCACCTTTGTTTACCAAAGGATGCTATTTAGATTGTGTAATGCCCCCGCCACTCTTCAGCGATACATGTTGAGTATTTTTTCTGACATGGTGGGGCAATATTTAGAGGTCTTTGTGGACGACTTCTCTATCTTTGGTCCATCCTTTAGCGAATGTTTGAAAATTTTAAAAAATGTGCTGAAGCGATGTGAAGAAAAGAATTTTGTACTAAATTGGGAGAAGTGTCATTTCATGGTTCATAAGGGAATTGTTCTTTGACATATCATCTCGTCCAAGATAATTAAGGTAGACAAGGCTAAAATTGACCTTATCTCTAACCTACATCCACCTAAGAACATACGAGACGTGCGATCCTTGTTAGGACACGCAGGATTTTATAGACGATTCATAAAAGACTTTAGTCACCTCTCTCATTATTTATGCAATCTATTTTAAAAGGATGTACCATACGAGTGGACTGAGCAATGTCAGGAAGCTTTTTTTAAGCTCAAAGGTATATTGACCACTGGACCTATCACGTAGCCACCCGACTGGAGCATTCCTTTTAAAATTATGTGTGATGTGTCTGACTATGCTATTGGGGAGTTGTTAGGCCAGAGAAAAGAGAAGAAGCCATATGTTATTCACGATGTAAGTAGAACTCTAAATCCTGCCCAAGTGAACTACTCTACTACGAGAAGGAACTCTTAGCTATAGTGTTGACTTTGGACAAATTTAGGTCCTACTTAATCGGATCTATGATCATCATTTACACTGATCATGTGGCACTCAAGTAGATTCTTTCTAAGAATGATATTAAGCCCTGTTTAATAAGATGGATCCTCTTACTCTAAGAAATTTGATTTAGAAGTAAAAGATAAAAAAGAAGTAGAAAACGTAGTGATTAACCATGTTTCAAGACTTGACCTCCCTGATTCCCTTGAGACGACACTATAAATGATATGTTCCCTTATGAACAATGTTTAAACTCTCCCACTTACCTTGGTTTGCTGATATTGCTATTTATCTTGCCATGGGTTTCACGCCAACACATTGGATTGCACAAGATAAGTAAAAAATTCTTTGCCGAGGTTTGTAGGTTCTTCTGGGATGACCCATATTTATTTAAATATTGCCCATACTAAATTCTAAGGAGATGTGTGCCAAACAATGAATTCCAAAGTGTCATCTCCTTCTGTCATTCTCAGGCCTGTGGTGGTCACCTTTTTGCTAAAAAGACCACGGCCAAAATTTTGTAATGCAACTTTTACTGGCCCACTATGTTTAGAGATACTCATGAGTTTTGTAAAGCTTGTGAGCGTTATAAAAAATTGGGAGCATTGTCCCATCAAAATATGATGGCTTTGAACCCCATTCTGATTATTGAAGCATTTAACTGCTGGGGCATCGATTTCATAGGATCATTTCCCCAATCTTTTGGGAATTTATATATTTTTCTAGCAGTAGACTATGTCACTAAATGGGTTGAAGCCATCCCGTGTAGGAACAATGACCATCATACGGTCATTAGATTCTTAAAAGAAAACATCCTTTTTCGGTTCGGAACGCCTCAATCCATTATTAGTGGTGGAGGTTCACATTTCTACAATAGGCCATTTGAGAACTTAATGAAGAAATATGGCATCTCTCATAAGGTGAGCACTCCATACTGCCCACAGACAAGTGGACAAGCTGAGATTTTCAATAGAGAAATTAAACATATTCTGGAGAAAATGGTTAACCTTGACCGTAAGGATTAGTCAATTCGATTGACCGATGCTTTATGGGATTACCGTATAGCCTTTAAGACCCCCATTAGAATGTCTTCCTTTAGACTTGTCTATGGGAAAGCTTGCCACTTACCTATGGAATTGGAACATAGGGCCCATTTGGCCGTCAAAAATTTGAACTTTAACTTGGAACGCTGGCTCGCTGTGCAAACTACAATTGAATGAACTCGAGGAAATCTGAAACGATGCTTACGAAAACTAAAAAATTTACAAGGACATGATGAAGGTATTACATGACAAGAACATCCTTCGAAAATCATTCTTAACTGATCAAAAAGTCCAATTGTATAATTCTCGATTACACCTTTTTTCGGGTAAACTCAGATCTCGTTGGACCGGCCCTTTCACCGTTATTAATGTCTATCCTCATGGGGCTGTTAAGATAAAGAATCCGAACAATGGCAATGCTTTCAAAGTAAATGGACATCGTTTAAAACTATTTGCTGAGAAATTTGAGTTAGATGACATGTCCATGCCTCTGATTGATCTTGTGTACCAAGACTGATCTCCTAGTCTGATGGAGGTATAGTTAGGTTTTTTTGCTTTCATAGGTTTTACGACTAGGGTAGTTTACTTCCAGTATGTTTAGTTGTTGTGTTAACCCATTTCATGCTGAGATTCGTGGAAAAGCTTCAAGTTTCCTTCTTCCAGGTACTATCTTTCCATCATTACTCCCTTTCTTTTTGTTGCCTCATGTGCATTACATGCTTTCTTCTTTTACATTGAGGACATTGTAGATTTTAGGTTGGAGGGTGTGGATTAAGTAAATTAATCGGTATTTTCTTGGTTTTGAGTAAAAAGGTGTGGAATTTTTAAATTTTTCAAATGAAAAACCTATTTGGAAAGCAATAGTTTGTGCTCTTAAGGATGCTTTGAGTATGATGATGAGACAGAGATTGAATTTTGAATTGTTGGAGTTTGATTAACTAAGTAATTTATCTCTTAAGTTCTTGTATTCAATGGATTAAGAGGAAGTTTGGATATCATATTGATTCAAATCACGAAGACATGTTCAATTTGCTTTCTTGTGCTAGAATTTTCAATTGTTAGTATGAAAATCATTGAAAGATGTTGGGAATTGAGTCTAGAGAGTTTTATTCACCTTAAAGATGAAAAACCAGTTTTAAAAACAAGAGATCGACAAAAACGTCAAAAATGAAAAGAATGTAAAAGTTTGAAAAAGAATGAATAAGAGTAGCCATCGATATAAAATCAGAAAGTGGAAAAAGAAAGAAAAGGGGATATGTTCGGAATCACTATTTGAGATTTCAACTAATCTTGATATGACAAACATGGCTAACATTATGAAATGATAGCATGTTTATGGGAAGTAAGTTGATATTCACCGAGCACATTGGAAAAACTTGATATATAAACTTATGCTCTGAGTTAATTGATAAAGAACCTATTTGAGTGGTTGCTTATGTGATTTGGTTATAGGTTTTCGAAATCTCACCTTCTTGTCTTGATTCTACCCATTCATACTTAATTGTAAAAAAAGATTATTTTCTAAAAAAGGTTTTGAACCTTGAAGATAGAAGATTATTTCATGCATATTTTGCTCGGGACTAGCAAAATGCTGGTTAGGGAGTGTGTTGAGTGTCAAATATTACATATTTTCACCCATTTATATCTTGGTTCTACGAACATGATAAGGCTTAATTGTATATTTTATACGTGTTTGTGTTGCAAGGTGAGTTTAAGAGCTAGGATTGAAAAGAATACTAAAAGCATGGATTTAAGGCTCAAGAATTGCCAAGGCAAAGAATGTATCTTTGGAGACCAAGATTGAAAATTTCAAGACCCCAAGATCTAAGGAAACCAAGTGGAGAAGAAAGGAAATTCGCAGTGCAAAGTGCAGAATCCACAAAATCTATGTCATTTACCACCTGTTGATGACATCGAAGCCATCATTCGATAACATCGACCACAGTTCGATGACAACGAAGAATTACATGAAAATCAAGTTTGGTCGCTGGACAAATTGGATGCATTTATCAATGACTCAAAGACCTGCTTGATGACATTGAAGATCGTTCAATGACATCGATCTTTTTGCATAATTTTGGAGAAACTCGTTGGACTGTTCTGGACACATTCTCGATGAATCGAGCACCCTTTGTTGTAATCGAAGGTTTACTCGATGACATCGAAGGAAGGTTCGATGGCACAATGACTTACGCAGTGCGTAAAGGTGCGACTTCTGGAAATTAACTTACGTTCGATGACATTGAAGGTTGTTCGATAACATCGAAGGCGTTAAGTAGAACTTACGCAGACAGTGTAAATTGAGGCAGTTTTGTGATCTTATGTGAACAAGGCTATAAATATAGGTTTCCTAGGTACTTTTTAGGATATCTAGGGTTTCAAGGAGCAGAGCAAAAGGGTGAAGGAGCCTCCCAAGAGTTTTTCTTCTTTACTAGTTTGTTTTTAATGCTTTCTTTTAGGGTTTTGATTTCAATCATGTCTATGGTTGACTAAATTCCTTAGCTAAAGCTAAGGGGTGAAGCTTGTAGCGTGTTGGGATGTTTTTCTTGCTTTGATTCTTGTTCTTGTTGAATCTCATTGAATTTTAGTTATTTATTAAGGAATATTTTTAGTTTTTAATGGTTTGTTGTGACTCAAATTATAATAGATATGCGATAGCTTTGAATATCTTCTTTTCCTATTTTGTGATTATGAGATTGGTACATCTCATTGTCCACCATCGTCTCCTGGGCATGGTTTGTTGATGAAATCCCTTCCAATCATCATAATCCTCTTTTATGCATGGCTAGATCTATGAAAAGTTCAGAGATTTAATTATCTCATCTTCCAATTGGATAGGATATGACTCCAATTCCAATTGTGATTCTTGAATCAAGTAAGGAAACATCTTGATTGCTACAAGTGGATCCTTGGCACGCTAGTTCCCACTTTCAATTGATAGTTTAAGCTTTATTCATAATTATTCCTTTATTTCATATTTTCTAATTAGATCTTCTTCTAGTTCTACTTCTAGTTACTTTCAGAATACACACAAGATTAGTCCCTGTGGATTCGACATTGGTCTCACCGAGATTATTATTCATCGTGACCCTACACTTAGGGCTGTGAACACCTTCTCTAGGGCCTCTTTAAGAAGCACCTTTGCTCACTCCAGCTCGGTCCTTGCAGCCTCTAGCTCGACCTTCGACCCCTCCGCTTGAGCCAACAAAGCACATTCTCAGAGCGGGGCTGCTTGGCTTAACATTCTTCTATAACAAGGTCACCTCCGCCTCCTTGTACTCCGTCTTGAGGAGCAATATATCACAACAGGCACTTACAAGGGAAAGGGCGAACTGAAGACAAACCCATGGTTAGAAGACAGAGAAACTACTTAGTCAAGAGAGACAACCATCATAAAAAATGATGACTTTCCCTGTAGAAGAGAGCCACCATGTGACCCATGACAGCCTTCGAGGGCATGTCCATCGCTCCGGTAAACTCAACATCAAGCACATATCAGGCAATCCAAGGCATGAGGCTCTTTATCACGAGTACGACCGACTTTACGGAGGCCCGAGCTTCACCACCTTAAACCCCGGCTGAGCTAGCAAATTGTGGCAAAGAGGGCTGAATCTCATAGCTAAGGACCTCCCACACCTCAGGAGGTTGAACTTCCATTGCAGGGGCAACCCTCACACCTGCTTCAACATCTCCAGATACAGTGGTCTGGTCTAGAGGAGAAACAATAGTAGCAGAGGCAGAGTCAGCAGCCTCCTTCTTCTTCGAGGCATGCCTCAACTTCTTCTGGGCCAGCTCGACCACAAACAGAGCCCTTCGCTTGAGTTTATTCTGCTCGGGCATCTCTATACGACAGAAAATAAAGATCAACCAGCACATAAATGAAAGGAGAACCTACGATTAAACCCCTAAAAAGATATACTTGTCAAGAATAAATCAAGACCTTATTTAAGCAGCGGTTGGGGTGTGATCAGGCACCTCTAAGACCTTAGCTTGGCATCCATCAACCTTGCTTCAACAATCTGAGCTCGTTCTTCTCCGCCCACTCTAGCAGGGTACTTGGACAAAACTACCATGGACAACCACAGTTAGAAACGAAAAAAATAAAATAACCTAAGGAAAAGCAGTTTGGATATACTGAACCAGTTTGGCGAAGGAGGCTGGAACCCAAGAGCACAACCTAGAGATCCTTGGTGTCTCCCAATTCCCCGATGCCCAGAACCACTTGGTCATTCAGTTCTTATTTGAGGTCGAAACGTATGTGATTATGGCCTTACCAGTCTTCTTTAAGGCGGGAAAATAATACTAACCCTCATGAAAAGGATTGGACTTCACCTAGTAAAAGTGGAGAAACTCATTCAATGTCAGTTCGGGATGATTGAGCTCGGACCAGAAAATGAATGTCCCCACCAGCGCTCTCCACGCATTAGGGATCAACTACCCATGGGCCAACCCCAAATACGCAAGAACTCTCCTCACTATCCTCTGAAAAGGGAGCCTCAACCCACATAGGAGGGTGACCTGGTAAATGACCACCTCGCCCTCCTGAGGTTTATTAGGGAGCTTGCCTACTACAGGAGCTCAGAGTATCACAGAATCAGGAATATGGTATGTCAACCTGATCCGCACAGCCTCCATCAACGAAGACCCTAGTGGCCCTTTCTCCTCTTCCTCTAACGAAGACCCACTCACATCTTCTGCTGCTAGAGCAGCCCCCTCTGCATCCTCTGGCCGCTCGGCCGAGGATGGCTCTGCCATCCGTGACTCATGGGATGTCCAAAATCCCTGTCGCTCATCATCATCAAGGGTGACGGTGGGTTCGACATAGGGCGAAGATCATTTGCTCCACATTCACATCGAGATATCCCCTCCCCTTGACCAAACATCTCAGGCATACTACTAGGTAAGAAACCTGCCGGAAACCCAAAGAAAAGAAGAAAAAGATGAAGGGAGGGGGTACGAAGACAGGAACGACGCTCACCAGGGAAGAAAGCCTCTGGAGATCACTGAAAATCGTCCCAAAATCGCCCAAGTATAGGGTGAGCAGGGAAATGGGCAGGGAAGGGTGATAACGCAAATAGCCCTTGCACGATTAGGGCTTCTCCCTTTTTATAGCAAACCTACTAGTACAGGCATTTAATGCCCGCACTCAATGCGTAGCCAAAACGGCTCCTCGACACTCCCGCTCAAACACATGGAATGTTACCATTCGCCGCACGGCTCAGCAACCGAAAACAGGCCACATGTTATCTTCTCATACGCCGAGTGCCAATAAAGCGCCCTGACAGCGCACGTGACCTTGAATTGACGCACGCCACCTCGAGTGTGTCGTACCATGATTACAAATCCACCCCGATCCTCATGTCAGTTGCCCTATCCAGCATTAATAACAAGCTAACTCGACATCCTAGGCACGTGATGCTTCGACCTGACCTTGACCAACCTACTTGTCAATCTCACTACGTGACCTCAAAAGTAGGGTCTTACTGTTCTGGGAAAAATAGACCAATCAATAAGAAAATGTAAGGTCAGGACCTTGTGCACCTCGCTAGGTCGGATACAACTGTAGATTCGGTCTCTAACTCCAAAACCGAGCAGGAAATGAGGTTGAGATTGATGTCCCGTTAGCAGGTCGGAAGATCCACAGACCTACCCAACACCGAGAGGAGCTCAACCACTTGACAAAGAAGACAAGCCAGCATAATCCTAAGTCGGCGTAATCGCAGATCGACAAAACCCACTTTCTATTGGATCCGACCTGATCTCGACCGCATCTGTCCTAGATCCTGGCTGAAGATCTAGGAAGTCTACCGCAATATAGATCCGCTCGACATCACAGCTGAGAATCTAGGGAGATCCTCACAACTTATAGTAGGATCCGAATCCTATTACGAGATATCCCTACTAAATAAAGAGATCTCTCCTATGCCACCACCCCTCCTTATTCATAAGTAGGAGCCCCTCCAATAGTGAAAGGTATGCACAATCCTTAGTCGAAATCCTTTGATTCTACCAGACCCAAATTCCCTATCTGACTTAGGCATAGGAGGGTTCCCTGTGTTAGCCCGGGTCTTTTTTATCTGTTCCTTATACAGGTAGACGAGGGTCCAAGAAGGCTAACCAGATTTCTGCATTAAGAACTATGCCTTGCACATGCATTTATTGCAACTTTTGCAATTGCATCCACCTTAATCCCACATAATACAGCTGGCCAAACAGGCCATTAATGTATTAGATTAGTCGAAACACGATATGAAGATGATGAGAGCACGGAGTCTTCAAGGTACCGTACCTACAGCATAAGCAATGTCAAGTGGAGTTATAAAAAGACAATAATTTAACCCCCATGCCATGATATTGCTTAGGATAAAAAAGCAACTCGAAGTGCATGAGCAACATCAATCTGTAGGAAATAAGGAAAAGATCCCGAGTCTTTGATTTTAAAACTCAGTATCATCAATCTAGAGGAAATAATGATAAAGTCCCAAGTCCTTCAGTTTAAACCTCAGCGACAGAAACCATTTAACCAAGGAAATGTCGCCTTGGTCATTCCCTATGAAAAAAGTATATTATCAACATACAAGGCCACCGGTAAAGGTGACCCACAGTTTCACAAAAACATACTGTTCAGAAGAATAGCGTGGGAAGCCAAGTTAAAGCATAGGTGCTGGTCTACTGCTTGAGACCATATAGGGTTTTCTTGAGACAATGCACCTTCTCATCTTTTACATTGACTACTTACAGCAAATGAAGAACACGTGCAAAATTAAGCTTCACAACTGGCAAGAACGTCCGCTCAGCCCGTAATCCAGCTGAGCCAAGTTGACCTAGCCAAGTTTCATTTTGAGTTTTCGAGTCTTTACACTACGGTTGACGCCCCGGCACACAACCAGGCTGACCCGCATAAATCTTTTAATGATGAGGCCTGGCCCACATCTCCTCATCGTCCATTTCTTCCGTGCGGTTTTAGCCAACTAGTGGACAGACTAGCGACGAACCGTTCAGCATTGGGAGCGGATTAGGTGTTACGCGAGTAACACCTTACTAGGTGTTACCCTAATCATGTGGGGCCCACATTGTTGAAGTTTTTGTATATCCAGGCCGTCCATCTATTTTTTCATCACGTTTTAAGAAGCAATGCCAAGCCTTAAGAAAATTTAAATGTGGTGAACAACCATTAAAATCTTTTCGTGGGCAACAAAAGTTTAGGATCAAACTGATATTTTTAATTTGGCTTCACTTAGGTCTGGTTGACCTTATTAATAGTTTGGATGGAAAATAAACATTACGAAAACCTTATGATAGTCACTGGGAAGTTTTTAATGGTGGGGCATTCAATCACCACTGTTTCTTGAGGTGTGGTCCACCTGAGACTTGGATCTGCATAATGTCCTAAAATGGGCTAGAAGTATGGATGAACGGCGTGGATATAAAAAAAAATAAAAAAAATCATCAAGGTAGCCCCCACGGTAAGGGTAAACAACCAATCCGCCCATTAGGTGAGCGGATTAGGTGCATCCCAGGCCTCACTCAAGACGGTGCAGCCTTTACTGTTGAGCACACCTTAATATATGTATTACATATCCACTCAGTCCATTGTTTTTGCCAGATTATTTTAGGACATAAGCCCAAATAAAAATATATCCAAATCTCCAGTGGACAATATCACAGGAAACAGTAGTGATTGACCATTAAAAACACGGTATGGTTAGCAAAAGTTTGGGATCTAATGCAATAAATTTCTTCCCTTCATCCAGGTTTACTTGCCTCGGCGACGGATTGGATGGCAGAGAAACATTATTAAGACATTATGCTGACCCTAGGAAGCTTTTAATGGTGGAGCCTTCAATCACCATGGTTTCCTGTATCATGGTCCACTGGAAAATTTTATATATATTATTTTTAAAATCATACCTAAAAATGATCTAGAAAAACAGTTGGACAGCGTGGATACAGAAAACATGCATCAAGGTAGCCCCACGGTAAGTGCCGCAGCGTCTTGGGTGATACCGGGTGCCGAACCTAATCCGCTCCCTCAGCGTTGAGCCCGCCAATTGAAATATTGGATCTTGTCCACGTGTTCCACGGTGGCATTTTTCGGGGCGTGCATTTGGACCGAAGTACACACGCGTTTGTGCGTATGCCAAGCTGGCATCATGTAATAACTCCAAGTCCAGGCGAAAACCCAAAGGGATCCGGTGGAGCAGAGAGATCTGGAACATGGTAAAAGCAATGTCTCTAAGTATTCCTGCCAGAGTGATGCATAAATCAGATCCGTACATCTGATTGCTTCTACCAAAGATAGTTTATCTTTCGAAAAATCAAGCCAATTAAGCGATCATATGAATATTTGGAAAACCATCGTTCGTATCAGTTGGATTGTCGAAAAGGTGTGAATTTTGATATGTCAGCCATCAAAGTTAGGGCGCAGTGAATGGACGGATCAGATGAATGCATCAGTCTGTTATGTGTACGTAGCTCTTACAGATGTAGAGAAACAGAAGGGAAGGGTTAGGTTGGGAAAAGAGTTGGTGAGGTGGATCCCACAGGAGATACGGTCGTGGTGAGAAGGAGAGGTGCTACAGGCGGTCAATGCGGGAAGGCGATTTGTTTAGGCGGAGGATGTCGTGATGAGAGGACGCAGCGCCCCGCAATTCGTGCGCTAACCTCGACTCTTTATTCGACTCTCCTCCTTTTCTTTATGCCTCACGATGCACCGACCCTCTGCCACGGCACGTGCTCACGTGACTACCCTTCGCCTCTTTTCTTTTTCTTCTTTTTACCTTCTTCCCCTTCCATCTACCGAGTAACCACAGTACCTTTGTTGCGGTGCCGAATTCTCGTGTGCTATTTACGACATTGACCGTATTGCACATTGACGTGAGGTCGAGCACCTTCTTTCTCAGAGGTATATCTATTCCGAATTTACATAACTACTCTGAGTCCTTGCAGAGATGCTGAGAAATTTTTTTTAAAAATAGAAATAATTTTAGAAATTCATAATAAATTAATTGATTATAAAATATGAGATTAACCTCTTAAATAGTAAATAAACCTTAAGAATAAGTTTGGGAAGCATACTATAGGTGGTCATGATTCCTACTAGACCTCATGGCTTTAGGCTAAAAATAGTATCCTATTTAGCTTAACCATGCTACTTTCCTAAGTTTTCTAATCACTTTTCTTGTTAAACACAACTTCTAAAGCTCAACGGACAAAGAGTTATAAGTAAACTAAAACTTACTATAAATAATAAAAATGAAATTAAAACGGAACACTCTGATCAGGCCTTTTTTGGTCTATATTGACCATGAAATTGTACACGACCAGCTCAACATCACCCTCCCATCCAATGGTCTCTGTGAACTTTGGTGAAGTTCATTGGGGTCCATTGTAATTTGCACCAACAAATAAGATGGGGAGTTATTTCGCTGGAGGAAGAGGATTGCATCCTACCTCCGAGGATTTGTGGGGCGTACCGTGATGTATGGTTTTTATTCACTTTGTTAGTCCATTTTCCATATAATTTTAGGGGAGACTCTATTCATCCTTTTTTCCTAAAATGTTTATCCATTTTTTTCAAATCATTTTACAGTATGAGCCCAAAATAGAGCTAGGTCCAAGTTTGAAGTGAACCACATGGTGAGGAGTGAACACCCACCACTAAAAACTTCTGCCATACAAGTTTTGTAACAAGCTGACATTTGTGTTTTTCCTTCATGCAGGTCTGTGTTTGTATTAACAGGTTGTATAGGAAATAAACATCAAGATATGCCCTACGAAGGTTTCAGTAGTGGGCATCATTATCACAGCTGGTTCCTGTTATGTGGATGTGGAGAATTTCCGTGTAGACCAGATAGGTTATAATCTACCTCCCACGCTAGATAAACAAGGGGCATATATTAAATTGATTAAAACAGAATAAATTATAGAATCCACGGTTGCTAAGTTACAATCAAACAATTAAAATGGTTGAAAAATCTAAATCTCTGATTCAGGGACTCTTTTGTTGAATTAAGGCCATTAGATTTGTTAATTTTTAACCGTTTAATAAATGTCCAATCATTATATGATGGCCATTGGTTCATCATATATTCAAACCATGCTAGCTAATTTAGATGACTTAAGTTTAATTGCGTGTACGCCAAGTGTGCAATTTCTAAGAAGGCCCTGCCTACCCTCCGTCACCATCTGTGAAAGCTTTTTACCCAAACGAGATACCTCACGTTAAAAATAAAAAGAAAATGATAGCTAGTGTCCCGAGACAGAGGACCATTGTTGTTCTACTCATTAGATAATGTGCCCTCGATCTTTAGGCCTGCACTTTTGGGGTGTTAGGCTCGAAGGAGCAGCAGCAACATATCCACAATGCACATGCTCTGCACATTGGCCAATCCAGATCATCCAAGTTCAAAACTCCCACATACAATGTCTATCGTTTAATTTTGACCTCTGATTTTGAAATGAACGGATTAAGCCAGCGTTTAGATTTGATGGAAAGGCTGGATTAATCCAAGTATTTGACCTTCTGGTCACAGCAGAAGATACGACGAGTTTCCTGTGGATTTCAAAATGCACTACATATGTGAGTCCCATGTTGATGCGTGTGTTTGACCCACAAGGTTCATCCACACGTGGCCTTTACAAATGGCACTCAAGTTGCATATGAATCCTGCGACCCTATGGTTCAGTGCTAGACTCAAGTTTTAACATGAGGCCATGGGTTCCAGGTACCCATTTTGGTGTGAGTGTGTACCGGGAGTGTGACTGCCTCTGACAAATAGTTTTTAAAAAAGTTGCATGAATACGGGTGAACAACATCTAATTGTGAAATCTTCCAAACGTATAATCATTATGTAATAATGATGTTAATTGCAATGCATCTTTCTAAACAATAGATGTTTTTGTAAAAATAAATCTAGTGAACTCATTAGGTGGTCACCAATTATAAAAACAGGTGTGAGTACACAGGTTCATTAACTTCAGCCAATTTTTATTTATTTTTATTTTTCTTTCTATACATTGTGTTTGTTTTACAAATTAGGGATCACTCAACTAGTAGATCAACCTTATCCTTGGGTTAGGGAATTAATATAGGGGCCTTTATGTAACTACACCCAATGTTTTGTGTGTGCACGAAGATAACATGATTTTTTCAAATCCTTATATTTTTACACCTTAAACATTACCATCAATTTTTTAGGAACAAGATACCTGTAAACACTTTTTACAATTTTCCACACATGAACCTTTTTTTAATCATTAATCTCTCACAAAATGTTCTTCTACCATTACACTTCGACGATCTTTTGAGCTTTCTAACTACTCTCTGACAGTCTTTTGTGCTTTTTGACTACTCTCTTTAGCAAAACTATGACCTAAAAAACCATGAATTTTTCTTCTTTTAATATGTTATATTGAATTGGGTTTCTTTAGAAAGAAAATGAGAGGAAATTAGATGAAAAAATATTATAAATATTTCACTTTTAAAAGATAAGTTCTTCTTCTTCTTTTGAAAGATTTTGCTTAGATGGATCTTTTGTCAAGAAACAGATAGAATGGAAGAAAAGAAATAACAAAAACTTCATTTTTAAAATATAGGTTTTTTTTTCTGCAAAAATGATGCTAAGATAGATCTAATGGGGAAGAAACCGATATACGGAGACAATATATATATATATATATATATATATATATATATATATATATATATATATATATACATACACACTTTTAGAAGATGGGTTCTTCTTTCTTTAAAAGATTGGGGTTAAATCGGTCTTTTGCCAAGAGCTGAACTTTGGGCCACTTTTAAAAAGTCAAATGATATCTAAATAAGATTATTCCAAAGTCATTTGAAAGTTTGTCAACTTACCTTTCCAATGAGCCCAAGATCATCCCAATCGACCTATAATGAGAGAATTATAATAGTTTCTGTTAAGATCGCTCAATGTTGGAAATAAAATAGAATACGAGTTAAAATTTGGATCCAATTTTGAAAGGTCAAACGGTCTCTAAATGAGATTATTTTATAACTATCACGCCCCAAACTAGGAAACTGAACTCACAAAATTTTCGATCGCCGAATCCGGCGCCGACAGCCTCCGTAGAACCCCATTCTCGACTCCCGGCCCCCATTCCCCAGGTTCCAATCCTGGGATGCTACGAGGGGGATTTCCAATATCAGTTTAATTCGTAATAAGCACAACCAAAGGCATAACCCACAAACAACAACAAAAAACTCCATCACATTTCCATTATGATAAAAAACTTTATAAGTACAATGAGCATAAATGGGAAATACAATGATAAAGGACAAAAAGCTCCAAGATGATTTGCTATGCGCTCCTGCCTCAGCGCTGCTGCGGTCCAACGTCACCTGCACACAACGGTCGTGCATAAGCTTATAGAAAGCTTAAAGGGTGGTAAAAGTGTGTGTGCAAGATAGTAATGTAATTATACAGTATCAGAGTAATGCGGAACATCCTGATGAATCCATGAATACCATTAGCCGTACTAAGGCATGCGATGCAAGGCATAAATGATGTCGACCGTATCAAGGCCATGCGATGCGAGATACAACTCAAGCATACAAATCCTCATCTAAGTCCACGTATCAATACAGCTCATCTCTGGAATATCACTGGGGTCTAGTATACTCCAAGCCAGATTGCCGCCCCATCGCACACAACAAGGTCAGTGGAAAAGACCTCACTACCCGCCTGCCAATATCGGGCTTGGCTCGTCAATAACGAACCCATTCCTCGAGCTGGTCAAACTCAACCTAGCTTTGCCCCCTCCTCTCGGGCGGGTAAGGCCGCACCCCCTCCCAACTGACCACGACACAGTGGAAAACGCAGGCGTCTGGTAATCGACACTCAGTGCTCCTGTACCCACTCGGTCTAGATGTTGGAGCAACCTCTTGGTACCATAAAGGTTTAGAGACTTTCACCTAGGGATATCTATAGCACCCCATGTAGAACAAGATTTTCGGTATTCAATCCTGCCAACCACGATATGTCTGTGGAGGCTAAAGCCCTGATGTTGCTAGGGCGTACAGTAACGAAATTACACCATGCAAATGCATGAATCACACTATCCAATCATGCAGTAATCCTGCGCGTATCATGCGCTCATGTAGGGGTAACACCGCATATCCGGGAACCCCTAAACAATCTGCACGAAGGCATATGCCATGATTAATCACTTCTCTTATCAAGCATACATATGATACGTATGATCATGAATCATGGAACTATACTAAACATGTTATAGGGTGATGGATGTCGTTCATAACGAAGATAGACCTAGACGGTCTACAAGTATGGGCCTACAATGGGCCCTATGGAGAATTATAATGCGGACATTTAACCAACATTATTCTTACAATGTGGACGTCAAACCAACATTGCTCCTAAGACATGGCCGCCATAAACATCATTACTCAAACCATGGTAGGGTTACACATTGTAATGGACTTGTGTACATCCTATTGGGCCTCGACCCATAAGCCTTAGTTACATCAAATGGACCCCATAACATGGGCTTCATATATATCAAGGTGGGCCTCAACGGATGAGCCATAACTACATCAAGATGGGCCTAATCATATGGGCTAATCAAATGGGCCGAGTTGAATGGGCCAAATCGATCGGGCTAAGTCAAATGGGCCGAGTCAAATGGGCCTTAGGTATATCAAATCGGGCCCACCCTCATATATTTTTGAGATCTGACCTATTCACAAGTTAACATAAAGATAGATGAAATGAAAACAAATAGAAATTACCGTGGCTCTTAGGAGTTTGAACAGTGGATGACACGGTCCACCAATTTAAATGGTGGGGGCTACTTGAACTTTGGATTATACTCACTTACCCCATGTCCTAAAATGATCTCACCAATGGTTGGACGGTTTGAATACAACACATGCACGATGGTGGGTCCCATAGATAGACGGTGCGGGTGAAACAGATGGGACCCACAGAACCATCTACTAACGTTAAGAGAGAGAGAAAGAGAGAGAGAGAGAGAGAGAGAGAGAGAGAGATAGAGAGAGAGAGAGAGAGAGAGCCATGTGGCTGCTCTCTTTCCACTTTTTCTTTCTTTTCTTTTTCTTTTTCTTTTTCCTTTTTTTTCCCTGACACAACAGAGGTGGGTCCCACGTAGGGCCCACCATATATATATATATATATATATATATATATATATATATATGGGAAAAGGTACAGCACTCGTGCTGACGTTAAGCTCCCATGAGGTCGATCGGTGTGGGCCCCACCGTTTATGTTTGCCAAACATCTAACCCATCAGTCATATGCACCATTCCAGCGTGGGCCTAGGTCTCAAAAATCACGTCAATTCGTGACTTGTGTGGGCTGCACCGGATACAACAGTTGAGAGGGCTATCCTCCATTGAAAACATTCAAAATCATTTATTAGGCCCACTGAGATGGGGTCCACAAAATTCAGCCCACCCATCATGGGTGTCCCACTTGAATGAACGGTTAGACCAAGCTTCAGCCGCACCCAACACTTAGGTGGGTCCCACGTGCAGGCCGCCCACACGTGGGAATCGTACCAGGACCTCAGGTGTTGCAGTGAGGTATCTCCACTCAGTCTGCCAGTTGAGCTATGCATCTGGGTGTGCAAGGAGGGCCCCACACGAACGTGGGCCCCACCGTCCTGGGTGGTAGACGGTTTAGAGGGAGCACGCATGCCATGGTGGGCCCCATCAAAAAGGATGAACAGTATGGATGGGTCCCGTGGACCTCATGCCAGTCCACACCCACTGTCAATGCACACCCACTGTCAGTGCACACTCCATGTTAGCCACCTCCACAGGGTGTGATACCAAGACCTCCAACGTTTGAAACGAGGCATCTTTCACCCGGTCTATCACCTGAGCTATGGGGCTGGGTGGGCCCACATCAGATCATGCTCTACTAGCCGCCACACCCTCCCTAGCCACATCAAGGTGGGCCCCCCATGGATGGTTGGATGACATAAAAATATCATGGTGTGTCCCACATGGATGGGGTCCACCAGTAGATGTCATGGATGATAAACATATATTGGGTGGGCCATAAACATAGAAAGAGAGAGAGAGAGAGAGAGAGACATCGACAATATCGGAGGGGCCCCGCTACTATGGGCCCCTCTTGAACATAAGTATACATCAAGGTGGGTCCCACTACATGTGGCCCTTTAATCACAAGAAAATGCAAATTGTGGGATCAAGATCACCCACTGGCTTCTACTCGCACCCAAGGCTTCCTTAGATCATTAGCTTTGATTCCAACGGAGGAGATGAGGTTTGGATGATTGAGATGGGAGATGAAAGGGTAGGAAGTGGGCCACACTTGTAGCTTGGGAGAGATAGGAGAGGCTTGGACGTATGGAGGTTTCTCTTGCTTAGGATTGCAGTTTGAAAATGAGAGAGAGAGAGAGAGACTTGTAAAGGGAGAGAGAGATGGGTGATGGATGTTTGATGTGGTGGCGATGGATGTGTAAGAAATCTTACTTTTAACTTTAGGGGTAAAAAGTGTAAGAAAAGTATGGCTTGTGTAAGAGCTTTTTGACTTTAGGGGTTGCTTGGAGAAGGGTGAGAGGTGATGTGTACTTGACATGTTCTTGACATGATAGGGTTGATTGATTGATTGATTGACGTGACAAGTCGTAGAGATTCTCTCGGAATTCGCACGCGCGGCGTTTCCTCGCACCAAACGCGGACCCACATCTCCTGACCAGGGTATCGGATCGGCGCGCGAGACGCGGCATCGGAACAGAGGTGATGGCGCAGTCGCTAGGGTACGAGTCTCGAGTTGAGTCGACTCGGATTGACGGCGTGTAAATCAAGGTCGCGCGTAAATACCAGTTAAGGGTTAAAGGTTGTCGAAATTCGACCAGGAAGACCGCGGGAACCTATGGAACAGTACGATCTAGGATATGGGTCTTACAATAACTATATGAAAATTTGTCAAATTATCTTTCCTACGAGCACAAGATCACTTGGATTTAACTTGTAATGAGAGAGTTATGACCGTTTTCATAAGATCACATATACATTGTCTAAACCATGATCATTGTTTTAAACCTACTTTTGAAAGGTCAAACGGTCTCCAAATGAGATGGTTTTAAAGTCATTTAAAAGAATATTGAATTATGTTTCCAAGAGCGTAAAATCATCTGGATTCCACTAATAACAAAATTGTATAACCGTTTTTTTGGACCGCATGATGCATTGTCTGAACTGCTATCTAGGCATTGTCAAAACCACAATAATTGTTTTGAATAAAATTTAAGAAGATCAAACAGCCTCCAAATGAGATGATTCTAAAGTCTTTTAAAAGTTCCTCAACTTATCTATATAATGAGCATACAATCATTATGATTCGACCTATAACAAGTGATGGTTGATGGCTATTTCGTGGGACTGCGCAATGCGTAGTTCAAACTACGATTTGGGCATTGTCCAATTCACGATTTGGACTGTGAGCCACTTTTAAAAGTTCAAATGGTCTCCAAATGAGATTATTCTAAATATATTTGAAAGTTTGTCGAATTATCTTTCTAATGAGCACAAGATCACCTTGATCCGATTTCTAACGAGGAAGTAATGATCATTTTCGTAGGATGACGCGATACATAGTCTAAACCATGATATGAGAATTGTCTAAATCATCATTAGAGTTTTAACCCACTTTTGAAAGGTCAAAGGATCTCTAGATGAGATGATTTCAAAGCCAGTTCATTAAGTTATCATTTTAATAAGTATAAGATCACCACAATCGGCCATGTAATAAATGAGTTATGACCGTTTTCGTGAGATTGTGTGATGCATTGTCCAAACCGCAATCGTTATTTTGTCCAAATTACAATTTGAACTTTGACCCTACTTTTGAAAGGTTAAATGGTGTCCAAATGAGATGATTTTAAAGCTATTTGAAAGTTCATCAAATTATCTTTTTGATAAGCATAACATCACCCCGATCCGACCTATAATGAAGGACTTGTGAACGTTTTCATGGGATTGCATGATGCATAGTTCGAACCGCCATCATAATTTTAGACAAAATAGTCATCCTATGCAACATACAATCCCACAAAAAGGGTCACAACTCCCTTGTTTCAGGTCAGATATAGATGATCTTGTGCTCATTAGAAAGATAATTCGATGAATTTTTAAATGGCACTAGAATGATTTCATTTGGAAACTATTTGACTTTTCAAAAATGGGCCCAAAGTCCAAATTGTAATTTGGACAAAATAGTGATCATTGTTTGGACAATGCTTCATGCGGTCCTGCGAAAACAATCATAACTCCCTTATTACAAATTAGATCAAGGTGATCTTATCCTCGTTGGAAAAATAATTCAATGAACTTTCAAATAACTTTAGAATAATCGCATTTGGAGACTGTTTGAACTTTCAAATATAGATCAAAAGTTCATATAGCGATTTGGACAATGCCCAAATCATGGTTTGGACTATACATAGTGTGGTCCCATGAAAACAGTCATAACTTCTTTGTTGCAATTCAGATTAGGATGATCTTATACTCATTTGAAAGATAACTTAATGAAATTTCAAATAACTTTAGAATTATCTCATTTGGGGACCATATGACCATTCAAAAGTGATCTGAAAGTCCATATTATAATTTAGATAATGCCCAAATAACAATTTGGACTATGCATTATATGGTCCTAAGAAAATAGTCACAACTCCTTTATTATAGGTCGGATCAGGGCGATCTTATGCTTGTTGAATTTATAATTCAACGATCTTTCCAATGACTTTAGAATCATCACATTTGTAGACTATTTGACCTTTTAAAAGTGGGTCCAAAATAGTGATCATGGTTTAGACAATGCCTAAAATATGGTCTGGACAATGCATCGCACGGTCCCACGAAAATAGTCATAACTCTCTCATTATAAGTCGGATCAGGGTAATCTTATGCTTGTTGGAAGGATAATTCAATGAAATTTCATATGAATTTGGAATCATCTTAGTTAGAAACCATTTAACCTTTTAAAAGTGGACCCAAGTTCCAGGCATTTGCTTTCATTTCTAGTTTCATACGATCCTAGGAAAACGATCATAACTCTCTCGTTATAGGTTGGATCAGGGAGATCATGGGTTTGTTGGAAAGATAATTGGTAAATTTTGAAATGATTTTGGAATCGTCTCATTTAGACATCGTTTTACCTTTAAAGGTGGACCCAAAGTCCAACTTTTGGCAAAAAGACCAATATAAGCCTAATCTTTTGAAGAAAGAAGAATAACTCATCTTTTAAAAGTAATTTTTTTATAGTATCTCTCCTCGCCTTATGTCAACTTCTTCCTAAGTAAACCCATTTAAACATAATCTATACAGAAGAACAAGAAGCCATCTTTTAAAAGTAGAGTTTTTGCTATTTTTTCTTTCATTCTATTTGTTTCTTAACAAAAGACTCATCTAAGTATAATTTTTTTTAAGAAAGAAGAACCTGTCTTTTAAAAGTAGAATCTTTTTAATACTTTTCATCTAATTTTCTCTCAAAATCTCTTTCAAAATAAGCTTAGTTCAACATTAACGGTAAAAAAGAAGAAGAAGAACCCATTTATGAGGTTAGAGTTTCTATTGGTGAGGGTTTCTATCAGAGAGAGTAGTCGGAAAGTACGAAAGATTTCTAGAGAGTACTCAGAAAGTATAAAAGATTGCTAGAGTGCAGTGGTAGAAGAAAAGTTTGCTAGAGAGTAATAATAAAAGAAGGTACAAGTGTATAAGAAATTGAAGAAGGTATTTATGGGCATTTTCATCTGAAAAAAAAAAGTTACCAAAGGTGTAAAAAATAATGATTTGAAAAGTTGTATTATTTCCATGATCCCACAAGACCTTGAGTGTACTTGCATAAATATCCCTTATGTGACACCTTGGGCCTCCAATACTTAAGTATTGGATGTCATTATGAATTTTTTCAAATAATCAGGCAAATATCGCATGTGCCTACACACATCGAAACTCAAAAACCTAGAGATTGTAAGTGGAAACCTATTCTTGAGAACCTAAAAGTCAATTAAATTTTGCACATGAAGATGATTCCATCCGGCCCCAAGTGACTGGGTAGTCTTCGATTGAGCACCCCAAATTGACTATTTAAGTCTAAGTTAATCGATAAGAATCAAGTCAACCAACCCTTAGAATTCGAGGGCAGTAAAAAGGACCCATTATAAGGCAAATAGGTGCTTTGTCAATTCAACCGATTGGGAACAACTGAACATGAGTGAGACATGGGTTATGTCGGTTCAAACAAAATAACTGTTGACTCCTATCAGTTTGACCGACAATCACTAACTAATTGTACACATGCGAACCACTAAACTAAGAAATCCAGGACTATAAAAGCCCCTTTCATTTCTCTCATTCAAAAGCCTTCCAAACTTCTAGCCCCTTATAAAACCTGGTGAGTGAGAGGGGGGGGGGGGGGCGGAAGAGAGTGTGAAGGGAGGGAGCAGTTTCTGCCCTCTAGAGTCATCGTGGGTCGAGTATTGTCATATTGGGCCGTCTCTAGCGGCATGCACCCTCACTGGGTTATCTTGACCATCCTCCACCGAGATAGGGTTGGGTGAGTCATCCTCCGGTCTTCGCTACCCCCCTGCATGCATGGTGCATGTTTTCAACTAGTGTATGTGAGTTGGATGTTCCATAATTGGCGCATGCATGTCATTTCACAAGTTCTCATCTACCTGATGTTTGATACTCATCAGATTGTGAGGTCAGGACTAGCTTCCAGAGCAATTCAATCGTATGCAGGAGCCATGGTTGTCCAATGCATCACCTTAGGCTTTGAGTTGGGCCAGGTTGAGTTAGGAATCATCGTAATTAGTACAGGTAAGCATCGGATCCCTCATTTGGAAGTTAAATTTGAACATAACCTAGGGTATTGACTATAGATTTGTAATTGGACATAGGGCCTTGAGCTTTTTCCCTAAATTTCTATGCCTGGAATGCACTTGAATCGAAGAATCTCAACCGGAAGGTGATGATATCCCCCTCAAGCTTTCCTACAACATGTTTAATCTAGTAATAATTTAAATATCTAAATAGTTATGTAAATTTGATTTGGGAATCATTTGATAAGTCTTGCAATTCATATTACGTGTGTTATTAATCTTAGCATGATGGGTAGATTCCTTGAATTCTGGAACTTTGCACATATACACATTACCTATTTAACTCATCTGCTCTCCCTTAAGTGTTCGAAATTATTTGAATATAACCCATGTCTTGTATATTTCACATGAACATAAATCCTAGCATGCTATTGTATAAGTAATATGTGCTAGATTGTTAATATGCTTAGAATTGTGAAAATGTAAAAATTGAATTTAATTATGAACTTGTGGACTATTATAAACTGTGTATGTGATTAAGATTGCCATTTCATAAATTGTCACATTGTCATCTTTATGATTTTCTTATGTGATTTGGATCGTTGATGTTATGAATCATTGAAATACCTTTAACTAGTGGCCTTTATCATGTGGAGGATTGTCTAGAATGGATTAAAATATTTGTTGTGTCCTTAAATGGACTTGATTGTCCTATGTGGTTTAATGGATTGAAACATTTGTTGTGTCCTTGAATTGACTTATTTTCCCTATGTGGCTTGTTGGGTTGCTGGCCATTATGAGCACGTACCTGTGGTATTTCGTTGGTGGCCGGTGCATTGTATGAATGTCTATTTTGAGAGTACGTCAACCATTATGAGCATGTATGTTTGGTATCAACCATTACGAGCATGTATGTTTGGTATTTTCATTGGTGGCAGGTGCATGGGCGCAATGGAAAAGATACCTGGATTAGTAGGCAATCATTGATTTGGAAAGGCCATTAGTTGTAAGGGTTTATTATAATTGAATTATTCATAAATTAGACTAATAATAGTTGGATTAATCATGCATACATGACATGTGAGCATTATCGGGTGTCTAGCCATTGTGAGCACGTACTTGTTGTATTTATGTCGGTGGCTAGTGCATTATATGAATGTCCACTTTTGTGTGGGATTTTAATGGGTCGTTAATCATTATGAGCACATACTTGTTGTATTTTTTCTTATGATTAGTTACTATGTGGCCCTCCCCTTTTGGTGTGGGTGTTATCGAGTGGCTAGTCATTATGAGCATGTACTAGTTCTATTTTCGTTAGCGACTTGATCATTGTACAAACAACCCCTTTTGGATGTGACTAGTCATTGTGAGCACTCACTTGTTGTATTTTCGCTGGTGACTAGCCACTATTTTGTCAACTAGATGTGCATCCATAGATCTGAGTGCATCTGCATGCATCTATGCATTTAAATGAGATCGCATAATAGCTTGTTATTGTATTGTATGCCTTTATTTGAAACTATACTTGATTAATATGTTGTGTGTAATCTCGAGGAGATTTCTCACTGAGCTGGCCACTCACAATGTTTATCACTTGCAATTGCACTAACTAGATGATGGAGGGCATCACGAGTTTATGAGGTATGTGGGGCTACTCTGGTGGAGCCTAGTGAGAAACTAGGAGTCATGGAACCTTACCCTAGCATGGTTGAGTTATTCGAGCTCGACCAATAGATTTATAGTTCCTTCTTTTGCTAAATTTATACCATACATTCGTTTATACAAGGTTTGTATAGTTTCGGATGGACCCCCTTTTTGGATATGTTTACTTTTGATGTTAGCCTTGATATTATCTGGCTTAGTTATCTTTGATGCCCACTGATTGAGCGCTACTCTGATTTATAATTAATGAATGAATTCTGACCATGTGTGGAAAACTGAAAACATCCACGTGTGATATTATCCCTAAATGTAATACTCTTATTGTGATTGGATGAGAATCCAAGCATACGTATGATAGGAAGTATATCCACGTGGATTATTTGCCCAAGTCTGACACTAGAGTTCTAGTTACAAGAGCATCTGACTCGAGCGCCAAAACTCGGGGCGTTACACCTTAATATAGTGATGCCCTTCTAGTGGATGGATTAGATCTCAAACTACCATACTAGCACAACTGTGTCATGTTCACGAGCTATAATATTGCCCATGCATGTGGGCTTAGAAAAGTTCTAGATTGGTATGCATGGGTGTCATATAATGATTGTAGGTTCAACAACTAAAAGCCTTATATGTGGCCCTTTGACTGAGAGAAATTAGTGCCCTATCCATTGGTTGTTTATTGTTCAGTGACATGGAACATTTATCTAATGGGCATTGCCATTAACTGGAAATGCCTTAAAATAATCTAACTAGGGTTTGGATCTTAGATGCGGATTACCCGGAGACTTGATCACCAAGGATATCCCTATTAACCTCTCTTTGGGGCCCACCATGATGTATATATTTTATCCATGTCGTCCATCTATTCTGCTAGCACATTTTAGGGCATGAACCTAAAAATAAGGTATATCTAAAGCTCAAGTGGACCACATTAAAGTAAACAATGGTGCCTACCATTGAAAACTTCCTAAGGCCCACCATGATGTTTATTTACCATCAAACCTGTTTATAAGGTCACACAGACCAGGATGAAGGGAAAACACAAATATCAGCTTGATAAAAAACTTATGTTCTCCCAAGAAGTTTTCAATGGTATGCGTTCAATTCCCATTATTTCTTATGGTGTGGTCCACTTGAGTTTTGTATTCGCCTTTTCTTGGGCTTTGTGAACGTTGCTCTGTGAGCAGGCCTCACACACTCTTAGGGGTTTTTTTTTTCCTTATGTTAGTTGTAGCGGGGTGTAGTGTTGACTCATATGAGATAACGCATACAATTTGGAGTTGCCACTAGCTAATGAAAACTCAAAATTTACAATCAGCTAGGAATCGTGGAATCGATTAAGGGTTGGGAAATCACAAGACTCCACAACTCAAGTGAATCCCATGATTGGTCTCTATACAAAGATTCTAAGGGCCTCAATGAGAGAAAATGAAGGGTTTGGGCACCCTTTTCCGCCCATGTAATGTGCGGTATCTACTTTAGGAAATTTTAAAATTTTTCTTGGATTTGACTACGCTTTAGAAAAGCTATATCCTAATCGACTTGCGAAGACCTATGCTCAATGCCAGGCTACCTCACCAGTATAAGAAAGTAAAAGGAAAGGAAGCAATAGCAGTTGAGATGCAAGATAAATGTAATAACAAAGTAAAAGAAATGGAAGCAGTAGCAGTAAAGATGTAAGATGGAATATCTGGACTGGAATATAAGATTGATTTGAAATGTGAGAAGGAGAATGGAAGACCTGATACTCTTATATGAAATAGATAATCGAGTATCCCTAACCCTAACCTTAATCGTAGACTTCAGTTAACATCTTCTTTTCTACCAGTTTTCTCTCTTTCTCTCTCTTGAATTGGGCAGCCTTCCAACATAGTGGAGGAGATGGCTTAGAGAGCTCCCAAAGGAGGCCTCTCTTGAAGCCCTTATGACATTAAAAGATCCTAAAAATCCTTCCTCGGTCTCCTAACCATATCTTGAGTCTACACAAGCTTTTTCAAGCAAAGCCAAGTGTTATAAATGAGGAAGAGGAGTTAGATTTTTAAAGAGGTTGCCAGTGGGAATCAGATTCCCCCAAGTGCTGATATGGCATAACTTTGTATCTTTCAAGGTTCTATCGGTGATAAGAGCTTTCACGCACTAATAAGCGAACTTTGGTCACCGGTAGAAATCGAATTCTTGATTGTACTTTTTTACATTTTTCAGAGCATTTTTTGCCACCTCAACTGACACAGGGTTGTCCAATTAAATCCGAGTAGCGCTACCTCACCACCGAGAATCATATTCTTGCTTGTGCTATTTAGCTCATTTAGATAGTTGGCTGGCTTAGGGGCCTTGAGGTTTTTATTCGTACATCTTGTTCAATTTTGCAGTGCTTCTTCATACCGTTTGGAGGCCAATTCTGAAGTATAACTAAAATCCTACGGAGTAGTTTCTCCCATTCTGAAGGGTGTCCTCATGCTCGTAACAAAAAAAATGAGCTACCAAAATAGATGTACTGTTGTGCAGCACGCCAACAACGCTAGTGAACCGAGATCCAATCTCTTGCTCACCCACAAACGATAAATAGAAAGAAATATAATCTAGAAGAAGAATCAAAGCATTCCAAATAAACCACAAGATAAGATATACGTGGAAAAACCCCAACAAGGGTAAAAAACCACGGGTGCAAACTTCCACCCTGAAGAAAACGAGATTACTAGCAATATACTAACCTCTTTCCCTTGGATGTATAGAAAAAAACCATTTGCATACACATTAGAGTCTCTTTTCCATGCCTTAGAATAACCCAAGGACCCCTATTTATAGTTTAGGCAACTTCCCTTCCGTACTCTTGCGAAACCGCCTCAAATTTAAACAGTCCTCATCAAATCCCTGCACAAATCTACGTAACCTTGACTAGTCGAGAGAGGTTCTCGACTGGTTGAGTGGATCACTCGACCGATCGAGCATGGGCCTCGATTGGTTGAGCACCACAGACTAAAAAAACTATTGCTCACTGGACTTTGAGTTGAGTGAACCCTCGACTGGTCGAGCGGGCTACTCGACTGGTCGAGCAGCGCCCTGGTGTGGCTCCACACCTCAACAATCTCCCACTTGGAGACACATCACCATAAACTTTCATCTTCTACATCCGGAGTGTACCACCTCCCCGTCTTCAAGCCTGGAGACCAATCAAAGCTGAACTGAGCTTCAGCTTCTCCAATGTCACCACCTTGGTCAGCATATCTGCAGGATTCTCACTTGTATGAATCTTCTCCAGTGCAAACGATCCATCTTCCAGTAATGAACGTATGAAGTAATATCTGATGTCAATATGCTTGGTCCTTGAATGAAAGGCTGATTTCTTAGCCAAGTGTATTGCACTCTAGCTGTCACTGTACAGATTGCAATTTGCTTGCTTCTTTCTCAACTATTCCATGAAACCTTCCATCCTCACCATCTCCTTGCACGCTTTTGTAGCTGCAACATTTTCTTCTTTCGTTGTACTAATGGATACTATCTTCTGTAACTGAGAGACCCAACTGACTACAACACTACCCAGAGTAAAGACATATCCCGTAGTGCTTCTTCTGTTGTCGATATCTCCTACTAAATCTGAATCTACGTAACATTATAACTTGATTTTCACTACTCCATCACATAGCCCTACATCATTAATACTTACCAGGTATCTAAGGATCCACTTCACAGCTTTCTAATGTTCATTTCTAGGATTGCTTATGAACCTGCTAACAACTCTCACTGCCTGAGCAATATCTGGTCTCGTGCTTACCATAACATACATGAGGCTCCCAATAGCTGACGTGTTTGAGATTTTAGCCATGTAGTCTCGTTCCTCCTGCGTCTTTGCACCTTACTCCTTAGAAAGCTTGAAGTGGTTAGCTAATGGAGTGCTAACCGGCTTAGCACCTCTCATACTGAATCGATCAAGTACCTTTGCTATGTACTCTGCCTGTGACAAAAGTAGTTTCTTGTTTTCCGTCAAGCTTTATCCTCATACCTAGGATTTATTTGCAGCTCTTAAATCCTTCATAGCAAATTCTCTAGATAGTTATCTTTTGAGATCTAAGATGTCCTTCATGCTTGATCTGGCCACAAGCATATCATCGACGTACAGAAGAAGAATGATATACGATGTATCAAACTTCTTCAAATAGTAACAGTGGTCTATATGACATCTCCTAAAATCGTTTCCCGATATGAAACTATCGAACTTCTTGTACCACTGCCTTGGGACTTGCTTCAGGCCATATAAACTATTCTTCAGTCTACACACCTTGTTCTCCTTTCCTGGTGCCATGTATCCTGTCGGCTAATGCATATATATCTCTTCTTCAAGGTCCCCTTGAAGAAATACTGTCTTAACATCTAGTTGCTCTAGATGTAAGTCCTCTGTAGCCACTATATTCAAGACCATGCTAATCGTAGACATCTTCAACACCGGTGAAAATATTTCAGTGAAGTCGATACCTGCCTTTTGTTGGAACCCTTTCACAACAAATCTGGCCTTGTACTATTTCAAACCATCATGCTCCTCCTTCCGTTTGTAAACCCACTTATTATGAAGAGCTTTCTTACCCTTAAGTAGAGTGACTAGCTCCCATGTACGATTTGACTCTAGAGAGTTTATCTCATCATTCATGGCCTACTCCCACTTAACCTGTGTATCTAACTATAATTTCTCTTCAAAACACTCTGGTTCACCATTATCTGTCAGCAATAGATAATGTAAGGAGGGTGAGTATCGGACCTTAGATCTCCTCTCCCAAGTAGACCTTCTTACAACCAGTGTTTGTGGCTCTGCCTCATTATGCTCCTATGCAAGCTCATCCTGTCACACTGTAACACTCGTGTCCAGTAACTCTTCCAACTCTACGAATTCTTTCTCATCAGCCTTATTTTGCTTCACACTGTCCTTATGCATCACCTTTTTATTGAAGACTACGTCCTTGCTTCTGATGATTTTCGGTTCTCTGCATCTCAAAAACGGTAGCCAAAATTATGTTTCCCGTAGCTTATAAACATGCACTTCCTGGACTTCGCATCCAGCTTGTTTATGTGCTCTGCATCAATGTGAACATATGACGTGCAACCGAACACTTTGAGATGTGTAAGGTTTGCTTCTTTCCCAATCCACGTTTCTTCTGGTAGCCTACCATCCAATGATGCTAAGGGACTTCTATTAATGAGATATGCGATAGTATTCACAACATCTTCCTAAAATGTCTTGGGCAACCCTGCATGTAACCTCATGCTCCTAGTGCGCTCAAGAATAGTCCTGTTAATACGCTCAGCCACACCATTTTGCTGCAGTGTCCCTGGAATCATTTTTTGATGTTTAATTCCATTTGCTGCACAATACTCCTCAAACTTCTTATCACAGTACTCTCCCCCATTATCTGATCTAAGACATTTTACTGTTTTACCTGTCTCATTTTCTACCATAATTTTCTACTTCTTAAATATATCAAATACATCAGATTTGTGCTTTAAGAAATAGACCCACAATTTTCTACTAGCATCATCAATAAAAGAAACAAAATAACATGAGCTACTAAGAGATGATACCTATGCCGGTTCCCACACATTAGTGTGTACAAGCTCCAACAGATGCGTCTTTAGAGCGCGTCCTGTTTACTTGAAGCTTACTCTCTTCTGCTTGTCATACACGCAGTCATTGCAGAATTCCAAGTCAATAGACTTTAGCCCTATTAGCTTCCCTTTTGACAATTGCACTTTCATCCCCTTCTCACTCATATGTCCCAACCTCTAATGTCATAACTGCCCATTCACTCTAATTGATGCGACTACGAGTGAATTATATGATCCTGAAGTCATGTACAAAGTACCTTCCTTCTTGCCACGAGATATCACCAAGAAACCTTTTGTGATCTTCTAGGAATCACTAGTGAATGTTGTTACATATCCGGTATCGGCCAACTGCCCCACTGAGATCAAATTTCGTCTCAAACTCGGTACATGTCTGACATCCTTTAATTTCAAAGTCATTTAGTCTTTCTTACTTATATGAACATCTCCCTTTCCAACAATACTGCATGACTCATCATCACCCAGGTAAACTCTTTCGAAGTCACCTGACACATAATTACGCAGAACTTCCTTACACGAAGTGGCATGAAACGAAGCACTCGAGTCTATGACCCAAGACTCATTCCTCACATCAAGAGACAATATCAACGCCTCTGTATCACTCTCCTCAGATAGATTCATTGAATCTTTTTCCGCCTTGAGAGCTTCCTTCTTATTTCTTATGCGCCCTACAATCGCATTTCATGTACCCCTTCTTCCCGCAATGCCAATACCCATTTTTGTCTTTCAGTCCCTTTGACTTCTTTCTCGATTTAGAACGTCCGTGTTTATTGTCTCATTTGTACAACGATCTTCCTCTTCCTTCAACGTTTAGAGCATTCCCCGAATCCCCTTAAACTCCTGATGCCTTTCTTGTAAATTCTTGGCTAAGAATTAGACTGGACACATCATCAAATTTCAGCTTTATCGACCCTGAAGAATTGTTCACAGCAATCACCAAATCATCCCAGCTATCTAGCAAACTATACAAGATCAATAACGTTATGACATCGTCTTAAAAAATAATGCCAATGGATTCCAATTGGCTCGTGACTGTATTGAACTCATTTAGATGTTCAGTCATGCTCCCACCATCTGACACCTTCACGTTGAATAGTTGTTTCATAAGATGAACCTTGTTGGACGTTGAGGATTTTTCATACATTGTAGTTAGGGCTTCCATTAATTTTTTTGTGGTTTTCACCTTGGATATATTGAAGGCGACGCTCTTATACAAAGAGAGTAGGATCATTCCTAAAGCCTTCTGATCCAATAAAAACCATTCATCATCTGTCATCTTCTCTGGTTTCTTCTCTTTTCCTCCTAAATGAATATAGAGGTCCTTTTGATACAGATAATCCTCCATCTTCATCTTTCAAAAGGTAAAGTTTGAACCATCAAATTTCTTAATTCTAGTCTTCCCTTCTTCCATCATCGTTCCCACTTGAACTAAACCAATAGCTCTGATACTAGTTGTTACGTAACACACCAACAACGCTATTGAACCAAGATCCAATTTTCGGTCTCACCCACAAACAATAAACAGAAAGAAATATAATCTAGAAGAAGAATCAAAACATTCCAAACAAACCACAAGACAAGATATACGTGGAAAAACCCCAACAAGGGTAAAAAAACCACGGATGCAAACTTCCACTATGAAGAAAACGAGATTACAAGCAATATACTAACCTTTTGCCCTTGGCTGTATAGAAAAAACCTTTTGCATACACCTTAGAATCTCTTTTCCATGCCCTAGAATAACCATAGGACCCCTATTTATAGTTTAGGCAACTTCCCTTCCACACTCTTGCGAAACTGCCTCAAATTTACGCAGTCCGCATCAAATTCGAGCACAAATCTGTGTAATCTTGACTAGTCGAGAGAGGTCCTTGACTGGTCGAGCACGGGGCCTCGACTGGTTGAGCACCACGGACCCAAAAAACTATCGCTTGCTGGACTTTGAGTCGAGCGAACGCTCGACTGGTCGAGCAACGCCTTGGTGTGGCTACACACCTCAACATGTATGGCATGGATAAAACATATACATCATCATGGTGGCCCCAAAGAGTAGGTGTGACCAGGTCTCCAAGCAATCAGCATCCCTGGATCTTCAAAAATGGCCCGAAAAAATCCTTAACCATTTGTAATTAGCTAGCAACGGGTTAGAAAGTAGAACTTCTCATCCACAGTAAAACCCATTACATCAATTGGGAAGGATAAGCCAAGGACAAACTCTAGGTACCTGGGCACACTCGGGACTTGTAGTTGGATTAATTGCAAATGAGATCAGCTAAGCTTGGCAAACCATGTCCAAGCCTAGCTTATGAGCAAAGATATTGACCAGAGGTGGGGTAAGCTCGAAAATGTGCCAAGGAATCATCATCTAAGCCTTGTCTAAACCAATTTGTAATCAGTTATATATACAAATTAAATCCTATTACATTGGAGGCAATGCACGTAGGGTTGAATATTTTCTTATTACCTCCGCCCATATCTTTTTAGTCCTTTGTATCATGAGCTTCAGGCACGTCCTATCTCTGTCTCAGCCAGAACCTGCCCGAAGTGCACCGGGTCAGAAAGCAGCAGTACCTGAATTTCCACCATTGAAAGTTTCAGGGAGGTTTCGATGAAAGTTGTACTTTCATCACAGATACCATGTGGGGCCTGGTCTTCACGGTTTGAAAGGACGCGTGTTGCAGTCTGCCAAAATTAAGGTAGGATAATTGACAATTGAGCTAGATTGAACTTGGACCAAGTTCTTCTCTATATTTCTTCTCATGCAACTGTATTCCACCTTACTAAAGGAACAGGCCATGTTCACAGCTAGAACCCGGATTGTAAGGTGTAACGGGGGTTGAGCATTCTACCAAATACCGGTGGCAGAAACGGGGAATATCCTTTTGGAGAAAGGGTAATCATGTAAATAGCTTCCCGAATTACTAAGACGGTGCTTTTTCTTCTGGCTGTCACTGAATGGAGTCGGGGCTTTGAGAGAAAGAAGATAATAAAAGCTGTCCCTGCGTATTATTTTATTTTTAGAGAGAAGAAGCCCACACGGACTCTCTCTCTCCGCGGCTCGCCCTCCTCCATCCTTTTTACCCTTCTTCTCTATTTACCAACACATATCAAGTTAAAGAAAGAAAAGCAGGAGATGCAACTTATGGTTTAGAGAGAGAGAGATTGTAGGGGTGGAGAAAAATTGCCAGTGCTGGTAAAAGAAGCAAAGAGCTAAGAGAGAGAGAGAGAGAGAGAGAGAGAGAGAGAGAGAGTGGGTGGGATGGTGGGCTCGGGGGCAGCAGCGAGTGACAGGAGCAAAGAAGCGGTTGGGATGATGGCCCTTCATGAGGCCCTTAGGAACGTCTGTCTTAATTCGGACTGGACTTACTCAGTCTTCTGGACCATTCGCCCTCGCCCGTATCTTCTCCTCCTCTTTTCTTTTCTTTTGTATCGACCCTTTGGATGGACTTGTTTTCTATTTACTCTTTTTGTACTTTTTCTCTGGCTTTGGTTGCAGGAGGTCTAGAGGTGGAAATGGCTGCAAGGTAGGCGATGACAATGGCAGCTTGTGAGTGTAATTCTCACCCTCTCTCTCACCCTCACCCTCACCTTCTCTCTCTCTCTGTGAAGATTTGAGTTATGGGTATTAATGGTGGGATATTGTGGTTAGGATGTTGATGTGGGAAGATGGGTATTGCCGGACAAGGGTAGCAGAGTGCTTGGAAGAGATGGATGGTGAGGATCCTGTCAGAAAGGCCTTCAGCAAGATGTCCATTCAGCTCTATAACTATGGAGAAGGGTGGGTAGGTGTTTCTTTTTTAAAGGGAATTTCTTTTTCTTTTTCTGAGAAAATAAAATAATAGAAGCTGTGAAGGTCTCGGACTCTTTCGTATCATTGATTGATTGATGGACTGAATGAATGAATGGAGACAGGTTGATGGGGAAGGTTGCTTCTGATAAGTGTCATAAATGGGTTTTCAAAGAACCTTCTGAATGTGAACCCAACATCTCTAACTACTGGCAGAGCTCTTTTGATGCTGTATGTACACTCTACCTCCCTCTCTCTCTCTCTCTCTCTCTCTCTCTACAGATGTGAAACCCTGAAAGGGGAAGGAGAAATTTGACTCTCCCTCTCCCTCTCTCTCTCAGGCATATTCTCTCTCCTCTCTGAAACCCTGAAAGGGGATGCTTTCACAATCCCCAATCTTTGTTTTTCTTTGTTAACAATATTCATGATGATAGTCCTTTTCTATTGCTTGTCATTTCTTCGTTGCAGCTTCCTCCTGAGTGGACTGATCAGTTTGCCTCTGGTATCCAGGTAAAACAGCAGGCCCTGCCCTGCTCCTCTCTCTCTCTCTCTCTCTCTCTCTCTCTCTCTCTCTCTCTCTCTCTCTCTCTCTCTCTCCGTGTGTGTGTGCGCGCGCGCTTTTTAACTAACTGTATGTGTGGTCTATTCATTTTTGGACAGACCATAGCTGTGATTCAAGCAGGCCATGGCCTTCTGCAACTGGGTTCCTGCAAGATTGTGAGTTCTTCTTCTTGATCTTCTTTTTTGATTTACTTTTTGGGTACTTCTAGGATGAACTTATTGATTTGTTTAAAATGGGATTTGTTCTTCTAAAACACAATTAAAATCAATTAATGAATCTGACCATATTTATAACTAATTGGTCAGATACCTGAAGACCTGCATTTTGTGCTGAGAATGAGACATACTTTCGAATCTCTTGGCTACCAATCTGGTTTCTACCTCTCCCAGCTCTTCTCTTCAACAAGGACAACTTCCTCTCCTTCCTCTGCCCCTTCCAAACAAATGGCTGCAGCAGGCCGCCCCCCTCCTCCCATCTTCAACTGGAGTCAGAGGCCCCTCCCTTCCGCTGCCTCCGCCAATTTCCACAACTCTGCACGAATGGGGTTGCCGACGAAAGATGACACCCACCTCTTTCTTCTCCCTCACTCATCCGATACCCAAATGGAAGACATGATCACCACCGATCATGACCCTGAATTAAAATGGCCCAACGGTTTGTCCTTCTTTACTGCTCTAACAGGCCGGACAGATGACGCCAAGCTCCTCTTTGGCACAGAGGGTGTAGGGAACAAACCAGCCCAACACTCATTCATCGTCGGAGGCAGCAATGATGTGGCCGATGATTCCAAAGCTGCATCCGGATCTCTGAATCTGCAAGGTCATGCAAATGGTAATGACAGCAAGACTGTAAATGCGAATCCAAATGACTATTTGAGCTTGGAAAGCCATTCAAACAGTGCTAGGAAAATGGAGCACAAGTTCAAGAGGAGCTTCACATTGCCTGCAAGGATGGCGTCGTCCTCGTCGTCTTCTCCACATCACCCTGTGGAGGACTATAGGAGCTCAGAAGCTGGAATATACTCTGATATCATGGAGACTTTCCTAGACTGATTTGGAAAATGGTATGTTTGTTTTGGGAGAGGTGGTTGGTTGTATATAAAGAGAGAACGTGTTGTTGGCCTTTGTTTCCTTCTCCTGGTGTTGAATTTTGTGAGAGAGTTGCTGCTCTTTATCTATCCATTCATCTATCCAGCATTTGGTTTGTTAATCATGTTGTCCAATTCAGGTTCTATAGATCTCTCCATGTTTGTTACTCAAATCATTCCCCATATGGATATGGTTTCCATCCACGACATTGGATTTATTGAAACATATACTTCCTCATACATCATATCGATGGTAGCTTTCTCTTAGCAATGGTACAAGTGGGGCCCTCGAAACTGCAATTTCTCCATCCATCCGGTAGGCCCTTTCATGGGATTAGCCATGACTCAGTATCTTCCATCACATGACCCAGTGATCTGACTGGTGGCTGACAAGTAGAAAACATGCGATGGTTCATATTTTTTGGAGGGCTTACCATGAGACTGTAAGGATCATCCAATGGGGGAGAACACGTCCGGTTATCTGCTAACCATGATGGTCCAACCATATGAATGGTTCGGATTACCTAAAGGTTGGCCCACCTGTACAGTTTGTTGGGCCAAGCAAATGGTAATGAACTATTAAAGTACTGAGCCTACTAATGAGTAGTGATTGCCATCCAGCTGATCTCCATCTGAGAAGATCCAGTAACATAACATAGAGGAATGTATTATGGGAGGATTGAAGAGAATGAATACTCGTATGCCATGCATTATAACGGGGTATGTTCAAGGATATTATTACATTAGAGCTCCTAAAGACGTGGTTCTTATTTGGTTCGTGGGTGGATGTGGACAAAAACTAGCATAAAGCGAAAGGTACAACTGTCATGGGCAAAGCAACTCAATTCCATTCTTTCTTTGAATAGGAATAGGTAGAATAGAAGGATTGACAAAGTGATTGGCCAAGATAAGAAATGATGGTTCGGGATGTTTGCTGGAATGCATCCAGCTTGGAACATGAGGATGAGCTGAGGCAGAATCTGAGTCCCCTGGGGGCTCACTTTGTGAGTCGATGAAAGACTGACATTAAATTGCTTCTTAATTTTCACACATTGTGGGGCCTTCAGTGGGTGGTACACATACCATGTGACATGCTCCCTGATGATATAGCCTTCCTTTAAAGTGTGTTTGGATGCTTGTAAGTTTTTTAAGTTGTAAAATTTATAGGTGAAAGAAAGTTACAGGTAATCCTGTTTGGATATAAGTAACTCACTTACAGGTAGCTTAGTTTTTGTGTTTGGATAACATATAAGTTAGTTACAAATAACAAATTGTATATCCACACCAACCAAAGCTTGAAATAGAGAATCGTTTAAAATTCAGATTAACATATAAGAAAGCTTTGATAAAAGTATGCTATCTATCGAGCCCACCTAGATGAATAGTTTGGTTGATTCTTAAGCTAAACTAATTATCAAGTGGGTCAATGTATTCGAAATGCTTGTAGAAGCCAAAGGGCCTACTTCCACATTGTTTACATGGCTCACCATATTGTTTATATGCCATCTAATTAATCCATTCATCATACTAGCCTCAGTATGATTAAGTGAAAAGGCCGAGCTATTAAGTCAAGGGGGGGGGGGGGGGGGGGAGTGGAATAGGACTATGCTAAATTTAAAAAATTAACAGCGAAATTTAAATAAATTAAATATTGATAGCAATAAATAACCCCACAATGCTAAAATTAAAGTCAACCTCAAATGTACGAGTATTGAGAGGTTGATACAGATATTGTTCTAAGGACAACCTCACACCAAAAAACCAAGGGTTTATGGCATAACAACCTTACTAGAACTGTCTGTGTATCAAAAACTCAAACTGATACAGAGGAATAAAGAAATAAATAGTAAGGAAAGAAATCTAAGCTATTACAACATCCCACACTTGCATAAAAAAAAATTACAACATTATCCACAAATGTAAAAAGGAAAATTTCAACATCCACAAAATAAAATAAACAATCAATCAACCACAAGACCAGAAATTATAGTGGTTCACTTGTATGCACACCAACTGTTAAACAATAGCCACACAACTACTCCACTCTTAATATCCTCATATAATGGATATTAGCGTTCACTATGAAAATATGTTTTTCAAGGTTCACCTAAAACCCTCACAATTGTGTCTTTCAAGTGGGCTTACACAATTCAAAAACCCTACACTCTGAGTTTTCTGTATCACATCAGACAAACTAAAACAGAGAGATTTTTCTGGCACAATCTCATTGAAATCAAAAGAAAGGAATTTACAATAATGTAAAATACCTGAATATTCTCCTTTTGATGCAGCTCGGAAGAACCAAATCGAAGTAGAAGTTCAATGTTCACACTCACTTGTGAAATGGTTCTATGTTCTAAATTAATTTTAAATTATATCACCTTGGGCTAACTTGATTTGATTTTGATTCCAAAAAATGAGAATATATCAATCCCTCTTTCAAATAAAATTGGAATATAAAATATAAAATCAAATGCAAAGAAAGCTAATTGAAGAGAATATTAAATGAGCACAATATAGCTTAAAATAATGACTAACTTATCTTTTAAAGTGGTGTATTGATTTAGCTTAAATTGAATATAAAACTCTAAAATTCGTGTTCTATTTATAAGTGCAGAAATTGCAGTCACGACTGATCTTGAGATCACCACGACTAGTCGTAGGACCAACAAATTTTTGAAATTTTGACCGTGATAAGATAAGGCCGTTCCACGACTGGTCGAAGGACCTACTCAACCGGTCGAGCAGCCTCCACGACCGGTCGAGTCCTGTCCACGACTAGTCGTACGAAACCTATTTTAGTTGTTGGATTTTGATTCAAGCCTGCAGGACTGGTCGAACACGAGTCGAGCACTGTTCACATGATTGATCGAGCAGTCTCCAAGACTGGTCGAGGCTTTAACAAAAATTCTCAAAAATCAGTAACAAACTTAGGACTGATCGAGGAATTCTTGGACTGGTCGAGCCAGTGCTAGGAGTAGTTGAACATAGCCTAGGACTACTCGAAAAATAATTCATGCACTTATAAAATGAGCCAATTGAATTATGTATACAAAATGACCTACCCTAAGGTCAATCTAGGGTCATCCAAACCTTGTTAATGATATACGAACATTGAGTCTTCTTTTCCTTCGGTTGATAGTAGATCTTTGAAGTTTATGAAGCTTGAGATCTTGTCATATGTAGAAGCTTGAACTCGAGACTTATAAAGCTTGAATTTGTGATATATTGAAGCTTGAGCTTGAGGTTCAAAGTATATGAACTTTGTCTTGACTTGAAGCTTTGAAAACTTGAATCATTGAAGCTTGAAAGATTGACTTCACACTTTGTGTTGTACTCAAACATGAGCATGTAACCTTGCATTTCTTGAAGTAAAGATCTTTATTCTTGAGAGATGCACAATCTTCATTATGTAGATGAGCTATACAAGACATAGATTCCAAGAGGTTTTGGCACTACAAAATTTGACAATTATAGGAGCTAGAAACCATAGCACTTGCAATCTCCCATTTTGTCAAATTTGTGACAAAACACACTTCATAAAAATATAAGCATTATATGAACAAAGAATCATGCACCAGTTATAAACAGGTCAAAACGAAATCGCATCACATCACATTAATTCCTCTAACAATACTCTCCCTTACTTACTCCCCCTTTCAAATAATAGATGATGGCTACATATCCACAATCCATCTAATCCACGATCCACCGCATGTCAATCCACACAATCAGCATGATAAAATTCTCCCCCTTTTTTGTCACAAGATGACAAAGGTAGGAACTCATAAAGGAACATGAAGTAGATAACGAAGGAAGAATAAGAAGAGTCATGAGGAATAAATGAACAAGATAGTCAATATTAGAAAACCATAAGTAAGCATTGTTCAAGCATAATTTACCATGTTCAACCAAATTAAACCAAGTCAACCAAGTTCAACCAAGTTCAACCCCATAACAGAAAGCCAAGTATCATAAGAGTTATTACAAACCAAGATAAGCAAATACTAATTAGAACCCGATGAAGGAGCAGGTATGGTAGGATCAAGATTATAAAGTCCTTTGTTCAGGCGCTTAAGATATTTGTCATATATTTGAATTGTAAATCATGGGACACATTCATGTTCTCTACCTTCTCCTCAAGTGAGTGCAATCGTGCATCAAAATCAGACGGCTGATAATTAAGATCACCCACCGAATCAGATTCGATCTCATCAAAAATATCATCCATGTTAATGTCATCTGGAGGTAAATCATCTTCCTTTTCATTCATTGCATCAGCTCCACCAACACCCACATTGACTTGGCCTGCAGCCAACCTCAGATTCATTTTGTTGATATTGGAATTGTTGAAGATTAGGTGTTGAATGGGAGCCTCTCCAACAGGCATAACCACTAAAATATGAGTGGCCAACACAAACATAAGATAAGCGAAAGGAATGTCACTGTGTCCAGGATGGAGATGGAATTGAATGATACAATGACAAATTAGAGAGGAAAGGCATACACTAGTTTCAAAAATAATGGAATAAAGAATCCGAACCATGAAAGTGGTGAGTTCGGTTTTGTTACCAGAACAGAGATAAATATTTGAAATAAAAATCCTATGAAGGACTCTGTATCTGGGTAACAAATACTTTGAGGCAAGCACATTTTCAGAAGGATTCCATTCAGCATTTATATTGTACAGATCTCTAGTAAGGATACGTTTTTCAAATTCAGGTGGTTTATCTACTAGAGTGCTAATAGGAATACCTTCATCATTAACAGGTATGTCCATTAGACCGAAGATCAGATGTCGGTCTACTTCAACTGGACCTTTTCTAGTATCAATAATAAATGTCAGATTTTCAGTTGAAAAATCAGAAATACATGCATACATATCTTGTGCAATGGACCGGTATGCTGGCCCACCCCAATGTAAAATGTTAACCCAACCTACAGATTGGAGGAGAGGAAGGATTTCAAATGGAGCTAGATGTTCAACATGAACAGGTTGTTCAACTATAACATTGCGCAACCTAATATCCTTCACATAAGAGGGATCATTTTCGGGTGATCGAAGGTGGCACATTGTGATAGGTGTCGACCTAGACGTTGAAAGACCACGAGAAGTTTTCTTTTTACCTCTACCTACCATTTGCAACTAAGAAATCAAGGAACCAAGTGGTTGCAAAAGAAGTAGAATGGGATTTCACAAAATCAGATTTTGGAGAAGAAAACCCTAAAAATCACTACGAATCAAGAAATAAATCACACCAATGATGAAAAAGGAGTGATAAGAGATTGAATCTATAAGGAATATGTAAATAAAGCACTAACCTTGAAGAACTAGGAGATGGGTTCGAACCGGTCGACTTAGGACCCGTTGGAAAAGAAACCCAAAATGAAGAAAAAGAAAAATTTCCCCCCAAATAAAGCACCAACCCGCACTACACGACTGGTCGAGTACATGCTCGATCGGTCGTGCCACGACTGGTCGAGTATGTACTCGATTGGTCGTGCACAGTCCAAAATATGCATTTTTTTATAAAATTTAAAATTCTAATCATTTAAGATAACAAATATATACAAATGATACAGAAATGCATAAATAATCAATTCAAATTGCACATACCAAAATCAAATTTCAAGTTACTAAACCTGCTTTTGTCAAGCGGTTTTATGAATATGTCAGCAAGTTGAATTTCGGTCAGAATATATTCCAAAGAAATTATCTTGTCTTCTACTAATTCACAAATGTAGTGATATCTAATGTCAATATGCTTGGTTCGTGAATGCTGGATTGAATTTTTAGATATATTAATTACACTAGAATTATCACAATATAAAACCATAGAATCCTGTGCAATTTCGTAATTGCGTAACATTCTTTTCATCCATACAAGCTGAGTACATGCATTACCTACTGCAATATATTCAGCCTCAGCAGTTGACAGCGATACGGAACTTTGTTTCTTACTTAACCAAGAAACTAAACGGTTCCCAACATAGAAACAACCACCACTGGTTGATTTTTAGTCATCAATGTTACCAGCCCAATCAGCATCCGTGTAACCAACTAATTGAATACTAGTATAATGTGGATACCAGAGACCAAGATTTGCTGAACTTGCGATATATCGCATAATCCTCTTAACAACAGTTAAATGTGACTCTTTAGGGTCAGATTGATATCTAGCGCAAATTCATACGCTAAATGCAATATCAGGTCTACTTGTTGTTAAATAAAGCAAACTTCCAATCATACTGCAATATAGTTTAGGATCTACATTCTTACCTGTAGAGTCCTTTGAGAGTTTTAAAGTAGTACTCATAGGAGTATCAAAATTTTTACCATTCTCAAATCCAAACTTTTTAATTAAGTTCAGAGCATATTTGGTTTGAGAAATAAAGAAACCATCAGGTTGTTGTTTAACTTACAATCCTAGAAAATAATTCAATTCCCCAACCATGCTCATTTCGAACTTAGATTTTATAAGATCTGCAAACTCAACAGTCATGTCAGCATAGGTAAATCCATAAATTATATCATCAACATAAATTTGCACTATTAAAATGTGATCATTATGTTTCTTTACAAACAATGTCTTACCAACACTTCCCATTATAAAGTTATGACTTAGTAAAAACTTAGTCAACTCTTCATACCATGCCCTGGGAGCTTGTTTCAAACCGTAAAGTGTCTTTTTCAGGCGGTAGACATGATTAGCATTCTTAGGGTTTTCAAAACCTGTTGGTTGTTCAACATACACTTCTTCATGTAAATCGCAATGTAAGAATGCACTCTTTACATCTATTTGATATATTTTGAACTTTCTAAAGCATGCAATGGATATAAATAGTCTGATAGATTCAAGACGAGTTACTAGGGCAAAGGTCTCATCATAATTGATTCCTTCAATTTGAGTGTACCCTTGTACAACCATCCTAGTTTCTAATAATATTACCAAGTTATCAGACTTATTTTTAAAAATCCATTTAGTTCTGATAATGTGTTTATCTTTAGGTCTAGGAACTAAGTACCAAACATCATTTCTAACGAATTGATTAAGCTCTTCTTGCATCGCAACTATCCAGTTTTCATCAGTAAGAACTTCTTTTACGTTAGCCAGTTCTATCTGAGATGTAAAGCACACATAGTTACACATATCTTCTAGTTGTTTATGAGTGCGCACACCAGTGAGAGGGTTTTCAAGAATTTGATTCATTGGATGGTCTTTAACTGTTCTTAGTTCAGTTTTCTGTAGACTTGATGAAAAGTTTGGTTTATCAATTAGAAGAACTTCATCATTTTTTAAACTTGAGACAAGTGTGTTCAAGTGATCGTCAATAACCACATTTGAAAGTGCCCTGGTTTGTCAAGTTACATGAATGTTATGTCAGACTGTCTATAGAGCTCGATAGGAAGAACGATTCAAGCGTCTGCCTCAACCGGATGTGTGAAAGCTCGCCATAGGTAAATCAAAGCCTCACATCCCATGACCCAAAACACCAGGTAAAGAAAAACCCTTAAAAACAAGTTAGAAATCATGGGGTTTTTGGGTGAGAAAACTTTTTACAAAATAGGAAAATTTCTAAGTTTTTCTTGCCCTGTCGATTTTATCGAAATACCCTCGATATGATCGACCTGCTCCGTCGATGTCCTCGATACCTTACCGATATTATCGATATGAGGACCAAATATGCCCAGCAACTAAATATTCATCTGGACGGATTTATCGATGTATCAATACACCTATCGATATCATCGATAAAAGCAATAAATATGTCCAGCAACTTCACAACATATCTGGACGAATTATCGATGTATCGATACACCTATCGATATCATCGATATTCAAATCTCGAGTCCAACGGGAGTGGCTCGATAAGATCGACAGGCAAATTTTCGGCGCCCCTATTTTTTAATGAAAATCTCAAATTCCTTCGATATATCGATGACCGTCTGATATGATCTGAATTTAAATATCGATAAGATCGGAGGTCCATCGATAATATCAATAGTGGGCGCACATTTCTTACAACAGATATCTCAGGTTATTTTTAACTATAATTGGGGGCCCTTCGATAGAATCGATATTCAAATATCAATGATATTGGCACCAGGTCGATTGCATCGAACAAGGATACAAATTGTCCAATAAGCTTAAAGACAAATCCGCTGGATTTATTGATGAATCGACTCTGATCTCGATATCATCGACATTCAAATTCCGATGATCTCGACAGTTCCCTTGATCATTCATGAAAACCTGAAATATCTCAAAGTCAAGTCTCTCTCATTTTTTAAGTGTCGATTAATCAAACCTGTCATCAATGGAATTAGAGTTTGAAATCCTATGACATCGACAATAGCTTCGATTCATCGACCTATTGGCAAAAAGTTTCAAAAGCGTATAACATTGAGTCCGAGTCATCGAGCAGACCATCAATGCTATTGAGAGTATACACTCGATGATATCGAACCTACTCGATGATATCGAACTCTGTCATAAATGTGTCCGTTTTATATCCATTGGAACTTTTTCCCTATATATAGAGGACTTTTCTTTTGTTGCTGTGAGAGAAAGAAGATAGAGCTTTTGAGTGTTTCAACTTATATCCTATATCTAAAGCCCTTTCTCTCAAAGGAGTTCATCCTCTAATCCACTCTCACCATTGACATTCAATAGAGTGGATTGGGGAATGAACTTCCACATTCAAGGATCCTCCAGCTACTACCTTAATGGAAAATTATTAAGCTAGGATGCCTTGAATGCATAAGATTGGAATCGCTCTACATTCCTGATAGGAAAATATTTTGAGAGTAGGATTCCATCTTAACCTTGACCCAACCTTAAGCCTAGTCTTCGTATATCTTTTGTGTTATGGATCAATGAAGCAGAAGACTCTTCATCAACAAGGAGGAGGAGATCTTCGGCTTTGTGCTTAACGGGACTCATCAACTTATCTGTAACTATCTAGAGTCCAAGAGGACACTTATGATCATTCCTTTCTAGGATTGGGTCTTAAGTGGTTCTCACCCTTTAAAGTCCTTAAGGAGGCCTCCGGCGGGAGTGTACGTGGTGGGTGCGTTATGTGGACCCTTGCTCTGTGGAGAGTATAAACATCTGGTTAGGAGAGAACCAGTAAAACTCCAGGGTTAGAGGTGAACCAAGTAGAAACCTCTAGGTGCGTTGTATGAACCCTTGTTCTATGGAGAGCATAAACATCTGGTTAGGAGTGAACCAGTAAAACTCCAGGGTTAGAGGTGAACTGAGTAGAAACCTCCATGTAAAGGTTGAAGGTGAACCTGATTTAAAACCTTAGGCTTGAGCGAACCCCGGGAAACCTCCTTAGTGAAATCTAGTACACTCAAGGGTTGAGTGCGGCAGCCGAGAGTGGAGTAGACAAGTAGTCGAACCATTATAAAATGACTGTGTTTGTGATTGCTTTTCTATATGTGTGATTCATGACAATGCATTCATATTCATATATTTGATCACATCTCACACACATACATAGTCACATCCAACATACACTAAGTTGCATATTGCTATATCTTGTTTAGTTTGTGATTGAATCCTCTACTTGGCTTGGAAGCTAGTAGAGTTACATTTGAGTAATCCTAAAACTTGCATACATGATAGGATTTTTAATATAACTCATAAATATTTAAAAAGTCCTATTCACCCCCTCTAGGAGATATTGACATATTCGGACTTCAACTCAAGAGGTTTTCACCGCTATTTCAATTGGTATCAGAGCAGGTCTCTCTTTAAGGGCTTCACCGCCTAGAGAGTGATCTTGACTGAAGTTGGGAATATGGCCAAAGGAGAGGTCTCATTGGTCACTAAACCTTCTGTATTTGATGGTTCAAATTATGCTTATTAGAAGGCTAGGATGCACTATTTGGATCATGATGTTTGGACATAGTTAAAACCGAATATGTGCCACCGAGCAATCAAACTGTTCTTGAAAAAGGGACAACTATCTCCAAACCTAAATCCAAAGAAATGTGGATTGCATTCGAGAAAGAAAAAAAATAAATATTTGAAGCAAAAGCAATGAATGTTATTTACTGTGTTGTGTCCTAAGAAATATTCATGCGACACATCTAAAGAGGCATGGGGTCTATTGGAAACAACCCATGAGGGAGCATGCGCAGTAAAAACGTCCTAGGTACAACTCTTAACATCTCAATTTGAATACATCCGAATGGAGGATGATGAGATCTTCATAGAATTTTGTACAAAACTGAATATCATTTGTAATTCCATAGGTGGATTAGGAAAGAAAGTTTTGGTCTAAAAATTTGTAGGAAGATACTAAGATCCCTAACAGAACGTTTTTAACTCAAAAGCTTCAACCATTGAAGAGTGTAGGAAAATGGATGAACTGAAAGTAGAAGAACTAGTAGGTTCCCTATAAACCTTTGAACTACACTTCAAACAAACTCCTAAATCCAAAAATACTGCCCTCAAAACTTCAAAGAATACGTTAAATGAGGAAGATGAAAGTGAAAGGGAAAATGAAGATAAGGAAGTGGCTTTGTTGACTCAACGGTTTAAAAATCATGGTCGACCATTTAACAGAAGATAGCTGGACAACAAACATTCTACAGGTAAATCTGGTAAAAAGACCAAGGAACGACAATGTTATACCCGTTGAAAGTTTGAGAATCTGACTACTGAATGCCCAAATAGAAAAATCAAGGGAAAGGCAATGGCAACCACATGGGATGATACTAAAAGAGTCAAATTCTGAATGTAGTGACTCAGAAAGTGATGGAGATAGAAAATTCTTGAAAATTCTCATGGTCTCCACAGCCTCCATCATTCCCATAGAAACTGAGAAAACTAAAGATCCTCAAGCCACTGAATCATTTCCATCTGATAATGAGGAAACAAAGAAAGAAAAAGAAGAAAAGGATAAAACTGTAGGATGCTTATAATCAACTCTATATCCGTAGCATCGATATTCTTAAAAGACCTGGAATGAATGAAAATATAAAATAAATTGCTGAAATTAGTCTAGGCAAAACATTGAAAATCAAAACACACTTGATTAATAATCTACCAGCAATACCACTCTGAAAATGATAAACTGGAAAGAATCAATCTGTCTCTTAAATCTGAATCTTTGAAACTTACTAAATAGATTAAATTATTTCAAAAACAAAAATGTTAAGAGTTCACCTAGGAATATGGCTAGAGGTAATACTCATCCATCACCACCCAGAATGATCTAGAGAATGAAGGACCTAGTAACTGAACTAAATCAGAAAACAAATGAATTTGTGAAACATTGAAACATGGTTCAGCTACCCAACATTGAGCAAGGAAAACATGATCAGGTCATGGTATCTAGATCTGGATGAATGTTGTGATGATATAATTTTGATGGTTTTCATGATATATCTGAAGTCTTCATTCCTCAGTTTTTATGGATGGTACAACTTTTGTACAAATTTTGATGTGTATACATGCTGATGTGAAAATATTCTATAATAGGCATATCATCGATGTAATCAAATCTGAGGATATCTAATGTCTACTTCCCCCAAATGCAAACGTACTTGAAAAAATATACTGGGAGGAGTCTGGTACATGAACGACGGATTGATAGGGAATGCATACAAACATACAATCTAGAATCCCTTTTGGATGTAGTTGATTAGCTGCCCATTCTAGACTTTGGTGGTATATGTCATGATGAAAGGACTTATCGCTGTCGTGCGTACTATCATCCTCCGGTCCTTGATCCTCCATCGATAACTGTCTCTGTCGTAGAAGAAAGTGTTGAAATCACAATCGAATTCATTGTGAACATATTTGGTCCTACCTTGTCTTCTATTGTCTATCCAGTCTTAGCCTCGAGAACCCAACAAATCAATCTAAGGTCACCAAATTCCTATGTTAAGGCAGAGATATCCCATGGTATCAAGGACTCTTAAAGCTAAATACATGTCTCCTAAATACATAATTTTGCATGGGATTTTCTCTACAACTGTATACCCTAGAGGGACAAATCGAGCTAATCTTACCTCCTTCATGGTCTTGGTTCTATACAGCATCGCTTCTGGTATTAAGCTATGTTTTGCTCACTTTAATTCTCCACCATTAGCCTGTGTCATTTTCACCTCCAGAGCAATTCAGCTACCTTTTCCTCCTATCATCCATGTGATGTGTGATCAAATTGAGCTACCTATGACAAATGATCCTGAACGTCCAATGCAACATCTCAACTAGGTCAATATATGGAAGATGGATCGTAAGTTTCATCCATATACAGAAGGACAGCCCGAGGAAGAGATACATGGAGACGCAAAGACAGGAGAAAGAGTAGCACCTACTGAAGGAGAACCACAGGAGCCAAGACCCATTCCGACTACACCTGAATATGCATTGACTCATCATCATTAATTACATCAAGATCGGGTCAGGACAACAATGCGAGGAATGGCACGAATTGAAGATAAGTTTGATAAGCATGATGAACGACTTTCAGCCTTGAAAAGGATGATTGCTGAATTGAGAGGACACAACACTATCCAGCTCGAACCCATGACGTTAATTTTACTCTTCACATACACCTGCTCATTACTCATACTGAGGATACCTTTAATTATCCTAAGTACTTAAGAGTGTATGTAATGATCTATTGGCGTGTTTGGTCTGTCTGCTTTTGTGCTTGTCGGTCCTTAGAAGAGTCCCAATGGTTTACCAAACTAGGTTTTGTCTTGGAATGATAGTCCTCTGGATGAGGAGAATATTTGATATGCCGATGGGTGAGCTAAATTCTGATGATTGATGATTGGGTGCCCATAAATGGGCTTGGTAGTTTTGTTTGAATGGTTGACTATAATTCACTCCTACTTACTGCCATGATTATGTTTTTAGACCCCCTAGTTTGTCTGATATGAAATGCATGTGACGTTCTTTAATGAATATTCTAACTGCTATATCACTGCATTTATCTGATCTGCTATGCATTTATACTCATTGAAACTGATGTTTGTTTAAATTGTATTACCTATTATACATCACTTGTTCTGCTTCTACATCATCGGTTCTCCCAAGCACTTCATTCTTCAGTCAATATCATTGATTATGCCTTTGCCAATGATTGACAAAAAGGGGGAGAACAGTTCAAACACCCCGTGCGAAAAAATTGTGTATTTTGAATGTTGTTGCAGGTGTTAGGGGGAGCAGCTGCATCAAGCGAGGGGGAGTTTGCAGATAGGGGGAGCAGCTACTGGTTGTGTACATGGGATAGAAATTGTAAAATTGTGTAAAAGCATGTACACACAATTTAGGATGTTTGTCTAGAGTGTTCTAGGGTGTTTTGGAATTTTGTCATGTAATTGACAAAGGGGGAGATTGAAAGTGCCCTAATTTGTCCAGTTACGTGAATGCTAGGTCAGACTGTCTACAGAGCTGATAGGAAGAATGATTCAAGCTTCTGCCTCAACTGAATGTGTGAAAGCTCGCCATAGGTAAATCAAAGCCTCACATCCCATGACCCAAAACACTGGGTAAAGAAAAACCCTTAAAAACAAGTTAGAAATTATAGGGTTTTTGGGTGAGAAAACTTTTTACAAAATAGGAAAATTTCTAAGTTTTTCTCGCCCTGTTGATTTTATCGAAACACCCTCGATATGATCAACCTGCTCTGTCGATGTCCTCGATACCTTACCGATATTATTGATATGAGAACCAAATCTGTCTAGCAACTAAATATTCATCTGGACGGATTTATCGATGTATCGATACACCTATTAATATCATCGATAAAGGCACTAAATATGTCTAGCAACTTCACAACATATCTGGACGAATTATCGATGTATCGATACACCTATTGATATCATCGATATTCAAATCTCGAGTCCATCGGGAGTGGCTCGATAAAATCAACAGGTAGATTTCCGGCGCCCCTGTTTTTTAATGAAAAACTCAAATTCCTTCGATATATCGATGACCGTCCAATATGATCTGAATTTAAATATTGATAAGATCGAAGGTCCATCAATGATATCGATAGTGGGCACGCATTTCTTACAACAGATATCTCAAGTTGTTTTTAACTATGATCGGGGGCCCTTCGATAGAATCGATATTCAAATATCGATGATATCGGCACCAGGTCGATTGCAACGAACAAGGACACAAATCGTCCAGCAAGCTTAAAGACAAATTCGCTGGATTTATCGATGCATCGACTCTTATCTCGATATCAACGACATTCAAATTCCAATGATCTCGACAGTTCCCCTGATCATTCATGAAAACCTGAAATATCTCAAAGTCAAGTCTCTCTCATTTTTCAAGTGTCGATTAATCGAACCTGTCATCGATGGAATCGGAGTTTAAAATCTGATGACATCGACAATAGCTTCGATTCATTGACCTATTGGCAAGAAGTTTCAAAAGTGTATGACATTGAGTCCGAGTCATCGAGCAGACCATCAATGCTATCGAGAGTATACGCTGGATGATATCGAACCTGCTCAATGATATCGAACTCTGTTACAAATGTGTCCGTTTTATATCCGTTGGAAATTTTTTCCTATATATAGAGGACTTGTTTTATATCCGTTGGAACTTTTTGCCTATATATAAAGGACTTGTCTTTTGTTGCTGTGAGAGAAAGAAGAGAGAGCTTTTGAGTGTTTCAATTTATATCCTATGTCTAAAGCCCTTTCCCTCAAGGGAGTTCATCCTCTAATCCACTCTCACCATTGAAATTCAATAGAGTGGATTGGGGAATGAACTTCCACATTCAAGGATCCTCCAGCTACTACCTTAATAGCAAATCATTAAGCTGGGATGCCTTGAATGCATAAGATTGGAATCGCTCTACATTCCTAATAGGAAAATATTTTGAGAGTAGGATTCCATCTTAACCTTGACCCAACCCTAAGCCTAGTCTTTGTATATCTTTTGTGTTTCGGATCAAGGAAGTAGAAGACTCTTCGTCAACAAGGAGGAGGAGATCTTCAGCGTAGTGCTTAACGGGACTCATCAACTTATTTGTAAGTATCTACAGTCCAAGAGGACACTTGTGATCATTCCTTTCTAGATTGGGTCTTAAGTGGTTCTCACCCTTTAAAGTCCTCAAGGAGGCCTCTGGCGAGAGTATACGTGATGGGTGCGTTGTGTGGACCCTTGCTCTGTGAAGAGCATAAACATCTGGTTAGGAGTGAACCAGTAAAACTCCGGGGTTAGAGGTGAATCGAGTAGAAACCTCTGGGTGTGTTGTGTGGATCCTTACTCTATGGAGAGCATAAACATCTAGTTAGGAGTGAACCAATAAAACTCCAGGGTTAGAGGTGAACCGAGTAGAAACCTCCGTGTAAAGGTTAAAGTGAACTTGTGGGAAACCTACTTAGTGAAATCCGGTACACTTAAGGGGTTGAGTGCGGCAGCCGAGAGTGGAGTAGACAAGTAGTTGAACCACTATAAAATGACTGTGTTTGTGATTACTTTTCTATATGTGTGATTCATGACAATGCATTCATATTCATATATCTGATCACATCTCACACACATACACAGTCACATCCAAAATAGACTAAGTTGCATATTGCTATATCTTGTTTAGTTTGTGATTTGATCCTCTACCTGGCTTAGAAGCTGGTAGAGTTACATTTGAGTAATCCTGAAAATATAACATCTCGAAAAATTCCATACAAAGGCCAGAGTACCACCTCAGTCAGAAATCACTCAGGACCAAATCCTTTAGAAATTAGACAAAGTTAACTAAGTGTTAAACTAGATTAGCTATGAAATCCGGTTGATCCACTTTAAATATGATCTGCAAGACCCAAAACTTGTAGAATCATTGACGTTAGGTTACCCTAAAATCTAGGATCAATCTCATTACCCAGTTGCTCTCGGGAGCACATTGACACTCCGTATCGGATCTAGACCGCACGTCGAAAGTCTGATTACTACAAAATTAAATAATTAGGACCGCCTTGCTAGGCTTGACTACCATCTTGGAAATCAACTTCAGATTGTGTTCCGGGGCTATTCGCTTGACCATGGAGTGAAGTGTGTGAGAAAATGTGGTTTTCTTTAGAAATTGAACCTAATTTAAGTAATCTAAGACCTGTTGCTTGCGGGCCTAATATAAGCAATCAGACCATCAGAATCTGACCCAAATACACCCTCGGATCAGGGGAAATTTCATACATATGTCCGTGTACTTGTAACCCTGATCGAGTTCCGGTGACCGTTGAACTGAAACTGGTCCACCATGTGTGATCTAGAAACCTGACTAGAGTGAAAACTTAACTCGACCTAAATCCATAGTCAGGAAGCTTAAATCTGACCTTTGGCTCAAGGGGGGGCTTCGAAAATGCTCCGTTGAGCTGAAACAAATGCCCTTTGGACATAACTTAAATATACCTTGGCCCTGGAGCCATTTCCATCAGTTTTAAGCCTATATAAGGACCTTAAACCCTCTCTCATTCACACCATACGAATTTGAGAAAACCCTAGGAGAGAGAAGAGAGTAAAGTGAGAGGAAGTGAGAGAGAAGTTAGAGTTATTCTGGGGAATCAATTCCTGTCGTTCTCCGTGTCTATCCATCATAACTGTATCGCTCTTCTGGCGATTTCGATTCCATTTTCAGGTAAGAAATCCTAACCCTAATCAGTTCTAAAGATTCGATTAGTGTAAGTGCCTGAATTACGAACCTATTTCATGTCATAGGTTGCCGTTCTAACCATTGATAAAGACTTGGTGTTAAACTAAGTCCGTTACTCACTTCTACGGCATAAGGTGCGGACTTTAGACGCCTAAGTTATAGTTTTCAAAGCTTTCAATGTCAGATAATGATAGATTCATGATCTGGGTGTTATTGTACATGCAAAATGCGATGTTTGTTTTGTGAATCAGTTATGTATGCAAATTATGGCGTTTAGTGTATTCTGTATATTTGTAGAAAACACCGTATACATATAAAATATAAAAGTGTGTTTGTCATGATAAATTACTGTATGTATATGCTGTATATGTGTATAATACTTACTCGGTGAAAGGATTCGCCCTAATACATGTTTTGGCTAATATACGTTACGTATGTTAAATGAGTGTATTCTAAGTGTTTGTGAAAATGCTTGTAAGAGTAAGTACTTAAATGATTGTGCTTTAGGTAGGTGTTGAGATAGAATTCTCAACTACCTTAGAGATGTATATGATTTCCTCCATGTTGGCTGTTTAATTTAATCGCTTACTTATGAAATGTATGTGTTTGTATTTCCTGTTTATATTGTGTTTTATAAAATGCTTATTCACATATTCGAATTACTTTGTTAATTCTGCTTAGACTACTATACATGCTTTCTAGATAGGACTTGAATGTGATTGGGGCTATGTGATAGTCCAGGCAATCGGTAACAGGCTTGAAGTCGTGGCTGAGATTCATTCACTATGTAGGACGTGTTTGATAAACCCGTGTCGTATGTTGGTCGTCGGCAGTGGTTAGGCCACACGAAGTGCTTATGTACCTCATGTCGATCGATGCAATGTGTGCTCGTGCTAGTCGAGCCCATTAAGTAACACGATTTGCCCATTGTATGTTCACCATGTATGGATGCTACTGCTTGAACCTAAGGTACCAAACTCACTAGTGGAATCCCGTTTAACCTTGGTACCTCGATCCGCTAAGACTCATGAGCTGGACATAGTGGTATGGGACACTGTGGTCGAGTAGTCGGCCCACGCTGGGGTGATGAGCCTCCCCGTAGTGACCAGTGAGCAACCCAGACTCGTGAGCAGAATACGGTGGTATGGGATACTGTATTCGAGCTATCGGCCTACACTGATTGGTGAGAAGCCCTTTGTAGTGACCTCGAGCATACTTTGAGTCTGCGTAGAGGCGACAAGCCTTTCTATAGCATCTGGAGTATAAAGTAGGCCTATATTGATTGGTGACGAGCCCTTTGCAGTGACCTAGAACCAAAACATCATATGAGATTTACTAGGACTGACGACCCTAGAATGGATCATTGTTTGGGAAATGAAATAAGGGAGGTACCTTAGTTTCCCAATCCTGGTGTATGAAAAGGACTAATAAGAACTTGGTAATCATATGCATGCACCGCATTACATGTGTGTTAAGGCATTGCAGGTCAAGCACTAAGGCAATGTTGTCATTGCGAACGTAAGATGAAGTCGCTGAGGGAGCGTAGGCGAGGGCATGCATCATACATCCATACCATTTTTGTATTAACAACAGTACTAGGAATGTGTGATTTATTGCTTTATCATTACCGCTTGACTGAATTGATAACATGCTAACCTATGCTCTATTGTTCCACTGAGTTGATCACTCACTCCCATGTTACGAGACGGTGTTTAAACACAAAACCAGACTCTGTCTTTATTGCAGATGATGGCGTGACTCCTGAGGCGGAGCCTGATTATTACGACAATTAGGATGAGTACTCTTACATGCAGTTCTCTAATGGATTCATATAGGCTCTCCCGTTCGACGGGGCTACAGGGTTTTATTTCAGTTGAACTATCTTTGATACTTTGACTTTTGTAACATTACATGTAATATTTCAAGTACACAGTGACTCAATATTATATTCATACTCTTGAGACCGATTGTGATCTTTTGACTTATATACGTTTATTTATATCTTTCAGTCTTCTGCTTGCATTTTACAACTTGATCTGGAGTATGAATTATTGTTTTGGTATAATCCCACTCATGATTAATGCACTAACACAGTCAACATTAAATCACAAGGATATATGTTGCATAAGTGATGTTTTGGAACTCGAGAGTTGAGTTGCTACTCGACCCCCATTTTTTAGGGCGTTTCAAGTTGGTATCAGAGCATGATTTGGATTAAAACATACCTGGGTTATGGTCACACACCTTACACTGATGCATTTTGACTTAGGTGGGTGTGAGAAAAATTTAGAAACAAAAGTAAGATTTTCCAATTTCGCCAATTGGCAAAGTTCATCGAAATCGATAGCCGAGATCGAGTCCGTGCACCTCCGTGATCACTTGAGGTGACCCTCGACCTATCCTAGACCATCTATCGACGGGTTTAGACAGTAAATCACCCCATCCCAGCCCTCAATAATGTACTGATGCAGCTATGCATTAGAAAAACACCCGAGGACCCGAAATGAAGCAAAACGGAGTGGGGGGGCCTAACCACGAAAATCTAGGGGGACCCAGAGTGGGCCCCACAACTTTTTGGGACCTAGAGGGCAGGAGGACCTCACCCCATGGGCGAGCCCTTGCCAAACAGTCCAGGGACCGGTGAGGGGCTCGCCGATTCGGTGAGGCCTCGCCGGCTAACGGGCCAGGCCGGGCCGGCCATTCAGGCCGATGGCATTTGGGGTCTAGTGTGGCCCACCTATCCAGCATTTTTTGGTTAAAACCCTCCCAAACACACCCTTCCTTCACAACTCACCCTCCCAAGCTCTCCTTTCTCTTGTAAACTTCCAATTTTTCCAGAAAAATCGCCCCTCCAATCACTCATTCCATCATTTCCTATCACAACCCATACACCTCCATCATTTACAGAAATGCCTACCCCCTACCCTCTCCATTCTCTCCGATTTGAGCTCTTGAATCCCCCATTTGAGGCTCAAATTTGTGTACACCCACTACCCATCCTCTTTCTTCATTTTTTCTCTTCATTTCCTTCCATTTGAGCCTTTACATGTCCCTTGGAAGCTCAAATCCATGGAGACCTAATGACTCCATCCCTTTCTTCCTTTTTCTTCACTTTCTCCATGGCCCTCTTCGAAGTTATTACGGCCATTGTCTCATTTTCCACCATTCTTTCCCTCATGGGAAAGAGAAAAGGGAACCGCGGATGAAGCCGGGCCTAGTCGCCCTACTCGCTTGAGAAGATCGCGGGGCACCACCGCAAGCATAGGCATTGACTGCGAGATGCGCACTAAACGTGACCTCGATCTCCAGGCTCCTCTCCTACGAACTCTGGTGGCAGAATTGTCCCGTAAAAGATATGAGGGCCGCAGGGTCCTATTTGAAGTTCATGTAGATGGGCGACTCTTTGGCGAGTATCTGTTGTTGGAGCGCCTGAATGAGGCCGGTTGGGGCCCTGTGTTTGAGGGGATGTATCGTGCAAATGTAGGTACTGTCCGTGCATTTTATGCCCATATTCAAGAGCCGATGCTGAATCCCTTGCAGTTCAAGATTCCCTTGGGACTAGATCGGGAGGCCATAATTAACGCTGGCCTGATAGCGAGACTCATGGGGATACCTCTTGGCCAGGTTCAAGCGAGTGAGACGAATCTGAAGAGTGCACATGAAAGGGATCACCGTTCGTGTCTCTTTTATGGTCGACTGGTTGAGTGGCAGCCCAATAGTAGCCTCCTGGCATCAAACATGAAGGGTGATTTCTACCTACTCCACCATATCTGCACGTTTAATGTCTACCCCAGGTGAAGCAATCGCAGTGAGTGTACGTGCTTGATGGTAGATTTTCTGTACCAAGCGAGGCTGGGTGAGAAATTATGCTTGCCTACATACGTCTTGCGACAGATGGTTCTGACCGCATGCTCAAACAGAAGGACAGATTCACTCCCCTTTGGCCGGCTCATATGCAAGATCGCACGCGAGTTCGGATACAGTCTGGGCACAGAACTTCCAGTGCCGCAACACTTCATCAATGAGACCACTCTCAATCAGATGGAAATCGGGCCACGACAGCAACAAGCCCGACTTAAGGAGAGTGAGGATGAGACAGAGAGTGAAGAAGAGCAAAGTGAGGATGAAGGCGGAGCTAAAATAGAAGAGGAAGAGAGCGAAGAAGAAGAGGAGGCCCAGGATACAGAGGAGAGCTCCCCTCCTACACCACTGGAGCAGGACACCAAACGAGCTACTGGGAATGATCGTATAACTCGACTTGAGGAGGATCATGTTTCCCTATGCCAGGGACAGGCGATCCTACGACAGGATATCATGGATCTTCAAGGACTTATGAAACACAAGTTCAAGAAAGTGACTCGTACGCTGAAGACCATCCTGTACTATCAACAGGATAAGGGTGCCCCTCCTCCTTCATCAGATTTAGATGCCTATTCATCAATGGCGTTGTTCTGCAGCTTTTTTGGATACTGCTTTAGGTTATGTTTGTGTTCCTGTTATGGACTTAGTAGTGCAGTAGTAGTAGAATGTTTTTAGTGTTTGAAGCTTGGGTTGTGTTAGCTAACATGCATTTTCTATCATGATTCATGTAAACTCTGTACTCCGTGTATTATGACAAATTTTGGTTAATGAAATGCATGCAGTTCCTTTTACTATGAAGTGTGTATGAATGCTGCGTAATAAGTTTTTGTGTATGCCGAATCTGACCCAAGTTGCACCCTATGTCATATAGGGTATGCCACGGAAGGTTATACGAAGCACGACACGCCTTGCACTCACTGATATGATGGATCAGACACCTCCCCAGAGGGATGGTTATACGGACCCCGGATTGGGCCCTGTTCGTGAGACGATTCCTAAGTCTCAGCCCTCTCTTGGTCCTATAATTGGACCGCCACCGTACACACCACCGGTTCGTGGGCAGAACCGTGCGTCATCTTTGATGCAGTATGTGCCTCAGCCTGCCCCACCTGCTGATAGGTTGGAGCAGTTGATGATGATGATGCAGCAGCAGCACCAGCAGCTCTTGGCTACCATTGCAGGGGCCTTAGCCCAGGGGTGGAAGTGCTGCTCCACCTTCACCATATGTACGTCCTACTGAGAAAGTGGGGCCTTCTGATCAGGATGAGGGTATGTCTCCCCCTGCACCTACTACATACCTACGAGGAATGTGGGTACGAGTGGCCTCCTCGAGCGATTCCAGCGCTTGAGGCCTCCTACCTCTACGACTTCTCACAGACCCGAGGAGGCAGAATATTGGCTCAACCGCATCTCCAAGATGCTGAGGATGTTACATTGTACTGAATAGGAGCAGGTCGAGTTGGTCGCGTTTATGTTTGAAAAGGAAGCGAGCCTATGGTGGGATAGTGTATTGGGGATAGTTGCGGTTGGCTATATCTGGACCTGGGCAGATTTTGAGTTCCACTTTCACGAGAAGTATTATCCCCAGACGTACCGACATGAGAAGGAGAATGAGTTTTTATGCCTCAGACAGGGAGGTATGACAGTGACTGAGTATGAGCATCGGTTCACGGAGTTGGGTCGTTATGTTCCTGTGATCCTTGCCGACGCACAGATGCGGATGTGGTGCTTTTCTAAGGGCCTGCACCCTGATATTCGCTCGAAGATGTGTTGTATTAGTATACCCTCCTATGCTGAGCTAGTACACATGTCTATGCAAGCCGAGCAGGACGGGGATCGGTTGGCACGTACTCATGGGCCTATGGTCTCTAAGCCTCGACCAGATATGCCGAGCAGGCCATTCCTTGGTAAGAGGCCTCGCGCAGATTCTCCTCCCAGGATGTTAGCACCACCAGCTCTGATGCAGTGACCGGGCGTGACTTGTACCTACTATGGGAAGCCAGGCCACCCAGCGGAGAGTTGTTTCGCATGTATGAGAGACAGCGGATTCTCGCCGCCGTAGAAGATCGATCGCGTTCGTCCCCAGGCCATTTCAGCACCACCCCTGCGTACTATCCCCACACATCCATCCTTCCGGCTCCCTGCACCTCGATTCAGGCTACCTTAGTGACCTATGGTGCCTCAGCCCAATCGACCTCAGTAGGCATGTGTTCATGCGCTTACAGCAGAAGAGCCAAAGACAACACCTATAGCCTTCGAGGTCACTGTACATATTCAAGGTACTCCTGTCTTCTTATTGGTGGACACTGGGTCCACTACCTCCATCATTTCATGTTCGGCAGTTAAGTGTCTAGCTTTACATACTACTCCCACAAAGGGCGTGAAACTCACTACTGCTACTGGGACTTTTTTGAATATCACACGGTTGTGTGAGGGTTGCTCAGTAGACTTGGGTAGCAGGACGATATTTGTTGACCTCGACATTATCCTCGGTATGGACTGGCTCACCGAGATGAAGGCAGAGATTGATTGCGATGATCGGGTCGTGACAGCTAGCGGACCTGATGGCACGGTCTTTACTTTTCTAGTACAGGTTAGTTGGACATGCCGTGTTGGATGTTACACCGCTTTATTAGAGCATGTTGATGGGCCAACGTTAGGAAACATGCTAGTAGTTCGGGAATTTTCAGATGTGTTCAGGACGATCCCTGGATTACCTCCTCAGTGCAAGATCGATTTTATTATTGATCTTGTACCCGGTGCGACCCCCATTTCATTACCCATGTATCGGATGCCTCTATGTGAGATGAAGGAATTGAGGAAATAGATTGATGAACTCGTAGAGAAGGGCTTCATACGACCTAGTATGTCTCCTTGGGGAGCACCTGTGTTATTTGTCAAGAAGAAAGTGGATCGCTACGATTATGTATTGATTATCGTAGGTTAAATCAATTGACCGTGAAGAACAAGTATCCTTTGCCCAGGATAGACGATCTGTTTGATCAGTTGAAGGGGGCGCGCTACTTCTTGAAGATTAATCTACAGTCAGGGTATCATCAGTTGCACGTCAGGGAAGAGGACATGCATAAGACGGCCTTCAGGACCAGTTTTGGGCATTACGAGTTGCTTGTGTTGTCATTCGGTCTTACGAACGCACTGGCCATATTCATAGATTTGATGAACCGGGTATTTCGGCCATTTCTATACCGATTCGTCATCATGTTTATCGATGACATCCTAATATACTCTGCGAGTCGGGAAGAGCATGAGGAACACCTACAAGCAGTCTTAGATACTCTGAGGAAGAACCAGTTGTTCGCACAATACGAGAAGTGAGATTTCTGGAAAGAGGAAGTCAAGGTCCTGGGACATGTGGTGTCCAAGGAAGGGATATCAGTTGACCTTGCTAAGGTAGCCGTGGTTCAGGACTAGAAGCAGCCTGGTTTGGTTACTGAGTTGAGGAGTTTTCTTGGTCTAGCAGGCTACTACCGACGATTCATTTGGGACTTCTTGAAGATAGCCAGACCACTGTCTCAGTTAACCTGGAAGAATTTGAAGTTCACCTGAAATGAAAAGGCAGAAATAACTTTTCAGGAGCTGAAGGACTGACTGACATCTGCCCCTGTGCTAGTATTGCCAGAGCAAGGGGTCAAGTATACTATATACACCGACGCGTCTCACGTTGGTTTGGACTGTGTCCTTATGTAGAAGGACAGGGTGATTGCATATGCCTCGAGACAGTTAAGGAAACACGAGGAGAATTACCTTACACATGACTTGAAACTGGCAGCCGTCATCTTTGCGTTAAAGCTCTAGAGACTTACCTTTACAGAGAGGAGTTCGAGCTTTTCTGCGACCACAAGAGCCTTCGCTATATATTCACTCAGCGGGACTTGAATATGAGGTAGCACCGATGGATGGAGACCTTGAAGGACTTTAGGTTCGAGGTTTCCTACCATCCTGGCAAGGCCAACCTTATGGTGGATGCGTTGAGCCGCAAGAAGGCGATAGTATTTACGGCTCCGCTGATGGTCAAGGAATGGCAATGGTGGAGTTCGTATGGGACTTCGAGCAGAAACTCACCATGGAGGAGCCATTTGTGAGTGCCGCGCACATTCGGGTGCGGTCACTTATGGATGACAAGATTATTGAGGCCCAAAAGGGCGATGCGCGACTGTCTGAGCTTCGAGAGTAAGCTAATGATGACTAGGACTCTGAGTGGAGAGTTAGCATAGATGGGGCCTATGATACAGTGGCCGCCTATGCGTCCCAGACATTCATGACTTGAGGTAGGAGATTCTAGAGACTACCCACAGATTAAAGCTTGTGATGCATCCTGGTAGCACGAAGATATATCAGGACATGAAGCGGTCGTATTAGTGGGATAATATAAAGGTCCACATAGTAGAATATGTCTCCCGTTGTCTCATATGCCAACAGGTCAAGGCTGAACATCGCCGACCTCCTGGACTGCTTCAGCCCATGCCCATAGCTAAATGGAAGTGGGACTTCATCTCTATGGATTTCATATCGGGGCTACCGAAGACGAGGAAGGGACATGATTCCATCTGGGTAATCGTCGACCGGTTGACAAAGTCGGCTCATTTCCTTCTGATCAAAGTTTCGAACTCTGCAGATGAGTTGGCCAGATTGTACATTAAGGAGATAGTACGTCTGCATGGAGTTCCCTTGAAGATTGTGTCGGACAGAGACACGTGATTCACATCTATCTTCTGGACTCGTATCCAGGAAGCAATGGGTGTGAAGTTGAAGTTCAGTACTATATTACACCCACAGACCGATGAGCAGACGGAGCGAGTGAATTAGATTTTGGAGGATATGCTGCAGGCCTGTGTTTTGGACTTTAAGGATAGTTGGGATGACTGTCTCCCGTATACAGAGTTCACCTATAATAATAGTTTTCAGGTGAGTATTGGTATGGCTCCTTACGAGGCCTTGTATGGGCGCCTTTGCCGAGCACCGCATTGTTGAGAAGAGGTCGGCGAGTGCAGTTTGATTGGCCCAGAGTTAGTACAGGCAACCTCGGAGAAGATCGATATTATCAGGCGTCGACTCCTTAGAACACAGAACAGACAAAAGAGTTATGCCGATACGAGATAGCGACCGCTTGAGTTTGAGGTTGGAGACCATGTATTCCTCCAAGTTTCCACCATGAAGGGAGTCCTTCGGTTTGGTAAGAAGTGGAAACTTACCCCGCGGTTCATTGGCCCTTTCCAGATACTTGACCGAGTGAGTGTGGTGGCATACCACCTGGCTTTGCCCACACCACTTGCGGGTGTGCATATCGTGTTTCATGTTTCCATGTTAAAGAAGTACGTTCCTGATCCTTCCCATATTATCAAATGGGAGCAAGTGCAGTTGAGCGAGGATGCTACGTATGTACTGCATCCGACGCGTATCCTAGACAGGAAGGAGCAGGTGTTGCGTAGTAAGGTCATCCCACTTGTGAAGGTACTATGGACACATCATACAGAGGAAGAGGTTACTTGGGAAACTGAAGCTGAGATCAGAAAGAACTACCCTCAAATTCTTGAGGAGTATGAAAAGGTACTAATTTCGAGGACAAAATTTTTCTTTAAGGGTGGTAGATTGTAACATCTTGGAAAATTTCGTACAAAGACCCGAGTACCACCTCAGTCAGAAATCACTCAGGACCAAATCCTTCAAAAATTAGATAGTTAACTAAGTGCTAAACTAGATTAGTTGCGAAATCCGCTTGATCCACTTTAAATACGATCTGTAAGACCCAAAACTTGTAGAATCATCGATGCTAGATTACCTTAAAATCTAGGATCAATCTCATTACCCAGTTACTTTCGGGAGCACATTGAAACTCCATATCGGATCTGGACCACACGTCGAAAGTCTGATTACTACGAATTTATATAATTAGGACCGCCTTGCTGGACTTGACAACCATCTCGAAAATCAACTCCAGATTGTGTTCTGGGGCTATTCGCTTGAGCCCGGAGTGAAGTGTGTGAGAAAATGTGGTTTTCTTTAGAAATTGAACCTAATTTAAGTAATCTAAGACCAGTCGCTTGCGGGCCTGATATAAGCAATCAGACTGATAGAATCTGACCCAAATACACCCTCGGATCAGGGGAAATTTCATACACATGTCCGTGTACTTGTAACCCTGATCGAGTTCCGGTGACTGTCGCACTGAAACTGGTCTGCCACGTGTGATCTGGAAACTCGACTGGAGTGAAAACTTAACTCAACCTAGATCCATAGTTAAGAAGCTTAAGTCCGACCTTTGGCTTAAGAGGGGGCTCCGGAAATGCTCCGTTGAGCTGAAACAGATGCCCTTTAGACATAACTTAAGTATACCTTGGCCCTGGGGCCATTTCCATCAGTTTTAGGCCTATATAACGACCTTAAACCCTCTCTCATTCACACCATACGAATTTGAGGAAACCCTAAGAGAGAGAAGAGAGTAAAGTAAGAGAAAGTGAGAGAGAAGTTAGAGTTATTCTGGGGAATCAATCCCTGTCGTTCTCCGTGTCTATCCATCACAACTGTATCGCTTTTCTGGTGATTCTGATTCTGTTTTCAGATAAGAAATCCTAACCCTAATCAGTTCTAGAGATTCGATTAGTGTAAGTGATGGAATAGCTAACCTATTTCATGTCATAGGTTGTCGTTCTAACCGTTGATAAAGACTTGGTGTTAAACTAAGTCCGTTACTCACTTCTACGGCATAAGGTGCAGACTTTAGACGCCTAGGTTATAGCTTTCAAAGCTTTTAATGTCAGATAATGATAGATTCATGATCTGGGTGTTATTGTACATGTAAAATGTGATGTTTGTTTTACGAATCAGTTACGTATGCAAATTATGGCGTTTAGTGTATTCTGTATATTTGTAGAAAATACCATATACGTACAAAATACAAAAGTGTGTCTGTCATGATAAATTGTTGTATGTATATGCTGTATATGTGTATAATACTTACTCGGCGAAAGGATTCACCCTAATACATGTTTTGGCTAATATATGTTATGTATGTTAAATGAGTGTATTCTAAGTATTTGTGAAAATGCTTGTAAGAGTAAGTACTTAAATGATTGTGCTTTAGGTAGGTGTTGAGATAGAATTCTCAACTACCTTATAGATGTATATGATTTCCTCCATGTTGGCTATTTAATTTAATCGCTTACTTATGAAATGTATGTGTTTGTATTTTCTATTTATATTGTGTTTTATAACATGCTTATTCACATGTTCGAATTACTTTGTTAATTCTGCTTAGACTACTATACATGCTTTCTAGATATGACTTGAATGTGATTGGGGCTATGTGATAGTCCAGGCAATCGGTAATAGGCTTGAAGTCGTGGCTTAGATTCATTTGCCACGTAGGACGTATTTGACAAACTCATGTCGTATGTTGGTCGTCAGCAGTGGTTAGGCCACACGAAGTGCTTATGCACCTTATGTCGATCGATGCAATGTGCGCTCATGCTAGTTGAGCCCGTCAAGTAACCCGATTGGCCCATTGTATGTTCACCATGTATGGACACTATTGCTTGAACCTAAGGTACCAAACTCACCAGTGGAATCCCGTTTAACCTTGGTACCTTGATCTGTTAAGACTCATGAGCCGGACATGGTGGTATGGGACACCGTGGTCGAGCTGTCAGCCTACGCTAGGGCGATGAGCCTCCCCGTAGTAACCAGTGAGAAACCCAGACTCATGACCTGAATACGATGGTATGGGACACTGTATTCGAGCTGTCGGCCTATACTGATTGGTGACGAGCCCTTTGTAGTGACCTCGAGCATACTTTGAGTCTGCGTAGAGGCGATGAGCCTTTTCGTAGCATCTGGAGTATAAACTAGGCCTGCACTGATTGGTGAAGAGCCCTTTGCAGTGACCTAGAACCACAACATCGTATGAGATTTACTAGGACTGACGACCCTAGAATGGATCTTTGTTTAGGAAATGAAATAACGGAGGTACCTTAGTTTCCCAATCCTGCCGTATGGAAAGGACTAATAAGAACTTGGTAATCATATGCATGCACCGCATTACGCATGCGTTCATGCGTTGCAGGTCAAGCACTGAGGCAGTGTTGTCATTGCGAACGTAAGATGAAGTTGCTGAGGGAGCGTAGGCGAGGGCATGCATCATACATCCATACCATTTTTACATTAACAACAGTACTAGGAATTTGTGATTTATTGCTTTATCATTACTGCTTGACTGAATTGATAACATGCTAGCCTATGCTCTATTGTTCCACTGAGTCGATCACTCACTCCCACATTACGGGACGGTGTTTAAACACCAAACCAGACTTTGCCTTGATTACAGATGATGGTGTGATTCCCGAGGCGAAGCCTGATTATTATGACGATCAGGATGAGTACTTTTACATGCAGTTCTCTAATGGATTCGCGTAGGCTCTCCCGTTCGACGGGGCCATAGGGTTTTATTTTAGTTGAACTATCTTTGATACTTTGACTTTTGTAACATTACATGTAATATTTCAAGTACACAGTGACTCAGTATTATATTCATACTCTGGAGACCGATTGTGATCTTTTGACTTATATACGTTTATTTATATCTTTCAGTCTTCCTCTTGCATTTTACAACTTGATCTGGAGTATGAATTACTGTTTTGGTATAATCCCACTCATGATTAATGCACTAACACAGTCAACATTAAATCATAAGTATATATGATGCATAAGTGATGTTTTGGAACTCCGGAGTTGAGTTGCTACTCGACCCCTGATTTTCAGGGCATTACAGAAAATTGCATACATGATAGGATTTTTAATATAACTCATAAATCTTTAAAAAGTCCTATTCACCCCCCTCTAGGAGATATTGGCATATTCCGACTTCAACTCAAGCGGTTTTCACCTTTATTTCAACATTAATGGACTCTTGAATAACACCAATCTCCTTATTAAGAACCCGATACACTCGACTATTCAGAGCATACCCTAAAAATATCCCTTCATCACTTTTGTTGTCAAATTTACTCAGATTTTCTCGGTCACGTAAAATGTAGCACTTGTTGCTAAAAATCAGAAAGTATTTGACGGCAGGCTTCTTATCAAACCACATTTCATAAGCTGTTTTACTATTTGATTTTCTAGTATAAACACAATTAATTATATAACATGCAGTATTTACAGCTTTGGCCTAAAGATTTTTAGAGAGCTTCATACTATTTAACATTACATTTGTCATTTCTTGAAGCACACTATTTTTTCTTTCTTTTATACCATTTTGTTGTGGTGTTTTGGGCGCAGAGAATTTATGTGATATTCCCTGATCACTGCAAAATTTCTCAAAACTGCTATTCTCAAGTTCTGATCCATGATCGCTATAAATCTTATAGACTTGAGATTCTTTTTCAGTTTGGATACCTCTAAGTATCTTTTTTTACTTCATCGAGAGTTTCTGATTTGTCTCTTAAGAAGACTACCCAAGTATATCTAGTAAAGTCATTAACAATTACCAGTATGTACTTCTTGCCACCTCGACTCTTCATTCTAGTTGGTCCAACAAGATCCATATAGAGGAGTTAGAGTAGTTTAGATGTGGCATTGGAGTCCACCTTTTTGTGAGAACTCCTAGTTTGCTTGCCAATCTGGCATTCACCACATATTTTATCTATTTTATGTATTTTGGGTAAGCCTCTTACTTACTCTCTTTTGCTCAATCTATACAAGTTGCAGTAGTGTACATGTCCAAGGCGTTTATGTCATAACTCAGTCTCATCGGTATGGACCATGTGGCACGATAGATTAGATGAGCTAGAATTACTTACGATGTAACAGTTTTCAGAAGTTCTACAACCAGTTAATATTACAGAACCATTTTTATTTAAGATTTCACATTCTTAGTAAATTTTACACTGTGATTATTATCGCATATTTGAGAGATGCTTAATAAGTTGTGATTTAACCCTTCTACATATAAAACATTCTCAAATAAAGGGAGGTTAAACATTTGAACCGTACCTTGGCCAACAATCCTGCAGTTGCTACCATCACTGAATGTGACTGAACCATCAGTCATATCTTTAAGATTGGTGAATAAACCTTTGTCACCTATCATATGTCTAGAGCATTGTAAGACCCGTACCCTAGTCCGTACCGTTTCGTAGGCTTCCGCAATCCTACCGGTCGAATTCCGGCAATCCTTGACCCATTTCCATCGTTGCGCGCGATCCTAAGCCGAGTCCTGCATACCAAAGTTGGCTCGAACCGAAACTCGTTCCTTGGCGACCGTGCTGTCGCCGCGGTTCCAACGCCGCAACTAGCGCACCGAACCGATACCTAGGTGGGAAGATGTCAGTCAGCGTTCGGTTCGAAGAAACGTCGCACGTTGCGAATCTCGAGGGAATCTCTACGATGTGTCCCATCAATCCATCAATCAATCAATGTCAAATCACTCCATACCCAAGTACAACAACCCATACCCCAACCTTACTTTTCTCTTACACAAGCAAGCTTAAAGTCAACCCTCACATCACTTCACCTCTCTCTCCACCCATCCCTTCTTACAAGCTATCACTCCATCACCTTTCACCCATCACTTCCCTCTCTCTCATTCATTTCTCAAATCTCTCCCAAGCAACTCCCAAGCTCCACACGTCCCAACATTTCAAGTAAATCTCAAAGGCCAAGTGTGGCCCACTCTCTCATCTCTCATCCTCACCATCCAAAGTCCATCATCCACTGTTAAAAGTCGAGCATAGGAGCATAGGAGCCCAAGGGAGCAAGGGGGAGGCCAAAAAGGTGGGTGATCCACCGTTAAATTCTGTTTTTTTTTTAATCCACTTGTTGTGGGACCTACTTGATGTATGTGTTGTATCAATGGAGGGCCCATAGTGGCGGGGTCCCTCCTCTCTATCTCACCGTATCTCTCTCTCTCTCCTCTCCTCTCCCTAGAATGAAGTGGGCCCCACCAAATCATGTTAAATTCACTCCGATCATCAAATGGTGGGGCCCACCTCATTTTAGGCAAAATCCACCATCCGGTGGAAAGTCCATATGCAATATAATATATGGTATTTATTTTACATTAATATATATATATATGCACATGCATGGTGGGCCACGATCACATGGGCGTGGGCCACCTACGTGTGGGACCCAACCATGATGCCTGTGTCATACCCATGCCGTCCAGCGTCCAGGGACGCTAGACGTGCTGCTAACATGGGGTGCGTGTACTGACAGGGGTATGTACTAACAGCTAACTACAAAAGAAAAAAAAAAGGGTTTTGTTTTAAGGTTTGGGGTGGGCCCCTCACATAGACACCACCTTAATGTATGTTTTTAATCCAGGCCGTCCACCCCTTTCCTTAGATTATTTTAGGTGTTGAATCAAAAAAAATGAGGCTGATCTGGTTTTCTGGCGGGCCGTGGGATCTAGAATGCTTGCATTTCTTGTTAAAACATGGGAGAACGATTGGTGGGGTCCACCAGAAGCCTGGACCCATCTGAAACTTGGTGTGGACCCCTCATTTTGTGGGACTCAGACAATAGACGGAGCGAATCTAGCTGATGTGGGTCCCATCAAAAAAAAAAAAAAAACATCGGCGTCGACGGCTACGCCGTGCTGCATGCAGACGCACAGTAACGCCGCGCCAGGGGCGACGGACGATCTGGGCTGACCCACGGGCCCTAGTTGTGGGCCTCACCATGATGCGTTTCGGACATCAAGACTGTCCATTGTGGGTCCCCCTTCTAAAAAGGGTCCTGCCCCAAAAATCAGCCGTATACGGAACTCAGGTGGGCCGTACCATCTAAAATCATGTGAAGACATGTCTGAAATATATAAAATCACTTGGTGGGGCCTACCTGGAATTTGGATGCCGCTGAAACTTGGTCTGAATGGTCAGACAGGTGGGACACACATAATGGGTGGACTGGATTTGTGAACCACATTTCAGTGGGCTCCACCCACCCAGGTCCAAGTGACCTTATGAACGGTGGACGGTATATAAACATTACAGTGGGCCCTGCCCAAGGTCCACGTGACCTTGTGAGTGGGTCGGTTGGCAAATAAACATTAGGGTGGGCTCACTGGCCGTGGGCCCAGGTCACGTGTGACCTTATAAACAGGTTTGATGGCAAATGAATATCACGGTGGGCCCTAGTCCCGTGACCTTATGAATGGGTTGGATTTCAAATAAACATTTTGGTGGGCCCCTTGCCACATGGCCTTATCAACAGGTGGATGAAAAATAAATATTATGGTGGGCCCCCTATTCATGTGGCCTTATCAGCAGATTGGATAGTAAAATAAACATTTTGGTGGGCTTCACACGTGACCCACTTGGATGCATATGGGCCCATGTACTTAGGCCCATCTTGATGTATTTTTTTGGGTCCATTATTAAGGCCCTCTTGGATATTTATGGGCTCATGTATTTAGGCCCATCCTAGCATGTATATAGGTCCACGTTATGAGGCCCATTTGAGGTATTTGTGGTCCATTGTTGAGGCCCACTTGGAATATACAAGGCCTATGTGATTAGGCCCATTTAATACACGTAAAGTTTATGTGATTGAGCTCATTTTTAATGCACTCTAAGGCCCATGGGTAATGACCCATTACAATGAACCTAAGGCCCATTGGTGAGGCTCATTAAGGTGGCCCACTTGATGAATATAAGGCCCATTAGATACGGCCCATTTGATGCATTTGAGGCCCGGTGGGATGTACCTAAGGCACATTGCAATGTGTGATTCCACCAGGATTTAATTAATGGTATTTGAGGTGAGCCGAGCCTTAGGGATAATGTTGGTTTGACGTCCACATTGTACGAGTAATGTTGGTTCGATGTCCACATTATAACTCTCCCTAAGGCCACTGATAGGCCCATATCGGTTTCATGTAGGCCATCTAGGCCCATCTTCATTAAGAGGATAGTTTATTGCTTTATAACATGTTTAGCACAGCCCCATGATTCATGATCATACGCATCATATGTATGCTTGATATGGAGAGTGACTGATCATAGCATATGCCTACGGGCAGATCATTTATGGGCTCCCCGATATGTGGAGTTGCCTTACATGAGCGCACAGTATGCACATGATTGATGCATGTCTGGCAGTATGATTCATGCACTTGCATCTGTATGATTGAGATATGTCCTAGCGACATCAGGGCCATAGCCTCTACAGATATATCGTGGGTGGCTGGTTGGATACCGAAAAATCTTGTTCCAAGCAATTGGGGCGCCATAGATGTCCCTGGGTGAGAGTCCCTGAACCCGATGGTACCAGAGGATGACTCCAACATCGAGACCGAGTGGATATATGAGCGCACGAGGGCCGAATATTATGAGGCCGCGTCTCCCACTGTGTCATGGTCGGTTGGAAATGAGTGGTGGCCTTACTCGCCCGAGAGCAGGGGGCATTACTAGGCTGAGTTTGACCAGTTCATAAATGGGTTCGCTATCGACGTGCCGGATAGGTATTGGATGACTATTGGCCAGGCGGATAGTGAGGTTTCTTACGCTCACTTGGACTGTGCTGCTTAGAGAGAGACAATGCCACTTGGAGTGTATTGAACCCTGGTGATTATCCATACTGAGAACCGTACTGATTTGATGCTCTAGTGAGGAGTTGCATTGGTATGAGGATTGACATGCTTGACTTACATATTGCATCACATGGCCTTGGTATGGCCGATAGTATTCACATCTTGTACTGCATAGCCTTGGTACGGCTAGTTGCATTTCGTACTCATCAGCATGATTCCGCATTACTCCGGCATTGCATTCTGAGCACGTTCGTACACACTTACACCGCCCTCTAAGCTTTCTATAAGCTTATGCACGATTGATGCGTGCAGGTGATGCCAGGATACAGCTGTAGTCTCACCGTTGTTGGAGCGTGCCGCCGAGCTTTTGGGGTTTTGTTATTTGCACTATCTTTTATTTCCCTTTCTACAACTGTATTCAAAGTTTTTGTTCATAGTGGATTTTGTGATGGTGTTCTTATGGTTATTGTTCGTGGGTTATGCATGGTTATACTCATTACGAATCAAATGGATTATCAGAAATCCTCCTTGTAGCATCCCAGGATCAGAACCTGGTATATAGGTGCCGGGAACCGAGAATGGGGTACTACAGAGGCTGTCGGCGCCGGATTCGGTGATCGGGAATCTTGTGATCCCGGTCTCCTAGTTCGGGGCGTGACAAGCATCTACTGTCTAAGTACCATTTTGAATGGCTTGTAGCTTTGAAGGTAGTGTGGGCAACCAAGCAGGTAACTTTAGGAACCTATTTCATTACAGTCTTGGGTTTAGAAGTATAGTTGGTCTTCTTATGTCTGTAGTTGTTATAAGACTGACCCAGTGAATTAGATTTTAAGAGCTCCTTAAGTAAATCAATAATTTTCTCCTCTAAAGGATTATGATTCTGATTTTTATAGTTGATATGGTTACTTTTAGGTTTTAGGGTTTGAAACGACTTAGTATTTTTAGAATGATTTTGATTCAGGCTTTTCCCTTTTGAGTTTGAAGATTCCCCTTTCACAAATCTGGGTGGAGTATTCTTATGTTTAGGTGGAATACTTTTGTTGTAGCCCAATCCAGATCGATCGCCACATTTTCTAAATCTGGATAAAAGTTTTTCTAACTTAGGATTACCTTGTGCATACCTCCAAGTGTCTTTTAAACTCAAGAGTGAAGAGACTTCAAGTTTTAGCTTTTCATTTTCAGATTTTAAGTTTTTAACTTAGAAGTTTTTGAAATCTAAGTCACACTTAGTTTTTTTAAAACAATCTGAAATGTGTGATTTTTCTAAAATAAGATAATCAAAATTTTCTTTAAGTTTTAAAAAATTTTCTTTCTGAAGTTTTAGTTTTACTGCAATTTTACAACTTTCCTTGTATAGGGTATTATAAGTATCTTGAAGATCTTCTTCATTTTCATGATCACTATTCAGATTTTCTTCACTAGTTGAATCATTTAAAAAAGTGAACTTGGCTAGAGTCATAAGGGCTTTAACTTCATTACCCGACTCGGTTTCAGAATCTTCTAACTCAGAAGAGGTTTCAGAGCAGGAAGATTCATCCCAAGTAGCCAACATTCCTTTCCTTTTAGGTTTGTCTTTTTTAGGACACTTGTTTGCTAAATACCCATATTCATGGCAGTTGTAACATTGACCGTCTTTTAAATATTTCCAAGTTTTAAATTTAAATCTTTTCTTGTCATTAGATTTTTGAAAATCAACCCTCTTTTTGCTTTTAAAAATCTTATAAAACTTTTTAGTTAAAAGAGCCATATCATTTTCAAAATTTTCTAAATTAGAATTACTATTATTTTCTTAAGAAAAACATTTAGAAGATATATTTAAGGGCGATTGATTTCCTTTAAGAGCTTTCAAAGTTAACTCATAAGTCTATAATGCCCCAACTAATTCTTCTACCCTCATATTATCTGTATCATGAAGTTCCTGGATTGCAGTCACCTTAGAATTGAACCGTTCAGGTAGTGAGCGTAGTATCTTTGAACACACTTTACTTTCTGGAATTTTATCACCGAGACCCCACATAGAGTTGACAATTCATTCAATCTAGTATAAAAGTCCATGAAAGTTTCACTTTCTTCCATACGTATTTCCTCAAATTTGGTTGTGAGGATTTGGATTTTAGATTTCTTGACAATTGTTATTCCTTCGTGTGTCATTTCTAAAATATCCCAAGCTTGCTTCACAGTATCATAAGATATAATTCTTTTGAATTCATCCGGCGATAGTGTGCAAGTAATTGCATTTAGCGCTTTTGCATTGGCACTACTCTCACTTTTCTGAAGAGTGGTCCAAGAGAAATAAGGCGTAATTCTCATAGTTTTGGATCCATCGATACCAGATACTTCAGTGGTAGGAGGGCTCCAATCAGTCATTGTGGCTTACCACACGCTCTTATCCATGGATTTTAAGAAAATTCTCATTATGGCTTTCCAATAGGCATAATTGGAGCTATCAAATGGTGAAGGCCTAGTGACTTCTAGTCTATCAAATTTGACATCTTATAAAGCTCAGATTGGTTAGCTCAGGAATTTAATCCAAAAGAAATAATAATAAAATGAGCTATTAGGCTTTGATACCACTTGAAAAGGTCGAGCTATTAAGTCTGAAAGGGGGGGGGTGAATAGGACTATGCTAAATTAAAAAAATTAACAGCAGAATTTAAATAAATTAAATACTGATAGCAATAAACAATCCCACAATGCTGAAATTAAAGTCAACCTCAAATGTACGAGTATTGAGAGGTTAATGCAGATGTTGTTCTAAGGACAACCTCACACCAAAAAGCCAAGGGTTTATGCAGGACAACCTTACTAGAACGGTCCGTGTAACAAAAACTCAAACTGATACAGAGGAATAAAGAAATAAATAATAAGAAAAGAAATCTAAGTTATTACAACATTCCCACACTTGCATAAAAAAAATTACAACATTCTCCATAAATGCAAAAAGGAAAATTTCAACATCCACAAAATAAAATAAACAATCAATCAACCATAAGACCCAAAATTATAGTGGTTCGCTTGTGTGTACACCAACTGTTAAACAATAGCCACACAACTACTCCACTCCTAATATCCTCACATAGTGGATATTAGCGTTCACTATGAAAATAAGTTTTTCATGGTTCACCTAAAACCCTCACAATTGTGTCTTTCAAGTGGGCTTACACAATTCAAAAACCTCACACTCTTAGTGTTCTAGATCACCTCAGACAAACCAAAATAGAGATTTTTCTGAAAAATCCCAATGAAACCAAAAGAAAGGAATTTACAATAATGTAAAATACTTGGATATTCTCCTTTTGATGCAGCTAGGAAGAACCAAACCGGAGTAGAAGTTCAACGTAGAAACTCAATGTTCACACTCACTTGTGAAATGGTTCTAGGTTCTAAATTGATTTTAAATTATATCACCTTGGGTTAGCTTGATTTGATTTTGATTCTAAGAAATGAGAATATATAAATCCCTCTTTCAAATAAAATTGGAATACAGAATATAAAATCAAATGCAAAGAAAGTTAATTGAAGAGAATATTAAATGAGCACAATATAGCTTAAAATAATGACTAACTTATCTTTCAAAATGGCATATTGATTTAGCTTGAATTGAATATAAAACTCTAAATTCGTGTTCTATTTATAAGTGCAGAAATTGCAATCATGATTGGTCCTGAGGTCGCCACGACTGGTCGTAGGACCAATAAATTTTTGAAATTTTGACCGCGATAAGATAAGGTCATTCCACGACTGGTCGAAGGACCTGCTCGACCGGTTGAGTGGCCTCCATGACTGGTCAAGTCCTGTCCACGACTGGTCGTACGGAACCTATTTTAGTCGTTGGACTTTGAGTCAAACCTACAGCACTGGTCGAACACGACTCGAGTACTGTTCACACGACCGGTCGAGCAGTCTCCAGGACTGGTCGAGGCTTTAACAAAAATTTTTGAAAATCAGTAATAAACTTTGGACTGGTTGAGGAATTCTTGGACTGGTCGAGCCAGTGCTAGGACTAGTCGAACATAGCCTAGGACTAGTCGAAAAACAGTCTATGCACTTATAAAATGAGTCAATTGAATTATGTATACAAAATGACCTACCCTAAGGTCAATCTAGGGTCATCCAAACCTTGCTAGTGATATATAAACATTGAGTCTTCTTTTCCTCCGGTTGATAGTAGATCTTTGAAGTTTATGAAGCTTGAGATCTTGTCATATGTAGAAGCTTGAACTCGAGACTTATGAAGCTTGAGCTTGAGGTTCGAAGTACATGAACTTTGTCTTGACTTGAAGCTTTTAAAACTTGAACCATTGAAGCTTGAAAGATTGACTTCACAATTGGTGTTGTAGTCGAACATGAGCATGTAATCTTGCATTTCTTGAAGTAAAGATCTTTGTTCTTGAGAGATGCATAATCTTCATTATGTAGATGAGTTACACAAGACACAGATTCCAAGAGGTTTTGGCACTACAAAATTTGACAATTATAGGAGCTAGAAATCATAGCACTTACATCAAGTCATTCCAAAACCAGGTGGGTCACGCCACATGATCTCTTAAGTCTTAAGCATGATTTCATAGTGTTCTCTAAGTTGTGGCCCACTGAAATTTTTTTTATCAACCTGATTTGTTATTTCCACGGAGAGCATGAGGTGGAGAACATGATGGACAGGGTGGATCAACATTTCTATGTTCATCGTTTCCTCTTAATCAAACCAAGCCCCTTAGTAGGGTGTAGTAGATGTAAAAGGAAAGGCTAGAAGAAATTTACCTGTAGTGCATAACTGATTGTTGTAACTACGCTGAAAATACAGAAGGAAATGCTAAGATGGGGCCATAAGGTCCAAATTCCAAAAAATTAGGTTCATTAAACTGGCATGCATGCATAAACCACTATATTTGTTTTTTTCTTTTTTTAATCAAACTAATGTTTGTTTTTTTTTTCCCATTCATTCAGGTCTTTATGACCTAATCAGCATGTTGGATGTCAAATAAACATTATACGGGCCCAAAAAAGTTTTTATTGGTGGACATTAAATCACTATTGTTTTCATATGGTGTGGTCCACTTGAGATTTAGATTTGCTCATTTTTAGGATCAATCCCCAAAATGATTTGGAAAAAATGGATGGATGGAATACATAAAACACATACAACATGGTGGGGCCCATAGGGCATTGACCAATTCACTTCGGTCACGAACCGAACTGGTAAATATATTGTGACTAAGAATATGACACTCCAATGGAGAAGCATTCTAAAATGATCGCCGGAAAAGGAGTTTCCAACCCCTCTTAAAATGATTGATCGTATGAGGTTGTTGTTGAAACTGATTGCCCGACTCAATGAAAAAAAGAAGAAAATGTTCATTGAAGAAACAATCTTTCGCAAACATAATTTGGGTCCTAGAAAATTCACACCCAAATGGGTTGTGAATAGGGATAGATGACCTTAGATGGTTTATGCATGCTCTATAGGAAAATCAGAGGAGTTTAGCCTCATTATTAAGCCTATATCAAATTCGAGAATTCTGTTGGTGCACTTATTTGTCTACCTTGTTTGTCAAGTCAGTTACGCCGTTAGAAGCTGAAGACCAAAGACACAAGTGACATGAAAATCAATGAGCAAAGAACAGATAAATGAGATGCCTTAGTAACCCTAACCCTTAACCCAAAACAACCCCTTTAAGCTCTAAATGATCCTAACCCTATAGGTAAACCTTCTTGATCATCCCTTAGCCTTAGAAGCTTAATTTGAGCATGATAAGATTAGTAGAGGTGCAAATCTTTTATGAAATCTTATGAAATCATATGCCCGAAACAACAATTTTTAGTGGACTTGATCCCTTCAACAAGCTGTTAATGGGAATAGTTCCAATCGAAGCCCCATTTGATTAGATCGAAGAATGAATCCAACAACTATCAGAGAAAAATCTGGATTTTCTCGATGGGATCGATAGAGGGTTTGATCCCATCGAAGGCCCTTTTGATCATATCGATAGAGCCGTTAATTAGTCATTTTATAGTCATTATAATTTGGTTTCTTATAAAATGGCATTTAGTTATTGGGCATTTGGATGGGTTTCTAGTGTAATAGAAGCCTAGGTCATTACATGTTCATATCTCTCATCTTAAGCCTCTAAAGCAATGAGTTATAAGTCATCTTCATTGAGATTAACACTTTAATGAGGATTCCAACATCCACCTTGAAGATGAGCTTGAACTTCATTTTCTGGAGATTAGAACCAATCACATTGGTATATCCTTTATCTAAATCCTTTAGAAGACCCATCTTGGTGAATCTTTTAGGATTACAATCTTCCATTAATTATAGGATATTCACCCAACCTCTCATTACTTTAGTCACTTTAAAGGAGCACTTCATACAAACTTTTTGATCTTAGAGCTCAAGCCTTGACAAAGCATTGACATCATGATTAAGAGAGCAAAATGGGAGTTAATTAAAGAATGAGAGAGTATCAAACAAGAAACCCAGATGGCATGTCAACGGGGCTCAATTCGACAAGTACGTGCCATTGAGTAAGTCCATATTCTCCTTCCTTATGTAAGATTGAGTGTAGAGTTTGATTACCAAACTTGACTAAGTTCTTGTATAGGACCTAAATCAAAGTCCTTGCATAGGCCACCAGACACAGGTGTGTACATGTTAGTCTCCATGGGAGCCTCCAACGGGACTAAACATAGGTCCTTGGACTAGGACCAAGGTTCATGATGAGTCTATATAAAACCACATAAGTCTCTGAGGGAGCCAGTCTTTATGTAAGATTGTAAAGGTTAGAGGTGAACCTGATTTAAAACCTCCGATAGTGAAATCCAGTACACTCATGGGTTGAGTGCGTCTATAGGGAGTGGAGTAGGGAAACCGAATCACTATACATGCTTATGTTTGGGATTATTATTTGATCACTTGTTTAATTATGCTTATGTGATTATTTAGATGATTATATATGTGCATAATCAGATGAATGCTAGGTGTTAATGGTTAGCACATCCCACACACACATGCGCATTATCTTATATAGACTAGTTGCTTCATATGAACATCTTTTGTAATCTATGTGATTGGACCCACAAATGGCTTAGAAGCCTTAATGTTATATTCCTCTACTTAGCTTGAATGACATATTAGTTTAAGTTAAGAAATTGGATTTAAAAGGTATAATTTTTATTTGGTCCTAATCACCCCTTGTCACACCCCAAACTAGGGAACCCGGCTCACAAAATTCATAGCCACTGAATCCGGTGCCAAAAGCCTCCATAATACTCCATTCTCGGCTCCCGGCTCTCATACACTAGGTTCCAATCCTAGGATCCTACAATGAAGATTTTCAGAATGATTTTTTTTTTTTTTTTTTGTAAAGGAGTATAACCACAAGTGTACCCAAGTCACAAAACATCATCACCACATATTGAAAAGTGCGAGTTCTCAGTCCTAGAGGGAGGGGGGGTGAATAGGACTATGCCAAATAAAAATAAATGCAAAATATAAAAGCAGATAGTTGAAATAAATAACATCCTTAATTGCAATAGTATTAAGAGGTTGATACAAACATTGTTCAAAGGACAACTTTACACCAAAAACCAAAGTTTATGGTAGGACAACCTGATTTCTTGAACTCAGTAAGAATTTAAAAAAAAAAAAAAAAAAACTCAAACTAATACAAGAAACAATTGAAATAAATCTAACTATTACAACATTCACCACATGTACATGAAAGAGATACAAGCATTCACCATACATAAATTGCATACATCATCATCATCCAAACTCCAAGAATTATAGTGGTTCGGTGTGTACACCAACTGCTCTCAAACAGCCACACCAATACCACTCCCAATAATCACAACCCACGTGATATTGGCTTTCACTATGAAAGAGGGTTTTCCAAGGTTCACCTTAAAACCTTTACAATTGTGTTTATCAATTGGGCTTACATAAACAAAAACCCCACACTGAGATTTTCTGGCTGATCTCAGTCAAAACCAAATACAGGTTTTTCTGGCTTAATCTCACAAACCAAAAACAATAAATGAAAGTACTTATCTGAATATTCTTCTTCGATATAGCCCGGTAGAACCGCTTCTTTGAAGATGAAGATGTCTAATGTTCAAACACAAAAATGGAAGGGTTTTAGGTCTAAATCAATTTATATTAAACCAACCTTAGGCTACTTTGATTCAATTTCTTGGATCTCAAAAGGGGTAGATTATAATTCCCTTTTTATCAAATCAGATTAAAGTAGCAAGAGATCAAGAAATTATAAATAAAAAAAAGCTATAAGAGAATCTTAAATTACCGTACAATAGCTTGACAATCATAGGAATCTATTTCTCAGAGTGGTGGCTGGAATTGGCTTGAAATGAATTAAATAAGCTGAGAAAAGATGTGACATCCCGAAAATCGAGGGTCGAGTATAAACTCAACTCCCGAGTTCCAGAACATCACTTATGTAACAAAATGAATGATGATTGAGTGTTGACTGTATTCGTGCATTGAACATGAGTGAAATTAACCCAAAACAACGTATCATACTCCAGAGATAGTTAAATTGCAAGCGGAAGACTGTGATAGATATATATATAATATAAAAACAGTGGTGAGTCTCCAGAGTGTGATAAAATTACCAGGTTAATTAATTACAAGTACAGTTCTAAAATTTACCGAATGTGAGGAAGTGTAATGTCTTCTATCCCAAGTACCATAGCCCCATCAATACAATACCAGGTCTTCATAGACCTGTCAGAGAGTTACATGTAGGAGAACTCCTCCTCAACATCATAGTAGAAGTCCGGCTTTGCTTCATAAGCATCGCCATCACCTGAAACTCAACAAATTTGGTTGGTGTGTACAACACCATCCCGTAACGTGGGAGTGAGTAGCTAACTCAGTAGAACAATAAAGCATAGGTTAACATGTTATCAATACAGTCAAGCAGTAATGATAAAGCACTACAGTCAAACACTCCTAACTACTCTTATTAATGCAAGTATGAATGCAGTTATGATGGATGCCCTCACCACACCCTCCCTCGTACGACACCATCTTACGTTCGCAACATGCTTTCATCCCTTAGTGCTCCACATCTTCCAGGCACATGCAATGCATGATGAGCATGATTACCGAGTTGTTATTAGCCCATTTCAAACAGCAGGATTGGGAAACTAAGGTACCTCTCTTGTATCATTCCCAAACATGATCCATTCTAAGGTCATTAGTCCTAGTTAATCTCAAACGATAGTGTATTTTCTAGGTCACTGCAAAGGCTGCCAGGGCTGTTAGGCACAAAGGTTACACCACTTCCCCATCACCTCTTAAACGATTCATCATTATGCAGAAACAGGCCTAGTCCATACTCTCTACACTGCAGCAAAACTCATCGCCTCATCGCAAATTCAGAGTATGCTCGAGGTCACTCCACTAACGTCCTACCAACTGGCAGTCTATTTTTGAAGCCCGACCAGTCCACTTATTGACAATGGGACTCGGATGCAACCCGACTGGGGACCACAGCCAGGCTACGCCAGTGTAGGCCGACAGCTCGAATATAGCGTCTCATACCACCATAATCGGCTCACGAGTTTGGTTGCTTAATGGTTACTACGGGGAGGCACATAGCCCCAGCGTAGGCCGACAGCTCGACCACGGTGTCCCATACCACCATGCCCGGCTCATGAGTCTTAGCGGATCAAGGTACCATGGTTAACGGGATTCCACTGGTAAGTTTGGTACCCTAGGTTCAAGCAGTAGTGATCAAACATGGTGAACATACATTAGACATATCGGGTTACTTGACGGGCCTGACTAGCTCGAGCGCACAGTCAACTGAACGACATGAAGTGTATAAGCACTTCACGTGGCCTAACCACTGTCACCAACTGAAGTACGACTCGGATTCGTCAAACACATCTTACGTGGTGACATGAATATCAGCCACGATCTCAACTCTGGTACCGATTGTCTGGACTATACACATAGTCCCAAACTCAATCAATCCTTATTCGTAGCATGTGGAGTAAAGCATGATAAATAAAGTAATTCAAGCATGATAGTAAACGTGTCATAAAGCATGTTATAAAGCATGTTATAAAGCACTACATAAATAGGAACACAAACATATATATTTCACAAGTAAGCGGTTTAAGTAAACAACCTCATGGAAAAAATCATACATGTCTCTAAGGTAGTTGAGAATCCCATCTCAACACCTACCTAAGGCACCAACATCCAAACACTTACACAAGCATTTTCACAAACACTTAACATACACTATTTCAACATACTTAGTGTATGTTAGCAAACATATATTAGGGCGAGTCCATTCGCCAAGCAAGTATTTTACGCACATATAATATATTTATACAATAAATAATCATGGCAAACACATCTCTAAAATACATATGTATACAGTACTTTCTACAATACAGTATTTTCACATATGTAGTGTATATTAGTAAAACATGTATTTGGGCGAATCCGTTCGCCAAATAAGTATTTTATCCATATATCATATATTCATACAACAAATAATCATGTCAAACACATTTCCAAAATTTATACGTATACAGTATTTTCTACGAATACCTAGAATATGTAAAATTCCATAATCTACATCTTTAATCGAAACAGAAAACAGAAAGCACTTTGTACATGTGCAATTGCATGCAGATTATGAATCTATCATTATCTGACATTGAAAGCGTTGAAAACCATAAACTATACATCTAAAGTCGGCACCTTGTGTCGTAGAATCGTAACGGAGTCGATAGGTTTGCTAAGCTTCCGTATTCGGCAGTTTGACAACCTAGAGAACGAAATAGGTTAGCTATTTCATAGCCTACAACCTATATAGCCCCAAAATAGATTAGGGTTTGGGTTTCTTATCTAGAAATGGAGTTGGAATCGCCGGGAAAGCGATTAGAATGGAGTGTATAGCAGCAGGGAAGCAAAGCAGGAAGACTCTCCCGCATCTCCCACACTTTCTCTCTCTTTTCTCTCTTTCTCTCCTAGGGTTTTCTCAAATTCGTATGGCTGCAATGAGAGAGAGAGTTTAAGGTCCTTATATAGTCTAAAAAGTCTCCAAATTAGACTCCAGGTCAAGGTATACTTGGGTTATAGCCAAAGTGGGCTGTTTTCAGCTCAACGGAGGACTTCTGGCGGGCCTCCTTGAGCCAAAGGTCGGATTTAAGCTCACGAACACAGGATCTAGGTTTAGTTAAGTTTTTGTTTCAATCGGATACCTAGATCACGCGTGGCAGACCAGTTTCAGTTCAACGGTCAGCGGATCTCGATCGGAGATTCCGAGTACATGTAAATGTTTATAAAATTTTTCCTGATCCGAGGGTGTAATTTGGTTAGATTCTGATAATCTGTTTGCTTAAAACTGATCCACAAGCGACGAGTCTCAGATTACTATTCAAGATATTTATTTTGTAAAGAAACAAGTGTTCTCACACTCTCTTGCTCCGGACTCAAGCGAACAGCCGTGGGACACTATCTGGATTTAATTTCTGAGATGGTTATCAAGCCCAGCGAGGTGGTCCTGAGTCCTTAACCTTGAATTATTCGGACTCCCGATGTGCGGTCTAGAACTGATACGGAGTTTCGAGATGCTCCCGAGAGCAGCCGGGTAATGAGATTGATCCTAGGTTTTAGGGTAGCCTAGCATCAATGATTTTATAAGTTTTAGGTCTTGCAGGTCATATTTAAAGCGATTCAAAAGGATTTCGTAGCTAATCTAGTTTAACACTTAGTTACTTTGTCTCATTTCTAAAGGATTTAATCCTAAGTGATTTCTGGTCGAGGTGGTACCTAGGCCTTTACAGTTTGTATATAAGGTGATCCAAGTTATAACACTTAACTAGTTCAAGATAGTGTCTAGGGTGAAAGTACTTAGGAAAATTGAAAGAACAAGGTGGTGAAGGGTTGGATTTGTGAAGGAAATGGGTTCAGAAGTGATTTTAGACTGTGGGATTCAGTTCCAACAAGTTAATAAGGTGTTAGGAGCGGCCCATTGCCTAAGGACGTCTAATTCCAGGTTGGTGAAAATCCGGGCTATTACAAAAGACCTCTATTTATAGGCTAAAAAATGGTTCCCTCGGTTGGTCTAAGGTTGGCCTTGACTGGTTCTGGGAGCAACCAAATTTCAAAAATTCTGGCGCGATCGGATAAAACCGAATCTCGACTGGTCGAGTGGCCTACTCGACTGGTTGAGTTGGGTTCAAAATGGTTGCTGGACTTTGAGTCGAGCCCTGCTCGACTGGTCGAACCAGTCACCACGACCGGTCAAGCAGGGTGCTCGACTGTTTGAAGACCTACCAAAAAATTTCAAAAATTTGAATTTAAATCTAGATTAGTCAAGATAAACCCTAGACTGGTCAAGTATTGCCTAGACTTTTTGTATATTAACTAGGACTAGTCAAAGCAAATCCTATAATAAGCATGATGACCCAATTTAAATGTGCAAAATGAATGACCTAAACCTAAGGTCTTTCTAGGGTCATTTATACCTGAAATGTTGAACATTGAACTTGTAGCTTCGGTAGATCCGATAGATCTTCTTCTTGAAGTATTTAAAGCTTGAACATATATACTTGAAACTTGATCTTGATCTTGACCTTGTAATGCACTTAGACTTAGTCTTGCATTTGAAGTAGCACTTGCACTTGGTCACTTAGACTTAATCTAGCATTTGTAGTTGATGTTGGACATGAAGTTGATGTAGATAGAATAGTCTTCATGACTTGTAACACATCTTCGTATGAAGGTGAACTTTCCATCACTTTGAAGGTTACTTGAAGGAGAACTTTCCATCATGAACAAGTCCATCATTCCAAGGTTGTTTGTCACTACAAAATTTGATAATACAGGGTGCTTGATATACAACATAACACTTACAATATCCCCCTTTGTTAAATTTGTGACAAAACCATTTTAGAAGATTTCACAATAATACACAAGTCCACAAACATCACAACTCCCCCTCAATTTGAGCTTGGTGACTTGTAGTTGTAGAGTACCTGTATTAACAATACATATTTCTAAAAAAATAATCCAACTCCACACCATATACACCATATAATCTCATGAACACAACCATAACACTAATAAATTCTCCCCCTTTTTGTCACAACTTGAGAAAGGAAGATAAATAATAGAGAGCAAACATAGCTGTGATTATGTTAATAACAAAGAGTAGTAGAAAAAGAGTTAAGGAGAAGAGCATAATTAGGTAGAGTATCAACATTAGCAAGTTATACATAACAAGTCCAAAAAGAAGTGAAGGTTAAAGTTTAACATTCATACATGCCCAAAATATCAAGAAAAAAATAATCCAAACCAGATGAAGAAGGAGGTGGAATTGATGGATCAATCCAATGCAATCCCTTAGTTAAGCGTTGAAAATACTTACGCATATATTGCATTTGATTATCTTGGGATATTTTTAGTGCATCCACCTTCTCCTCCAAAGAGCGAAGGCGCTCATCATATTCAGAAGGCTGATAATTAGGATCAGCTGAAAAATCATCTAATTCTAACTCGTTAAATATATCTTCCATCATGGTGTCAGTAGGTAGCACATCATCTCTTTCAACTTCCTCTTCTTCCCCATCCCTTTGACCAGGATTTAGCTTCAGGTTCATCTTGTTTATATTCCAATTTTTAAAAGAAAGAAACGAAATAGGTGCCTCACCAGGCGGCATGACCACATTACAATGTAAAGCCAGGGTGGTTATCAAGTAAGCAAATGGGATATAGTTGTGGCCCGAGTGAAGACGAAATTGTATAATAATGTAACAGATCAAAGAAGTAAGACAGATAGGAATACCTGACACTGCAGAGTGAATAATACGGACCATAAATGATGTCAATTCAACTTTGTTGCCAGATCGAGGATACACATTTGAAATAAAAATGCGATGCAAAACCCTGTATTTGGGCAGCATTTGATTGGCTCGAAGTGCATTCCCCGCACTCCATTCCGAGTCCATGTTACATAATTTGCAGGTTAGAGTACGCTTTTCCGATTTAGTCATCTTATCGGCTAAAGTCGGTATCGAAATACCATCATCATTGACATTAACATTAAGTAAACCCGAAATTATGTGACGATCGACTTTAAATGATCCTTCTCTAAAGACAATTGTGAAGGTTAATTCATCAAGAGATACATCGTTTATGCAAGTGACCATCCCTTGTGCAATGGAGTGGTATACCAGTCCGCCCCAATTCAAAATGTTTTCCCAACCTACAACATTAAGGATGGGAAGGAGCTGGAATGGAGCTAAATGATTTGCATTAACAGTACGCTCAACAATGATCTCACGATTTCGAAGATCCCACACATATTCCAAGTCTACTTTGGGAGGTCGCAGGGTTCTTACCCTAAGAGGTGTAGATCGAGAGAGGAAGCTCAAGTAGCTTTCTTCTTAGATCGACCTTTCATTATAAGATAGAAAGAAGGAAATATAACAATGGAACTAGGAATTTCAAACCCAACAAATTTTTAGCTAGAAATCCATAGAAACCATAAGAAAAGTTTAAATAAACTCAAGAATCTAGCAATATATGATCCAAAGAACCTAAATATGAAAGGAAATCAGAAATGAAGCACTTACCAAGCACTAATCAAATGTGGGTTCAACGGGTCAGAAAGGGGGCAAGTGAGGAAGATGAGAAAATAGGTGAAAAAGTGATATTCTCACTCATAAATGGCTCCCAACTACGCAACTCGACCGGTCGAGTACATGGTCGACCCGTCGAGCTACGACTAATTGAGGATGTGCTCGATCGGTCGTGTAGGCAAAAAAAAATAATTTAATTCAAATTTTGTTCAAACATTATTTGCATAAACATATAAAATATAAAACATGCAAACATGAAAAACTCAATGAGAATTACACATACCAATATCCAATTTCAATTTTGAAAACCTATTCCTATCAAGTGGTTTAGTAAATATGTCGGTAAGCTAATTTTCTATTTGAACGTATTCCAATGAAATGATTTTATCTTCTAGTAATTCCCGAATATAATGATACCGAATGTCAATATGTTTGGTACGAGAATGTTGGATGAGATTTTTAGATATATTAATTGCGATAGAGTTATCGCAATACAATATCATTGTATCTTGCGTAATACCATAATCATTAATCATCATTTTCATCCACAAAAGCTGGGTACAAGCATTTTCGGCTGCAATATATTCAACCTCAGCTGTGGATAATGATATGGAACTCTGTTTCTTACTATGCTAGGAAAGTAAACAATTCCCAACATAAAAACATCCACCACTGGTAGATTTTCTATCATATATGTTCCCAGCCTAGTCAGCATTCGTATATCCAGCTAATTGAACATTAGTATCATGCGGATAGCAGAGACCTATATTAGTCATACTTGTGACATATCTAACAATTCTCTTGACAGAAATAAGATGAGATTCTTTAGGATCTAATTGATATCTAGCATAGATGCCTACACCGAATGCTATATCAGGTTGGCTCATAGTTAAATATAACAAACTACTAATCATACTACGATATGGCCAAGGATCTACACTTTTACCTATTGAATCCTTTGAAAGCTTAAGAGTTGTACTCATATGAGTATCGAATTTTTTGCCATTATTCGTATTATTATTATATTTTCTTGTCTAGATTAATCTCAAATCTAAATTTCTTGACCAAGTTTAAAGCATATTTGGTTTGGGAAATGAAGAAACCGTTTTCTAATGGTTTAACTTGTAAACCTAGAAAATAGTTCAATTCTCCCACCATACTCATTTCAAACTTAGATTTCATCAACTCTGCAAACTCAATAGACAGGTTAGAGTAAGTAAAACTATAGATAATATCATCAACGTAGATCTGCACTATTAGTATGTGTTCATTAAATATTTTAACAAAAAGAGTTTTATCAACACTCTCCATAAATAAATTATGACTTATTAAGAACTTAGTCAATTTCTCATACCATGCCCTGTGAGCTTGTTTCAAACCATAAAGTGCCTTTCTAAGGCGATACACATGATTAGAGTGTTTAGAGTCCTCAAAACCCTTAGGTTGTTTAACATAAACCTCTTCATGTAGATCACCATTTAGAAATGCACTTTTAACATCCATTTGATAGATCTTAAACCTTTTAAAGCACGCAATGGATATGAACAATCTGGTGGATTCAAGATGAGCTACTGGGGCAAAGGTTTCATCATAGTTAACTCCTATTTGAGTGTACCCTTGTACAACTAGTCTAGCCTGGTTTCTAATTATATTCCCTAACTCATCAGATTTATTTTTAAAAATCCACTTGGTTCCAATTATATGTTTATCAGATGGTCTTGGAACCAAATACCATACATCATTCCTAACAAATTGATTCAGTTCATCTTGCATGGCAATTATCAAATTTTCATCAGTAAGTACCTCTTTTACATTGACTGGTTCAATTTGGGAAGTAAAACATACATAATTACATATGTTTTTCAGTTATTTTCGAGTATGTACTCCAGTGAGAGGGTTGCCTAGTATTTGATTAGTAGGATGGTTGTAACGCCCCGAAAATCGGGGGTCGAGTAGTAACTCAACTCCCGAGTTCCAGAACATCACTTATGCAACAAAATGAATAATGATTGAATTTGACTATATTCGTGCATTGAACATGAGTGAGATTAAACCAAAACAGTATATCATACTCTAGAGACAGTTAAATTGTAAGCGGAAGACAGTGATAGACATATAAAATATAAAAACTGTGGTGAGTCTCCAGAGTGTGATAATGTTACCAGGTTAAATAATTACAAGCACAATTCTAAAATTTACCAAATGTGAGGAAGTGTAATGTCTTCTATCCCGAGTACCATAGCCCCGTCAATACATTACCAGGTCTTCATAGACCTGTCAGAGAGTTATATGTAGGAGAACTCCTCCTCAATATCATAGTAGTAGTCCGGCTCTGCTTCATAAGCATCGCCATCACCTGAAACTCAACAAATCTGGTTGGTGTTGCAAACACCGTCCCATAACATGGGAGTCAGTGATCAACTCAGTGGAACAGTAAAGCATAGGTTAACATGTTATCAATTTAGTCAAGTAGTAATGATAAAGCAGTAAAATTAAACACTCCTAACTACTCTTATTAATGCAAGTATGAATGCAGTCATGATGTATGCCTTCACCACACCCTCCCTCATGTGACACCATCTTATGTTCGCGGCATGCTTTCATCCCTCAATGCTCCACATCTTCCAAGCACATGCAATGCATGATGAGCATGATTACTAAGTATTTATTAGTCCATTTCAAATAGCAGGATTGGGAAACTAAGGTACCTCCCTTGTCTCATTCCCAAACATGATCCATTCTAGGGTCGTCAGTCCTAGTTAATCTCAGACGATGGTGTGTTTTCTAGGTCACTGCAAAGGCTGCCAGGGTTGTTACGCACAAAGGTTACACCACTCCCCCATCACCTCTTTAACGATTCATCACTATATAGAAATAGGCCTAGTTCATACTCTATACACCGCGGCAAAACTCTAAGGCTCACCGCAATTTCAGAGTATGCTCGAGGTCAAAGGGCTATCAGGGTTGTTACGCACAAAGGTTACACCGCTCCCCCATCACCTTAACAATGTAGGCCGACAACACGAATATAGTGTCCCATACCACCATAATCAGCTCACGAGTCTGGTTGCTCACTGGTCACTACGGGGAGGCATGTGGCCCCAGCATAGGCCGACAGCTCGACCACGGTGTCCCATACCACCATGCCCAACTCATGAGTCTTAGCGGATCGAGGTACCATGGTTAAAAGAGATTTCACTAGTAAGTTTGGTACCCTAGGTTCAAGCAGTAGCGTCTAAACATGGTGAACATACATTAGACAGATCGGGTTACTTGACGAGCTCGGCTAGCTCGAGCGCACAACAAGTTGAACGACATGAAGTGCATAAGCACTTCGCGTGGCCAACCACAATCGCCAACCGAAGTACGACTCGAGTTCGTCAAACACATCTCACGTGTCTGGACTATAATCATAGCCCCAAACACAATCAATTGTAGATAGATAAAGCAGTAGTGGATCAAGATTCAAATCATACAATCAAAGTCTGGTATTGTCCGTTTAGGGCTGTCAAGGCTGTTACACGCATTCGTTGCACCACTCCCCCATCACCCATGACGGATCATACAACATAAACATGAATTTAAACATACGCCTTACATAAATAAAATTATACAATCAGTTGAGCATATTAACAAGCATATCATAAATCATATTATAAAGCATGTTATAAAGCATGTTATGAAGCACTATATAAACAGGAATACAAACACGTATATTTCATAAATAAGTGGTTAAAGTGAACAACCATATGGAGGAAATCACACATGTCTCTAATGTAGTTGAGAATCCCATCTCAACACCTACCTAAGGCACCATCATCCACACACTTACTCTCACAAGCATTTTCACAAACACTTAGAGTACACCATTACAACATACATAGTGTATAAGAGCAGAACATGTATTAGGGCGAGTCCTCTCGCCAAGCAAGTATTTTACGTATATATAATATATTCATACAGCAAATAATCATGTCAAACACATTTCCAAAATATATATGTATACGGTACTTTCTACAATACACTATTTCTACATACATAGTGTATATTAGCATAACATGTATTAGGGCGAATCCTTTCGTCAAATAAGTATTTTATCCATATATCATATATTTATATAACAAATAATCATCTCAAACACATTTCTAAAATATATATGTACACGGTATTTTCTACGAATACCTAGAATATGTAAAATTCCATATTCTTCATCTTTAATCGAAACGGAAGACAGACAACACTTTGTACATGTGCAATTACATACAGATTATGAATCTATCATTATCTGACATTGAAAGCGTTGAAAACCATAACCTATACACCTAAAGTCCGCACCTTTTATCGTAGAATCGTAACGAAGCCGATAGGTTTGCCAAGCTTCCGTATATGGCAGTTTGGTAACCTATAGAATGAAATAGGTTAGCTATTTCATAACCTACAACCTTCATAACCCCAAATCAGTTTAGGGTTAGGGTTTCTTACCTAGAAATGTCGTTGAAATCACCGGAAAAGCGATAAGAATGAGGTGGTTAAGCACCTAAGGCAGCAAGGAAGAAAGGTAGGAAGGATCTCCCACAACTCTCTCACTTTCTCTCTCTTTTCTCTCTTCTCTCTCCTAGGTTTTCTCTCAAATTCATATGGATGAATGAGAGAGGGGTTTAAGGTCCTTATATAGGTTAGAACATAACCAAAATAGACCTCAAGTTAAGGTATACTTAGGTTATAACCAAAGTTGAGCTTTTCTGTCTCAACGGAGCATTTCTGGAGGCCCCCCTTGAGCCAAAGGTCGGACTTAAGCTCACAGACAATGGATGTAGGTTCCATTAAGTTTTCGTTCCAGTAGGGTTCTCAGATCACGCATGGCGGACCAGTTTCAGTTCAACGGTCAGCGGATCTCGATCGGAGATTCCGAGTATATGGATATGTGTATGAAATTTCTCCTAATCCGTGCATGTAATTTGGCCTGATTCTGATGGTCAGGTTGCTTAATACTGACCCGCAAGTGACAAGTCTCAGATTACTATTCAAGATATTTATTTTGGAAAGAAAACAAGTGTTTTCACACTCTCTCGCTCCGGGCTCAAGCGAATTACACTAGGACACTATCTGGATTTGATTTCCGAGATGGTTGTCAAGCCTAGCGAGACGGTCCTAAGTCCTTAACCTCATATTATTCGGACTCCCGATGTGCGGTCCAGATCCAATACGGAGTTTCAACGTGCTCCCGAGAGTAGTCGGGTAATGAGATTGATCCTAGATTTTAGGGTAACCTAGCGTCAATGATTCTACAAGTTTTGGGTCTTACAGATCGTATTTAAAGCGATTCAAACGAATTTCGTAGCTAATCTAGTTTAGCACTTAGTTACTTTGTCTCATTTCTAAAGGATTTAATCCTAAGTGATTTCTGGTCGAGGTGGTACTCAGGCCTTTGTAGTTTATATATAAGGTGATCCAAGTTATACTACTTATCTAGTTTAAGATAGTGTCTAGGGTGAAAGTACTTAGAAAAATTGAAAGATCAAGGTGGTGAAGAGTGGGATTTGTGAAGAAAATGATTTGAAAAGGGATTTGAGGCTTTAATTGAGTGTTTGAGAAGTTAAACCGGTGTTAGGATTGACCCATCGCCTAAGACGTCTAATTCCAGGTTGAGAAAAATCCAGGCTGTTATAATGGTCTTTGACTGATCCTAGTTAAGTGTTAATCTGACAAGATGAGGAGTCAGGTTTATCAATTACAGTGACTTCATCATCTTTTGAACTAGATGTTGGTGTGTTCAGGTGGTCATCAATAACAACATTTATAAACTCTTGAATAACACCAGTTCTCTTGTTAAGAACACGATATGTACGACTATTCAGAGCATAACCTAGGAATATCCCTTCATCACTCTTAGTATTGAACTTCACTAAAAATTTTCGATCTCATAAAATATAGCAGTTACTTCCAAAAATTTGAAAGTATTTAACTGTAGGTTTCTTATTAAACCAGAATTCATAAGTCATTTTATCTTTCAATTTTCTAATGTAAACACGATTTATAATATAGCATGCAGTATTAACAACTTCAGCCCATAAATTTTTAGGTAACTTCATGCTATTTAACATTACATTAGCTATCTCAACCTCATTTTGTTGAGGTGTCTTAGGAGCAGAAAACTCATGCGATATACCATGATCGCTACAGAACTTCTCAAAATTTCTATTTTTAAATTCCGATCCATGATCGCTTCGGATCTTAACAACATTGGTTTCTTTTTCAGTCTGAATATGCTTTAGTATTCTTTTAACTTCATCAAGAGTTTTAGATTTCTCTCTCATAAATGCAACCCAAGTAAATCTGGTAAAGTCATCTACAATTACTAAAAAATACTTCTTACCACCTCCACTCTCCGTTCTGGTTGGTCCAACAAAATTCATGTGTAGAAGTCCAAGAGGTTTGGATGTGGCAGAGGAGTTCACTTTCTTGTGACTACTCCTTGTTTATTTTCTAATCTGACATGCGCCACATATTTTATCCATTTTCTTCAATTTGGGTAGACCTCTAATAAGATCAACTTTGCTCAATCTATACAGATTTTGGTAGTTAACATGTCTAAGGCGTTTAAGCTATAATTCATTATCATTGGTTTGGACCATGTAACAAGTTAGTTTAGATGAGCAAGATTCATTCAATATATAGCAATTCTCAGATGTTTTACAACCATGTAATATCACACAACCTTTCTCATTTGAGATCTAACATCCTTGATTTGTAAATTTAACACTATGCTTGTTATCGCAGATTTGAGAAATACTCAAAAGATTATGCTTAAGTCCTTCTACAAATAAAACATTTTCAAAAAGAGGAAGGTTAGAAATATGAACCATACCTTAGCCAATTATCTTATAGTTGCTTCCATCACCAAAAGTGACTGAGCCTTCAGTCATTTCTTTGTAGTTGGTGAACAAACCTCTGTCACCTGTCATGTGTCCTGAGCAACCACTGTCTAGGTACCACTTTGATTGACTTGAAGCCTTAAAGGCAGTGTGGGCAACCAAACAAGTAACCTTAGGAACCCATTTCAGTGTAGTTTTGGGTTTTGGAGCACTGTTGGTTTTCCTTTGCTTAAAATTATTATTCACTCACATATTCGAGTTAGATTTGAGAAGCTCCTTGAGTAAATCCACAATATTTTTAGCTAAAGGATTATAGCTTTGTTTTCTAAAGCTAACATTATTAGTATTAACTTTAGAAGCTTGAAAAGTTTTTACATTTTTAGAGTTGTTTTGATTATTATACTTTAAGTCCTTTCCTTTTGAGTTAGAGGATTCTCCTTTGACAAATGTAGAAGATATACTCTTATTTTTCTGAGGCATGTGTTTGACATAGCCCAGACCCATTCTATCTCCACATTTTTTAGATGTAGTTAATAACTTTTCAAGTTTGGGGTCTCCTTGGGCATACCTCCATGTATCCTTTGAACTCAATAGGGAAGACACTTCACATTTTAGTTTCTCATTTTCTATTCTTAATTTTTTAAGTTCAAAAGTTTTGAATTCTAAATCACATTTTACTTTTTTAAAATAATCAGAAATATGAGATTTTTCTAAAACAGAATTTTCAAAATCCTCTTTCAATTTCAGAAATTTCTCTTTTTGAAGTTTTAACTTGACAGCAATCTTACAACTCTCCCTGTATAGGGCATTATAGGCATCTTGAAGATAATCTTCATTATCATTTTCAGGGTCACTCCTCAGATTTTCATATTTGGTTGAATCGCAACTATCTGTGGAAGTGATTCTAGCTAGAGTCATTAAAGCCTTAACTTCAGTTGAAGTTTCAGGTTCTAATTCATTCAACTCAGAAGAAGCTTCAGAGATGGATGATTCATCCCATGTGACTATCATGCCTTTTCTCTTTGGTTTGTCCCTTTTTGGACAATTGTTTGTCAAATGCCCATATTCATGGAAGTTGTAGCACTGACTATCTTTTAGAGATTTCTAGTTTTTAGATTTAATCTTTTTCTTCTCAGAGGGTTTTTGAAAATCAACTCTTTTTTTTTTTTTTTTGGTTAGCTTATTAGTATACCCCACTATCAGTTGACACTTCACTGTTAGCCACCCCCACTAGGTATCGATGTCAAGACCTCAAGGGTTGAAACGAGGTATCTTTCACTCACTAACCACTTGAGGTATGGATCAGGGTGTAAATCAACTCTTTTCTTACTTTTAAAAATCTTGTAAAACTTTTTCACGAGTAAAGCCATATCATCCTCTGAGTTTTCGCAATCAGAATTAACATTACTATCATGAGAAATAGATTTGGATGATTTGAGAGCTATAGACTTACCTTTTGGAACTTTGAAATTTAACTCGTATGTTTGAAGTGAACCAACAAGTTCCTCAACTTTCATTTGATCTGTGTCTCTAAGTTCCTGAATGACAGTCACCTTGGAGTTAAATCTCTCAGGAAGTGATCGCAGTATCTTAGCGCAAACCTTACTTTCTGGGATACTATCTCTAAGACCCCACATAGAGTTAACTATGTCATTTAGTTTCGTATAGAAGTTCATGAAAGATTCATTTTCTTCCATATGAATTTCCTCAAACCTAGTGGTGAGATCTGAACTTTATACTTTTTTACTATAGTTGTTCCCTCGTGAGTCATTTAAGAACGTCTCAGGCTTGTTTAGCAATATCAAAAGAAATAATTCTTTTGAATTCATCAAGTGATAGTGCACAAGTGATTGCATTTAAAGCCTTTGCATTTGTACTGCTCTCATTTTTTTTAGGTGTGGTCCATAAATAATAAGGCAATACTTGCATGGACTTGGTTCCATCACTGCCTAGAACTTCAGACATTGGTGGTTTCCATTTGGTAACCGTTGCTTGTCACACACTTTCATCAATGGATTTCAGAAAGATCCTCATCTTGGCATTTAAATAAGCATAATTGGAGCCATTAAACTGTAATGGCCTAATAATAGATAGGCTATCAAAATTTGACATGCTGAAAGCTCTAGATCGATAAGCTCAGGAAATTAATCCAAAAGAATCAGCAACCTGGCTCTGATACCACTTGAAAAGGGTGAGCTCTCAGTCCTAGGGGGGAGGGGTTGAATAGGACTATGCTAAATAAAAATAAATGTGAAAAATAAAAGCAGATAGTTGAAATAAATAACAACCTCAATTGCAATAGTATTGAGAGGTTGATACAAACATTGTTCAAAGGACAACCTTACACCAAAAACCAAAGTTTATGGTAGGACAACCTAATTTCTTGAACTCAGTAACAATAAAAAACTCAAACTAATACAAGAAGTAATTGAAACAAATCTAGCTATTACAACATTCACCACATGTACATGAAAGAGATACAAGCATTCACCATACATAAATCACGTACATCATCATCATCCGAACTCCAAGAATTATAGTAGTTTGGTGTGTACATCAACTACTGTCAAATAGCCACACCTACTCTACTCCCAATAATCACAACCCACGTGATATTGGCTTTCACTATGAAAGAAGGTTTTCCAAGGTTCACCTTAAACGTTTACAATTGTGTTTTTCAATTAGGCTTACACAAACAAATACCCCGCACTGGGATTTTCTGGCTGAACTCAGTCAAAACCAAATACAGAGATTTTCTGGCTTAATCTCACAAACCAAAAACAATAAATGAAAGTACTTATCTGAAGATTCTTCTTCGATGTAGCCCGGTAGAACTGCTTCTTTGAAGATGAAGATGTCTAATGTTCAAACACACAAATGGAAGGGTTTTAGGTCTAAATCAATTTTATATTAAACCAATCTTAGGCTACTTTGATTCAATTTCTTGGATCTCAAAAGGATTAGATCAAAATTCCCTTTTATCAAATCAGATTGAAGTAGCAAGAGATCAAGAAATTATAAATCAAAAAATCTCTAAGAGAATCTTAAATTACTGTACAATAGCTTGACAATCACAGGGATCTATTTCTCAGAGTGGTGGCTGGAATTGGCTTGTAATGAATGAAATAAGCTGAGAAAAGACCTCTATTTATAGGCTAAAAAATGATTCCCTCGACTGGTCATGGGAGCAACCAAAATTTAAAAGTTTCGGCACGATCGGATAAAACCGACTCTCGACCAGTCGAGTGGCCTGCTCGACTAGTCGAGCACGACACTCAACTGGTTTAGTGGGGCTCAAAATGGTTGCTAGACTTTGAGTCGAGCCCTAATCGACTGGTCAAGCCAGTCTCCACGACCGGTCGAGTAGGGTGCTCGACTGGTCGAGGACCTACTAGAAAATTCTAAAAATTTGAATTTAAATATGGGCTGGTCGAGAAAAACCCTGGACTTGTTGAGCCAGTCTGTGGACTAGTCATACATTAACTAGGACTAGTCGAAGGAAAGCCTATCATAAGCAAAATGACCCAATTTAAATGTGCAAAATGAATGACCTAACTTAAAGTCTTTCTAGGGTCATTTATACCTGAAATGTTGAACATTGAACTTGTAGCTTCACTAGATCCAGTAGATCTTCTTCTTAAAGTATTTGAAGCTTGAACATATATACTTGAAACTTGATCTTGATCTTGACCTTGTAATACACTTAGACTTAATCTTACATTTGAAGTAGCACTTGCACTTGGTCACTTAGACTTGATCTTGCATTTGAAGTAGCACTTGTACTTGGTCACTTAGACTTGATCTAGTATTTATAGTTGATGTTGGACATGAAGTTGATGTAGATAGAACAATCTTCATGACTTGTAACACATCTTCGTATGAAGGTGAACTTTCCATCACTTTGAAGGTTACTTGAAGGAGAACTTTCCATCATGAACAAGTCTATCATTCCAAGGTGGTTTGTCACTACAAAATTTGACAATACAGGGTCCTTGATATACAACATAGCACTTACACATATCCACTAATATAATCTTTGAGTACAGTGTTGAAAGGGAAATACATTGTATAACAAAACTCCAAAAGATCAAGCACATGCTCCTGCCTCAATGCTGTTATGGTCTACCATAACTTGCATGTAACAAATGTCTGTACACTTACTACAAAGCTTAGAGAGTGCATGTGTGCATGTGCAATGCATGTGCTAAGCATACAAATGTCAGAGTAAGTGGAAATGATGGACGGCTAAACTGGCAAGTTCGTAAATAGTGTTAGCCATACCAAGGTTATGCAATGGAATGCCTACGTGACCAAATGTCATATGCTAGAGATGCAATCCAAATATGCTTATCCTCAAATAGTCCACATATCATAATAGTTCATCGTCGGAAATATCACCGAGGTCTAGTACACTCCAACATTGGTTGCCGCCCATGACGCACATGACTAAGTGAGTGGAAAATACCTTACTATCTGCCTCTTCAGTGGTATGCCAATGCCCACCCGGCTCGCTGATAGCTGACCCATTTACAAGCTGGTCAAACTCAACCTAGCTTACAGCCCCCTACCCTCAGACGAATAAGGTCACACCATTTTTAACCGACTATGGCACAATGGGAGACGCGGCTTATTGGTATTTGGCAATCGAGTGCTCACGTTATCTACTTGGTCTTAACGTTGAAGCATCCTACTGATACCATAAGGGTTTATGGACTTTCACCATTGGACATCCTAAGCACCTAAGTGTTATAACAGATATTTTTGACATCCAATCCAGCCATCCATGATATGCCTGTGGAGGCCATAACCTGATGTCGCTAGGGTGTAAAAGTGATCATGACATACAGATGCAAAATGCATGAGTCATACTATCTAAGTCATGCACCAAATCTGCGCACACCGTGCGATCATATGGGGCAACCCTATCTCATATGAGGTCCCCTAAGTATCTTAAGCTGAAAGACGAATGCCATGATCAATCATCATCCATATCAAGCATACAAATGATGCGTATGGGCATATAAATGGGCACAATATTAATTACTATACATGTGTTTCGACAAGAAACAAATGCATTCGATTTGGGGGATTCACTCAATAATAACAAAGAAAGAATGAGAGAACAATGATTACCAAGTATTCTATTCAATCTAAGTTCATTTACATCCTCACACTTCCCTTGATTCTGAAAATAGAGTACAATTAATAGACATAATGAATGAAAGAGAAGACACTTCAATGAAAATTTTAGCAGCATTTCAACACTTTTGATGTTTATCGTAAAGGCAGATGAGTCGTACAGACTTGAACGGACTTGATTTGAATCTAGCAATTGGCGCGCTTAATTAAGGAAAGAACATTTCGGGCAAGAACACTGGTAAACAGTCTAAGAAGAGCTGGAAACTTTCACAAACTTGAGTTGTGTGGGTCTTTCATCATACTTCACTTTTCTTCTCTCCTCTGAGAGCACTTTGAGGCTCTCCAATTTGGTTGTGCGCCAGCAGGGATTGTGTGCCCATAGACATTGTTCGCCACATGGGTGGTGCGCCCCACTGACCACCTAGCGCACAACACTTTCTTCTAGGGGGAGGACGCAACACTTTCTTCTAGGGGGAGCATGCAACACTTTCTACCAAGAGGAGCGCGCAACGCTTTTCCTTCCAAGGGGAGCACATAAACATCTTTCCAGGGGAAAGTATGGAGCGTACAACAGAAGCTCCTCTGATAGTGGCGCACAATCTTCTATTTAAGACAAGAGATCACACAAAGTGGCACATAAAGCCTTATCTTAAAATAGGAGGCCACTCGAAGTGGCACAGCAGGCTTCCCTTCAGACATGTGCACACAACATTCTCCTTCAGACAAGGGCCTGGTGCACAACACCTCCTTTATAAGTGGCGCAGGGAACTTTCCTTCAGACAGGAGCGCACAAAGCCTCCTCTAAAAGTGGCGCAAAAAACCTGGTATTAGGACAAGCGCACAAGGCTTTCCTTAAGAAGTGGCGCATAATGCATGGCAATAGGACAAGCGCACAAGGCTTTCCTTGAGAAGTGGCACACAACACTTAGTGTTAAGACAAGGTCCCATCAAAAATGGTGCATAAAGCCTGGTGTTAGGTCAAAACCCCATAAGAAGTGGCGCATAAAGCTTGGTGTTAGGACAAAACCCCATAAGAAGTGGCGTTGTGCACATGTAAAACTCCCCGTAAAGTGGGTGTTGTGCACCACATGTATTGTGAGCCGCACCAACCACCTAGCGCACAACCCTTTCATCCCTCTCAAACGGCTCACAAGAGGGGGGCGCACAAGAGGAGGGGTGGATGAGCTCCTCTCCCCATTTCTCTCCAGCTTCTCTCTCTTCTGTCTCCTGTCCAAATGAAGAGTGAGGAGGGGGTATTTATAGAGTTCCAGACTCCTCCCTTCCTAAAATAGTGGTGATCACCACCACTTCCTCCCTTAGGACAATAACTAGCCTTCTTCCTTAAATAGTGGTGATCACCACCATTTCCTCCCTTAAGACAACAACCAACACACTAGCTTCCTTCAAACAAGGGCGCATAAGGCTTCTTACAAAATGGTGCACAGACCTTTCCTTCAGACAATTACGCACAAAAGTGGTTCACAGACCTTCTCTCCTTCAAAAGTGGAGACGCACACCCTCTTTCCATTCCTTCAAAAGTGGAGATGCACAATCTGTCCATTCCTTAGGACAAGGCCTCCAATGCACAATCTTCTCCACTCCCAGTGGCACACAATAGAGGTCTTCTATGAAGAATGTCGCACAATAAGACTTTCTCCATTCCAGATGGCACACAAATCTTTCTTCATTCTAGATGGCACACAAGGCTTTCTTCATTCCAGATGGCACACAAGGCTTTCTTCATTCCAGATGACACACAAGGCTTTCTTCAAGAGGAGGGATGCACAATAGAGATGCAGACTGGCGCACTTATCCAAAGGTGCACCACTGGGAAGTTTTAACAGAAGGGCTTCTTTAGTGCTATGAGGATATAACTAGGATAGAGCTTAAGGTGCACCACTGGGATTCATGCAGGAAGCTTTCAACTCGTTTAATATAAAGATAGAATATTTTTTGTGCCTCAACAACATATTATCAGTGTGTCCTATCAGGTTAAATATACCAGCATGGTATCAAATATATCATGAGATAATTGGCCTTAATTGGCACATCATATTTAGAAAGTGGGAACTAAACAGCAGGCCCCATTAGAAATATAGAGGTCTATGTGGTATGGCCCATGTTAAACTAACATCTGCTCCTCACGTAGCCTATAAGGCATGGGTAAAAAATACATACAAGGCAGGGTCCACTGGGAGTGACCTGGATGGACACCCACATGTATAACATATGTCCCGCTAAGCTACCAATCTATTTAGGTACATGGCCCATTGATGATATCCCAAAACAATTAAATTATCAAAGCTATAATTACTTTATTAGAATGATTTGCACCGTTTAAACATTTTTGACATAAATCGACGGTTATAGATCAAGGGTTAGTCACTAAGATGTGATCCTATGCTTATGGCCATATGAGTCTTAGGATTTCATCATTTCAGCCAAGGTAAATACTTTAATAGATTTAATATAACCATAGTGTTAACATTACATACACCCACTAATTAGGGATTTAAATCAATGTAATTTCAAACCTTTACAAGTATATTATACATATCACTTTAGGATTACAGGGATTTTAAATCCAGTATGACAAACATAACCAAAATCTAATGGATCCCAAATCCAGGGATTTCCAAGTCCAAGGGATCCCAAGTCCAAGAGGTTTCTACCCCCCACAATTCCCTGTGGTGTGGCCCACCTAAGATTTAGATTGGCCTTAACTTTGGGCTCCTAGCCCAACATAATCTGAAGAAAATGATGAATGGCATAGATGACACATAAACATCGAGGTGGGTCCCATGAGTGGGGCCTAAGTGCTGCTAAATGGGTAGCACTCCCTATCCCTTTAATCTCATTAGTTTGATCCACCTAAGATTTGGATCACCCTGAGTTTTCGGTTCTTAACCAAAAATGATATGGCCAAACGAATGAACGGAGTGGATAAGACACATACATCATGGAGGGGTCCACGAGTGAGCCCCACTTCCACACCCCTTGCTGGGCGTCCGCTCGCCCATAGTGCTGATAGGCTCTCTCCTTTACACACACACACACACACACACACACACACACATATTGGTTTTTTTTTTTTTTTTTGGGTTGCATCAATAAAGGGGGCCTCTTCTAGATGATTTACCCCATTTACCACATAGGCCAACTCGAGTAGGGGCCCATGGACTCTGATTGGGACTGGTTTGAACGAACAGAGACTACATGAAAGGCCTTCGAAGATTCCAACAACAGGGGTTTATTTTCCTCCATGCAGCCCACTCAAAAATCTGATTTGCCTCATCGTTTAGTGCATGTCATAAAATGATCTGAATAAACTGGTGGACAACGTAGATTCAACATAAACATCAGGATGGGTCCCACTTGTGAGACCCATACTTGGTCAGAATGTGTTACCGCGCAGCATGCATTAACGTGCTTGGCTTCCTATTATTATTATTATCATTATTATTATTATTATATATTTTTTGGGTTTTGGATACAGTGGGCCTAATGTGGATGATTTGATCCTTCCACCACGTAAACCAAGTCGAGTGGGGCTAATGGGTTCTGACTTGGACTGGTTTGGATGATTAGGGACCCCATGATAGGCCTTGGAAGGTTACAACAACGGGAATTTATTTCTCTTAGTGCGGTCCACTCAAGAATCGAATCTGCCTAATTTTTTGGTCTATGGCCTAAAATAATCTGGATAAACTGGTGGACAGGGTGGATTTAAATATATACATCAAGGTTGGCCCACATCGAGACGCCCCCACCCCTCGTCTGCATGATTGACGTGAGGGGGTGCTCCTAGCTCCCCCATCGTCGCCTCTGGTGTGGTCCGCCTGATGGTTGGATCAGCTTGAGTTTTAGAATCCACGACTAATATTATCCGAGAAACAAATAGGTGGTGTGGATCTACCAAATACATCATAGTGGGTCCCACGAGTGGGAACCGACTCTTCCAACTCTCTCATACACAGTGTCAATAGGGTTAACAACCCATGATCATCACGGTGTGGCCCACCTGAGATTATTATCACCTCCAGTTTTGGGCCCAACGGCCAAAATGAGATGAAAGTTCAGATGGACGGTGAAGATGGGACGTAAGTATCATAGTAGGGCCCACAAGTGAAGGCCCCACTCCCCCTTTGTTTTAATGGAGTCTGGACATTGGACAGTTCTAGCGTGAGACACTGAGAACATCCGGCTCTGGACATGTTTTTTTGTAATTTGTTTTTTAAAAGAATGGGTAAGTAGGTGGGATTCACGTGAGAAATCTAATATGTCCACTAAGTGAGCCAACTCATGGTGTGCCTAAGAACCTCTAACCAAGCAAAAATTTGTATCTTTCCTTCATCTATATGTGTGATATAATCAATAGGTTAGATGGAAAATAAACATCACAGTGGGCCACGTGAGGTGGTCCACACTGTAATAGCGTGCGGGGCACGTGAGAGTTTGTCCTCCCTTACACTCACAACAATCGATGAACGGTTGGATCGACTCAGATTGGCAATCTGATGGTTCAGATGGTGAACCTGCTCCTTGAAACTTCTCTAACCTTCCCTCAAGCTCTAATATATCTTAATCCCTCTCTTAAAATAACTTCTTTCTCTCAAACACTCTCTCTTCTCTCTCTAATCTCTCTCTAATTTTCTCTAATCCTTTCTCTCTCTATTCTTTAAAAAATCTTTTCCCTCTCTTTAATCTCCTTTTTCTCTATCTCCAATCTCTTTTCTTCTTACTCTCATTTGTTAGGATAACTTATTCAATGAGTTTGATAAAATGCTCAAATGAGGAATTCACTTGAATTAATTGTTAAATGCTAAAGTGATTATCGCATGTATTTACTTACTGCATCTGAGTAAGATTAGGGCTACAACGTAGCCCAGACAATCGGTAATAGTCCATGTACAGGTGGCTGAATTAGTCTCGCCACATTGGGTAACTCGACGAATCCGAGTCGCACGACGATCGTCGACAGTGGTTAAGCTATAAGGGGTGCTTATGCGCTCCATGTCAATTAAGTCAACGTGTGCTCGTACCAATCGAACTTGCCAAACAAACTGATCTGCCTATTGTGTGTTTACCATGTATGGTGTAACGCCCCGAATTTCGAGGGTCGAGCAAAGGCCCAACTCCCGAGATTCATCGCATCACTTATGCAACATAGATAATGATGATTAAATGTTATCTATATTAGCACATTAAACATGAATGGGATTACACTAAATCAGCATATCATACTCCAGAGGTGATTAAATTAGGCAAGCGAAAGACTGTGATAGATGTATAAAGCACGTAAGTGGTTGTAAGTCCCCAGAGTATAACATGTAAACAGGCTGAATAATCACATGTATAGTTCCAAAATTTATAAAAATGAATAAATGCGATGTTCAACTAGTCTGTATTCCCGTAATCCCGTCGATCAGTACATGGTCTACATATACCCCCCTGATAGCTGCATATAGGAGAACTCCTCCTCATCGTAGTAAAAGATTGGCTCCAACTCATAAGCCTTGACATCATCTGAAACTAAAGCAGTGTCTGGTTGGTATTTTAAAATATTGTCCCTGAGTGGGAGCGAGTGATCAACTCAGTGGAGCTATAAGGCAAAGGTTAACATGTAATCAATTCAGTTAAGCAGTAATGATAAAGCAATACAACAAGCATTCCTAAGTACTTTGGTTAATGCAAGGATGATATGTATTAATGATGCATGCCCTCGCCTGCACTCCCTCAATGACATCATCTCACGGTCGCGTATGCTAAACTCCCCTGTGCTCAACACCCACGCCAAAGGCACATGCAATGCGGTGCATGGTCGTGTTAACTAAGTTCTTAATTAGACCTATTCATACAATATATTCGGGAAGCTTAGGTACCTCCCTTTATATCATTTACCCAAACAATGATCCATCTAGGGTCATCAATCCTAGTAAATCACATATGATAGGCAAGTTATAGGGCAACATTACTCCTGATCTGAAAGCAGTGGATAGGCAAGTTTAGGTCACCACGAAGAGGCTCGTCCCTCAACGTAGGCCTTAGTTTATACTCGAGGTTACTACGAAAAGGCTTGTCACCTTAGCGTAGGCCGAAAACTCGAATACAGTGTCCCATACCACCGTATTCGGTTCACGAGTTTAGGTTACTCACTGGTCACTACAGAGAGGCTCGTCACCCTAGCGTAGGCCGATAGCTCGACCATGGTGTCTCATACCACCATGCCCAGCTCATGAGTCTTAGCGGATCGTGGTACCAAGGTTAAACAGGCTTTTCACTAGTAAGTGGTACCTTAGATTCAAGTAGTAACGTCCATACATGGTGAACATACATTAGGCCAATCAGGTTACTTAACAAGCTCGACTGGTACGAGCACACATTGCATTAATAGACATGGAGTGTATACACATCCTCATAGCCTAACCACTATCGATAATCACCATACGACTCAGATTCATCGAACGTATCCGTTGTGGTGAAACTAGTTCCGCCACTGATTACAAACCATTCCCGATTGCCTGGACTACATATTGTCCCAATCATACTCGAATACAATAGGCATTCATACGAGATAGTCAAACAACATTTAACAACTAAATCACATATAAATCTCATTCGAACATTTAATAAACACATAGTACATAGGTTATCACACATAGGCATTTTATACATGAATCACATAGCCGAATGTAAATTACATGAAAGAATCTATTCATATAGCTAAGGTAGTTGAGAATATCATCTCAACACCTTTAATAAATCCATTTCATCAAACAATCACCCATTCAGACATTTTATCAAACACTTAGACTACGTATTTTAAACATACATGTAATGAATTAGTTATAGAACATATTATGGCAAATTCTTTCACAAAAGAGTTATCGTGCATACAACAATCATGTACTCTCAATTAAAAATCATGGCAAGAACAAATCATAAATCCATATTCATTCAAACATTTCAACAAACAATGGAATGCATAATATTCAACATAGTTCATATCTATGTATAATACACAGAAACATCGTATCTAAACACATGTGACAACAATCAAGTCAGTCATAAATCATTAACTGACATTAAAAGCCTTGCAAACCATAACCTAAACGTTTATAGTCTACACCTTTCGTCGGTATGCCGATTATGAACTCGGTTCGTACACTACGCCTTTGTTTACGGCACAACGGCTACCTATAGCATGAAATATATTAGCTATTTTACCGATCTACCTATTTAGATACCTAAAACAGATTAGGTTTAGGATTCCTTACCCAAAATGGAGTCGAAATCGCTGGTATAGCGACACGGAAGAGGGGATTCAGCACGTAGAGTGGCGGGAATGAATCCTAGCAACAAACCACGACTCTCTCTCACTTCTCCTTACCTTCTTCTCTTTTCTCTCTCCTAAGGTTAGGAAATTTGTATGGAATGAGAGAGGGGTGGGTTAAGGCCCTTATATAGGCCCAAAACTGATGTCAATGGCCCCATGGCCATGGTATACTAAGGTTATAACCAAAGTCATCTGTTTGGGCCAATGGAACTCATCTGGAGGTCCATTGCCTGCATATAGTTTGGGAAAAGTTTCCTGACGATGGATCTATGTTAGGTTAAGACTTCGGTCCGATCGAATTTGTGGATCAACCATGACGGACCTGTTTCACTTCAATGGTCATCGTTACTCGACCAGGGCCATAAGTACACTGTCATGTGTAGAGAAATTTCTCTGATCCAAGGGTGTAGTTGGGTCAGAATTTGACAGTTTGAAACCTTAAATTTGGCCTGCAAGTGAACGGCCCAAATCACTGAAGTTCGAGTTCATTTTCTAAAGATATTCGTGTTTCTTATACACTTCGTTCTGGGCTCAAGTTATACATTTCTAGATAATACTTAGACTTGATTCTCATGTTGGTTGTTAAGCCCAGTAAGGCCGTCATAACCATATAGTTTCGTGGTAATCGGACTTTCGACGCGCGGTCCAGGTCCGATATGGAGTTTCAATATGTTCCTGGGAACAACTAGGTTTTGAGATTGATCATAGGTTTCTAGGTAATGTTGAGTCAGGGATTCTACTGGTTTTGGGTCTTGCAGATTGTATAAAAAGTGGTTCAAGATAATCTCCTAATTAATTTAGTTTAGTACTTAATTAATTTTCGTCTAATTTCTAAAGAATTTGGTCCTTAGTGATTTTTGCCTGAGGTGATACTTGGGTCTTTGTACGGATTTTTTCGAGACATTACATGTGGACATTACTACTTGAATCTAAGGCACCACTTACCAATGTAAAAGCCCGTTTCAACCATGATACCACGATCTACTAAAACTCATGAGCCGAGCATGGTGGTATGGGACACCATGGTCAAGCTATCAGCCTACGCCGTGACGAGCCTCCCCTAGTGACTAGTGAGCAACTTAAACTCGTGAGCTGGGCATGGTGGTATGGGACACCATGTTCGAGCTGTCGGCCTACGTTGAGGTGACGAGCTTTCCCATAGTGACCGCGAGTATAAACTTTTGAATTTGCCTATCAACAGCTTTTCATTAGGGATGATGCCCCACAACGTGCCTATCGTATGTGGTTAACTAGGATTGATGACCCTAGATGGATCCTTCATTTGGGTTAATGATATAAAGGGAGGTACCTTAGCTTCCCAAATCTGTTGTATGAATGAGCCTAATTAAGTACTCGGCTAACACGACCATGCACCACATTGTATGTGCTTTGGTGAGAAAGGTACACTTTAGGGAGGTTGTCATACGCGAACTTGGTTGTCGGAGTCGCTTGTGAGGAAGCTTTGTGCGAGGGCATGCATCATTAATGCACTCCATTCCTACATTAACAAGAGTGGTTAGGAAGTGATTGTTGTATTGCTTTATCATTACTGCTTGATTGACTTGATAACATGTTAACCTTTGCCTTATAGTACCACTGAGTTGATCACTCACTCCCACCCTGGGATGGTGTTTTAAAACACCAACTAGACTTTAGTTTAGATGCAGGTGATGGTGAAGCCTATGCAGCAGAGTTGGACTTCGTAAATAAGGAGGAAGAATTCTAAAAAGTTCAGCTCTCAGGTAGGTCTATATAGACCTTGTGCTAATTTGATGGGATTATAGGGACACATGGATTAGTTGTATACTTTACATTTTGATATTTTGTCAATTTTGGAACAATACATGTATATATTCAGCCCGATGACATACTCATACTCTGGAGGTTGTGAAATACTTACATACTTAAGTATACATGTTTCAATCTTCCGCTTGCTTAATTTAATTATTCTGGAGTATATTATGTTGTTTTAGTATAGTCTCACTCATGTTTAACTTATTAATATGAACGAAATTTGAACATCATTATCCATGTTGCATAAGTGATGCACTGGATCTCGGGAGTAGCGCTTTGCTCGACCCTCGAAATCCAGGGCGTTACAGGGACTAGGGCAGAAGGAGTAGCAGGGTCTGCCTAGGTTAGACCCAGTTGGGGCAGATTTTTGACAAGCTATCACATGTCGAGCTTAGTTAGTTGGGCTACAAAGCATGCTCCAGAGGAGGAGATCTCTGCCCTCCTTGACAAGGCAAATGAGTCCTTCTTGAACGACATAGCCTCTTTCTTCTACAGGATATCTTTACTAAACTTTCTTGCCTTGATTCTCTCCTCATCGCGTTTATATACTAATATTCTTATTTTGATTCAGTCTGTCCCGAGGTTTCTGATGACTCAGGAGAGGTTGAGAGAGATTACATAAAAGGACAAGGAGATAGTCGTCCTCGAGGGCGAAGTCAGGATTCTCCGAGACGAGGCTGCAGTCCTTCGAGTGGAGTAGGTGGAACTGCACGGGCTACTGGATGAGGGGAAGGCGAAGGAGTTGCAGCTTCAGGGGGTGGTCAACGACCTTTAAGCACGTTACGCTGCCATTGTAACTGAGCTGACAGAGGCCAGGGTCCACACCGAATCGCTCGCGAGGGAAAACGCCCAACTGGGGGACTCACTGGAGCGGGTCAAAGCTGAGTCGGTGGAAGAGATGAGTCGAGCAGTAACAGAGATGAAGGCAGCTCAATGGGCTAAGGATGAAGCTTCCCTAGCATTGGCGATGGCCACTATGGTAGATGCGTTCAAGACCTCAGAGGAAAGGACCGTCGAGGCCAACAAGTTCTACAACTGTGGCTTCGACGCCTTCATCGACGCGGTCCAGGAGCTCTACTCGGATCTCAACCTTGAGGCCCTCACTTTCGAGGACATAGAGGAGAAACCGGCTGAGGACGTCCCCCCAGGCCCGGCTGTTGACCCTCAGTTCTTTCCAACTGACTAGCTTTTGATACCCCCCCTTTTTTATAACTCTTTAAGTAGTAGTTTTTTTATGGATAACTTTTTGTGGATAATCTTTTGACCCTCAGGAGAGGGCATGATATGAGAGGGTTAATATGTTGAATGATGATTCTTAGATGCTGAGCTGTTGATAGACGAGCCGACCCTTTAGCAGCTCGATTCATTCAAGGGTTGTCCTCCCATACCTAGGAGACGCCCTTGGCTATCTCGTAGAATCTTGTGCTGTTAAAATTGTAAGGAATGACCCCTTGAGGTGTCAACCCCTCCTCATGAATGGCGAGCGACAATCGCTTTTGTAGATTCGTTGGTTGTATGGCAAATCGACCCCTTCATCAAGGATCAGGTCATCCATGGGTTTTTCCCCTATATATGAGGGGATCCCTTGGTGAATTTTCATGGGTTAATGTTTTAACCCCTTCTTTAAGGGATCAGTCTGTTGATTCAACCCCCACTTATGAGAGATAACTTTTTCTGTTTGTCGATAAGTCATGTAAGTAGATTGTAGAAACAAAGAGATTTTGTTGAAAGCCTTAAGAAGCTAGTTGCTCCGAGCTATTCACTTATTAGGGGCCTTCGACGGCTAATACATCAAGGGAAGTAGATTTTTAGGTGCTTGGTATTCCAAGGGTGAGGGAGCTGACGCCCTTCGAGGTCCTCCAAGTGGTAGGAGCTTGGCTTGGTCGATCTGACCACGCGGTAAGGCCCCTCCCAGTTGGATCTGAGTGCCCCAGCCCCCGGCTCTGCAGTGTTTTAGAAGACGCAGCGGAGGACCAAGTCACCTGATCAGAATCGACAAGTCTTAACCTTGGAGTTGTAGAATCGTGCCACCTACTGATGTCGAGCAACAACTCAGAGTCTGGAGACATCTCTAGCTTCCTCAAGTAGGTCTAGATTGGCTGCAATCTACCTAGCGTTCTGATCTTCTTGATAATTCTTGACCCGAGCTGTAGGGAGGCCAATCTCGACTGACACCATTGCTTTCAAACCATAAGATAGTGAAAATAGAGTTTCCTTAGTAGACGACTAAACTGTAGTCCTATAGGTCCAGAGGACGAATGAGAGCTCCTCGGCCCAGTTGTCTTTCTCTTTCTCTAACTTTGTTTTGAGATGGTGCTTAATGACTTTGTTCATTGCCTCCACTTGTCCATTAGATTGGGGGTGCCAAGGCGAGGAATACGTGTTTGAAATGTCAAGCCCCGGACACATGCTTCAGAACTTATCGTTGTTGAACTGCTTGCCGTTATTGGAAACGGTAGTGTGTGGGATTCCAAACCAACAGATGATGTTCTTCCAAACAAAGTTGACCACCTTCTGCTCCATGATTTTTATGACAGGCTTGGCCTCAGCCCACTTGGTAAAGTAGTCGACTGCAACAATAGCGAACTTGACTTGTCCTTTCCTAGTGGGCGAGGCCCAATGATGTCGATTCCCCATTGGGCGAACGGCCATGGTTTACTCATGGGGGTCATTTCTTCTGCGGGTTACCTTAGTACAGTCACATATTGTTGACACTTATCACACATCTGAACATAATTCTTCGAATCCTTCCTGATGGTCAGTCAGAAATATCCTTGTCGGAGTATCTTCAGAGCTACAGCCCAACCACCGGAGTGGTTTTCATAGATGCCTTCATGAATCTCTCGAATCACATAGTCTGCTTCATTGGGTCTGAGACAGCTGAGGTAGGGCTGCTTATACAAGACCTCGTTTAAGACTATGTACCATGCAACTCTGATCCTAAGACGTTTTGTCTCAAGCCTATCCGAGGGGATCTCACCAGATGTGAGGTAATTGTAGATCGGGTCCATCTATCTCGGTGTGACTTCCACTAGATTGACCATTTCTTGATCTGTTCGGTCAATGCTTAGATGTTCTATGAATTCCACGGGGATGACCCAAGGAATCTTTCCCTCCATGGCCGAGGCTAGCTTTGCGAGGGCGTCGGCCCAGAAATTCTCTGTTCTCGGTATTTGATTGATAGTGCAGCTCCAAAAATTCTCTATCAACTTCTTGGCCTTAGCCAGATAAGCCACCATCCTAGTCTCCTTAGCCTCATATTCGGTGGAGATATGATTCACCACCAACTGAGAGTCGCATCGCACCTCAAGGGACTAAACCCCCATACCGGCAGCCAATCTGAGTCCAGCTAGCAGGGCCTCATACTCTGCTTCATTGTTAGAGGCTTTGAAGTCGAGTGTGATTGCATACTGAATAGGTTTAGAGTTGGGCATGACTAGGATAATCCCTGCCCCAGCGAGGTTGGCGTTGGACAACCCATCCACAAAAAGGATCCATATCGGTTCTGATTCTGTATCTTAATTGGTTGGAGGAGCAGGCAAAGGAGCTGCTTCTACTTCGGCGCTCACCCCCACTTCACTCGGAGTAGTGAATTCTGTAATGATTCGGCCACAGCTTGGCCCTTAATCGCTGTCCTCGGTCGGAATTGGATATCAAACTCTCCGAGTTCAATCGCCCACTTAGTTAGCCAACTTAATACCTCGGGCTTCTAGAGGACTTACCTGAGGGGAGAATCGGTCAGGATAATGATGGAATGGGCTTAGAAATAAGGGCGTAACCTCCGAGCTGAGACAATTAGGCAGAGTGTTAACTTCTCTAGAGTTAGGTACCTCATCTCAGTAGGCACCATTGCTTTGCTCACATAATACACAGGGTGCTTCTTTCCCCCCACCTCCCTCATTACTGCAGAGCTGACGGCTGAGGCCGAGACTGCCAGCTACAGGAACAAGGACTCTCCTTCTTCAGGCTTGGACAGAAGGGGCGGCGAGCCCAGATATTGCTTCAACTGATGGAAGGCTTGCTCACATTCCGATGTCCACTCGACCTTCTTATGACCCTTCAACTGCTGAAAGAAGGAGAGACATTTGTCCGTGGCTCTAAAGATGAACCGTCTGAGCGCTGTCACTCGTCCGGTGAGACACTATATCTCTTTTGTCGGTCGAGGCGAGCTCATATCGAGGAGCACCTTGATCTTGTTGGGGTTTGCTTCAATGCACCGCTAACTGACCTGAAACCCGAGGAATTTGTCGAAGCCGACTCCAAAAGCCAACTTCGCGGGATTCAGCTTCATATGGTATTCTCGAAGGATAGAGAAAGTCTCTCCGAGATTCGCTAGGTGATCGGATGCCTTGATGCTCTTGACAAGCATGTCATTAACATAAACCTCCATAGTGCATGCTATTTTCTTGGCGAACATCTGGTTCACCAATCTCTGATATGAGGCCCCAACGTTCTTCAGGTCGAACGACATAACCCGATAATACTAGAGCCCCTTGTCAGTGATGAAGGTAGTCTTTTACCTATTTGGGGGTTGCATCGCAATCTGGTTATACCCGGAATAGGCGTCCAGGAAAGAGAGTAGCTCATGCCCAGCCGTACTGTCTACCAGCTGATCGATCCGAGGCAAAGGGAAACTATCCTTGAGACAGGCCTTATTCAAGTCCGAGTAGTCCACATAGACCCGCCACTTCCCACTTGCTTTCTTAACAAGGACCACATTAGCGATCCAATCTGGATAATGTACCTCATCGATGAAGTCGACACTGAGGAGTTTGGAGACCTCGTTGGCTATAGCTGCATATCGCTTGGCTTCAAATGCTGTCTTTTTTGGTTTTACCTGCCTATGATTTTGGTCCACATTTAGCCTGTGGACCATGACACTGGGAGAAATTCCCGGCATGTCCTCATGTGACCATGCAAAGATGTCTCTGTGCTGCTGTAGGAAGGCCAATACCTGAGACTGTTGCTCGGAATTCAATGACATGCAGAGCTAAATGGTTTTGCTCGGATCTGCTTTATCAAGCGGCACGGCCTCCAAGTTCTCCATGGATGAATCCTCTGTAGGACCCCTGGGATGAAGGATATTAATGGTGAGGGCCTGTTTCACTGACCCTTTCCTCACTGCTATCGCATAGCATTTCTGAGTTTCATGTTGATTGCCTCAGAGATAGCCTATTCCGCCCTCGGGCGGGAAACTTCATCATTAGATGGTATGTGAACACGACCGCCCTCATTGCATTGAGGGAGGGTCTACCTAAGATGATGTTGTGAATTGATGGCATGTTAACAATAAGGAAGTCCACCAGAAGGGTGACTTGATGTTGTCCTTCTCCTGCGGTCATGGGGAGGGAGATAAGTCCCTCGGAGATCACTCTTTCTCCGACAAAGCCGTGCAGAGGAGTCTTCATAGGTCTAAGGCGTGACCTTGAAATTCACATTCTTTCAAATGCCTTCAAGTAGATGACATCATCCGAGCTCCCGGTGTTAACCAGGATGTGGTAAACCGTATGGTTGGTTATGGTCATTGCCGCCACTAGGGCATCGTCGTGTGGATGCTAAATTTCGCGCGCATCTTTCGTGAAGGTCAGGTTGCAGGAATTGACTAGGAGCTCTTTCCTTGGCCTCTCGATCATGTGGATGTAGTGCTCCGGATTAGACTTCAGAAACTAGGTTTTACGAGACTTGTTTGAGTCCCCTCTACCGGATGAACTGCTAAGATGGTACGAATTTTAACCAATTCTTCTACAGTTTTACTTAGGTCCTCTTCTCTCTGAGCTGATCTCTCCTCCTTGGTGTATTGGCACAGATGACCCTTACGGATAAGGGTCTCGATCTTGTCCTTAAGATCCACACAGTCACTCGTGTTATGACCGTGATCACAATGAAACCCGTAATATTTGCGCTTGTCTCAATGTTTTGTATCGGTTGTCATACAAACGGACCAATTCAAGAGCTTCTGACCCCTGATGTCCAATAGTATTTGTTCTGTAGACGTGTTGAGGGGAGTGTAGGAACGGAACTTGCCCTCAAGCTTCCTGCTCAGCTGACGATGACGAGGAACATGTTCGTCCGATTTCTTGCTAGATGACTGAGGCTCTTCATTCCTCAGCCTCTTCCCTTTAGTTGATGGCTCTGCTACTTGATATTTTTGCTGGAGTTGGAGAACTCCTCAGCATTATGTATTTCTGAGCTCTGTTGACGAGAGCACCATTAGTGTATTTCTGAGCTCCGCCCTCAGGCCAATGTTTTCGGCGGGTTCTTCCCAATGGTGAAGGTAAACTTCCCCTCTTTCAGTTCGGTGAACATGGTAGAGAGAGCCATTTTGTCATCATAACCCTCCACCTGTAATGCCTCCTCGTTGAAGCAGGTGATAAAGTCCTTTAACGACTCTTTAGGCCCCTGCTTGATGATGAACAAATGAGTAGTCGGCTTCTGACTCTTCTTACCACTTATGAACTGGGAAAGGAACAATCTGCTGAGCTCTGTGAAGGAGCCAACCGAATTAGGCTTGAGTTTCCTGTACCAACTTCAAGCTGATCCAGCGAGGGTGATCGAGAAACCCCTGCACATCATCACGTTCGTGGTCGTCTGGATCTGCATTCACGAATGATAGGCCTCTACATGCTCAGATGGGTCTCTAGACCCGGAGTACTGGATGACAGGAGGTATCCGGAACCTCTGCAGCATCACCTTGCTCATGATTGCGGAGTTGAAGGGAGGTTTGGTCTCTTCCATTATCGCCTGAACGACTGCAGGGACAGATAAAGGCTGATAATTATGCTGTAATGTTTGTATCTGATTGTTAAGTTCCGCGAACCACGTCTCCCACGGATCTCTATTTTCAGCTACCGCATCCCGCAGAGCCTCTATCTCAAGGGTTCTCCCCCCTCCTCCTCTCCAGCTCGTGACGGAGGTCCATCAGTGCCAAGGCCAAGGTGACCGAGGCATTCATCGGAGCCCGAATTGTTGGGTTCTGAGCTGAAACTGGGTTTTGGATCAGAGCAAGGTTCTGGACTAAAGCTGGAACTCGAGCAGATGGATGCTATGACTCCTCAAGCCTCACACTCCGTGGTGTGGACTCAACTTCCACCACTGGTCAGACTGCTTCCCGGACGGGGTGCGGCTGTTGCTCCTATCATTGCTTCATCTGATTGATTTCGTCGCATAAGGCTTGGATCTCGTTTCACATGGCTTGATACTTTTTCCCACAATTACGAGAGCACTGAGATGATCATGGAGCTGACTCGACATGAAGTAACGAGGAAGACCGAGTCTAATCGTTCGGCTTCAGCTCCATAGCTACAGACTTCTTTCCTCTTGCCACTACACTAGAAAATAGGAAACTGACTTTTCGTACGAGTTTCCCACAGATGGCGCCAGAAGTGTTGCAGTCAAAATCTAGACCACCCTCCACTCGGTGTCATACGAGTTTCCCACAAATGGCGCCAGAAGTGTTGCAGTCAAAATCTAGACCACCCTCCACTCGGTGTTCAGAACCACTAATGAACCCTAGTCCTACATAAAAGCGATGAGCAAAGGAGACCCTAGCTTAAACAGGGGACCCTCCGATGCTTAAGTCAATTAAGGGAATCTGGGTCTAAGTTGAAATTTAAAGAGGGTGCGAGATATTGTGTACCCGTTTCCTCCCTGAAGGATGTTATTTATACCCTCTCGCTTAGGATGGGCGTGTTCGTGTAAGTAGGTGCATCTTGGGCCATTCACCATGTCCCGCGGGTAATTCGGTCACCCAGTCGCTCAACGGTTGTGCAGACGTGGGCGGTTGAGTAATTGTTGCTAATCATGCAATAGTGAGACACCTTATGGTCCCCTTATTAGCAGGTTCCGCTCTGAATTCTAAGTGGGCCGCCTCAGCCTCGGATCACCCTAAGTTTCGAGCCGATCGCCTTGGCCCCGAATTACTCCAAGTTCTGAGCCGACCGACCACCTCGGCCTCAAATCACTCCAAGTTCCAAGTGAATCGCCTCGAACTCAGATCACTCCAAGTTCCAAGTTAGTTGTCCAGGCCTCGAGCCTCGGAGCGAAGGTATAACGATTATCAGGTTGGAAGTCTGACCTCTGCCTCTGCTATTACTCCGAGCTTAGTCTCGCACCTCAAGTCGATTGGGAATGGCCTCGAACCTTGAAGTTTAGATGTCTCTGATCTTCCCATAACAGGCAGCATGGATTATACACATACATCAATATGGGCCCATATGGGTCGTGGTTTGCATGGGTCGTAGTTGCCATGTTATATAGGTCGTGGTTGTCATATTGTATGGATCGTGGTTTTTAACGAGCACTTGATCATGCTGATATTTGGGCCCTAGCCCTAAAATGGCATGGTAAGAAGGATGAGCCGCATGGATTATACACATACATCAATGTGGGTCCCATGAGTTGGGCCTTGCCCACACCTAAAAAAAGGGTTCCGTACACGTCATTAAATATGACATAACTTCTTATTCACTAAAAAACCGTACAAAACCAAGGACAAAGGGCATTTTGGTCTAAGTAATTTTTAGAGACTTGCCAGAAGGCTACCCTCAGAATATTTGAAAGGTTGAATCTCTTCAGGAAATTTGACCATATATCAAGGCCAATACGGTCAATTTCCCTTCTTTTTTTTTAAAGAGTTGGGGTTAAAGCATGTTTTGACCGTGTTGGAGGTGTGGTGTGCTAGTAGGGTTGTATATCGAGCTAAGTCGAGTCGAGGTGGGCCAAGCTCGGCTTGACTCGTCCATGCTATACTCGAGTTTGAACTAGAGCTCGACCTCACCCTCGAGCTCAACATTGAAGCTTGGCTTGTTTGCTAAAGCTTTCGAGTCGAGTTCGAGTTGAGCTAGTGGTTCGAGTCGAGTCGAGTTTACCTCGTAGGGTAAGGGAAAGAAAAGAGGGAATGGGGACGGGTATGGTCGGGTAGGGTTTTTTAGTAAAAAATTTTAAGTTTAACTTCTTTTTTTAACTTATATATATATATATATAATATTAATATAATATATATTATTAAAATATATTACTCGAGGTGAGTCGAGCTCGAGCTCGAGCTTTAAGTCGAGTCGAGTTGAAATACATTATGGTTGAACTTGGCTTAAACTCAACTCGAGCTTTATTAAACAGGTTTGACTCGCCTTGAATCGGCCTTTCAAACCGAGTCAATCCAAGCTGAGTCGAGCCGAGTCGAGCGAGCTTTTCGAGCTAGATTGACTCGTGTATAGCCCTATGTGTTGGGGTGTACAAGCCCCTTGTGCACATGTAACTGGGATGTCGAGTCCACTAATCTTTCCAGGAATTCATTTCGTCCATCCGCTTCTCCGTATTATGTTAAGAGATGGGGTTGAAGATGCGGTTGATCCATTGATCAAGTGAACCACACGATCTTGCCCTGCTCCACCGTGATCGGGATTTGGAGGAAGAGAACACGTCACCGTATTCATAGAGTTTTGATGAGTTGTCTGTAGGTATGATGTGGGGTCCACTGTGACGTTTGTTATGAAATCCAGTCCGTTCATTAGCTTAAGCCATTTGTATTAGGCCACGGGACCAACTATGAAGTAGATTTGAGTTGTGGATGGGCCACAACACATTTTATAAGAAGACGATATTCATGACTTGAATGTCTCAGAAACAACATGATTGACTAATCCACGTAACAAGATGGGTGCTTCACAGTGGCATCTGGTGGGGTCCGCTTGTTATTTCATTTAAGAGATTCACTCTGTTCACCCTCTTTGTAAGATCATATTCGGCTATGGCCTCAAGTATGGAACCGATCTGAGTCCTAGGCGGGCCACACGTTGTAACAATGTATATGTTTTACTCCCACGCAAAAACCACTTACGTAACCAAATTCCTCGTGCGCTTGTATGCGGAAGTTATACATTCTGGTTCGATTATATGAAATAAGTGGGGTCCACTACATTGGATGTTCAGGAAATCTATTCCACTCATCAATCTAGTCTGGTCATGTTGGCCCATAAGCCCAAATATGAAGTCGATCTGAGCCTTAGATAGGCTTATCTTGAAAGTTTTCCTAGCCAGTGTCAAAACAGACTTGATCTTAATCAACGGTCCATGTTCAATGATCGAGGCCCAATTTTGGAGAAAATGTGTAGTCAAGATATGTAAGTGGTTGGACAAAATTTGGTGGTCGATAGATAGTGAGAAAAGTCTAGATCTAAAATATCACCTTTTGTGTTAAAAGGAAGGAACTACCTTCAACGTTCAACAGTGTAGGATCATAGATCGGGGTCCAAATTTTGTATGATATCATAGTCATGTGAGGCCAAGGTGTGGTCAAAGTTTGAGTTGCGATGGACGGTAGGAAGTGGTTAGATCTGAAGATCTAGGTTTATACAGAGTTGGTAAGCTCTAAAGGATAACTTGGCGGCTAAGTAAAAGCCTACCAACATGGGGTCTTACACTTGCTCCATATGATGACCAATTCAAGGCGTTCATATGGAGGAAAACATCTTACTACAATTACCTATGAGTTTTCCTCACTCGATGAACACCAAAATTAATGATTAAGGGTTGATTTGTTAATTGGGCTACTTCTACAATGATCTAAGGGCTGAAATTCAATATGTATAGTTAATTTATGATAATTAGGTATAATAATTTTTTTACATGAAACGGATCATGGGAACTATGTGTTCTGGAATTCAAGGATCTAGGTTAATGGCATTTTCATAATTATTGATAATCTAAGAGTTTTGGGAAATTTAATGGTTCTAGATGGTTATAGGCACGTTTCTAAGCAATTCTTACAAAAGAACATATATTTAAATCATTATGAATAAAGAGTTATTCACCAAATTAATCAAGGGAATGTACATGTATCAAACCACATGATTGATGATTAGATGACATGTTCAAAATAAGAAAGCTTGATGGTTAGTAATCTTGTCATGTACGTAAGTGGGTGTATGGTCAGTTTTGTAAGCAGATGATCGCAAGTGGCTTTTCTTGGACATATGATGATCTTGTCTTAAAATCAACGGTCGGATTGCTCTATGAATGGAGATTATTCATAACGGTTAGATTCGTGTTATAAGGCTAAGATAGCTAGATTGGTATTGTACACGTGTATATAATAAGTTAAATTTTATAGTAACACTTGAGAACTTTTAATACTTGGGTATTGAAAAGTTTGGGGTGTTACAAAAACATCCACCACTAATGGATTTTTTAACATCGATATTTTATGCCCAATCTGCAGTAGTATATCTTGCTATTTGAATAGAGGTATCATGTGGATATCATAGACCAAGATTAGCAATGCTTACAACATATCTAATTATGTTCTTGACAACCGATAAATGTGATTCTTTAGAATCAGATCGATATCTAGCACAAATACCAACACTAAATAATATATCAAGTCTACTGGCAGTTAAATAAAGCAAGCTACCAATCATACTTCAATAGAGATGAGAATAAACACTTTTACCTGATTCATCCTTGGATAATCTAAATGTTGTACTAATCTGAGTATTGCAATTTCTACATTTTTCAAATCTAAACATTCTAACTAAATTATATGTGTATTTAGTTCATGAGATAAAGATTTCGTCTTCTAGATGCTTAACTCGAATTATAAGAAAATAAGTTAGCTCGCCAACTATATTTATTTCGAATTCTAATTTCACAAGTTCTGCAAACTTAGATGAAAGATTAGCATAATTTGATCCATAAATAATATCATCAACATATATTTGCATAATCAAGATATCATCATTTAATTTCTTGACAAACAAAGTTTAATCAAGACTTCCCATCCAAAAGTCATAGCTAAGTAAAAATTTAGTTAACTTTTCATACCATGCTCTAAGAGCTTAATTCAAACCATACAAGACTTTTTTAAGATGGTACACATGATCGGGAAGTTTTAACAGCAAGAGGAGGATTTTTATTCTCTCTCCTTTGGTATCTGCGGTTGTTGGCAAATGTTTTTTCTTTAGAAAATTCTTGAAAGGATTTTTTGAAGATATTCTTTTTGTGATCAAACTCATTTAGAGTTTCTACTTTAAATTTCGAAGATTCTCCTTTCACAAAAGTAAGAGTAAAAGTCTTAAGCTTTAGATTGCCATATTTGTTATTGTTAGTGCACTCATTTTTACACCCTGGTTTGTCAATCACATGAGTCATTGTGTCGTAAAGTCGGTTGAGCCCTTGGAAAGTGAAGATCGAAGACACAGAGGAGCAGAAGTATCAAGGCAGCAAGAACAGGTTAATAGGTGGCCTTGGCAATCCTAATCCTTGTCCCAAAACAACTCCTTAACCTTTAGATGATTTGGACCCAATAGGATAACCCATTTTGATAATCCCTTAAGCCACACAATCCTATATCCTATCATGATTGGCTTGGCATTAGAGGATTGTGTTGCTGAAATAAATAGTTGAGATCAGCAAGCTTTGGTCCGACCGAATCAGGCCATTGCAGGACAAAAACCAAACAGGAAAATTTGGTTGTTGTTCGGTTGAACTTAGTCTGACCGAATGGCAACTTTAGTCTGACCGAATAATGCTTCAGTCCGACCGAAATAAGCAAAAACAGACCAATAAGCCTTAACCCTAATTTGGTCCGACCAAACATAAATTTGGTTCGACCAAAGTGTGACCGTAGGACAGCTTCAATCCTACCGAGAAAAGCCAAAACTGTCCAGCAGCCTTTGGTCCTTATTCAGTCCGACCGAGAATAGCCAAAATTGTCCAGCAGCCTTTGGTCCTTATTCAATCCGACCGAGAGAAAATTTGGTCCAACCGAAGATAATTCGATGCAACTGAGGACCTCCTTGGTGCAGCCGAAATATAGCTGTTAAAGATCTGTTGAGACTTTTTCCTTATAAAAATAACATTCAGATCTTTATGAAAATGATGGACTTTGGCAGTTTAGAGACTCTAATGCACCCCAAGCCTAATCTATAGCCTAGAACTCTTTTCCATTGAGATTCATGTCTTCTTCCTTGAGATCCATCACTCAAATAAACATTCCATGCTTCTATTAAGGAAGAACATGATCTCAGGCCTTCTCTAGAGTATTTAAACCAACCTTATAGGTATATTTATAGTCTAAATGATACTCTAGAGTGTTCATCAGTTGAATCCCCTAGAAATAACAACTTCCCATTAGTTATAAGAGATTCAACCCACTTTCATTGAGATTCATGTCTTCTTCCTTATGATTCATCACTCAAATGAGCATTCCATGCTTCTATTAAGGAAGAACATGATCTCATGCCTTCTCTAGAGTATTGAGACCAACCATATAGGTATATCTATAGTCTCTATGATACTCTAGAGTGTTAATCGGTTGAATCCCTTAAGAAAAACAACTTCCCATAACTTATAGGAGATTCAACCCACTCCCATCACCTTGGTCATCTTCAAAGAAGTATCAAATGTAAGGAGATTGATCATGGAGCTGAAGCCTTGGCAAAGCAGCAGCAACATGATTGGGGGAGCATCGAGGAGCTGATTAAAGTACAGGAGAGCAAAGATCAAGAAACACAAGAGGAGCAAGTAAATATCATTGTTAAGAGTTCATAGGTTAGTCTCCTTCCTTGTGTAGGATTAAGGCTAAGAGTTTGCTATCCTCAAACTCGACTAGGCTCTTGTGTAGGACTTTAGCTCTACCATAGGGCCTAAATCTATGGTTCTTATATAGGACCTAGGTTATTAGTTAAGCAAACGAAAATCTATAGTTCTTGTGTAGGACCTAGGCTCTACCGTAGGGCCTAAATCAGGTTCGGAAGTAGGACCCTTGCTCTTATGTAGAGTATAAATCTTAGGTTCGAGATTAGGTCCTTGACCTGTGTGGCCTAAATTGTCAGGTTCGGGATTAGGACCTTGGCTTGTGTGGCCTAAACTGTCAGATTCAGGATTAAGACCCTTATCCTTGTGTAGGACATAAAGTCTAGGTTCTTGTGTGTGACCTTTGCTCTTGTGTAGGGCATAAATTGTAGAGTCCTTTTGTATGCATGGGTTGCCTTGTGTACGCTCCTAGGAGAGTTCTTTGGTAGAACTCATTGCCTTGTGTAAGCATAGGTTGCCTTGTGTAGGCTCCTAGTTGTGTCCATGTGTAGGACATGTCGCCTTATGTAGGCATCTAAGGTTGCCTTGTATAGGCTCCTTAGTTAACCTTGTGTAGGTTGTAAAGGTTTGTGGTAAACCTAATTTAAAACCTCCCATAGTGAAAGTCGGTACACTTTAGGAGAGAGTGAGTTCACCAAGAGTGGAGTAAGCACGTAGCCGAACCACTATACATGCTTGTGTTTAGATTTGTCTTTTATGCATTTGTTTAATTATGCTTATGTATTTGAATGCTTAATTATGAATGCATGATTAGATGAATGCCCAGGATTGATAGGTAGCATATTCCATACCCACATGTTCACTATGCTATAGGCTAGTTGCTTGATTTTTATATTTTATGTAGCCTATGTGATTGATCCTCTATTGGCTTGGAAGCCATAGAGTTATTTCTCCTTACTTATCTTTCTTAAAAGTTAGGCATCGTGTGTTGTTATAGGAAAATAATTTTTGAAAAGTCCTATTCATCCCCCCTAAGACACTTGGATATACTTCCATACTTCTACCAAAGTAGTTCTACCGCAAGTTCAATTGGTATCAGAGCAGGTTCCTCTTGAAGGGTTTAATAACCTAGAGGGAGATCCTAACTGAAGTGGGAATTATGGTCAAAGGAGAGGAAACATTGGTCTCTCGATCACTCATCTTTGATGGTTCAAATTATGTATATTGGAAAGCAAGAACGAACAATTTTTATTTTTTTTTGCAATCTTTGGACCATAACGTTTTGGAAATTTTTAAAAATGGATATGTGCCACCAACTAAACAAGTAGTACTTGATAATGGTGCCACCATCTCTGGGCCCAAACTAAAAGTCATGTGGAATGACTATGAAACATAGATGAAAACATGTGAGGCCCTAGCCATGAATGTCATTTATTGTGCATTTTCACAAGAGATATTTACAAGCACAATAAAGAGGTCAAGGCTGCAGCTCTCAACAACTCAATTTGAGAACAAAAAAATGGATGAACATGAATCTTTTATGGAGTTTTACACAAAATTGAAAGACATGTAACTCCATGTGGGGACTTGGAGAAAAGGTTTCAGTAACTAAAATTTGTAGGAAAATATTGAGATCCCTACCGGAACGCTTCAATTCCAAATCACCACCATTAGAGAGTGTAGAAATATTGATGAAATGAAGGTAGAGGAACTGGTTGGTTCCCTCCAAATATTTGAACTACACTTTAAGATCCCCTCTAAAAATAAGAAACTAGCCATCCTCAAATCATCATATAGGCATTTACATAAACATAAAGAACTTAAATTAGAAAGTGATAGTGATGATGTGGATAAAGAGGAATTAGCTAATACACTTAATAAATTCCTAAAATTTACTAGTGGAAAGAGTTGTGGCAAGAAGGACAAGAAGGTGGACAAGAATAAAGGAAAATCCACTAAACCATCTAAAAAAGTCTAATGTTACAACTTTGAAGATTAAGGACATATTGCCCCTGATTGCCCTTGCAAAACAGCATCTAAAGACAAGGCAATGATGGCAACATGGGATAATAAGGAGGAATCCGAATCCACTTTAGATGACTTCCCTAATATGAAAGATAAAAGCCAAATGTGCATCCTATCGGCTCACATCACATCATCCCTCTAAAGGAATTTGGGAGACCATAACTTCACAAGGAGGTGACCTTAGAGGTCCAATTGAGTTGAATTTGTATATGAGAGGACCATGCCTCCTATATGAGTTGTATTGCTGAATTTGAGGATTTCAGCCTCATACTTGAACAACATAGTTAAATCAAAGGATTAAGCCTTATGTTTGCTCTAAATGATGTATTTGAGGATTTTTTGGCCTCTAGTAATTTTGGTGATTCCATTCAAGATTTTCACTCTTTCACATATTATGGAATCCAATCTTAAAACATAATATATATATATATAGTAGGTAAATCTGGTTTTGTAAATTTTTGTGTTCCAAGGATATTTCGGTTCAACCGAACTTACCTTTGGTCCAACCGAAATAGAGCCGAGCTGAATATTTGAATCTATTTTTAAAAATATTTTATGCTCCAGAAGATTTCAATTCGACCAAACAAATGTTCGGTCCGACCGAAATCGATTCGTGCTTAGTTATTTAAAAACCTTCATTGCACTGTTTCTTTTTGGACGGTCTCTTCTTCTTTTCTTTCCTAAGTTCGGTTAGAGGGTTACCTGACCGAAATCGTCCAAATCCAAGGTATCTCCTAGTTCTCTTTCCCAAATCCTAAATACTATTGCTCATTTTTCTTAAGATTGCTTTTGTCGTGCTAGGCTTTGCCTTTTCACTCCATTTCTCTCTAAAATGGGGAATCCGAAGTCGTCTCCTACCAGAGAAAGTGGGACCAAGAAAAAACATGATATTGGCGAATCATCTAGGACTAGGTAAAAATTGTGTACTCCAAAATGAGGGTGGACCTCACGTCAAACCCTTAGACCTACTCCCTCCTCAAACCCTAGCTCATCCAGGCCAATACCATCTAGACCCATTGCAGCCAGATTCTTGAAAAGAAAGATTGTTTGTGAAAGGAATGTGGATTTGGGTTTTCTCGAAAGGTTTAATGTCTAGGACATTCTTTCTCGCTGAGGATGGCTACCCATTCTGTCATTTGGGGGCCCCATAAATGAAAATTTGGTCTGATCCTTTCTATCACATTGCACACAATCTATGGACAAGGACTCCTTGGGTTTTGAAGTTAATTACGTGGGTCAAATGGTTAAGACTACTCCATATCATATATCAATTATAACAACCCAGATTTTTGCCAACCTAGAGTTAGACGACCTTCAGTAATGAGTCGATCATAACACTTTAAATGACTTCTCAGAACTCAATCCTAAAGCCTCAAATCCCCTTTTGTAACACCTCGGAAAAATCCGTACAAAGACCCAAGTACCACCACAGGCAGAAATCATTTAGGACTAAATCCTTTAGAAATTAGACGGAATTAACTAAGTGCTAAACTAGGTTAGCTACAAAATTCGCTTGAACCACTTTAAATACGATCTGCAAAACCTAAAACTTGTAGAATCATCGACGCTACATTACCCTTTACTCTAAGATCAATCTCATTACCCAGATGCTCTCAGGAGCACATTGAGACTTCGTATCGGATCTGGACCGCACGTCGAAAGTCTGATTTCTATGAAATTATATAAGTAAGACCGCCTTGCTAAACTTGACCACCACCTCAGAAATCAAGTCCAGATAGTATCCCAAAGCTATTCGCTTGAGCCCAGAGCGAAGTGTGTGAGAAACGTGAATATATTTAGAAATGAAATCCAAATTTAAGTAATCTGAGACTTGTCGCTTGCGGGCCGAATATAAGGATTCAGACGGTCAGAATCTAACCCAAACACACCCTCAGATCAGGAGAAATTTCCCATACATGGTAGTGTACTTGTGGCCCTGATCGAGTTTCGGTGACCGTCGAACTGAAACTGGTCCGCCGCGGTCGATCTGTAAATCCAATCGGACCGAAAACTTAACTCGCCCTATATCCATTGTCAGGGAGCTTAAGTCCGACCACACATAGAAAGGGGGCCTCCAGAAGTGCTCAGTTAGATCCGAACAAGCCTCCTTTAGCTATAACCTTAGTATACCTTGGCCCTGGGGCCATTTCCATCAGTTTTAGGCCTATATAAGGGCCTTAAGCCCTCACTCTCTCATCCCATATGAATTTGGGAAACCCTAGGAGAGAGAAGAGAGGAAAGAGAGAAAGAGAGAGAGAGAGAGAGAGAGAGAGAGTTGGAGTTCATCCTTGGGATCCAATCCCATCACTCCACGTGCCTTACCACCACTTCCGTACCGCTCTACCGGCGCTACCGATCCTGTTCTTAGGTAAGAAATCTAACCGCTAATCTAATCTAAGGTTTCAATTGTCGCTAATAGTGAAATAGCTGACTCAACTCGTGTTATAAGTCGTCATTCCATCATTTGACGAAGCCTTAGAGTCTCTATCAAATTCGTTACGCTTCTACGGCGTAAGGTGCGGACTATAGATGTATCGATTATGGTTTTCAAGGCTTTCAGTGTCGGTTAATGATTTATTCTTGACGTGGGTGCTATTTCACATGCAAAATGTGTCGTTTGTTTCGCCTTACGATTATATGCGAGGTATGTTGAATATAGTGTATTTTATGTATGTATTGAAATGTTTGAATACGTATGGAATTTGGATTTGTACCTAACATGATTATTTGCCATGAGTATATGCTTGTTATGTATGTGACAAATCCCTAGCGATAGGACTTGCCCTAAATCACGCCACGGCCAATATATGCTATATATGTTAAAGTGTGTAGCCCACGTGTTTGTGGAAATGATTAAATGAGTATGGAACCCGGAGTCGTGTATGCCATGATTATCCATATTAGGCATATGCGTGTTGTATACGGGGCAACTCCTCACTGAAAGGATTTGGCCTAATGCATGTATAACCAACATACAACATGTATGAAGATGTGTGTAGTCTAAGTGATTGTAGAAATGTCTGGGTAAGCTAGTTGTTACTAAGGAATACCTTGTATGAGGATTGAGATATGCTTCTCGGTTACCTTAATTATGTGTATGATTTCCTCCATGTATGTTTACAATATGATGTCTGTTTTATTTACATAATGAATGTGTGTGAAATCATGTTTGAGTTGTACTTCACAACCTGCCCATGTAATTGTAAGAATTGAATTATTTGTTCATTACTGCTTTGTTGTCTCATATGATTACTTGCTGAAATTGGATGAGTTTGGGACTATGATATAGTCCAGACAATTGGTAATCGACCCTGATTAGGTGGTTGAGATTGTTTCACCACACGAGACGTGCTTAGCGAATCCGGGCCGTACTTCAGTTGGCGACAGTGGTTAGGCCATGCGGAGTGCTTATGCACTTCATGTCATTCAACTAGTCTTGTGCTCAGGCTAGTCGAGCTCGTCAAGTAACCCGATTGACCCGATGTCTATTCACCAGGTATGGATGCCACTACCTGAACCTAAGGTACCAAACTCACCAGTGAAATCCCGTTTAACCTTAGTACCTCGATCCGCTAAGACTCATGAGCCGGACATGGTGGTATGGGACACCGTGGTTGAGCTGTCGGCCTACGTTAGGGCGACAAGCCTCCCTGTAGTGACCAGTGAGCAATACTACCTCGTGAACTGAATATAGTGGTATTCGAGCTGTCGACCTACACTGATAAGGTGACGAGCCCTTTGTAGTGACCTCAAGTATACTCTGGGCCTATATAAAGGAGACAAGCCTTTTCGTAGCACTAAAGTATGAAATAGGCCTACCCCGGTGCAGCCTGGCTGTGGTCCCCAGTCAGGTTGGCGATGAGCCTTCGAAAATAGACTGCCAGTTGGTAGGGCATTGGTGGTAGTGACCTATAACTTGCTTATTGTATGTGATTTACTAGGACTGACGACCCTAGAACGGATCATTGTTTGAGAAATGATATAAGGGAGGTACCTTAGTTTCCCAATCCTGCTATATGAAAAGGACTAATAAAAACTTAGTAATCATGCTCATAACATCACACTGCATGTGCCTCGGGTTGAAGAGCATAGAGGGAAGAAAGCATGCCGCGACCGTAAGATGGTGTCGTACGAGAGGGTGTAGGCGAGGGCATACATCATGAATACATTTCATCCTTGCATTAATAAGAGTATCTAGGAATGTTTGATTGTACTGCTTTATTATTACTGCTTGACTGAGTTGATAACATGTTAACCTCTACTTTATAGTTCCACTGAGTTGATCACTCACTCCCATGTTGCGGGACAGTGTTGTACACACCAACTAGACCCTGTCTTAGTTTCAGATGATGGCGATGCTTGCGAAGCGGAGCCGGACTTTTATGATGATGATGACGATTTCTCCTGTGTACAGCTATCAGGCGGGTCTATGTAGACCACCTTCTGATCGACGGGATTACAGGGTTGCTGATTAGATGCCATTAAACTTTAGTTTACACTTTTGGAACACCCATGTATATTCATTTTGTTCATTTTTGGTGTATACATGTATATATTTAACCTGGTAACATGTTCATACTCTGGAGACTTACAACAGTTTATAAATTTTATATATCTATCACAGTCTTCCGCTTGCGTAATTTAACTGTCTCTGGAGTATGATATACTGTTTTGGTCTAATCACATTCATGTTTCAAGGCACTCATCATAATCATCATTATCTGTGTTGCATAAGTGATGCGTTGGAACTCGGGAGCTGAGCTTTGCTCGACCCCTAATTTTCAGGGCATTACAAGATGGTATCAGAGCATGATTTAGATTAAACCAGACCTGGGTTATGGTCACACAACATACGCTGATGCTTTTCGACATAGGTGGGTGCAAGAAAAATGTAGAAACAAGCTTAGGTTTTCCCGATTTCGCCAATTGACGAAGTTCATCGTGATCGAGTCCGTACACCTCTATGATCACTTGAGGCAACCCCAGACCTTTCCTAGACCATCTATCAACGAGTTTAGATAGTAAATCACCTCATCTCAGCCCGCGATACTGTACAGATGCAGCTGTACATCAGTAACACACCCAAGAGGACTTGAAACGACTCAAAACGGAGTCGGGGGCCAAACGAGACCCTTTTAGGGGGACCCAAAGTGGGCCCCACACATTTTTGGGACCTAGGGGGCAGGAGGACCTCGCCCAAAGGGCGAGCCCTCTTCAGAAGGTCTAGAGACCGGCAAGGCCTCGTCGCCGAACAGGCCTGGCTGGGTGGGCCGATCGTGCCGATCGTTCCTAAGGCGTTGTGTGGTCCAAATCCAAGGTATCTCCTAGTTCTCTTTCCCAAATCCTAAATACTATTGCTCATTTTTCTTAGGATTGCTTTTGTCGTGCTAGGCTTTGCCTTTTCACTCCATTTCTCTCTAAAATGGGGAATCCGAAGTCATCTCCTTCTAGAGAAAGTCGGACCAAGAAAAAACATGATATTGGCGAATCATCTAGGACTAGGCAAAAATTGTGTACTCCAAAATGAGGGCGGACCTCACGTCAAACCCTTAAACCTACTCCCTCCTCAAACCCTAGCTCGTCCAGGCTAATACCATTGAGACCCATTGCAACTAGATTCTTAAAAAGAAAGATTGTTTGTGAAAGGAGTATGGATTTGGGTTTTCTCAAAAGGTTTAATGTCTCGCCGAGGATGGCTACCCTTTCTGTCATTTGGGGGCCCCATAAATGAAAATTTGGTCTGATCCTTTCTATCACATTGCACACAATCTATGGACAAGGACTCCTTGGGTTTTGAAGTTAATTACGTGGGTCAAATGGTTAAGACTACTCCATATCATATATCAACATTTATAGGGGTACCATTAGGTTCTGAACAACACGCTGCACTACACTTGCCTACAGAAGCAAAATAGGCTGTTTGGACCAAATTTCTGTGCAATGGACAAAATATATCTTAGCATCACAGAAATGCACTATAGGCCACCAACATGTCTCATGATTACCGTATTCTCCATATCATTTGCATTTTAAACATTTATCCTTGATACGGTAATCACACTGAACTCACACCATTCATGGTGGAAACACTCTATAACATTGGAAAAGGGGAGCCATTATGTTTGCCCACATTGATATACGATCAAATAGTCTCCACCTTTGAGTCAAACTCCACAGCAATACCATTTGGGCATCTATTGTGCAAATTGGCCCTTCAATGTGGATTCAGCGAACCTAGGGGTGCATCTCTATCAGCTCTGAAATTCACTACGCAGAGTATTAGGAAGATGAATCTTTTCTCCATGCATGAATCCGGTGGTCCGATATCAGAAGAAGAAGAAGAAGTTCAGGACAAGCCAGACGATACCGCTGAGGAAGCTACTGATACTCAGCCGCCACCCACTACCCTTACAACCCCTTCCTCTCGGGATGATATTCTTGCACACATTAGGGATTAGTAAGTGTAAATTCTGGAGCGACAATCCCGACTTGAGCAGATGGTGTAGTCAATGGGAGAGGCGATCGACTCACTTCAAAGGTCAGTGCAGCAGATTGCGACGCATCTATCATGCCACCAGGATGACGTCGCAGAGCGTGGCCCCTCTAGATCAATTTAGTCTTAGGGTATCCTTGTGTGTATGTTGTGATATTGAAGTTTGTGCCTGTATATATATATATATATATATATATATATATATATATATATATATATATTGGACATGGATAGTGTGTTGATTTTTCGTTATACTTCTTTCATATGTTTGTATGGTTTTTAGAGTAAACGTCCGAGGAAACAGGCTCATTTTACATTCTATAGGCAAATCAGAGGACTCTACCCTCATTTTGTGCATGATTAGAAAATCTGAGGATTAAGCCTCATTTTGTATTGGGGTATTTTAAGCTTTAAAATTGCTGAACTTCAAATCACATGTTTTTAGCATATATTATCATTGGCCATTTCTATTTACATTGACATATCTTTTGAATGACCTTAATTTGCATGCTCCATGCTGTCATGTCAATATGCATCCATAATCCTTATTAGTGTAAGCTTTTATTGAAAATTTTTGACTTACAGAGTTGGTTCATATGTATTTTTTTTGGTATATCTATTTTAAACTAACCACTTTGTCAAATACTTACAAAAAGGGGGAGATCAATCCCACCAAGACATTTGTCCTCTTATATATGGTTTGTTTAGTACATTGCAGGTTGATCGGAGAAGCAATTTAGGGGGAGCATTCACTATGCCCAAATCGCAAATTTGCGACGGACCAAAACCATCGTAAAACCAAAAAAGGACAGATTTTGTCTGTCGCTTGGTCCATGGCTATTTACTGGATCGTATTTTTTTCCTGACGGATCTTAATTCTATCGCTAAGACTTGAAAAAACCCATCAAATTATTCGTCATTAAAAATATTGGCGATGGATAAGGTCTGTCGCTAATATGAGGAGATTGACGAACCTCAAATCCGTCGTTGATTTTGAATGTTCAGAAATTTGCGATGGATTTGGTCCATCGCTAAAATATTTACGAATAAAAAAAAATATTGTCAGGTTCGTTCGTTTTTTTTTTTTTTTATCTTACACCTGATATTCATTCAAAAAATAATTCACACAATTGTTTACTAAGAATGCTATTTATAAAATTGTTAACAACTCAATTCAGTAAAGAGGAAATGGCCCAAGTGGGGCTAACGAAAACAAGTGGGGCTAACCCAAACAACAATTCTCATAGTTTCAAGTTGGACATGAAACATGGAATTGCAAAGAGAGTTTGGTTGTCACTATGTTCCGCCTCCGCTATGGTCAAATCTCGACATATTTCATTACAATATAGCAAACTTGCAATCCGGTTCAACCAACTGCCCAAAGCTCTATAACAGGTTATTAATTGGGATTGTTAGAACTACTGCTCAAAATTCTCAACAAATTTTGCAATTGATGTTTATCAACTACAATTTACAATCATAAGAAAGGGAAGACTGACCCTGGCAATGGATTCCGATGGTGTTCTAAGCAAATCAATCATGAGATCTAATTAATGCACCACATTCTTTCTAGGGAACAATGGTTTCCCTGTAAGCATTTCTGCAAATATGCATCCTATGCTCCAAATATCAATTGCAGGTGTACTGTAAAACATAAAATATATATATATATATATATATATATATATATATATTAGAATCTTAAAGCCTAATGGCCCACATAAATTTATCCTTTATAACTAAAATAACCACAATTTGGCATGAACCTTATGAACCAAACATATAATTAAATGGAGCTTCATAAAAGAACTATCCCATGTCATGCAATCTATAGATGTGAAAGCAACAAAAGATTCCACCAGAATGCATGTGTACATTCCTTTGTGTGCATTTGGCTGCATTATCCAATTTAATATAATCTTTGTTTAACTAAAAAAAGGCAAGTGCAATTCTCAAAAACTAATGAAACAAAGAAGACTTAAAGAAAATAAAGAATGAGAATTCTTCATGTCATCCATGGCATCTTCAGAAAAAATAAAGACAAAAACAAAAGAGTGCATGAAAATGATAAATAGAAATTGTATCATGTTTTCAAAATAGAGGTTTGTTAAGGCCACATGAATGTAATGCATGTGAGGTGCGAACTTTCCATGAATGTGTAGACACCCCACCCAAGCTAACGTCTTGAGAAGGCGAACCATGGTCATGCCTTGGACCAAACCCTAATCCCAGCCTAAACCAAAAACCATGACCCAAAAGTTCCTAAACCCCCAATCCATAACCTGAAACCACAATCCAAATCGTTCAGCACATATACAGCCTCACCTATACCCTATACCCTGGCTAGAACCCTCTATTTGCACTGAAATCCTCCACTTTGAGCCACAAAAATCCAAAAAGGAGACCACTAGACGAACCAGAGCACCACATGAAACCTGCACTCGCGAGCCTAGCCCGAACCAAGCCCAGGCGGCAATCTAACTGCCGTGTGCGGTACTTCGGCTACCGCCGCTCTCATCCCATGTGTGGACAGCTGTCCCAGCGTCCAAAAGTCAACTTTCCTTCAAAATTACCCAACCCCCCCTACCTTCACTATTTGCCAATTTACCAGCCCTATAAGCTAATGAGAGAATGTTATGTGGCATCTCTCTCCTCTCCACCAACCACCATTTGCCACCTCAGCTTTTAACCCTCTCAAACCCACTATTTACCATTCAACCATTGGAGAAGGCTATAAATAGCCTTCTCCTTTTCTCATTTCAAGACAACCAACAACCAAGAGAGGGAGTGAGAGAGAGAGAGTGGGAGAGAAAAAGAGTGAGTGAGGGAAAGGGAAGGAGCTCCTAAGCCCCTCAAAATACAGATTTTTCCAGCCACCCCCTAGCCCTCAACTCAACTCTTCCAACCCATAAGCCTAACCCCAAATTGGCCATGGTCCATTTTATGTTTTAGCCTACTCAAGATCAAGCCAAAGGTCCATCATCCTACAAGTATTCATCATGACATCTACTCCCTTCTCAACCCCCTTACTTCTCTAGATCTCTAGTGAACGTATGCTCTGTGACTTGCCGTACATCGGACCTGTCACATCAGAAATTTCTAGTGACCTAGTCCACTTTTTCTTTGTCTTTCACATAAGTATCATCACATCCACCCTCTAGACACATCATTGGATCTTGCTACATCAGAAATCCACGTGTGACTAGTTCCATCATGACTACAGCATCATCATCATCCCTTGAGATCATTTTACCACACTAAGTAGAGATCGTACATTTGTACGGGCAGAGAGGGTGCCTAACACCTTCCTTCTTTGTAACCGAGGTCCCTTACCTGGAATCTCTGATCACAGACCAGGAGTCAATTTAAGGAAGGAGAGTCTTCGAATTTCTCCAACCTTAACGTGTTCCGTGGTTCTAGCCGACCGCGAGATTCCAAGATTTTTCGGCTAGTGACGACTCCAACAATAACAAATCAGCCTAATCCCATCCCAAATACATACATCAGCATGGATGCTGAATTCCAGTGTCCACAGAATGCTAAAGAAGAATGCTAGAGTTTCCTCATTGGCAATTTGAAGAACTGTTAAAAGACTAAACCTAAAAAGTTTGTTTATAGGTTGGCTTAACATACAAGCCATTTCACGTGCCAACCTGTTCCTTTGAAGGCCATCCTAGCCATGCAAGAATGAGATACATCATGAAGATCTCCTAGTCCAAAAATAAGGCTAGTCCACTCAAGACAACCATCTAATCAAACCTGCTAACCATCTGATTCAACTACCTATGATAAACAACCTTTAGAATCTACGTACTCCAGAACAACCTTCAACGCCCATCTTTTTTCACAGTATAAATTACAGCCCCATTACTTATCAGACTCATAACCTAATATCCATTCTATTCCGTTAGGTCTAGCGGTCCTTCCGGTCAAATTTCGGTAACCAGCGACCTATAGGTAGCATTTTTTATCATCCCTAACTTCTGCCCTATAAACCCGAACCGATTCGACCCTAAACCTATGCCATTACAACCGTGTCATCGCCGTAGTTCCAACGCTGCATCTTACGCGCCAATCTGAGGTGTAGATCAAAAGATGTACCCCACGCAATATTTGGACCGTTGATCATGATGTGGGACCCACCTTGTTGCTTGTGCACATTTTCCTAGATGGGTGACCTCACCCTAGTTTCATCATTACATACAGTTACCTTGCCTACCTATGATAGCTACCTAGCATATTACCTATAGCCCTAGCCTAGCCTACCCTCTCTTACAAGTCATAATTAGTTTTCTTCCCAAAAGTAATGAGTGTTTTTCTTCCCAAAACTCATTATCACCTTATATTGCTATGATGGTATTTCTACAACACTCCTCCCTCTCTTTCTCCCTCATTTCCTCCTCTCCCTCCATTGCTAGAGAGGTTGGAATGTCCAACCCTCCCCCATTTCTCCAGCCCCTTTCTCCCTTAATTCCCATCAATCTAACCCTCCTACACCCATCTCCACCATTGAAACTATCCCGTTGGAGCTAGAGAACCCAAGGATAGAAGAAGAAGGAAGAGCTTTGAGGTGGGTGCACTCCTAGGACTAGATTTCTTGTTTTCTTCCATTGAAACTTGTTTTTCTTTCATGGGAGTATGTAGGAGCCACCAATCAATGGTGGAGATTCTACTTGACTCCATAGGTGTGGCCAATGGCCCACCTTTGTGCATGCATGAGCCATGATGGGGCCATTCTCCATGGGCCCCATCATGATGTTTTCCTTTGATCCATTGCTTGATGGGTCATCTAGACCCTATATCCATGGTGGGGATGGTATCCCCACCTTAGATTTTTAGTTGTAAGGCCCATGCATGCATGGGACATATGTATTATCTTAATGTATGGTTGTGATTGGTTTAGAAGGGCTCATAGTGGCGAAGCCCTTCCTATGGCTGTGATCTTCTCTCTCTTTCTCTCTTATTTTTCCTGATTGTGTGTGGCCCACCTTGTGCATCTAGGATGCCCAAACCATCCAACAAGGTGGGACGTCTTTGCTGTCCATTTTCTGGACATTGGACATCCCACTTGCTGTCCATTTTTGGCATGCAAAGAGATCTGGCACTGGAGTCCTGGTTTGGGTTTTATGGGGCCCACTAAGGTAGGTCACACCATGTTTTATTTGAAGTATTTCTCCATGTCCAACAACTTATGGGCTGAAATGTCCAGCAACATATTGTTGTCCAGATTTTTCTGGGTCCTTGTTGCTGATTATTGTGTGGAGTTTAGCCTTTTTTATAGCCTCATTTTCTTCCTGACGTGGGGTGTTTCTCTGAGGTGTGGACCCCACCTTTATGTATGATAAAACCTACTCCATCCATCCCTGATGGGACGCCTATGGGGCAGGCCCAAGAGGGCTGGACGGTCCAAGTTTCTGGACCGTCCAGCAGTCCTGCATGGAGGGAAAACATATATATCAGCTTGATTTTTAGAATGGTGGGCCACTTTTGTGGACCCCACCTTGCTGCACATTCATGGGTGCATGCTAACCACCCATTTTCCTCTTGTTTAAGCAGGCCTAGGCCCACTCCAATGGGTGTACAAATCAGGGACAACAACAATTTCAGCAACATTTTATTTTTTATACCTTGTTGTCATGAATTTTTATTTGATGTTATACGTGTTCTTAACTTCTCCTTTCATCTCTGTTGTAGCCCACTTAGCTGAGACCCACCTCAGATGCATGTGAGAAATCCAGGCTTTCCATCTATTGGACACCATCAGCTGGGCCAGCAGCTCACCTGCTAGACATCCTAGCTGGGCCAACGTCCAGCAGGGGCTGACCGTCCACCCCTTTTGAGGCCCACCTTGATGTTGGTTAAGACCCACACCGTCTTCCATTTGTGTGGCCCACCCCCAGGTGGGACATCCATAAGTGGGGCCCACCTCGAGCTCAATAGGTTAGCCATCCAAGCCCCTTGGGACGCCCTAGGTAGTTGGGTGCTGCTAGACTTACAATCCAGCAGTAGGCCCACCTTGGTTCTTGTGTTGTAAGTATGTCTTCCGTCTGGTGGGGCCCACTGTGACATATATAGGTCACCATGGAGTATCTATTTTATTCAGATTTACCATCTGCTGGACCCAGCAGGCCCAGGAAGTTGGGCAGGCTAAATGTCCAGCAAGGCCTTAAAGAAATTTCTGCATGTAGCTGGATGTTGTGAAGATGTGAGGCCCACTAGATTGAGAGTGTTGTGTACACACACATCATCATTGTATTTTCTAGGAATATCGGGCTTTATTAGTGCCTTGTGAGGCCCATCATTTATCTGATTGATTGGGGACCATCAGTCCAGATTTTTGGATGTCCAGCCTTGAGCCCAGTTTTGTGTATGGGTTGCTTACCTATTGTGCTGGACCTTGTGGGCTGATATGTTGCATGTAATTGGATCCTTGTTGCCCATCTATCTTGCCCAGTCTTGGGCTGAATTGTAAGGCCCATCTTGGTGAATCTTAGATATGCCTTACTGTAAGACCCGACCCGAGTTCATGTTTGTGCATTGTGTGTTTAAGTATACATTTCGTTTCTCTTGATCCCACGATCATACTGGTCAAATTTCAGCGACCTGCGACCCACCGAAACCTATGCCATCTCGTCCGCTTCATCGTTGTGGTTCCGATGTTGCGTCTTGTGCGTCCATCCGACGTGTATATCATAAGTTGTGTGCATTTCATTTTCTAAACCCTTGATCATGATCACGTGGCCCACCTAGGGGGTGGTGTGCATGAATTCCTAGGTTGGTCCCATCTCTTGGCACCAATTTTCAATACACACTACCTAGGCCCTATTCCTACACCACCCATCTCTAAAACACCACCCACAAATCTAGAAAGCCTACTAACCCTACAACATTGTTTCTAACTCCCTATTGCAATCATTACTCTTCTCTAACCAAAGCAAGAGAGAAATGATTGCTAGGCTTAAAACCTCCCTCTCGCTCTCTTTTCTCCGCATCATTTCTCTCTCTCTCTCTCTCTCTCTCTCTCTCTCTCTCTCTCTCTCTCTCTCTCTCTCTCTCTCTCTCCTCCTAACAACACCTCCACACGTCCCCACCTAACCATCCCATTCCAGCCCCTTTCACCTCAAATTCCTCTCAATCCAACCATCCATACCCCATCTCACCCATTAATACATCATCCTTGGAGCACTAGAAGCTAGGGATACAAGTTTGAAAGAGATCTAAGGTGGGTGTACTTCTAGGATGTAGGATTTTCATTTCTATGTTCTTAGATCTCTTTTTCTTTCATATGAAAAGTGTAGGACCCACCAATCAATGGTGGAGATCCTACACCATCCCTTAGATGTGGCTAAATGGCCTATTTGATGAATGCATGCCCATGCATGGGGTTTTCCCCTTATGAGCCCCATCATGGAGGATTCCTTGAATTTCATTGCATGATAGGTCATCTAGACCTTAGAATCACGGTTGGGATGGCATCCCAACCATTGATCTTGATTCTAGGACATGCATGTGGTTGATCTATGTTGTAACATGTGAATCAATGAAATGTGTGGTGTTATTAATGAAGGGGAGGGCCTCAATGTAGCGAAGCCCCTCCTCTTGTGGCCGATCATTTACTTTTCTTTGATATTAGAATTCTGATCATGTGTGTGAACAAAATCCAGACCATCCATGGAGCTTGGATGGGCATAGCAGTCCATCTTTGGACATGTGACCCCAAGACCCACCTAAAAGGGGCACATGCAAGGGGTTTTTGATGATGGGGATGGTCTAGATATTTGTGGGGCCCACTGTGGTGGTCCACAACATGATTTTTGGGGGTTAAATCCCATTCTAAATAATGTCTACAATTAATTCTTTTCAATTACATGTTGTCCAAATCTGTCTGGACAGATTTTTAGGCCAACTTGAGGCCAGAAATTGGAGCTTTTGGTAGCGATTTTTATACCAAGTTATATATGATTTTTGAAGGTACATGTCCCACCTATAAGCATGCCAAATTTCAGCCACAACTGACCTCAATTGGGTCTCCAAAAGAGTGGACCAATATGGGTACCTTGTTGGATTTTCCGCTATAATTCCAGCAACATTGCAGTCTGGAAACTTAAAAATATAAAATAATTTCTGATCAGGTGGGCCACTTTTGTGGACCCTACCTTGTACTATACATATGTAGGAATGTTGAAATCATTTTTCCCCAATTTTTGGAGACCCTAGGCCCACCCCATTGGGTTCTTAATCAAGGTCTATCCAGAATTCTGCACTTAGCAGATTTTCTGGACAGCTTGTATTCCTAATTTTAATTGAAACATTTCTGATTATCGGAAAATCCTAAAATTTTGCAGAGGTGTGACCCACTTATTGTAAGACCTACCTGTATATTTTTGGGGTCAACGGACCTCCATACCGACCGTGGTGTAGCATGGTCCGGCCCACTAGGCTAGGCCGTCCAGCCATGGTTGGCCGTCCAAGGCACCTTGTGGGCCCACCTCGATGTATTTTGTTGTCCTGTTGTCCAAGTGGGGTCCATGTGGGACATGATAATCCCCCTCAGTTGCACCCATTTTTAGGACCCACTTGGATGTGTTTTTGTTTTTGGACCAATTGCCTAGGCCCGTAGCATCTTTCACTCTTGGGACGTCCAAGCCCATTGGACCACTGTTGGACTTTCAGTCCAGCAGCATGGTCCACCTATTTTATGAGTTTAATTCAGCCCTCCTACCTGGTGAGACCCACAGGGATATATGTGGGTCACTAGGGGACTTATACCTAGTATCTCATTAATTATTGTTGGGCCCTAACAGGCCCAAAATATAGGCGGGTTGGAAATTTAGCAATGGCCCAAACTGCCTGCCCCTAGTGGCCTATTATGGGGCAGCATGGCCCACCAGAATAAGGGTGGATTATGCACATAAGATTGCCATTTTCTGAGGTGTCTTTGGGCTTCATTTATGTATGCTTGAAGGCCCACCTCTAGTTGGATTTTATTGGATCTAGCCCATAGTTTTTGTTGGACTTTGTAGGCCCATTTATCTTAGAATCTTCTAGTTAGGTCCCTTGACCTTTGGGCCTATATCTCACCACTTATTGTGATGAGTTTGTGGGCCATAATATGCAAGTAGTTGTGCCCTTAGTTGCCCACCAAAATAACATTGTACTTAGGCCAAGTTAAGAGGCCCAACTCACTTGGATAAGGCAAAGAAATTGCCCATATGGTTGGATTCCGAGTTGCCCACCAGGGCCACCACAATATATGGATTTGTGACCTTCATGGTTGGGCCCAAACCTTGCTTGAGGGCCCACCATATTGCCTATGTGTTGGGCTTGGTGTATAGCCCACTAGGCCATGAATGGCCTTAGGCCTTGGGCCTTATTTCATATTCGAGTAGTGGTGGGCTATCTTTTGGGACCCAATTGAGGTTAAATGTCCTCTTTGGTAGCCCTAAGGTAGGCCCATGGGGTTGTTATAGGTGGTTGAAGGCCCACCTTGGACCCTTGATAGGACCGCTTATTCCTTTAGGCTTATATATGGCCCTTCTTAACTTCGTGGGCTACCCCAAAGTACTCGGCCCCCACTAGAGGTTTGTTCCTAAGATTTAATTGTTTAAGTACCTAGACTTGATTCCCTCCATGGGAAGGAGTTTGTTCTAAGTCATCATCGCCATATGTGAAAAGGTCGAGGCTATATGTCCTTGGGGAGGGGGGGGAATAAGACTATGCCAAAATTTTAAAAAAAATAACAGTGGAATTTAAATACAGATAGCAATAGACAATTCCACAATGCTGAATTTAAAGACAACCTCAAAAGAACGAGTATTGAGAGGTTGATATAAATGTTGTTCTAAGGACAACCTTACACCATAAAAACCAAAGGTTTATGGTAGGACAACCTTACTAGAACGGTTTGTGTATCAAAAACTCAAACCGTTATAGAGGAATAAAGAAATAAATAGCAAGGGAAATCTAAACTATTACAACATTCCCATACATCCACATAAGGATTACAACATTTTCCACAAATGTAAAAAGAAAAATTACAATTATCCACACAAATAAATAAACAATCAAACCACAAGACACAAAGAATTATAGTGGTTCACTTGTGTGTACATCAATTGTTTAGAAAAATAGTTAGACAACTACTCCACTCCTAATATCCTCACATAGTGGATATTAGCATTCACTATGAAAATAGGTTTTTCCAGGTTCACCTAAAACCCTCACAATTGTGTATTTCAAAAACCTCACACTCTGAGTTTTCTAAATCACCTCAGACAAACCAAAATAGAGATTTTTCTAGCACAATCTCAAAAACCAAAACAGAAATTTACAGTAGTGTAAAATACGTAGATATTCTCTTTTTGATGCCGCCCGGAAGAACCAAATCGGAGTAGAATTTCAATGTATAAGTTTAGTGTCCAAACTCACTTATGAAATGGTTTTAAGTTCTAAATTAATTTTAAATTAAATCAAGTTGGGCTAGCACTATTTGATTTTGATTCCAAGAAAAGGGCAATATCAATCCCTTCTTCAAATATGATTGGAATAAAGAATACAAAATCAAATATAATAAAGCTAAATTAAGAGAATATTAAATGAGCACAATATAACTTAAAAAGAACACTAACTTATCTCTCACAGTGATGAATTGAATTAGCTTAAATTGAATGAAAAACTCTGAAATTCGTGATCTATTTATAGGTGAAAAAATTACGTTCACGACTGGTCCTATGGTCTGCACGAATAGTCGTAGGACCAACAGATTTTTAAAATTTTGAGCGCGATTGGATAAAGTCATTCCATGACTAGTCGTAGGACCTTCACGACTGGTCAAGGGACCTCCATGACTGGTCGTGACCTGTCCACGACTGGTCGTGTGGAACAGATTTAGTTGCTGGACTTTGAGTCGTGGCTACAGAACTGGTCGAGAATGAGTTGAGCACTGTTCACACGATTGGTCGAGCAGTCTTCAGGACTAGTCGTGGCTTAATAAAAAATTCTAAAATTTTGCAACAACCTTAGGATTGGTCGTGGAATTTCTTGGACTGGTCAAGCCAGTGCTAGGACTAGTCGAACATAGTCCAGGACTAATCGAGAAATAGACTATTCACTTATAAAATTAGTCAATTAAATTACGTATTCAAAATGACCTACCCTAAGGTCAATCTAAGGTCATTCATACCTTATCCATGATGTATGAACATTGAAACTTCTTTTCCTTTGGTTGATAGATGATCTTCGAAGTTTGTGAAGCTTGAGGTCTTAGCATATATAGAAGCTTGAACTTAAGATCTTTCGAAGCTTGAATTTGTAGTTACATTGAAGCTTGAGCTTAAGGTACTTGAGTTATACTTCACCTTGAGTCTTGAGTACTTGATCTTGCATTAGAAGTTCTTGAATTAAAGACCATTGTCCTTGCACATGATTTGCATTATCTTGAATATGTAGATCCACTACACAAGACAGAGATTCTAAGAGGTTTTGGTACTACAAAATTTGACAATTATAGGGGCTAAAAAACATAGCACTTACAATCTCCCCCTTTGTCAAATTTGTGACAAAACGCACTCCATACAAACATAAGCATTATACGCACAAAGAATCATGCACCAGTTATCAATATAAACCAGTCAACCTGATTAAAGAATCATGCACCAATTATATAAAAGAAAGCAAGCATTTTGCTATTGCTACTACTCACCCTTACTCCTATCCCTCCATCCAATATATCAAGCATGTCAAAATTCTCCCCCTTTTTGTCACAATATGACAAAGGAAGAAACTAATACGTGGAACAGGATGGAGATAAATAAAAGAGAATAAGATGAGTAACTAGGAATAATGAATCAAAATAGTCAAGATATTATAGTTATAAGCAAGTAATGTTCAAGCATCATCAATCAACATCATCCAAGTTCAACCAAAGTCAATCCCACAAATAGAAAGGAAGCAAAGTATCATAAGAGTTATTACAATCCATATACAAAAATACTAATCAGATCTTGAATATATTTCACAGCCAAAAATATACATTTTTCATATAATTTAAAATTCTAATTATTTAAAATAACAAATATATACAATATGATACAGGAATGCGTAAATAATCAATACAAATTGCACATACCAAGATCAAATTTCAATTTATTAAACCTGCTTTTGTCGAGCGGTTTAAGGAAAATGTCAGCAAGTTGAGTCTCGGTCAGAATGTATTCCAAAGTAATTCTCTTTTTTTCCACTAATTCACGAATGTAGTGATATCTAATGTCGATGTGCTTGGTTCATGAATGTTGGATTGGATTTTTAGATATATTAATTGCACTGGAATTATCACAATATAAAACCATAGAATCCTGTGCAATTCCGTAATCGCTTAACATTCTTTTCATCCATATAAGCCGAGTACATGCATTTCCAGCTACAATATATTCAGCTTCAGCGGTAGAGAGCGATACAGAACTTTGTTTCTTACTTTGCCAAGAAACTAAACAGTTCCCAACATAAACAACCACCACTGGTTGTTTTCCTATCATCAACGTTACCGGCCCAATCAGCATCATTGTAACCAGCTAATTGAACACTAGTATTGTGTGGATACCAAAGACCCAGGTTAACTGAACTGGCGACATATCGCATAATTTGCTTAACAGCAGTTAAATGTGACTCTTTAGGGTCAGATTGATATCTAGTACAAATCTCTACCCTAAATGCAATATCAGGACGGCTCGCGGTTAAATATAGCAAACTACCTATCATACTGCAATATAATTTAGGATCAACTCTCTTACCTGTACAGTCCTATGAGAGTTTTAAGGTCGTACTCATAGGAGTATCAAAAATTTTCTCATTCTCAAATCTGAACTTTTTAACTAAGTTTAGAGCATATTTGGTTTGAAAAATAAAGAAACCATCAGATTGCTGTTTAAGTTGCAACCCTAGGAAATAATTCAATTCTCCAACCATGCTCATTTCAAACTTAGATTTCATAAGATTTGCAAACTCAACAGTCATGTTAGTACAGGTAGATCCATAAATAATATCATTAACATAAATTTGCACTATTAAAATGTGATCATTATGTTTCTTACAAACAGAGTTTTATCAACACTTCCCATTATAAAGTTATGACTTAGTAAAAACTTAGTAAATTTTTCATACCATGCCCTGGGAGCTTGTTTTAAACCATAAAGAGCCTTTTTTAGGCGATAGACATAATCAGTATTCTTAGGGTCTTCAAAACCCATTGGTGAAATAGCGGTGAAGACCGTTTTAGTTGAAGTAGGAATATGTCAATATGTCCTAGAGGGGGGCGAATAGGACTTTTTAAAGTTTTTATGGTTTATTTAAAATCTTATTACACTAATCCTAACAGCATGCACATATTAGGATTACTCAAAAGTAACTCTACTGGCTTCCAAGCCAAGTAGAGGATCCAATCACAAACTATTTAAGAAGTGGACAATATGCAAACTAGTTTATGATGGATATGACTATGTATGTGTGTGAGGTGTGATCTCGGATACTTAAATATGAAAATATTAAAGTAAATCACATAAACAGAAGAATAGTAATCTTAATTACAATCATTTTTATAGTGATTCGACTACTTGTCTATTCCACTCCCGGTAACCGCACTCAACCCTTGAGTGTACCGGATTTCACTAAGGAGGTTTCACAGCGGTTCACCTCAAACCTAAGGTTTTAAATCAGGTTCACCGTCAACCTTTACAACCTACACTGAGGCTGACTGTTTATGCTCTCACGAGCAAGGGTCAACACAACGCACCCACTTTTAGGTACACTGGCCAAGCATCTTCCATAAGATCCTAACGGTAGTTTCACACAGATCACCTCAAACCTAAGGTTTTAGATAGGTTCACCTTCAACTGGAAGTTTATGCTCTCCATAGAGCAAGGGTCAACACTATGTACCCATCACGTACACTCCCGCTAAAGACCTCCTACGAGGGCTTGCAAGGGTGAGAAACACCTTAAACCCAATCCTAAAAATGAATGATCACAAGTATCCTCTGGACTCTAATAACTTACAAATAAGTGGATGAGTCCCATTCAGCACGTTGACAAAGATCTCCTCCTTGTTGATAAAGAAGCTTCCGCTTCCTTGATCCACAACACAAATGATGTACTAATACGAAGCTTCGGGTTGGGTCAAGGTTAAGACAGAATCCTACTTTATAAAATATTTTTCTATAAGGAAGATAGAGTTATTCAGATTATGCATTCAAGGAATCCCAGCTTAATGATTTACCATTAAGGTAGTAGGTGGAGGATCCTTAAATATGGAAGTTCATTCCCTAATCCACTCTATTGAATATCAATGATGAGGGTGGATTGGAGGATGAACTTCCCTGAGAGAAAGGGCTTTGGGTATATCATCTAAGGTAAAACACACAAAATTACTCCCTTCTTTCTCTACCAGCAACAATAGACAAGTCCTCTATATATAGGCAAAAGGTTCCAATGAATATAAAAGGTCACATTTATGACAGAGTTTGATATCATCGAGCGGGTTCAATATCATCGAGCGTATACTCTCGATAGCATCGATGGTCCGCTCAATAACACAAACTCAAATGTCATATACGCTTTTGAAACCTCGTGCCAGCTAGTCGATGAAATTGAAACAGGTGTCGATGTCATCAGATTTTGAACTCCGATTTTATCGATACTAGTGTCGATTCATTAACATTTGAAAATGAGAGGGACTTGACATAAAATATTTCAAGTTTACAAGAATGATTGAGGGACCTTCGAGATCATCGGAATTTGAATGTCGATGATATCTATAACTGTGTCGAGGCATTGATAAATCCAACGGATTTCACATTAAGCTTGCTGGACAGTTTTTGTCCTTGTTCGATGTCATTGAAACAATACCGATATCATCGATATTTGAATATCGATTCTATCGAGTGACCCCCGATCATAGATAAACAATCCTGAAATATTTTGCTGGAAGAACTTGGTGCCCATAACCGATATCATCGAGAGCCTTCCGATATCATTGAGATTTAAATTTCCATGGTATCAAGGAGGCTTCGATATATCGATGCATATATGATATTCTTAAGAAAAAATAGGGACGTCGGAGATCTTCCTGTCGATATTATCAAGTCACCTTCGATGGACTGAATATTTGAATATTGATGATATCGATAGTTTATCGATGCATCGATAATTCCATCAGATGAGTATGTAGTTGTTGGACGTATTTTGTCCTCATATCGATGATATCGTTTAGGTATCAAGGACATCGACAGCGCAGGTTGATCATATCGAGATGTGTATCGATAAAATCGACAAACCAAAAAAACTTAGAGAATTTTCCTATTTTGAAAAAAGTTTTCTTAACTTAAAACCCTAAGATGTTCTAGTTTGTTTTAAGGGTTTTATGTACTTGGTGTTTTGGGACATGGGATGTGAGGCTTAGATTTACCTGTGGTGAGCTTGCACACATCCGGTTGAGATAGACGCTTGAATTAATCTTCCCATGAGGCTTTGCGGTCTAACTGACTCAACACTCACGGTAATTGACAAACTAGGGCACTTTCAATCTCCCCATTTGTCAATTACGTGACAAAATACCAAAATACCCTAGAACAGTATCTAGAAAAACACATCCTAAATTGTGTGTACATGCATTTTACACAAGTTTACAATTTCAAGTGAAGACATGTACACAACCTAGTATCTGCTCCCCCTGACTTCAAACTCCCCTTGTCTTGGTGCAGCCTGCTTCCCCCAACACCTGCAACATAATTCAACCAGATATACAATTTTCCATTTGGGGTGTTTGAACTGGTTTCCCCCTTTTTGTCAGTCATTGGCAAAGATATAGCAATTGATATTGACTGAAGTTTGAATTATTTGGGAGAACCATCATTCAAAGGTTATCCAGCCATATACAAAAATATCCAAATATCCAAAACACATGCTGCCATAGACAACAGTAGGTTAACAGTTATCCCAACAAAATTAACAAGCCCATACATGAACACCCAAAAAAAAAAAGGAACGATCAAACGCTAGAATGTGCCAGTTAAGGAATAGGGAGAACTTTTCAAAAAGTGATCACAATGTTCATGACCGGACACACTTATCCTCTATAGCCGTCATCCTTTTAAAGCATAGTAGATCCACCAGTAGTTAGCAGCTCTAGAATCTGTTACACCAAGGGTTGGAGAGCTTCCATCTTGTCCTTTATCTCTGACAATCGTTGTTCGCAGTTATGAAGCCACTCGTCAATTCCAACGAGACTATTCAGTAGTTGAGGTTCAAGTATATGACATTGATGATTAGTGACAAAACCAGGACTAAAGAGGGGTGTCTGATTAGTTCCCCAAGGTGTTTCTTCATTAGGCTGTTAATTGCTCTCTCCAACCGGTGGAGAATTCTTAGTATGAGATGAGACTGAGGCATACACTTGTTGAACTACACCATGGTCGAACCATACTTCAGGATATACCTTGTCTGATGTTTCCTGCAGTCCTACCCAGTGTGCGATTTTGTAGATAAGGGACGGAAATGAAAGTATTTCAAGATGGTTTCCCTTGACTACCCTAATCAGTTGATCCAGAATAAGAATTGGCAGACACATAGGGACCTCTTGATATACATCATACAAGACATTGAGTACAAAGGGACTCAGGTCAGTGTCGTTGGCATCACATGGGTATATATTTGTACTAAAGATACTATGGAGGATTTTGAACAAGTTTCCTAGGTGTTTTACCGGAAGGACATTGTCATCATTTCTAGGAATTGTTACACCCTGGAACAGTGCTCGAGTGATTTCCCCCCACCTTCCTAATTCGATTAGACTTCTATTAGTAACCGGGATCTGAGTCACACCAATATTTAGAACTCGACCAAGGACTATTGAAGTAATTTGTTTGGTGTGTTGCATGAATTCCAGATGAATACATGGTGGATAATCCCAAACAACGTAGCAACAGTTGAAGAACTGTTGAATCATTTCAAACCGGTATGGACCGCCCATGTTAAGCATATTCTGCTAGCTAATAATCTCTAATGAGAGATCTACCCCATAGGGCTCAACAGCACTATTAAGAACAATACGATCGACGATTGTAACTTGTTCCCAATTGGATTTGTTTTGAGGTGATCTAACATTTTTCCCTTTCTTAGCCTTGGAAGAGAGATCCTTACCTTTCCCTTTAACCATCTTCCTTGCTCCGTTTGGTGTTTGGGATCTTCTCGACGAGGCTCCGAGCAGGCAGACCAAAGAAAATGAGTAGGAAAACAAAATAAGACCAGTAGCCATAAAAAGTAATTTTTCCCGCTCATTAGCCTTTTATCGGGTGGTGATTTTCGATGCCATCAACCATTGTTTCCGATGTTATCGAGATGCTCTATTCGATTTTATCAAAGTTGACTTTGATAACATTTTCAACTCCCGAAGAGATGTCGATGGTAATGACCTTTATCGATTTAATCAAGAATCCATGTGACCTATCGATGGACATATCAAAAGTATATATATTTTTCAATTTTTTTTTCGACATACTTTCATGTGTAATGAATTATATCTTTGAGTTGATCAGTATACACAGCAAAATTTTGTACAACCCAACACTTATAAACAAAAAGATTAAGGTGAGGAACCTCAGATATAATATTGAGAGCTTAGTAAAATTGCATCGTTTCAGCAAATATCCAGATCTCGATGCAAGACCTGGACATGTCTTTCCATGCTCGACATTACTAGGCATAGGAATCAGCCTTATCTTTGCCTTTGATGACATATCAGTGGTTATTTGTGCGACAACCCTTCATAACTGTTTTTCCTGATAGGTCTAAGATTTCGCATTCGTCTTTGTTGAATGTAACCACATGCTTATTATCACAAATTTGAGATATGCTTAGTAGATTATGTGCCAATCCTTTTATGCAGAAAGCATTCTCATTTTTGAGTGAATTAATTCCTCTTATGATTCGTTGTCCAATTACTTTGGCAGTGGTTCCATCTCCGTAGGTGACTATCCCATTATAAAGATCTATATAGTTTGAAAGAAGGGATTTGTCACCTGTGACATGTCTTGAGCAACCACTGTCTAAGTACCACTTAATATTTTTGCTTGTCAAAAGATTTGTGTGAGTAGCAAGACAATTTTTCTTTTCTTTAATTACCCATTTTGTAATAGAATTTTTTGTTGTGGTAGTTTTAGCTTTCTCATTTGATTCACCCAATTGATTTAATGGATCCTTCATCCTGGTAGTTCTTGTATTTCTTTTGGTAGCACCAGATTTTTCTATTTGTGCTCCATATCTAGTTTTTGCTTTAACTTGTTCATATCCTAAGCCATTTTTATCCTTTTCAGATTTTCCCATACCTAAAAGTCTTTCTAACTTCTCACCATTCTAGGAAAACTTACAGTTTAGCTTGGCAATTCTTCTGGACTCTTCTAGATCAAATAGGAGTGTATGATTTTCATTTTGAAGGAGCATATTTTTTTCTTTTAATTGCTCAACCTATTTGTTTAGTTTTTCGGACTCGGATTTAAGGAAGGAGTTAATTCTCTTGAGTCTATCATTATCTGAGTGATATTGTTGTAAATCATTGATTAGATGTGTATTAATTTCTAGAATTTTATCCAAATCCTTTTGTAACAATTCATTTTTGTTCTCAGATATTCCAAGTCTTTTAACCTCTTTGATGTTATGGATATAAAGTTAATTGTAAGCATCTTGTAGCTTATTTTGTTCTTCCTCTTCTTCTCCTCCAGTCTCCTCATTATCAGAAGAAAATGATTCGGTGGCTTGTGGTTCCTTCTCATTTCCAGTTTCAATGGGAATGATTGGAGTGGTGGAGACCATAAGAATTTTCAAGGATTTTTGGTCACCATCGCTCTCTGAGTTACTGGATTCTGAGTTTGACTCTTCTATATCATCCTAGTGGCAACCATCGCCTTGCCCTTAGTTTTTCTGTTTGGGCATTCAGTAGACAAGTGTTCATACTTCTGGCAGGCATAACATTGTAGTTCTTTGGCATTTTTACCAATTTTACCTGCCGAAGGTTTGTTGTCCACCTATCTTCCTCTGGTAGGACGACCATGATTCTTCTGAAAGAATTTCCTAAATCTTTGTGCTAGCAAAGCCACTTCCTTATCTTCATCTTCCTTTTCACTTCCACTGTCCTCATTTGTTGTTTTCTTTGAAGTTTTTAGGACAGTTGTTTTGGATTTTTGGGTTTGTTTGAAGTGTAGTTCAAAAGTTTGTAAGGAACCTACTAGTTCTTTTACTTTCATTTCATTAATATTTCTACACTCTTCAATAGTTGTTACTTTGGGATTAAACCGTTCTGGCAGTGATCTCAGTATTTTCCTACGAATTTTAGGAACTGGAACCTTTTCTCTCAATCCACCCATGGAGTTGCAAATGATACTTAACTTTATGAAAAACTCCATAAAGGTCTCATGCTCTTTCATTCTGAGACTTTCAAATTGTGAAGTCAGAAATTGAAGCTTAGATCTCTTCATAGTGCTTGTGCCTTCATGGGTTATTTCTAATAGATGTCATGCTTCTTTGGATGTCCCACACATACTTATTTGATTGAAAATATCTTAGGACACTGCACAGTAGATGGCGTTCATAGCTTTAGCTTCAGCTGTTTGTCTTTCTTTATCGAACGTCGTCCACTTCTCTTTGGGTTTGGGTTTTGTGATGGTTGTGCCATTGTCAATACAATTTGTTCAGTTGGTGGCACATATCCACTTTCAACTATATCCCAAACATCGTGATCCAAAGATCTCAGAAAGTAGTGCATCCTAGCCTTCCAGTATGCATAATTTGAGTCATCAAATACTGGAGGCCTAGTGGCGAATAAGCCCTCTCCTTTGGCCATATTCCCAACTTCAATCAAGATCACTCTCTAGGCGATGAAGCCCTTAAGAGAGACCTGCTCTGATACCAATTGAAATAGCGGTGAAGATCGCTTTAGTTAAAGTAGGAATATGCCAATATATCCTAGAGGGGGGTGAATAAGACTTTTTAAAGTTTTTATGGTTTATTTAAAATCCTATTACAGTAATCTTAACAACATGCACATATTAGGATTACTCAAAACTAACTCTACTAGCTTCCAAGCCCGATAGAGGATCCAATCACAAACTATTTAAGAAGTGAAAAATATGCAAAGTAGTTTATGATGGATATGACTGTGTATGTGTGTGAGGTGTGATCTTAGATACTTAGATATGAAAATATTAAAGTAAATCACACAAATAGAATAATAGCAATCTCAAACACAGTCATTTTTATAGTGGATCGACTACTTGTCTACTCCACTCCCGGTAATCGCACTCAACCCTTGAGTGTACCGGATTTCACTAAGGAGGTTTCACAATGATTCACCTCAAGCCTAAGGTTTTAAATCAGATTCACCTTCAACCTTTACAACCTACACTAAGGCTGACTGTTTATGCTCTCATGAGCAAGGGTCAATACAACGCACCCACTTTTAGGCACACTGGCCAAAGATCTTCCATAAGACCCTAACGAATGTTTCACACGGATCACCTCGAACCTAAGTTTTTAGACAGGTTCACCTTCAACCCGAAGTTTATGCTCTCCACAAAGCAAGGGTCAACACTACGTACCCACTACGTACACTCCCTCCGGAGGCCTCCTACGAGGGCTTGCAAGGGTGAGAAACACCTTACACTTAATCCTAAAAAGGAATGATAACAAGTGTCCTCTAGACTCTAATAACTTACAAATAAGTGGATGAGTCTCATTCAACATGTTGATGAATATCTCCTCCTTGTTAATGAAGAATCTTCAGCTTTCTTGATCCACAACACAGATGATGTACCAATACGAAGCTTCGGGTTGGGTCAAGGTTAAGACAAAATCCTACTTTATAAAATGTTTTCCTATAAAGAAGATAAAGTGATTCCGATTATACATTCAAGGCATCCTAGCTTAATGATTTGCCATTAAGGTATTAGCTAGAGGATCCTTGAATGCGAAAGTTCATTCCCTAATCCACTCTATTGAATATCAATGATGAGGGTGGATTGGAGGATAAACTTTCCTGAGAGAAAGGGCTTTGGGTATATGATCTAAGGTAAAATACACAAAAGCACTCTCTTCTTTCTCTACCAGCAACAATAGACAAGTCTTCTATATATAGGCAAAAGGTTCCAACGAATATAAAATTGTCACATTTATGACAGAGTTCGATATCATCGAGCGGGTTCGATATCATCGAGTGTATACTCTCGATAGCATCATGGTCCTCTCGATGACACAAACTTAAATGTCATACGCTTTTGAAACCTCTTGCCAACTGGTCAATGGAATCGAAATAGGTATCGATGTCATCGGATTTCGAACTCCGATTCTATCGATACTAATGTCAATTCATCGACATTTGAAAATGAGAGGGACTTGACATAAAATATTTCAGGTTTATAAGAATGATCGAGGGACCTTCGAGATCATCAAAATTTGAATGTCGATGATATCGATAACTGTGTCGAGGCATCGATAAATCTAATGTATTTAACATAAAGCTTGTTGAACAGTTTCTGTCCTTATTCAATGTCATCGAAACAATACTGATATCATCGATATTTGAATATCGATTCTATCGAGTGACCCTCGATCATAAATAAACAGTCCTAAAATATTTTACTGGAAGAACTTGGCACCTATGACCGATATCATTGAGAGCCTTCCGATATCATTGAATTTCGATGGTATCGAGGATGCTTCAATATATCGATGCCTATGTGATATTCTTAAAAAAAATAGGGATGCCGAAGATCTGCTTGTCGATATTATCGAGTCACCTTCAATGGACTCGAGATTTGAATATCGATGATATCGATAGTATATCAATACATCAATAATTCCGTCTAGATGAGTATGTGGTTGTTGGATGTATTTTGTCCTCATATCGATGATATCATTTAAGTATCGAGGACATCGACAGCGCTGGTTGATCATATCGAGATGTGTATCGATAAAATCAACAAAGCAAGAAAACTTAGAGAATTTTCCTATTTTGAAAAAAGTTTTCTTAACTTAAAATCTTAAGATGTTCTAGTTTATTTTAAGGGTTTTATGTACCTGGTATTTTGGGACATGGGATGTGAGGCTTAGATTTACCTGTGGCGAGATTGCACACATCCGGTTGAGACGAACGCTTGAATTGATCTTCCTATGAGGCTCTACAATCTGACTGACTCAACACTCACACTAATTGACAAACCAGGGCACTCTCAGTTGGTTGTTCAACATACACTTCTTCATGCAAATCGCCATTTAAACAAGAACTCTTAACATCCATTTGATAAATTTTGAACTTTCTAAAGCATGCAATGGATATAAACAGTCTGATTGATTTAAGACGAGCTACTGGGGCAAAGGTCTCATCATAATTGATTCCTTCAATTTGAGTGTACCCTTGTACAATCAGTCTAGCCTTATTTCTAATTATATTACCAAGTTTGTCAGACTTATTTTTAAAAATCCATTTAGTTCTGAATATATGTTTATATTTAGGTCTATGAACTAAGTACCAAACACTATTTCTAACAAATTAATTAAGCTCTTCTTGCATCGCAACTATCCAATTTTCGTCAGTAAGGGCTTCTTTTACATTAGTCGGTTTTATCCAGGATGTAAAGCATACGTAGTTACACATATCTTCTAGTTGTCTATGAGCGCGTATACCAGTGAGAGGGTTTTCAAGAATTTGATTAGATGGATGGTCTTTAACAGTTATCAGTTCAGAGTTATTTTGACTTGATGAAAAATCTGGTTTATCAATTAAAAGTACTTCATCATTATCTGAACTTGAGACAAGTGTATTCAAGTAATCATCAATAACCACATTAATTGATTCTTGAATTACACCAGTCCTCTTATTAAGAACCCGATATGCTCGACTATTCAGAGCATACCCTAAAAATATTCCTTCATCACTTTTGGTATCAAATTTTCCCAAATATTCACGATCACGTAAAACATAGCACTTGCTGCAGAAAACTCGAAAGTATTTGATAGTAAGGTTCTTATCAAACCACATTTCGTAAGCCATTTTACTATTTAATTTTCTTGTATAAATAAGATTAATTATATAACATGCAGTATTTATGGCTTCGGCCCAAAGATTTTTAAGGAGCTTCATACTGTTTAACATTACATTTGTCATTTCTTAGAGCACTCTATTTTTTCTTTCTACTATACCATTTTGTTGTGGTATTTTAGGCACAGAGAATTCATGTGATATTCCCTGATCACTGCAAAAGTTCTTAAAACCGCTATTTTCAAATTCTGATCCATGATCGCTACGAATCTTACAGACTTGAGTCTCTTTTTTAGTTTAGATATGTCTAAGTACAATTTTAACTTCATCGAAAGTTTCTGATTTATCTCTTAAGAAAACTACCTAAGATACCTGGTAAAGTCATCAACGATTACCAGAATATACTTTTTGCCACCTTGACTCTCTGTTCTAGTTGGTCCAATAAGATCCATATGGAGGAGTTCGAGCGGTTTAGTGTGGCATTGGAGTCCACTTTTTTTGTTAGAACTCCTAGTTTCCTTGGCAATCTAGCATTCGCCACATATTTTATCTATTTTTTATATTTTGGGTAAGCCTCTTACTAACTCTCTTTTGCTCAATCTATATAAGTTACTTTAGTGTACATGTCCAAGGCATTTATGCCATAATTCAGTCTCATCGGTATGGACCATGTAACACGATAAATTAGATGAGCTAGAGTCACAATATAGCACTTTTCAGAAGTTCTATGACCATTTAATATTACAGAACCATTTTTATTTAAAATTTCACACCCTAGGTTAGAAAATTTTATGCTATTATTTTTATCGCATATTTGAGAAATGCTTAATAAGTTATTTTTAAACCTTCTACATGTAAAACATTCTCAAATAAAGGGAGGTTAAAAAGTTAAACCGTACCTTGGCCAATAATCCTGCAGTTGCTACCATCACCAAATGTGACTGAACCATCAATCATGTCTTTCAGATTGGTGAACAGACCTTTGTCACCAGTCATGTACCTAGAGCATCCACTGTCTAGGTACCACTTTGAATGGCTTGAAGCTTTGAAAGTCGTGTGGGCAACCAAGCAAGTAACCTTAGGACATTTCATTACAGTTTTGGGTTTAAGAATATAGTTGGTCTTCTTGTATTTGTTGTTGATATAAGACCGACCCATTGAGTTAGATTTTAAGAGCTCCTTAAGTAAATCAATAATTTTCTCAGCTAAAGGATTACGATTCTAATTTTTATAGTTGATATGATTGTTTTTAAGTTTTAAGGATTGAAAAGTTTTAGAATTTTTAGAAAAATTTTGACCTGAACTTTTCCCTTTTGAGTTTGAAGACTCTCCTTTCACAAACTTAGGAGGAGTATTCTTATGTTTGGGAGGAATATTTTTGTCGTAGCCCAAACCAGATCGTTCGCCACATTTTCGAGATCTGGATAAAAGTTTTTCTAACTTAGGATCACCTTAGGCATACCTCCAAGTGTCTTTTAAACTCAAAAGTGAAGAGACTTCAAGTTTTATTTTTTCATTTTCAGATTTAAGATTTTCGATAAGGGAGGTTTTGAAATCTAAATCACATTTAGTCTTTTCAAAACAATCTGAAATGTGGAATTTTTTTAAAACAACAGTATCAAAATTTTCTTTAAGTTTCAAAAACTTTTCTTTCTAAAGTTTTAGTTTTACCGCAATTTTACAACTCTCCCTGTATAGGGTATTATAAGCATCTTAAAGATCTTCTTCATTTTCATTATCACTATTCAGATTTTCTTCACTAGTTGAATCATCATGATCTGAAAAAGTGAACTTGGTTAGAGTCATAAGGGCTTTGACATCATTGCCTGACTCGGTTTCAGAATCTTCTGATTCAGAAGAGGCTTCAGAGCCAGAAGATTCATCCCAAGTAGCCAACATATCTTTCTTTTTAGGTTTGTCCTTTTTAGGACACTTGTTTACTAAATGCCCATATTCATGGCAGTTGTAACATTGACTATCTTTTAAAGATTTCCAAGTTTTAGATTTAGATATTTTCTTATCATTAGATTTTTGAAAATCAATCCTCTTTTTACTTTTAAAAATCTTATAAAACTTTTTAGCTAAAAGGGCCATATCATCTTCAAAATTTTCTAAATCAGAATTACTATTTTCTTGAGAAATACATTTAGAAGATTTAAGGGTGATGGATTTATCTTTAGGAGCTTTAAAGTTTAACTCATATGTTTGTAAAGAACCAACTAATTCTTCTACCCTCATATTATCTGTATCACGAAGTTCCTGGATCGCAGTCACCTTTGAATTGAACCGTTTAGGTAGTGAGTGTAGTATCTTTGCACAGACTTCACTTTCTGGTATTTTATTACCGAGACCCCACATAGAGTTGACAATGTCATTCAATATAGTATAAAAGTTCATGAAAGTTTCACTTTCCTCCACACGCATTTCCTCGAATTTTGTTGTGAGGATTTGAACTTTAGATTTCTTGATGATTTTTGTTCCCTCATGTGTCATTTCTAAAATATCCCAGGCTTGCTTTGTAGTATCACAGGATATAATTCTTTTGAATTCATCCGGCGATAGTGTGCAAGTTATGGCGTTTAAAGCCTTTACATTGACACTACTCTCAATTTTCTGAAGAGTGGTCCAAGAAAAATAAGGTGAAATTATTAATGTTTTAGATCCGTCGGTACCAGTTACTTCAGTGGTAGGAGGGGTCCATTCAGTCACTATGGCTTGCCACATGCTCTCATCCTTGGATTTTAAGAAAATTCTCATCCTGGCTTTCCAATAGGCATAATTAGAGCCATCAAATGGTGGAGGCCTAGTGACTGAAAGGCTATCAAAATTTGACATCTCAAATAGCTCAGATCGATTAGCTCAGGAAATTAATCCAAAAGAAATAACAATTAAAACGAGTTATTAGCCTTTGATACCACTTGAAAAGGTCGAGCTATATGTCCTAGAGAGGGGGGAGGGGGTGGGGGTAAATAGGACTATGCCAAATTAAAAAAATAATAGCAAAATTTAAATACAGATAGCAATAGATAATTCCACAATGCTAAATTTAAAGACAACCTCAAAAGAACGAGTATCGAGAGGTTGATACAAATGTTGTTCTAATGACAACCTTACACCATAAAAACCAAGGGTTTATGGCAGGACAACCTTACTAGAACGGTTTGTGTATCAAAAACTCAAACTATTATAAAGGAATAAAGAAATAAATAGCAAGAAGAGAAATCTAAACTATTACAACATTCCTATACATCCACATAAGGATTACAACACTCTTCACAAACGTAAAAAGGGAAATTACAATCATCCACATAAATAAATAAACAATCAAACCACAAAACATAAAGAATTATAGTGGTTTACTCGTGTGTACATCAACTGTTTAGAAAAACAGCCACACAACTACTCCACTCCTAATATCCTCACACAGTGGATATTAGCATTCACTATGAAAATAGGTTTTTACAGGTTCACCTAAAACCCTCATAATTGTGTCTTTCAAGCGAGCTTACATAATTCAAGAACCCCACACTCTGAGTTTTCTGGATCACCTCAGACAAACTAAAACAGAGATTTTTCTGGCATAATCTCAAAAACCAAAACAGAAATTTATAATAATGTAAAATACCTGGATATTCTCTTTTTGATGTCGCCCGGAAGAACCAAATCGGAGTAGAATTTCAACGTAGAAGTTCAATGTCCAAACTCACTTATGAAATGGTTCTAAGTTCTAAATTGATTTTAAATTAAATCAAGTTGGGCTAGCTCTATTTAATTTTGATTCCAAGAAAAGGGCAATATCAATCCCTTCTTCAAATATGATTGGAATAAAGAATACAAAATCAAATATAATAAAGCTAACTTTAGAGAATATTAAGTGAGCACAATATAGCTTAAAAAGAATACTAACTTATCTCTCAGAGTGATGAATTGAATGAAAAACTTTGAAATTCATGCTCTATTTATAGGTGAAAAAATCGCGTTCACGACTGGTCTTGTGGTCTGCACGACTGGTCGTAGGACTAATAGATTTTTGAAATTTTAATCGCGATCGGATAAAGTCGTTCCATGACTGGTCGTAGGACCTTCACAACTAGTCGAGGGACCTTCACGACTGGTCGTGACTTGTCCACGACCGGTTGTGTGGAACCAGATTTAGTTGTTGGACTTTGAGTCGTGGCTGCAAGACTGGTCGAGAATGAGTCGAGCACTATTCACACAACCGGTCGAGCAGTCTCCAGGACTGGTTGTGGCTCAACAAAAAATTCTAAAAATTTGTAACAAGCTTAGGACTGGTCGTGGAATTTCTTGGACTGGTCAGCCAGTGCTAGGACTAGTCGATCATAGTTCAAGACTAGTCGAGAAACAATCTATTCACTTATAAATTGAGTCAATTGATTTATGTATTCAAAATGACCTACCCTAAGGTCAATCTAAGGTCATTCATACCTTATCCATGATGTATGAACATTGAAACTTCTTTTCCTTTGGTTGATAGATGATCTTTGAAGTTCACGAAGCTTAAGGTCTTGACATATATAGAAGCTTAAACTTGAGATCTTTTGAAGCTTGAATTTGTAGTTACATTGAAGCTTGAGCTTAAGGTACTCGAGTTATACTTCACCTTGAGTCTTGAGTACTTGTTCTTGCATTAGAAGTTCTTGAAGTAAAGACCATTGTCCTTATACATGATTTGCATTGTCTTGAATATGTAGATCCACTACACAAGACACAAATTCCAAGAGGTTTTGGCTCTACAAAATTTGACAATTATAGGGGCTGAAAACCATAGCACTTATAGTATGGCACACCATCATGACCCGTATGCATCATTGAGTGATTGGATTGCATTTGTGTGTGTAACGTCCCAGATTTTTTCCAACTTGGCGATGGACATCCTTAGGCACTGGATCAATCATAATACCTTTTTACCTTCTCAAAACTCAAATCATAAAGCCTCAAATCCCTTTTCAACCCATTTCCATCAAAAATCTCACTTTGTACCACCTAATTCTTAAATTTTTCTAAGTATTTTCATATTAGACAGTAATCTAAAAGTTTAAATGATGAAGAACAATAATTAAACTAAAATTTACAATAAATAATAAATATATAAATAAAATAAGTTTTTTGACCATTAACCTTATGGAATGTCATAAAATAAATAGGTTATTTAGATATATCAGCTTCTCCTACCCCAAAATCATATATTTTACGTCAAATAACTCATCCTGGTTAGCAAGATATGCTCGTTTCAAAAATCATGGGGCAAAAACAACACACTAGGTGTGCAGCACCTCTGCCAGATCAGTGGGGCCCTGCCTGGCCTCACAGCGCCTGGGTGGTGGCGCTGCAGAAGCACCAAGTTTTAGTGCACCCACGCTGCAGATTTTTTGTACTTTTCGATCGACTTCAAAAAGTCATATCTCATTCGTTATAACTCCGATTTAGGTGATTCAAAAGTCAGATTAAAGCTTGATAAGTGTAGTTTTATATAAAAATAAGAAAAAATATAATAAAAATTTTAATATAATTGAATCTAGGTTGATGTGACAACTGTCCAAAAATTATTAATTCGAACAGCTGCTACTTCTAGAATTTTTAGAATTTTTCTACAACAAGAAATCTAATGAAATTTGGTAGAGATGAAGTAAACTTGATGATGAACTACCAAAAAAATAATTAAAATAATATACTAACTAAAAGTGTCAAAAGGGGGCATAGAACTGCCTTAGGACCTTATTCTGTCGTAATTAGGGTAGAATTTGGTTAAGTACTCAAATGAATAATTAGTAGAATTAGCTTGGACCACTTTAAATATGAACTGCAAGACCCAAAACCATTAAGATCGCTGACTCGACATTACCTTAAGACCTTGGAGCAATATCAAAACCCAGTTGCTCTCGGAAGCACATTGAAACTCCGTATCGGACCTGGACCGCGCGTCCAAAGTCTGATTACGATGAAACTATACGGTTATGACCGCCTTACTGGACTTAACAACCATCTCAAAAATTAAGTCCCAATAATATCCAGAAATGCACAATTTAAGCCCGGAGTGAAGTATGTGAGAAACGCGAATACCTTTAGGAAATGAACTGAAACTTAAGTGAATTGAGTCGTTCGCTTGTAGGCCGAATCTAAGGATTCAGACCGTCAGATTTTGACCCAATTACACCCTCAGATCAGAAAAAATTTCTAACATAGGTCAGTGCACTTGTGACCCAGATCAAGTATCGATGACCGTTGAACTGAAACTGGTCCCCCGCGACTGATCCACTAATCCGATCGGACCGAGATCTTAACCTGACCTAGGTCCAATGTTAAGAAGATTAAGTCTGACCGCATACAGGAAAGGGGCCTCCACATCAGCTCCGTTGGATTGAAACGGCCAGTCTTTGGCTATAACCTAAGTATACTATGGCCCTGGGGCCATTCCCATCAGTTCTGAGCCTATATAAGGGCCTTAAACCCTCTCTCTCCCACTCCATATGAATTTACAAAACCCTAGGAGAGAGAAGTGAGTAAAGAGAGAGAAAGTGAGAGAGAAAGTGGGAGAGTTCCTGGGATTCAATCTCATCACTCCACATGCCGAATTGGCTGTCCATATCGCTATCCTGGCGATTCCGATTCTGTTCTTGGGTAAGAAATTCTAACCCTAATCTGTTTTAGAGATCCAAATAAAGTATGTGATGAACTAGCTAACCTATTTCAAGTAATAGGAAGCCGTCGTGTTATAGACGAAGACTTAGAGTACAAACTGAGTTTGATATGAGTCACCAGCGTAAGGTGCGGACTATAAACATTTAGGTTATAGTTTTCAAGGTTTTCAATGTCAGTAATGGTTTATGACTGGCTTGATTGCTGCCACATGTGCTTAGATATGATGTTTTCCATATATTACATATAGATATAAACTATGTTGAGTATGATGCGTTTTATGTGTTTGTTGAAATGTCTGAACGACTATGGAAATATGATTGGTGCTTGCCATACTTGTAAATTGAGAATATATGATCGTTGTATGAGTGGCAGCTCCTTTGCGAAAGGATTTGCCCTAATGTCTGTTGAAACTAATATATTACACGTATGTGTAATATGTAGTCTAAGTGTTTGATAAAATGCCTGTATGAGTAATTAGTTGATGCTTTGTATTTACGAGGGTTGTTGAGATAGGATTCTCAACTACCTTAGCTATATGTATACTTTTCTTCATGTAGCTTTAATTTTAAGTGCATGTTTTGTGTAGCAAAAGTATATGTAGAATATCATGTTATATGTGTTGAATAATATGCTCAAATGATATTTACATTGGAATTCGTTGTTAAATGTCGTATGACTATCATGTATGCTTACTTCTTACATTTGACTGTGATTGGGACTATAACATAGTCCAGGCAATTGGTAATAATTCTTGTTTGAGTGGCGGAGCTAGTCTCACCACATGAGACACGTTCAATGAATCCGAGTCGTACGATGGTTGTCGATAGTGGTACCATGTCAATTAGTTCAGCGTACGCTAGTACCAATCGAACTTGTCAAGTAAACCGATTGCCCTACTGTGTGTTTACCATGTATGAACACTACTGCATAAACCTAAGGTACCCCTTACCAATGTAAAGACCCATCTCAACCATGGTACCACGATCCATTAAGACTCATGAGCTAGACATGATGGTATGGGACACCGTGGTCGAGCTGTCAGCCTACGCTGGGGTGACGAGCCTCCCCGTAGTGACCAGTGAGTAACCCAAACTCGTGAGCCGAATATGGTGGTATGGGATGTTGTATTCGAGTTGTCGGCCTACACTGGCACAGCCTGGCTGTGGTCCCCAGTCGGGTTGGTGACGAGCCTTCAAAAATAAACTACTATTTGATAGGGTGTTAGTGGAGTGACTTCGAGTATGAAATAGGCCTACCACGGCACAGCCTGGCTATGGTCCCCAGTCAAGTTGGTGACGAGCCTTCGAAAATAGACTGTCAGTTGGTAGGACGTTGGTAGTAGTGACCTGAACTTGCCTATCATATGTGGGTAACTAGGATTGACGACCTTAGAAGGATCATTCTTTAGGTAAATGATACAAGGGAGGTACATTAGCTTTCTAATCCTACTGTATGAAAAGGTCTAATAAGAACTCGGTAATCACACTCATGCACCGCATTGTAAGTGCCTTTGGCGTTGGCGTTGAGCATAGAGGAATGGGTGCATGCCACAACCGTAAGAGCAAGATCGCAAAGGGAGTGCTGGCGAGGGCGTGCATCATTAATACATATCATGTTTACATTAACCAGAATACTTAGGGATGCTTACTTGTATTGTTGTATCATTACTGCTTGATTGAATTGATAACATGTTAACCTTTGCTTTATAGCTCCACTGAGTTGATCACTCACTCCCACGTTCTGGGACGGTGCTTTAAATACCAACCAGACCCTGTTGTGGTTGCAGATGATGGCAATGCTTACAAAGCAGAGCCGGTCTTTTACAATAATGAGGAGTTCTCCTATATGCAGTTATCAGGTGGGTCTATGTAGACCATGTTCTGATCGACGAGGTTACAGGGATACTTATTAGACACCATTACACTTGTCATTTGTTTTGTACTTTTGGAACACCCGTGTATATTCATTTTGTTTATTTTTGGAGTATACATGTATATATTTAACCTGTAACATGTTCACACTCTGGAGACTTACAACAGTTTATATATTTTATATATCTATCACAGTCTTCCACTTACGAAATTTAACTGTCTCTGGAGTATGATATGCTTATTTAGCTTAATCCCATTCATGTTTAATGTGCTAATACAGACAACATTTAATCATTATTATCTATATTGCATAAGTGATGTGTTGGAACTCGGGAGCCGAGCTTCTGCTCGACCCCCAATTTTCAGGGCGTTACAGTGTGTGTGGTCATTGGGTTGACATGATAAAGGGATGGAGTTTTCCCTTCTTGTGTGGTTGGAGCTAGTGCATGATTGGTATGAATGACACATGCATCTGGCATCACATCTCATGGATATTGTTGCCCTTGCTTCATCAGGGCCCTTCCTCCACAGGGGTATTCATGGATGACCGTATGTGGACACTGAAAATGTTACTTGAGCATATAGGGTGCATAGGATGCTCATGGGTGAGATTCCCAAAACTTCCGTGGTACCAAGGATCTGCCCTAGCGCCGTAACCAAGTGGAAACTATAAGCGTATGAAGGTCTTACACCGTTAGGTCGCGACTCCCACTGTCGCGTAGTCAGTTAGGATGGGATGTGGCCTTATTCGCCTGTGAGAGAGGGTAATTGTTAGGCTGAGTTTAACTAACTTGTGAATGGGTCCGCTACTACGAGCACTACCGGTGTCCGCGAGTTGGTAGTGAGGTCTCCTACGCTCGTTTGACTGTGTGGGTCTTTAAAGTGGTAGTCATCCTGCAGTGTACTGGACCCTGGTAGATTCCTTATGATGGAACTGTACTGACTTGTGGATCAAATATGATGACTAACATCACTTCACATCGCATTTGCATGAGCTATATAAGCCCTTTATGCATTGCCTTGGTATGACGCCCAATACTCATTCCATTGTATTCATGACAAGCCTCAGTAAGGCTAGTGATATTGACTTTGATCATGTTTCCCTTCTTGTATCTCCTATTATTCTTCTACGCACCATTGTCACACACTTCCACCACCCTCTAAGCTTATATAAGCTTATGCACAATTGATGCGTGCAGGAGATCCTAGGTCAGCATCGTAGCGGCAGAGCTTGGATAGGAGTTGAACTGTGGACCCCAGTGTTGCAGATCTTCTTCCTTCTTCTTTTTTCATTAGATGTATTTCCTTTCAGCTATGTACTTGAAAAGTTCAAATTTATAGTGGATTTTATAATGTGCCCCTTTGTTATTTTCGAGATTTACTTGCTATGACCTTGGGTATGCTCGCATTTGAATGAATATACAATTATGAAAATCCTCCTTGTAGGATCCTAGGATCAAAACCTGCCTCAGGAGCCGAGAATGGGGTACTACGGACGCTGTTGCGGCCAGAACCGGCTATCGGGTTCCTTGTGAGTCTGGTTATCGAGTTTGGGGCATGACAGAGTTGGTATCAAAGCATAGCAAGTAATTCTAGAATAACTTGGGATAACATCATATATCTGTTGTAAGCCTAGGACAAGTAGTGTCCCGAGAGCCTTTCTTTCGTTCAAGTTTGCAATATTCTGACCCTACTCGTCATTGTCTTTATTTTTTTGTAGACGATGTCGCCCAAGTGGGGCGCTCATGGCCGTGGTGCTCATGGCCGTGGTTCTCATCTTGCTTCGGTGACCCGTGCTACCCGAGCGCACTTCGCTCCCGTCTTAGAGGATCTGATTCCTGAGGTTCCATTTTCAGCCTCCTGTTGCTCCTATTCCCCTGCCAATTCCCTCATCTGAGCCTACTGTTCCGATTACAGAGGCTCCTGCTCTATCAGCCGCACCCGTGCCTCTTCCCGAGGTGAGTGTCGCTCCTGATTTCCCGACAGTGTCAGTCAATGTCGAACATTTTCAGCAGTTGATACAGCTTGTCACTGCCGCGTTACAAACTCATCAGCCTGCACCCGTTCTAGTTTCTGAGCAAAGCGATTAACCACTCACTAGCACTATTTTCAGAGAGTTCAGGCAGCATGACCTCCGAGATTCAGGGGTGAGCCAGACCCTTCTGCCACCAAGGCTTGGCGCATAGAGATAGAGCAGATTTTTTACACGATGCAGTGTCCAGCTGACAACGTGTTTCCTTGGCGACTATTCCCATGAGAGAGACCTATAGGCTTGCCTTACCCCCTGAGTTGTCCGCGATCCACGACGTGTTCCATGTTTCTATGTTGCAGAAATATGGGTCGGACACTATTCCTGTGATTGATTGGCAGCCACTTGAGATCCATGAGGATGCTTCCTACATTGAGCAGTCAATTCGTATTCTTGATCGGAAGGATCAAGTCCTCAGGACAAGGTCATTCCCTTGGTGAAAGTGCAATGGGGTCATCATTTGGAGGCCGAGGCGTCTTGGGAACGCGAAGCCGAGATTAGAGAGCGTTATCCCCATTTATTTGTTGATTGATATACGCAAATTGTATTACCTTCTCTTTTGATGATTGCTATATGATGATGGTGTTTGCTTTTCATTTTGTCCTGCATTGGTCAATTTCAGGGATGAAATTTCTTATTGGTGGGGAGGGTTGTGAGACCTGACCCGAGTTCGCATGTGTGCATGTGTGTGTGTGAGTATGCATCTTATTCATCATGGTCTCACGGTCCTACCAGTCGAATCCCGATGACCCACGAGCCTTGGATAATGCTTGCGGTCATCCTTGATTTCGATCATATAGACCGGACTCGAATTGACCTGAGACCTATGCCATTGTGATCGCAACGTTGCCGCGGTTCTAACGCCGCGTCTCGTTCATAAATCCGATATGTAGATCAAAAGTTGTATACATTTCATTATATGACCATTGATCATGTGGCCCACTTAAGTGGAATGCATGTGGACTACCATCACCCTTGGCACAAGTTCCAAGGTACACTACCCACACACTACACAATTGCATGAAACTAACACCACTAACCACAAACACCACCAAGAGGCCTACTCTAACCTACAACTTTGTAAACTGCTCCTTATGATAATGATGAATTCTCTTACAAACCCATCATGGTCTCTCTTTCTCTCTCTTTATTCTCTCCCTCCGCTAGCAGGACCCGAACAGCCGGACCGAGGAACTTCAGGAACCTCAATCCCAATCCCTCGGCTGATGGTATTTCTCCCCGTACCCGTCACCATAGAGCGGCCAAAGCCAATAAGTTACGAGAAAAGTGAGACTAGATAAAGCGTCAAAGCCCTCGGAGCTGGTGCTGGTATAGGATCAAAAACTCAACAACAGGAGCGAGTCAAGTGAATCGCCTCATTTTCCTCCGTTGCTGGAATTTCCAGCAACTTCCCTTCCATCTCCTTCTTTTCTCCAGCCCCTTCTCCCTCTAATCCCCCACCATCTAGCCCTTGGAACATGATCTCAACCATAGATCTATAACCCTTGGAGCTTAAGGAGCTTGGAGATAGGAGAATCTTGAAGATTCAAGGTAGGTGATTCATGGGATTAGTCTCTTTCCTTTACTCTTGCATAAACCTTTTTCATTTGATTGGGAGTATGTAGGACCCACCAATCAATGGTGGAGGTCCTACATGACTCCATGAGTGTGGCTAACAACCCACTTTATGCATGCATGATTGTCATGATGGGGCCATTCTCCATGGACCCCATCATGAGATTTCCCTTTGATTTTTAGGTTTGTGGTCATCTAGACCCTTGATCCTTGGTGGAGATGGCATCTCCACCATTGAATTTTGATTAGAGGATGCATGCATGGGTAGATCTTGTAATCCCATCAATATAGTGATATGTGTGGTTTATGATGAAGGGAAGGGCCTCAATGTGGTGGAGCCCCTTCCCTTATGGCCGATTATTACTATTCTTTTATTGATCTATTATTCTCAAATGTGTGTGGCCCACCTTGTGGCATGGAGGCATTCAGACCATCTAAAGAGAGTGGAAGCCCATGTCTGTCCACTCTATGAACATAGGTGCCCCATTTGCTCCTTTTTGGACACATGCAATGGATTTTATGGCATGGATTAGGTCTGGATATTTGTGGGGCCCACTAAAGTGGACCACAACTCAAATTCCATAGGGTGATTTCATCTTATTTTGGTTCCTATGCTCATTTTATTTCATGCGCATGTTGCTACCCAGAAATTTTCTAGACAGATTTTTGTTGGACTTTAGGCTTGAATTTGGGACTGATTGGGGGACCTTTTGTACCCATCAAATATACTTTTCTGAAAGGTGGGAATCTCATCTTGATGTCCCCCAAATTTCAGCTTCATATGACCTTTATTAGGGTCCCAAAGGTGTGGTCCAAGTGAAGTGGACAGTCTGGATTTTCTGCACTGTTCTAGTAAAATTCCACCCTGGACAGGTTGGAATTCCAAAATTTATTAAAATACATTTGGGTATCTAAAAATTCTAAAAAATTACAGGGAGGTGATCCACCCATGGTAGGACCCACCTACAACATTTTGGGGCCAATGGACACCTGTACGCACCATGGTGGTGACTAGACTGGCCCATTACAATATGGTGTCCACGTCAGTCCAATTTTCAGGACAGATTAATTTCTTTAAATAAATTAAAATATTTATAGATGTCCAAAATTCTAAAATTTTGTGGAGGTGTGGTACACCCATCTTGGAACCCACCTACCAAATTTCAGGTCCAATGGACACTTGTGTACACCGTGGCAAGGGCTGGACTGGCCCATCACGTTGGGACATTCAGGTCTGTCCGATTTTCTGGACAGACTGTTTTGTTTAAATTAATTAAAATACTTATGAATATTCAAAAATTTTAAAATTTTGTGGGGGTGTGGCCCATCTATGGAAATATCTCTGTAAAATTTTAGACCCAAATGACATTTGATCCGGCCGTGGTGCGGCCGGGAGTCGCCAGCTAGACAGGGACGCCCAGCCTGGGGTGTCCAGCCTGGGCTAGCCGTCCATCCTGCTTCGTGGGCCCACCTTGATGTGTTGTATACTCCACTACTCATCCACGTGGGGTCCTTAGGAGATTCATCATCCTCCTTTTATTTGGTATTCAATTGGGGCGAATTGGTAGATTTTTGGGCCAGATACCCCAGGCCCATAGGGCTGCCTACACATGGGATATCCCTGCCTTAGGCTACTACTGGGCTTACATTCCAACGGCCTGGCCCACTTAATATATGTGTTGCATATCTTCTCTCATCTAGTGGGACCCACAGTAATGTGTGTGGGCCATCAGGGATTAAATATCTAAGAAATATTTCTATTGTTAGACTCCAACCAACCCAAAAATTTGGGTGGGCTGGAATTTGGCATTGAGCCCAATAATTGTTGCCTATAAATGTTCTTTTGGGGCAACATGGCCCACTAGATTTCAGGAGGATTTAAGTCAGTATCTTACCATTTTATTTTTATTTTTGGGCTTAATTAGTACACTTTTAAGACCCATCTTAAATGGGTTTTATTAGAACAATATTCATAGTTGGCTATTGGGTTTCCTAGACCCAATGTCTTAAAACTTCCTTGATAAACCTCTGACCTTTGGCCCTATATTTAATACACTATTGTGATGGGTTTTATGGGCCAAAATACTCAAGTAGTTGGCCCTTGCTTGCCCATTAAAGTAAACCATACTGGGGCCAAGATGTGAGGCCCAACTTACTTGTTTTAAATATAAGGATCACCTATATGTTGGAATAATGGGCTGCCCATTGACCCACTACAATGAGTGGACTCATGATCTTTATGGTTGGGCCCAACCTTGCTTGAGGGCCCACCATATTGCCTATGCGTTGGGCTTTGAGTATAAGCCCACTAGGCCATAGATTGCCTTAGGCCTTGGGCCTTAGTTTATGTTCGAGTAGTGGCAAGCTACATCTTGGGAACCAGTTGAGGTTAGATGTCCTCCTGGGTGGTCCTAAGGTAGGCCCATGGGTTCTTCTATGGGTGGTTAAAGGCCCACCATAGGCCCTAGGCCATTTGTTTAAGGATCAATGTGAATGTATGTGGAACCTACCTTAACGCATGTTTGATCCAGGCCATCTAAGCCTTGGATCGCCCAATCATGGAGGCACTCTTTACCTTAGATTGCTACTGGATTTACTATCCAGTAGCAGGCCCACTTGATCTTTTCTTGATGTATACACACCCTCTATCTAGTGAGGCCTCCTGTGAATATTGTTGGCCTTCATGAGATCATTCCCACTTATTTGACGAATTTCTGGGCTTTAGCAGGCCCAAGAAGCTGAGTGGGCCGAACGTTTATTAAGAGGCCTTAAATGTACATTGTTATGGTTGAAACTTTATTGGACATGGGACCCACCATATTGAGAACTTGTGTGCGTGTTGCATGCTTATATTTTATAATCTTTGGGTTATTTAGTGCATTTTTTCGGGTCACCTTTAGTGATTACATGAGGACCCCATCTTAGATCAAATTTTTGGGACATCCCTTAGGCCCAGAGTGGGCTGGGACGTCCTAGCTTAGCCCAACCATACATTGGGCTGACTTCCACCATTTTGATGGACTTGTAGGCTGAGGTAAGGATAATATTAGGCTATTGGTTGCCCACTTAAATTGCTAGTTATTGGGTTGATGTAGTGGGGCCCATTTCATCCAAACTTAAACTTATTTAGTCGTATATTGTGTACTCGGGATGCCCACCAAGTCCAACTCAATGCATGGATTCTATGGCCATTGGGAATTGAGCTTTGGGCCTTAATTCTCCTCTTAGGGCCCATGTTGTTAAAATTGGTATTATATCTTTTTATGGCCTATTATGAGGGATATATATATATGTGGTTACCTGTGTTCTTATCTTGAATGTAGGGCCTTGGGCCTTGTATCCATATAGTTCGTGGTTAAGATGTCTCTTGGGGAATGGTGGTTAAATGTCTCCATTATGGACCCCTCTAAGCCCGATTGTATCTAAATGTGATTAGATGCTCATCTTAAACTCTTGCTAGACTCACTTCTATGTTACTTAGACATGTAGTTGTATGCTTAGTTTTGTGGGCTACCCTAGGTAAATGGGCCCCCACTAGAGGTGGTATTCCTTATGGATATTATCTAAATACCTAGTCTTAATCCCTTCTTTAATAGGAGTGTATTACTTTGTATATCACCACATAATGCGTCTAGACCCATCTTCATGGCCTATGTGCATTATTGTATGCTTGGATGATATAGTGTGTGGTTATGATTGTGTCATTGGGCATTGCATGTTGCCTTCCTGAGGGACGTAGTATTCCCTCTTGAGCAGGTTGGATGCTTGGAATTGATACATAGTTGATGGTGTAATTCATGCATCTAGCATTGCATAATATATGAGCATTATCACCCTCGCTTCATCAGGGTTGTAGCCTCCACATATACATCGTGGATGGCCATGTTTGGACACCGAAAATGTTACTTAAGCATACCAGGTGCATAGGATGCCCATGGGTGAAATTTCAAAAACTTCCATGGTACCAAGGATCTGCTCTAACACCGTGACTGAGTGGAATTTATGAGTTTACGAGGGCCTTATACCATTAGGCTGCGACTCCCACTATCGTGTAGTCGATTGGATAGGGGTGTGACCTTACTCGCCTGATGTAAGGGGGCATTGCTAGGCTGAGTCTGACCAGCTCGTGAATGGGTCCGCTACCTTCAGGCCTTACTGGTGATTGGCTGTCCACAGGCAGGGTAGTGAGGTCTCTTACACTCGTTTAACTGTGCGGGGTCTATAGAGCGGCAATCATCCAGCAATGTAATGGACCCCGGTGATTTCCTTATGATGGAAATGTACTTGATATGTGGATTGGATATGAGCACTGAATTTACTTCACATTGCATTTGCATCGGCTATGTAAGCCTCATAATGCATTACAGTACTCATTACATTACAGTACTCATCGTATTACAGTACTCATTGCAATACAATACTCATTGCATTATATAGCCTGAGTATGGCTTCCTGCATTATCGTACTGCCTTGGTATAGTTTCTTGCATTCATGATAGCCTTGGTAAGGTTAGTGGTATTGGTATTGATCATGACTCCCTTCTGCATTCTCTATCTTCTTCTGAGCACCATTGTCATACACTTTCACCACCCTCTAAGCTTTCTATAAGCTTATGCACGATTGATGTGTGCAGGAGATCCTAGGCAGGCGTCGTAGTGGCAGAGTTTAGATTAGATCTGAGCTTGAGGACCCAGTGTTGCAGACTTCCTTTCTTCCTTCTATTATCTTATATATGTCCTTTTGGAACCTTATGGATACTTGTAAAAGTTTAAATTCATAGTGAATTTTGTGATGTGTGCCTTTGTTATTCTAAGATTTACTTGTTGTGATCTTGGGTATGTTCATATTGGTAATGATTATACTATTATGAAAATCCTCCTTGTAGGATCCCAGGATCGGAACCTGCATCAGGAGCCGAGATGGGGTACTACGGAGGCTGTTGCGGCTAGAACCGGCCATCGGGTTCCTTATGAGCCCGGTTACCGAGTCTAGGGTGTGACAGAAGTTGGTATCAGAGCATAACAGGTAATTTTTGAATAACTTGGGATAGTATCACATATTTGCTGCAAGCTTAGGACGAGTAGTGTCCCAAATGCATTTTCCTCGTTCCGTTTGAACCTTCAAGAATTTTAATTCCTAGATGTCCATCACCTTTGTTCTTTCTGTAGACCATGTCATCTAGTCGTGATGCCCTTAGCCGTGGTGCCCATGGACATGGTTCTCATTCCGCTCTAGCGATCCGAGTGACTTTTACTCCACCATCTGAGATTCTTATTTTCCCTCTGAAGCCTGTCGTACCTATTCCTGAGGCTCCTGCCGTTCCTGTGCCTCCGTTAGAGGCCAGTACTACCCTCGCTTATCTGAAGATTCCTGTAGGAGCTGATCATCTCCAACAGTTGATGCAGATCGTCACTGATGTTCTTCAGGCCCGTCAGCTCATTCCTGAGACGCCCGGACAAGTAGAGCAGGAGCACGCAAGCCCCCTTTTACGAAATTTGACTTTGCAGCGAGCCCCAATGACAGTGTATTTACTTCAGGGAGAAGGCCGAAAGAGGAAGGTGCATTCCACTAGCTGCTATCAGCGACAGTATTGTCAACATATGAGACGTTTAGGGTTTCGACTACCAGCGGCACAGCCAGTGCCATCTTCTACCCAGTTAGCTTCATCATCATCGCAGCCAGCAGTCCCTTCTTCTAGATCATTAATCGGAGTTTGTTTCGGTTGTGGGCAGACCGAACCCCGTAGGCGCAAGTGTCCCCATCAACAGGATGGACCTTCGCAGCGATCGCAGTAGCAGCAGAGACCGCAGATGCAGAGTAGACAGATACCTCCCCAGCCACCTCAGGCTTGATTTTGCACAACCCAGCAGGACCCTTAGTTATTAAGGGAGTCGTTATGGGTATTCTCCTTATCTCCGTATGTAAGTCTTGTGTTTTGGTACGTCGCACCCCTTTTGTATCCAAGGGCTTTTGTTCACTCAGATTACTATTAAAGTCTACCATTAATGATTGTCAGTATCAACATTTTTGGGAAGATCGCTGTGTTAGGCTGATGATATATCATGTTCTATTTTAGTTGGTGAGATGTTCTTGCCAGCTGAATAGTTTGATATTGCCAATGTTGAGCTTGTTAGCTTATTTTGTTGTCAAGGCAGTATTTCTGGTTAGGGATAGTAGGCCAGATTGTGAGTTTTGTGGCCGAGTGTGACACATGCCAGTATGTCAAGGTCGATCATCAGAGCCCCCTAGTCCCTTGCAGTCGTTAAGCGTTCCAGAGTGGAAGTGGAGCTCGTATCGATGGACCGACTGGTGAGGGTAATCATTGAGGAGATTATGGACTACAGACGTCCTAGTTTCGATCATTTCAGACCGAGACTCCAGATTTACGTCTCAATTTTGGAGGAGTTTTCAGCAGGCCTTGGGGGTCACTTTGCATCTCATCACCGCTTATCATCCACGTTTGGATGGGCAGACCGAAAGGGTCAACCAAATCCTTAAGGATATGCTCAAAGCTTGTGTAATCGACTTTATGGGGAGTTGGGATGAGCATATGCGCCTCGCCGAGTTCATGTACAACAACTGCTATTAGGCGACTTTCGGCATGGCTCCTTTTGAGGCACTTTATGGTAGATCGTGTAGATCTCCTAGTTGTTGAGCCGAGGTAGGAGAGCATCGTCTCTTAAGTCCCGACCTTGTGCTGCAAATGTCGGAAGCTATTGATGTTATCAGACAGAGGATGTGAACAACTCAGAGCTGGCAGAAGAATTTTGTTGACCGTTGGCGTCGACCCCTCAAGTTTGCAATCGGGGAAATGGTATATCTCAAGGTCACGCCTATGAAGGGCGTGGTTCATTTAGTGTGAAGGGTAAGCTCGCCCCGAGATTTATTGGACCTTTTGAGATTACCGAGCGCGTGGGCACTGTGGCCTATAGGCTTACCTTACCCCCTGAGTTGTCCGCGATCCACGACATATTCCATGTTTCTATGTTGCGGAAATGTGGGTTGGACACTATTCCCATGATTGATTGGCAGCCACTTGAGGTCCGTGAGGATGCTTCCTACATTGAGCAGTCAATTCGTATTCTTGATCGGAAGGAGCAGGTCCTCAGGACCAAGGTCATTCCCTTGGTAAAAGTACAATGGGGTCATCATTCAAAGGTCGAGGCGTCTTGGGAACGCAAAGCCGAGATTAGAGGGCGTTATCCCCATTTGTTTATTGATTAATATATGCAAATTGTATTACCTTCTCTTTTGATGATTGTTATATGATGATGGTATTTGCTTTTTATTTTGTCCTGCATTGGTTAATTTCATAGATGAAATTTCTTATTGGTGGGGAGGGTTGTGAGACCCGACCCGAGTTCGGATGTATGCATGTGTGTGTGTGTGAATATGCATCTTATTCATCATGGTCTCGCGGTCCTACCGGTCGAATCCCGGCGACCCACGACCCTTGGATAGTGTTTGCGGTCATCCTTGAGTTTAGTAATGTAGACCCGACTCGGATTGACCCGAGGCCTATGCCATTACGACTGCATCGTCGCCGCGGTTCCAACGCCGCGTCTCGTGCATAAATCCAATACATAAATCAAAAGTTGTGTACATTTCATTATATGACCATTGATCATGTGGCCCACTTAAGTGGAATGCATGTGGACCACCATCACCCTTAGCACAAGTTCTAAGGTACACTACCCACACACTACACAATTGCATGGAACTAACACCACCAACCATAAACACCACTAAGAGGCCTAGTCTAACCTACAACTTTGTAAACTCCTCCCTATGGTAATAATGGATTCTCTTACAAACCTATCATGGTCACTCTTTCTCTCTCTTTATTCTCTCCCTCCCTCTTATTTCTCTCCATTGCTGGAATTTTCAGCAACTTCCCTTCCATCTCCTTCTCTTCTCCAGCCCCTTCTCCCTCTAATCCCCCATCATCTAGCCCTTGGAATATGATCTCAACCATAGATCTATAACCCTTGGAGCTTAAGGAGCTTGGAGATAGGAGAATCTTGAAGATTCAACGTCGGTGATTCATGGGATTAGTCTCTTTCCTTTCCTCTTGCATGAACCTTTTTCATTTGATTGGGAGTGTGTAGGACCCACCAATCAATGGTGGAGGTCCTACATGACTCCATGAGTGTGACTAACAACCCACTTTATGCATGTATGATTGCCATGATTGGGCCATTCTCCATGGACCACATCATGAGATTTCCCTTTGATTTTTAGGTTTGTGGGTCATCTATACCCTTGATCCTTGGTGAAGATGGCATCTCCACCATTGGATTTTGATTAGAGGATGCATGTATGGGAAGATCTTGTAATCCCATCAATATAGTGATAAGTGTGGTTTATGATGAAGGGAAGGGCCTCAATATGGCAGAGCCCCTTCCCTTGTAGCCGATTCTTACTATTCTTTTGTTGATCTATTATTCTCAGATGTGTGTGGCACACCTCGTGGCCTGGAAGTATCCAGACCATCCAAAGAGAGTGGAAGCCCATGTTTGTCCACTCTATGAACATAGGTGCCCCATTTGCTCCTTTTTGGACACATGCAATGGATTTTATGGTATGGATTAGGTCTGGATATTTGTGAGGCCCACTGAAGTGGACCACAACTCAAATTTCATAGGGTGATTTCATCTTATTTTGGTTCCTATGCTCATTTTATTTCATGTGCATGTTGCTGCCCAAAAATTTTCTGGACAAATTTTTGTTAGACTTTAGGCTTGAATTTGGGACTGATTGGGGGACCTTTTATACCCATCAAATACACCTTTCTGAAAGGTGGGAATCTCATCTTGATGTCCCCCAAATTTCAGCCCCATATGACCTTCATTAGGGTCCCAAAGGTGTGGTCCAAGTGAGGTGGACAGTGTGGATTTTCTGCACTGTTCCAGCAACATTCCACCCTTGATAGGTTGGAATTCCGAAATTTATTAAAATACCTTTGGGCGTCTAAAAATTCTAAAAAATTACAGGGAGGTGTCCCACCCATGGTAGGACCCACCTACAACATTTTGGGGCCAATGGACACCTGTACACACCATGGTGGTGGCTAGACTGGCCCATTACAATATGGTGTCCAGGTCAGTCCGATTTTCAAGACGGATTGATTTCTGTAAATAAATTAAAATATTTATAAATGTCCAAAAATTCTGAAATTTTGTGGAGGTGTGGTCCACCCATCTTGGAACCCACCTACTAAATTTCAAGTCCACTGGACACCTGTGCACACCGTGGCAAGGACCGGACTGGCCCACCATGTTGGGACATCCAGGTCTGTCTGATTTTCTGGACAGACTGTTTTGTTTAAATTAATTAAAATACATAGAAATATTCAAAATTTCTGAAATTTTGTGGGGGTGTGGTCCACCTATGGACATATCACTCTGTAAAATTTTAGACCCAACGGACATTTGATCCGGCCGTGGTCCGACCGGGAGTGGCCAGCTAGGTAGGGACCCCCAGGCTGGGGTTTCCAGCCTGGGCTAGCCATCCAGCCTGCTTCGTGGGCCCACCTTGATGTGTTGTATAGTCCACCACCCATCCACGTGGGATCTTTAGGAGATTTATCATCCTCCTTTTATTTGGTATTCAATTGGGGCCCATTGGTTCATTTTTGGGCCAGATACCCCAGGCTCATAGGGCCTACACATGGGATATCTGAAAAGGCCTAGCTATATGTCCTAGAGGGGGGGTGAATAGGACTATGCCAAATAAAACTTATAACAGCGAAATTAAAAAGAATATGATAGCCAAAATAAATCACAATGCAGGAAAGTAAAACAACCTCAAAATTTAGATCTTGAGAGGTTGATACAAATGTTGTTCTAAGGACAACCTTACACCAAAAATCAGAATTTATGGTAGGACAACCTTATTTCTAAAAAGATCTTTGTATCAAATCTCAAACCAAAAAGGCATACAGAAATAAACACAAACTGAACTGAAATAAATTATAATCACAAATGTATTGTTCTAGGGACAGCCATACACCATAAAAATGGCAGGGCAATCTTGCTGGAACAATTTTAAAGGAAATTAAATATCAAGCTGATAAAGGAATAGCAGAAAATAAATTCTAAACTATTACAAAATTCCCACAATGCTTGAATTAAATGATTACAACATTCACCACCATACATACATCCCACAAATAAATAATTAAAGATTAGAAGTATAAATCATTCAACCACAACACAAGGGATTATAGTGGTTCGCCTGTGTGTTCACCAACTGTTAAACAACAGCCACACAGAATGCTACTCCACTCCTAATATCCTCACACAGGGGATATTAGCGTTCACTAACAAAATAGGTTTTCACAGGTTCACCCAAAACCTTTACAATTGTGTCTTTGTCTGTGGGCTTACACAATTAAAAAACCCCACTTCTGAGTTTTCCTGGCTCTCCTCAGATAACCAATACAACAAGATTTTTCTGGCAAATCTTGAAAGAAACCAAAACAGAAAGGAATTTACAATTAAATGTAAAATACCTGATTATCTCCTTCGTTGTAGCAGCCCGGTAGAACCAAGTCAGAGTAGATGATTGAATGTCCAAGTTCAATGTCCAGTACTCAATTACAATGGTTCTAGTTCTAATAGATTTTAAATTAAACCAAATAGGGCTTGCCTTAATTGATTTTGATTCCAAAGAAAGGGAATAACAATTCCTCTTATCAAATTAGATTGGAATAGCAGAAACAAAATCAATTAAATAAAGCTAAAGAAAGAGAATATTAAATAAGCACAGTTAGCTTAGATGGAGCACAGAATTATCTCTCAGAAGTTTGACGAAGATTGGCTTGAATGGATTAATTAACTCCATTTATTCTTTTGAGGTTCGTGCTCTATTTATAGGTGAGCAGATCGCGTCTTCGACTGGTCTAGGGAGCTCTTCGACTAGTCAAAGAATTAACAGATATTTGAAAAAATCGGGCGGGATAAGCTTTGACCGTTCTACGACTGGTCGAAGGTCTCCTTCGACTGGTCATAGGTCACCTTCGACTGGTCAAAGGTCTCCTTCGACTGGTTGAAGAACCTAAATTTCATCGCTGGACTTTGAGTCGAAGACTTTCGACTGGTTGAAAATGCAGTCGACACTGTTCCTTCGACTGGTCGAACAGATTCCTGAACTAGTCGAAACCTAACAGAAAATATCCGAATTTTGTAACAAACTCACGACTGATCGAGGAATTTCTTAGACTGGTCGAAGCAAAGCTAAGACTAGTCGAAGAAAGCCTAGGACAAGTCTTAGAACTGCCCAAACTCATATAACTTAAACATATAACTTATGTATCCAAAATGGCCTACTCCTAAGGTCAACCTAAGGTCAATCTAACCCCAATCGTGAAGTAAGGACATTGAAACATTAGGAACAAGTGACCTTGAAGTTTAAGCCTTGAAGTCTTGATGTAGTTCAATCTTGAAATCTTGATGTAGCTCAACCTTGAAAGTGTATTGAGTTCTTTACGAACGGCTTTGTATGCTTCTTGAAGTCTTGCATTCTTGAGACTTGTCTTGTGAGCAATACTTGCAGTCAAGGTTGATCTTTAAGTGAATCTTTGTACTTGTGAGCTTTGCTTGTTGTGAGCTTTGCTTGTTCATGAATGTTGATCTTTGAGAGAGCTTCACTTATGCAAGTTATATAACAGTGATTTTGGCACCACAAATTTGACAACAGACAGGGATATAAACTATAGCACTTACAATATCCCTGCCTTAGGCTACTGCTGGGCTTGCATTACAACAACCTGGCCCACTTAATATATGTGTTGCATATCTTCTCTCATCTGATGGGGCCCACAGTGATGTGTGTGGGCCATCAGGGATTAAATATACTAAGAAATATTTTTATTGTTGGACTCCAACCAACCTAGAAATTTAGGTGGGCTGAAATTTGGCATTGAGCCCAATAATTGTTGCCTATAAATGTTCTTTTGGGGCAATATGGCCCACTAGATTTGAGGAGGATTTAAGTCAGTATCTTACTAATTTATTTTTATTTTTGGGCTTAATTAGTACATTTTTAAGGCCCACCTTAAATGGGTTTTATTAGAACAATATTCATAGTTGGCTGTTGGGTTTCCTAGTCCCAATGTCTTGAAACTTCCTTGATAGACCCCTGACCTTTGGGCCTATATTTAACACACTATTGTGATGGATTTTATGGGCCAAAATACTCAGGCAGTTGGGCCCTTGCTTGCCCAATAAAGTAAACCATACTTGGGCCAAGATGTGAGGCCCAACTTACTTGTTTTAAATATAAGGATCACCTATATGTTGGAATAATGGGCTGCCCATTAGGCCCACCATAATGAGTGGACTCATGATCTTTATGGTTGGGCCCAACCTTGCTTGAGGGCCCACCATATTGCCTATGCGTTGGGCTTTGAGTATAAGCCCACTAGGCCATGGATTGCCTTAAGCCTTGGGCTTTAGTTTATGTTCGAGTAGTGGCGGGCTACCTCTTGGGAACCAATTGAAGTTGGATGTCCTCCTGGGTGGTCCTAGGTAGGCCCATGGGTTCTTTTATGGTTGGTTAAAGGCCCACCATAGGCTCTAGGTCATTTGTTTAAGGATCAATGTGAATGTATGTGGAACCTACCTTAACGCATGTTTGATCCAGGCCATCCAAGCCTTGGATCGCCCGATCATGGAGGCACTCTTTGCCTTAGGTTGCTACTAGATTCACAATCCAGTAGCAGGCCCACTTGATATTTTCTTGATGTATACACATCCTCCATCTGGTGGGGCCCCCTGTGAATATTGTTGGCCTTCATGAGATCATTCCCACTTATTTGATGAATTTTTGGGCTTTAGCAGGCCTAGGAAGCTGAGTGGGCCGAATGTTTATCAAGAGGCCTTAAATGTACATTGTTATGGTTGAAACTTTATTGGACATGGGACCCACCATATTGAGAACTTGTGTGCGTGTTGCATGCTTATATTTTATAATCCTTGGGCTTATTTAGTGCATTCTTTCGGGTCACCTTTAGTGATCACATGAGGACCCCATCTTAGATCAGATTTTTGGGACATCCCTTAGGCCCAAAGTGGGCTGGGACGTCCTAGCTTGGCGCAACCATACATTGGGCCGACTTTCACCATTTTGATGGGTTTGTGGGTTGAGGTAAGGATAGTATTGGCCTCTTGGTTGCCCACTTAAATTGCTAGTTATTGGGCAGATGTAGTGGGGCCCATTTCATCCAAACTTAAACTTATTTAGTCATATATTGTGTACACGAGTTGCCCACCAAGTCCAACTCAATGCATGGATTCCATGGCCATTGGGAATTGAGCCTTGGACCTCAATTCTCCTCTTAGGGCCCATGTTGTTAAAATTGGTATTATATCTTTTTATGGCCTATTATGAGAAATATATGTATGTGGTTACTTGTGTTCTTATCTTGAATGTAGGGCCTTGGGCCTTGTATCCATATAGTTCATGGTTGAGATGCCTCTTGGGGAATGGTGGTTAAATGTCCCCATTATGGACCCCTCTAGGCTCGATTGTATCTAAATGTGATTAAATGCTCATCTTAAACTCTTGCTAGACTCACTTCTGTGTTACTTAGATACGTAGTTGTATGCTTAGTCTCGTGAGCTACCCCAGGTAAATGGGCCCCCACTAGAGGTGGGATTCCTTATGGATATTGTCTAAATACCTAGTCTTGGTCCCTTCTTTGATAGGAGGAGTGTACTACTTTGTATATGTAACGCCGTAAAAATCATGGGTCGAGTAGCAACTCAACTCCCCAGTTCCAAAACATCACTTATGCAACATATATGTTTATGATTAAATGTTGTTCGTGTTAGTGCATTAATCATGAGTGGGATTATACTAAAACAGTAATTCATACTCTAGATCAATTTATACAACGCAAGTGGAAGACTGAAAGATGTATATAAACGTATATGAGCACAAAAGGATCACTATCGGTCTCTAGAGTATGAACACATCATTGAGTCACCATATACTTGTAATAGTTCCAGAGTCAAAATGTTAAAAATAGTTCAAATACAATGATAAGCCCTGTAGCCCCGTCGATCAGGACGGCCTAAGCAAAACCACCGGAGAACTGCATACACGAGAACGCATCCTGATCGCCATCGGAATCAGGTTCCACCTCTTGAGTCGTATCGTCATCTACAACTAAGACAGAGTCTAGTGTGTGTTCAGAACACCGTCCCAGAACATGGGAGTGAGTGATCAACTCAATGGAATCATAGAACAAAGGTTAACATGTTATCAACTCAGTCAAACAGTAATGATAAAGCAGGCATATCAGACATTCCTAGATACTCTTATTAATGCAAGAATGAAATATATTCATGATGCATGCCCTCGCCTATACTCCCTCGTGCGACACCATCTTACGGTCGCGGCATGCTTTCTTCTCTTTGTGCTCTTCAACCCGAGGCACATACAGTGCGATGTTATGAGCGTGATTACCAAGTTCTTATTAGTCCTTTTCATACAGCCGGATTTGGGAAACTAAGATACCTCCCTTATATCATTTTCCAAACAATGATCCATTCTAGGGTCATCAGTCCCAGCAATTCTCATATGATGTTACGGTTCTAGGTCACTAGAAAGGGCTCGTCGCCTCGATGCAGTGTAGTCCTAGTTTATACTCTGGTTGCTACGGAAAGGCTAGTCGCCTCAATGTAGGCTCAGAGCATGCTCGAGGTCACTACAAAGGGCTCGTCACCTTATCAGTGTAGGCCGACAGCTCGAATACAATGTCACATACCACCGTATTCGGCTCATGAGGTGGTGTTGCTCACTGGTCACTACTAGTGGACTCGTCGCCCCGGCGTAGGCCGACAGCTCGACCACAGTGTCCCGTACCACTATGTCCGGCTCATGAGTCTTAGCGGATCGAGGTACCAAGGTTAACGGGGTTTCCACTAGTGAGTTTAGTACCTTAGGTTCAAGCAAGAGAGTTCAAACATGGTGAACATACATCGGGTCAATCGGGTTACTTGAAGAACCCTACAAGTACGAGCGCACGACGAGTTGATCGACATGAAGTGCGTAAGCACTCCGTGTGGCCTAACCACTGTCGACAACCCTAGTACAGCTAGGGTTCGTCAAACACGTTCTACGTGACAAATAAATCTCAGCCACAAACTCAAACCCTATTACCGATTGTCTGGACTATAACATAGCCCCAATCACATTCAATCCTTAACCAGTAAGCATGTGAAGTAGTCAGAGTAGAATTAACCAAGTAGTTCAAACATGTTAACAAGCATGTTATAAAATGTGTTTGATAACATTCTGAAATGTGTTGAAATGTGTAGTCTAAGTGTTTGATAAAATGCCTGAATGAGGAAATGCTTGTTGGAATGTATTTAATGAGGGTGTTGAGATAGGATTATCAATCCCCTTCTCTATAATTACAGTTCCCTTTATGTAACCTTACTACTATGTGTTGTATAGATGAAATGCCTATGTAAGATAACATGTGTATTATGTGTTTGTTGAAATGCTCAACTAAGATTTATATTTAGATTTGGTTGTCACATGCTGTCATTGATTATCACTTGTGAATGTTATTGTCACATGCTGTCATTGATTATCACTTGTGAATGCTATTGTTTGAAGTATAATTGAAGCAATCGGTAATGATTCTCGAATAGTGACTGAGGTCATTTCACCACATAAGACATAGGCCCAGAATTGATGGGAATGGCCCCAGGGCCATGGTATACTTAGGTTATAGCCAAAACTCGTCTGTTTCAGCCCAACGGAGCACTTATGGAGGCCTCTTTTCTGCATACGATCTGGAGAAAGTTCCCTGACATTGGATCAAGGTCAAGTTAAGTTTTCGGTTCGATCGGATTTACAAATCGACCATGAAGGACCAGTTTCAGTTCAATGGTCGTCGTCACTCAACTAGGGCCACAAGTACCCTGACATGTGTAGGAAAATTTTCCTAATCCGAGGGTGTAATTAGGCTTGAATCTGATGGTTTGAAACCTTAAAGTTGGCCCACAAGCGAACGGCCCAATTCACTTAAATCTGAGTTCATTTTCTAGAGATATTCGCGTTTCTCACACACTTCGCTCCGACCTCAAGTTGTGCGTTTTTGGATACTATTAGAATTTAATTTCTGAGGTGGTTGTTAAGCCTAGTAAAGCAGTCATAACCATATAGTTCTGCGAAAATCAAACTTTTGACGTGCGGTTCAGGTCCTATGCGGAGTTTCAATGCGCTCCTGAGAGCAACTAGGTTTAGAGATTGATCCTAGGTTTCAGGGTAACGTAGTGTCAGCGATCCTATTGATTTTGGGTCTTGCAGTTCGTATTGAAAGCTGTCTAAGCTAATTCGACAGGTGATTTAGTTAAGCACTTAATTAATCTTTGTCTAATTTCTAAAAGATTTGGTCCTTAGTGATTTCTGCCTGAGATGGTACTCGAGTCTTTGTACGGATTTTTCTGGGACGTTACAGGCCCACCTAATTAGTCGATGTTCATGAATTAGATGGCCTATACATCCATTGAAAATGCATCGTTTTGATATTAATCAAGGCCATTATGAGATCCATGCCGAGTATTAGGTGGGGCACAGCATTAAATGCATAAGGGCATGTCTGCAGCAGGTTGCCTCCAATTATTGGTCTGATTGGTCTAGTTTTCATACACGTACCACTTTGGTGTCTATGCCACGATTCGGTTTTTCAATCCAATCCAAATAATTCGCATTTCAAAAAACAAAAGGGCCACTTACCTTTTTTAGATGAATATAATCGGAGTTCTGCCGTTGAAAGCTTTGATACCACTGTTGGGAAGTGCGGAAGGTGAGCCCTCAAGATCTGATGGTCTACACGAGTTTTGGAACCCTCACAAAGCAGAAGATTAACGCTCCAACGGCCTGCCTATCTACTACTGAAGCAGATAGATCTATTCACACCTCTCATCCTACGGTATAGATGGTCACGGATCACGATCTATGGATTAGATCGTCCCAAGGACAAGCCAAAATGGACAAATTATAGTGCACGCTATATATCTCTGTATACCCACCGTATTTCTAATGATTCATCTTACGAGATAGTCTCATTCTTTATATAGGAAGGGATGAGAGTTTGGATGAGACTAAATCATCCGGTCATATCCCTATCTCCCATCAAAAAACAAATTCAAAGTTGAATTTGAAAACTAACGGAAAAGAAGAGGACGGAAGAGACCTAAAAGCATGGGACGTACCTACTAGTGATTGCTCACCAGTGGGCCCCATAGGCCTATGTCCAACACACGATACTGCCTCAAGAGCAGGACTAAGAATTCTAGGTTTGCATTATCATGATTGTAAAGGTATAATCATCATCACTTAACACATGTACAATGTCACTATGAAAATTGCACAAGTATAATTTCTGAAATAAAATAAATGAATATGGAGTAATGTAATAAAAATCAAACATCCTCGGCTACTTCATGTGCACAATGATGTGGCCCAAATTACTGATGTTGTGTGGTTAGGATTTGAATAGATTTTTCTACCCAATTTAAGTAGTGCAGTCCGGGTGCATTTTATTTCCTAATCTATGGCCCGATTTGTAAGAGATTTGCATGCTACTCAATGGGTGATTTGTACCTTCTTATACATCGATTAATAGCTAAGGTCTGAATCTAAAGCAGTAGCAATTCAATAGACAATTAATATACTGGATGGAACAAGGAGTATTAATATTTAAAATTTGGTAAGTATGAATGTATGTCAATTTTGAAAAGTATACATATCAATGGAGTAATTTATATGGATCCAAAGATTAAAGAGATCAATCATAAATAATGATTAGACTAATCAATTTAAGCCGTGGTCCGAAGGATGGGACGCGTAGTATAAATGTGCCTAGGATGTAAATATAAGAATAGACCATAAAGGTGAACGGGTCATGAGCTGATCCGTGGCTTGTGAACATATGAAATGAAACTTGGGCCAAGCAAGTTTTTTTTTAATGGGTCTTGGGTCTGGACAAGGACTGAAGGCATTTAAATGGGTCATGTGTGTGGCCTAACTGTGATTCAAAAGATCAGTCACAAAATTAGACTGTGAATTTTGTAAGTGGATTAAGGTTTATGTAAATGGGTCATAAGCTAAATGTCGTGAGACGCGGACTTATTGAAGTCAGACAATTAACTAATTAAAATAAATAATGGACATTTAGGTGGCGAGGGAACATGTTAATGGTTGTAAGACGTGGAATGAGCTTGCAACGTGATAGCCAAAAGGCTAATGAGATGGACCGTGGTCTAATAGAATGGACTGCAACTATCCAAATAGAGTTTAAATGACCCACAGACAAACTAAATGGACCTTGGGCCAGGAAATAGGTCAAGAGTGAGCCATGGACCATGCAAGAGCGCTAAGGGTCGTGGACTAACCAAATAGGCCATGGCTTGTGAACCGGACCAAATGCAAATGGAATGTGCCTCGTTCGATCAAACGGGCCATAAGTAATGAAGATGGGTCTTGGCTATTGAGATGGGCCGATGACCCGTGCAAATGGGTTGTGAATACAAGATGAGATGAGCCTTAATCGCGTTAATAGAATATGTAGCGGCCACGTTCTTTGCAATAAACACAAACATAAAAAAAAATAAAAAAAATTTATGGGCTGTCCATCTTTTGAGTGTTCAAAACAAATGTTCAAAACAAGTGTTCAAAACAAATGTATATAGCTGGAGGGTTGTTGGACTATCGTCAAGTGTGTAATTTGGACCATTTATGGGCTGTCCATCTCAGACATGGCAAGATGGATGACGTGCTCAAGCCTTAGCCGATCATCAGGCAAGACAATTACATGCTTTGTCCAAAAAGGAAGGCAGATCTTATCCTCAAGTGGGCTAAAAGTATGTTGCGCGTGGGCAATGGTCGATGCATCTTAACAGTCCATTAATTTTGAATGTGTTTAGACCCGTGATTTCTACGAACTACTGAACAGCTTGGATCTCGCACGTATCTGCTAAGTTAACATATCAGAGTTTGAGCACAAGAAATGCATTTAGAAGCAATTGGAACCCAACTTGGCCCACCTTATGATAAGGGTGACCATTCCATATTAGAGCCCCCCTACAAACCACAAACGTTCAAATAATCATGCTAATTTATTTATTGCAGTCTTCTGATCAAGGCTATGTATACGAAACCAATCAAATATCTACACTAATTTTACAGGGACTTGATCACAATATCTAATGGTTTACGTTATTCAAAGGTGGCTCAACTCAATGAGAATGCATTAATTAGATTAGCCTCAAATCTTTCATATACTTGAGACATGTATTTCTTTTATCATTATATAAAATTATAATTAACTAAAATTAAAAAGAAAGATTACTTGATCATTGTCACCCTATCTTAAAATGCAAAACTACAACTCTATTTAAATATTTATATAAACTAGATGCCAATATAATACAAGCGATTCTACATTACACTTATTATATATTGTGATGTTTTAAATGAAATCCAAATGTGCTCCACATGCCGATTAATATTAGACACCAGAAATTGTCTTAAGATAGCTAGAAAAATTGGAAAAAATGATCAACAATGAGTAGACTGGCCAGTGACATAAAAACAGCTAGATTTAAGCCTCAAACAATTATCTAAAATCTGATAGATTTAAACACCTAATTTGCTAGTCAATTAAATAAAATTAACCATGAAATAAAGAGTTAGATTTTGGTGTGTTTAGAAGTCCAAAATATCTAGTGGAATTTTGAACCTTAATTGATGATTTTATTTTATCGTCCATTGTTGAATCAAAATCTCTCGTGCAATAAAATAAAATTTAAAAAAAAATCATAATTCATAATTCATCTACTAAGAATAAAATAAGACTAATAATAAATATATAAAAAGATTAGAAGAAAAACTCACATGCAACATGCATCCTTATTACTCTCTCTCTCACTCTCTCTCTCTCTCTCTCTCGGACACGAGCAAGGGTGCCCTGGGAGGGGGCTTATACCCCTTTATACAAAACTGAAGAGAGAGGGGGTTATGGGTTGACATTAAGAGAGAAGGGGGTTATGGGTTAACAGTAAGATGGGGTTATGAATGGTGGATTTATAGAGGAAGCTTCACTAAGCTAGGTGCACCCATGGTATATACGTGTGGTGGGTGCATGTGTTTGAGGTATACATGGCATATGTGCGTGTCAAATAAAAATGTACATAATGTCTATGTAATGTAAGTTTATCATGTATAGAACAAATGTGTGGTGATACGCATCACTTGTTGGCAAGGAGTGCATGATCACAATTAAAAATAAATTATTGATCACGATTGAAACTAGTTATTCATGTATATATACAGTCGAAATTTACAATTACCGACCGATTGTAAGATAAATGGGTGAATATAATATAATGAATGAATGGTCAATTTTTAACGGATAAAAGAATGTATAAGAAGGTAATTGAATAGACGAATACTTAGATGCATGATTGGATAATCTACCACATTATTGGATTAATAAATGAACAATTGGATGGTCTAATACTTTGGTAATTAATTCTAAATGAACAGTTAGATCATGTTAATTAGTGGATGGATGGATGTTTAGATGCCTAAAAATATAAATGTACAGCACAATTGGTAATCTAATGGTGGGATGGCAGGTTTAATGGTCAAATCAATGTAGAATGCATATTTTCCTAATTTAACGAATGGATGGATGTTTGGATGAAAAGATAAACAATGTGGATCTTTCGAGAGAGAAAATTATCCCTAAAATTCACTAGGGTCATTAGAAGACGTCGATGCGACTCTCTACAAAATGCGATTACGTCTCTTCACATTTTGATCAAATGTGAATAGATGTCGGGGCAATGTTTACGCCTGATCTAATTTTGTCAAATCTAGCATGTCAAATGATATCACGTGCCAGCGAAGTCTCAACAAGAGACAAACAAAAGATTTCTTTACCTACCCTGATAACTGAATGTGATTAGAATTCAAAAAGTCATGACAACCCAAAAAGGATAAGTCCAGTTGGCTATTGTCATGGGACACATGTCAAGTGGTAGAGCAAACTACTCACCATAGTATCCTCATGATCGAAAATGGGTATTGATTGAAACACAATCGCAACAAGTGACAATTCGGCCGTTGTACCATAGCATCACATAAAAGAAGTCCTTACGACTGAAACCACTTAAGGAGCGATTAACAACAACGCAAAGTTGACTGAGTTTCACAAAGCACTACACACGTTCATGCAGAGAAAGATAAACAATCACCAACACGTGGCATTACGAGAAGAACTCTCGTCCGCATAACAGGAGCATGATGTACGCATAACTAAGGACCAGCCCACGACAAAAGATTATCACAAGTGGCGTTGTAAGATAAGCCACAATTGTTTATAAGCCTAGACGATTATTTCTACATTAGGGGACGTGAAGAGTAGGTACAAAGATCTCTCTCCAGTGACTACCTCAAAACTCTATAAATATGAGAAAGATAAAAAAGCTCCAAGCCCTAGCCAAGCCAACACAAATCAACTCTACAATGTAATACTACATATCTTATTTTATCCTATATTAGTAGTAATGTAATCTAACCATCTACGTTGCTATGTTGGACCGACTTTAGCCTAGGAATAATATAATCTTGTCCATTTATGTTGTTATGCAAGACCGACTAAGTCGAGTAGTGTAATCCCTTCCATTACACGATTCGCTACATCGCAAGGATGACCTTTTTCTTTTCTTTTTAGTACGGTAACTCCATTCGTCTATATCCAATTCGTTGGACAACAAAAGACTTTTTTGTTTCATTAAGTACAATTGAGTTCCTTCTACTTTCACATTGTGTGAATCAGTTTATCTCTATTATCACAGTAAAAAAAAGTCATTTCTAACTAAAGTATTAAAAATAATAATAATAATAATAATAATAATAATAATAATAATAAATCATTAGAAGTACAAACCCTCCCCCTCACAAATCACCTAGTTTCATTTATAGGCAGCTGAATAAACAACAAAACTACTTCAGTTCTTGGTCATAGATGACTACTCATGGTCTCTTTATCTATCTTGACACTTGACGTCATAGGCGTTCCATTCGGATTGAGCAGTAATAGACTATAAGCATGCCTAGCATCACACACACGTGCCAAACCAAACAGAGATTAAAGGCACTCTTTAGTATGCGGAGTAAGAGATCATGTGGTCCCCCCTTTTTTTAATAAATAATCTACGCCAGCCATCCATTTTCTTTGCCATTGATCGTAAAAGTTATTCTTGAGAAGTAAGAAGAAGTGGGTCCCACATGGACATCTATAACAATGATTGGACCTTATTTTTCACACAAGTAACAGACCATCCATTTTATCAAGCACCGACCGATGGTTACAATCACTTGATCGAAATAATTGAGCAAAGGGTATCCGTGGAATGCATGATCTAGGTTGATAATTATACTTTCTATTATAGTCAATTTGGCAGCAAGCTTAGAATTTATTTTCAGCTAGTACGAAATCCAACCACAGTTCTTTTGGGCAAGAAATTATTCTAACCATTTTCGTTATGTTTTTACATGTTTGGACTTGGTTGTGCAAAAACATTTTGAATCAGTTGAGTGGATGCATCTTCCGTACGGTTGCATAATGCATATGCATATGCATATGCAGGGCCTTCTCGAGTAGATGCACGTGCGTTCGATGCATCTCTCGTGCATATGCGTTCAACTCTTGCATTGGGCACATGCTTATGAACGCCCACAACCTTCCTGAGTACAATTTTAAAACGTAGATAGTTCAGCATTTCGAAGATGATGGAGACTCAACCTCCTTCACATGTGGCTCCCCATCTACTGTACGGTAATCCAGATCCTGAAAATTACGTCTATATTGAATGATCCTATTCCTAACCATCCAATTGATGGCTATCAAATGGATCGTATATCACCGTTCAAGCAATCCTAGCCATCCAATCGATACACTATCAAATGGATGGCCAAACACTAAAAAGACAATAAAATAACATTTTGAGTCATCCAAATTCCAAGGCAGAATCCTCCATCCAAACTTGGGTCACGGACTTGGGGCAGTACAGATTGCTATATCATGCACGTGGTGGAATAAATCGCCACGACTATAAGCAGTGGTGAACTATTTTCATATGAGACTATGGAAGAAACATATGGGTAGCCTCATAACTTGATTCGTTGCTGTTCGGCTGGACAGATTTCAACTGTTATCAAGTCAAGATAATCAATTCCTATCTAGCCTGACCCCGCCCTGGGCCATTGCCATTCCTAATCACAGTTCAAAAACTAAAAAACTCGACTTGAGGTCCATCCGGGTCAGGTCAACTTGACATGACTGACTCAATATTTAATGATAATTACATAAAATATTAGTGCTAGTAATGAATATTTACAAGAATTTTTTTTTATTTTTTTATTTAAAAAAAAAAAAAGAAAATAAAAATAGTGTAACCTTTAGCAACTAAATGCAATGCATTGGTTAAAGTCGCACTCTCTCTGAAGAGGTGAAACCCACAGCTATTTTTAAGTTTTATTTAAATAATTAAAAAGGAAGTTTGGATAGCTGTGACTCGGAATTGAGTCTTGCGAGTTGCAAAAGTTGACCAAGCCAGTAAGTAGACTCAACGAGTCTCTCTCAAACTCAGTTGATTTACTTGCAAGAGCAAGTTTCTCAATGACTTGGGCTCTAAATCTCACCGAGGAGAGTTGACTTGGCCAAGTTTCGAGTTGAGTCAGAGCTATGCTCCTAATTCTAGAACCAACAAATTCAGTCTTCACTTTGAAATTGACATAGACTTGGCTGACTTCCAACTTCTCCAAAGACATTTTAAATGGCAATCAAAGAGAATATCATGCCAAAAAAAGCACAATATATTATCATTATTGCATTGGTGGGGTTTTGGTGATATTTCACAAAATATTGGTATATTCAGAGACTGCCATTCTCCTTAATATCTCACCATATTTTCAAAATATAGGAGATTTTCGTCAACACATCAACACAGCACCTCGAAAGAAGGGAAAATCATTGAGTAAAGATAACTCAATACAAGGTTTTCAAGGACAGAACAAATACATCATACATAATGGGGGAGTGATGCAAAAAAGAGGACCTGATTGAATCAATTATAAAATTCTGAGTCTTTCGGTGGCATGGCATCACTTCCCAACACCATCAGCAAAAGGTAGACTTCAGGACTCACCATAACTGAAATGGCTAATGCAACCAATGTGGATTCTGCTTAATCACCATGCCCAGCTTAGTCCATCCGAGATGCTGAGGCGGTTCTTTTATTATTAGATACATACGCAAATTTGCTCAAGTCCATGGGCATGACAGGCAACCTTCAATCAACAAAGAGTTGTGTTACATATATAATAATGCTGTCTTCCAACCATAAGGAGAAAATGTAAATTGCAGAATATGAGGTTGACATTTAATACCTAACTGCACATGTATTCTTCACATCTTTTAGTGGTGCACGAAGACCACTGGCACGAGAACCAGATGCCACGTATCTAAACGAAGACATAACCGAAACAAATCTCTCCATTGATTTCTCTGCTATATCAGAATACTGGCTCAAATGGGAAATATCACATCCGAAATTACCATCCTTGGTGTCTGCCTCCATAAATTTACTGCTAAGATCAGGAATGCCATTACCTGCAGGAAAGATGCACATGAGATCCTGTATTTCCTTTCATATGGACAACAAATCAGCACACACACTAACATCGGAGGGTTCAATTGAAAACCAAAATGCATGATTCATGGGTCACAGCAGTCCACTGTTCAAGGAATGGAATGTGATTCCAAAAGTCAGAGATGTGTCATATCAGAAACGCGAGGGAGGAAGAACCTGGCGCAACATTCACAGTCCTCTAATAATCCAACTGACCAAGATGATCTCACAGAACTGTAATTCATCACCATCATCATCTAAAAGCCTTATCCCAACTAATTGGGATCGGCTACATGAATCCTATTCCGCCATACACCCTATCAAGGGCCATAACTTCAATTAGACCATAGCTCATCAAGTCTTTTCTTACTACCTCCACCAATGTCCAGAACTGATTATTCCTCATTGTTAAATTAAAGTGGAAAACTTAAACCTAGATTCCCATTAGATATCTCGCTATATGTACTTGTAAGTATATCATTGCACTAATATGTATGCATCCCCATCCTACAGTATGTATGATGCCATAGTGCGCATTTATCTCCCACCATCCAATTCTGGTCGGCAGGAATGCTAACACGCAGTTCATTTTGAAATGTTCACTAGATTACCCAATTGTCTTTTAGTGACAGCAGATAATGTGCGTCAAATCCCTCTGTCCACCCTGCACATTGGAATGCTGGAAGGTCGTGACATGAGTTTGAACCATAATGGAAACTTGTATAAGACACTATTCAACCATCTGATTTTATGGGGCATAAGTGTTCGGTTGTTAAAAAGCAGCATGAGAGATTTGAGTGTTACAGAGACGAGGATATCGAGATTAATGTGTAGGATGAATAATAAGGATATATTTGAGAATGAGATCATCCAAAGCAATACGGGGTTGGACCCAATCATCATCATTTATATAATGAAGGAAATGAAGAAATTTGAGATGAAAATATCAAATTTATAGGTTCAAGTCTTGGCCTGAATTATCAATATCTCAAGACAAATTTGCCGCCCTTTTCTGGATATTCTAGAAAGTCAAAAGAAGGGAGATGGCAAATTATCTTCAAGATACAATGAACTCAAAGATACATGATTCAACAAAAGAAGTTGCACCAGATTTCTAAATATTGACACTGATATGCCTCACTTAGAAAACAAGTGCAAGAGGGAAGAGACGAGAGTCCAAGGCTTTAGATGGCTTGATTTAGTAATGTTCTCGTCTCCGGACTATAATGACTAGGATATATGGAACTAGAGGGATATAGTGTCTTTCCTGGAGAGACTCCCGTGCCTCTTCAGAACATCCACACACCCATTCACATAAAACAATCATTTTGCCACGAACAGTCGTGGCCTTTTTCTTGTGACAGGTTTTTTTTTTTTTTTTCCTCTTATGGACAGAAACAATTAATGGTAAAAAATGGCACATGTAACTACCACCTAGATTCTAAGTAGCCTAATTACTGCCATGTATACAACCCAAGTGGGTCCGAATTAAGTGCCAAAAAGATTAGGATCATTAGGCTCCTTGCGACAATGCACATGTGTGAAGTGCAAAGTGCACCTAACAAAGAGCTAAAAAGCACCCAAGTAGGCCTAAAGCCCACGAGCACGGGATTTGAACCTAGGTTTCCCGTGGCAAAAAACCCCCTCTTATCATTAATCCATATGAATATTTTTAAAAAGTTTCCATATATAATATATTCATTTACTTTCTAAAATAAAATATTTTATTTTTGAAATTTATTCATCTTATAAAAACACAACAAGCCCTACTACTTTGGTCGGCTACAATATTATATGGACAGCGGGAGATCTAAACACCAAACCTCTAGTGATGGGGAGCGAATTGAGATGGTTCAATCATGTGCAACGAAGATTAGAGATGATTTCGATGAGGGAACATTGATCAGGTTGGAAGAGCCTAAAAAGAGGATGAGAGGAAGAACTAAAAAAGTGGATAGAGATGGTGAGAGAGGACATGAAGCCAAGTTCATTTAATGAAGATAGGACCTTAGCTGAAATTGGATTCATTAAGTTGACCCAAATAGCTAGATCATGGCTGTCATGATGAAAATGATGACAACTGTGTGTTTGTGTGGAAATTGGAAAATGCTCATATGTTACCAGTACCATCACAACTTATGGTGATACTAGGTAAATGTGGGGCACTGGTGATGTGTGTAATAGATCCACCCTGTCCACTAGGGTCTCCCTTCGATGTTAGGCCATGGCCAAAAATCAGATCAATCAAACACATAGGTGGGCCACATTTGTGGGGGACAGTTGGGAGGTGACTACAACCAATAAAACCTTTCAGATCTCTTGCAAGAGCCATTGTGTTGTGTATATGCCATCCAATCCATTCACCAGATGCACCCCACCAAGATGAAGGAACAAACCAAAATCCAGCTCATTCCACATCTTAAGTGGGTCACACCACATGAATTTAGTGCTTTTAGGTATGAATTTTACATAGTTCCCTATAGTGTGGCCCACTTAAGTCTTTGATTAGCCTGATTAAGGCTTTATGGTGAAAATGAGGGGGCATGCATGATGAATGGGGTGGAGCTGATACACATCATGTGGATCCCACAATAACCCAGTTCCACCACAAATTGTGGCGGTACTGATGCAATGTGAAAGCACCAAGGTATTCAAAATCGGTTACATAATGGCCGTTAACGTAACGGTAACGTGTCAAGGGGTTGAAACGGCCGTTACAAAAAAACAGGCCGTAACGATCCTGTAACAGTTTTTCCAAAAAAGAAAAAAGGTTCGTATCATAACGGTAACGATGGTGGCCGTTACGGTTTTGGAACACCTTGATGAGCACCCTATGGGTGTGTTTGCATGTGTGTGTGCATGTGAAGAGAGAGAGAGAGAGAGAGATACTCACATCTAACTAGTTAGATGATAAGTTACTGTCCACCGAGCAAATTACCACCCATCTATCATGTGCGAGCGACATCCATGATAGCGAATCAATTCCTTCCATGTATATAGATTTTGTAATTAGCGATTCCTTTCTATAAATAGATTGCATTTCTCTATAAAAGCCCCATTGAGCTAAAGCAATATACAGAAAAACTCAAGGAGAATTCTCCCAAATCCTATGTTATCATGGTATTAGAGTGGGTTTCTTCCTATTCCTATTGATTTGGAGTATCGATTGTCAGGCCCTTGTCGCCTCTAGCACGTGTATCCGGAGTCTCGTCAATCAGACTCATGTCGCCTTCTGCATGCGGCCACCACCAAAGAGCGAAATCTCATCTCTTCAGCCCGGCAATATTGTTGCCATCACTGCCCTGTCATAGTCACATACCATCGCTGAATCTCTATCACAACTCATCTTCACTGCAGGGTTGTTGCACGGCGCAACAATATAGTCGCAGGCCAAAACCCATTACCCTTACCCTATTCTCGTCCAACCGCAAAACCCAAACCCATTACATTGCCATCTAGCTGCAACCCAAAAAATCGATCCACCCGACCAATAGGTTGGCCACACAATGAGGATCACCTTTTGCAAAAGTCAGCATCATCCACTCATCAAGTGAGCAACACCATAGAAAAGAATGTATATCCATTGATATATGACAAAATATAAGTGTGGTCCACCTAATAAGTGGGCGGGGTTTATTTTTACACAAAGTGATCCTGATGGTGGGGTCAACCTATTGAACGGGTTGGATGTCACACACACATGCAATGTTGGAAATCATCCACTCAGTGGATGGCAACATATTATCCAACCAAATGGATGTGAGCAATACTCATATGCATGTATGCATGTGGGTAGGTACATAGGTACGTAGTATGTATGTATGCGGACAAGTTAACAATCATTTACAGGATCCCATGTTGTGCGTTATTTGCAAATGACATAGTTTTGATTGGCAAGGGAGGGGATAAACATAGCTAGAATAAGGAATGCTTTAGAATATAAAGGTTTTAATGTTGGTCAGACTAAAATAAAGTATATGGAATACAATTTTAGAAACAATAGAAGGGGAAATAAGAAATTAGCTAAGACTACTAACCAAGAAGTACCCGACCATTTTCGATAGCTTGGGTAAAATAATTCATTAGTGAAGAGATCCAAAAGGATGTCGCTCATAGAATTGGAGTTCGGTGGATGAAGTGGAGTTGCACCTCTGGAGTCCTATGCGAACGCCACATACCAATTAAACTGATGGTTGCCTTTTCTTGGGACTACCGAAACCTATAATATTCCAAGGCATTAAATTCATTTCAACTTTCACCAATCCCAGCCCTTCCCTATCACACTCCTTGATTATTTTATAGGCTTGTAATTTATTGTTGATTGTAAGTTTTTAGTTCTTTGGCCCCTTTAGCCTTTTTTACAGTACTCCTACATACTATAACCTCTTCAACTTTCCTCTCCCTTTCTTCTAGTCAGTTAAAAATGACTATTAAGTTTTCCTCCTCCCTTGATGGTTAGCTCTAAAGCCTCGGCCATTTTATCTTTCTTTTATGACCCACAACAGTGCCATATCATTCAACTCTCTTCTACTAGTTGGATCTTTCATTGCAACAAGTGCAACCTGAGCTTTTGCTTTGTCTACCCAGGACTATCAACAGGTGACCGACTCAGCCCACTTCCCATGCATGTCCATCTTTTACCCTTATCATCGTCGTTTCTACCATCACCATCAACCACACTTCCCCTATGACTACCCCTTCATAAATACAGTATTCCCCTACTCGCCCTTCACATCTCTTGTGATGATATTTCCTTTTCACCAAACTGCATCTGAGATGGGTGGGGATGGTCAATTCTATACGGATTTGCCCAAAATCTCTCTGCACCTTCTATACAATCGCAACTTTTTGGAATAATAATTCTACTCAAAATATTTCGAGGGATACATAAGTCACTCGAAACTACTAAAGCAAGAAAGCCCACCATATTTCCAATATCATCGTCAACCTCCCAGAGCACTACTCGAGGTGAAAAGGGCTACCAAGCATTCGTTGGGCACGTGGACCTACCTACAACCTCTAGTGAAAACATGGCTCTCCCTCCATGGTCAGGATTGTTTCTGGATCCATTCAAAGTGATCTCCGAAGTCTTTAAGACTACAAGGTCTTTGGGATTTGATTGCCTATTTTTTCTTCTTTTTTTTAATAAAGAAGCGAGACAACTATCACCAGCAAATTCAAAAACATTGAGCTTCTCTATCACCCCATATGACCTCCCACCGTCTCCACCTCTCCACCATCCAATCATCGTAGGATCTTCACCACATGTCCAAGCAACTAGCTAGAATGTAGCATGCTCTTCCTTCCTACTAACATGAATCTGATAATGTTCACTGGTGATTTAGAACCATTGGGAGCTGTTATCTTACACATCTCCTCATCCTAGAATCTTGGACCAAATTTGATTAGCCCGTATCCTTCCATAACTACAGCAATCAAGAACCTCAACCTATGACCTCCATGTAGATAACCTCTCCTATCTTTGAACCCGCAAAGGGGTTACTTTTACCCTCGCAGTATTTACATCCTTCCTCCCAATGATCTCTTGTCCACTTGAAGGACTGTACCGAATCTAGTTGCAGTCTTTCTTATTACTATGTACTATCAAACATGGAAGGTGTTGATGCAGAAATCTGGGTAGCCTTCCCTGGACCTTCGAGTACCTGCACAAAAAGTGGACCAAGGAGACTCTGGCTGCTGCAGGGGACCCTCTGATGCCTAAGTCAACTAGAGAATCTAGGTCTGGTCGTAAATAGGGTTTTGGGCTCAAGATTGTGCCTACCTTTCACCATTAGGGATGCTCCTATTTATAGGTGGGAGAAGGCGGTGGCGTAGGAGGTAAATGATAGGGACATTACGCGCACACAAGCACGCACGCCTCCCCCTACGCACGTAAGTACGAAGGAGGGCCCCACCGTCGATCTGGCTCAATGACGATGTCCAGTGAGGGCCTCCTATTTAGAAGACGAATTTTTGATTCACAAGAGTGAGCCCGATAGTCACGAAAAGCCCATCATGGGATCTCATGATCGTGGCCCACTAGTCAAATTAAGTTCATACTTTAGGTTTTGCTTATTTATGTTATTTAGAACATCATGAACGCTTTAGATTTCTTTGATTGATTTTTATTTTAGTTTACTTCATCGCCAAGTAATAGGTTGGGCACATGGCGCGAGTTTTGGGTATAGGGTTTTCCCTATAAATAGGCACCCCTTGTAGGTCTTTTGATTTCATTGAAGTTTAATAAAAATTCCTGCAAGTTTTTTCTACTCTCTGAGTTTCTGAGTTGTGGAAAAATTCAAGTGGGTGTGAAGCCCTCCCTTTTCGAAGGGCTAACTATCGTGGTGTGAAGCCACATCTATCCTCATTCGTCCCTACTCTCTTCCATCCATATATCTCACCTTCTTACATCCATATTTCTCTTCTCCTACAAGCATTCCATTTGCAAATCTATCAATAGTTGCAGCTGTTTTTCTCCCTATAGCAGATTTCCAGAATCTATCCCTACAAGAGGGCTGAAACTTCGACGGAGCACCACGCACAAACCGTGCATTGGATCGAGCTAAGATTTTGGGTTTTGGAGTCCATCCCTAGCCGACCAGGGCCAAGGTGGCCTTTTTCTGAATAGTGGGCCCCACAAATGTGCGGCCGTGATCACAAGCATGTGCGTCTAGGCCATTGTTGCTGTCCGCCAGCAGGAACTGTCTTCCGGTTCAGGATTTCTTCTTATTTTACCCTCTCATACCAATTTTTTATAAACCCTAACCCTATATTACATTATCCTTAATTTATTTGCCCCTTTAACCCTAGGGTTCCTTGAATTGAAATTGGTGAATCCCTTAGATTAGGGACTGATTATTATGCATACGTGGATGATTATTTCTTATCTTTGAGTATCGTTTGGTTCATAATTTTTATTGATCCAGCTCTAACATGTGTAGGCCTGGACCCACATAGATTCCCCTTAATTGAATGTTTGGACTTTTGTGTGGGATATGGAATTTGTGTAATTGTTTCTGAACTGACATGATCTTAAGCCTGAAATCTCACACATCATATTTGAATTTCATGTCCTACATCTGTAAGTCTCCCTGTTTAACAGGGACGTATTGAAATCTCCCTGTTCATGTCGTGAGGATCTTCCAAGATCCTCGGGCACATCCTTGTTGTGCTTGCCTTCCTAGATCCTCGGCTGGGGTCTCGGGTACACACGGTCAAGACCAGGTCGGAACTAGTAGAAGAAGGGTTATGCCAACCTAATTCCTTTAACGAGTAGTAGTCGTGTTCTTTTTGGTGTCGGGCGGATCAATGGGTTTTCCGACCTACTGTTGAGGATTGACGAAAGGTCGAGGCCGATCTCATTTCCTGCTCGGATTGGAGCCAGAAGTCGAACCTTCAGTCGTATCGGTTGTTGACTGACCTAGCGAAGTACACGGAGTTCCGACCTGACCTTATCTTATTGGTCGACCCATTTTTCCCATAACAATAAACCCCCCTGCTTCCGAGCTCAGACAGCGGGCTCGAGAAGTAGGTCGGTGTTGGTTAGGTTGAACTATCTTGTGCCTAGTGTGTCATGTTTGCTTGTCATTAATGTCGGATAAGGCGGTGTGCACAAGAATCGAGGTGTATCTGCAATCATAGTACAGCGTGCTCGAGATAATGAGCCCCGTTCGAGGTCATGTGTGCTAGCGGCACGCCTGCTTGGCTTCTGACCTACGAGGTGCTGACGCGTGGTGTTTCCTGAGTCGGGTCGGCCAGCAAGTGGGAGCATTCCACGTGTTCGGGGGCAATTATCGAGGCATTGTTTGGGCTGTCGTAATGAGTACGGCCATTAAATGCTACAGAGTTGGGTTGGCTATAAAAGGGGGTGCCCTAGCACCGCCCAGGGCTATTTGCCCTGTCGCCTTTCTGCCTCTCAGCTCTCCCTAGACTTGCGACGACTTCCAACGAAATCCAGCCTTCTTCCCCCTCTCCGGTGAGCTCCATTCCTTGTCTTCCCTCCCCTTTCATTTTTCTTGTTCTTCCAAGCTCCGACTTCCAGTCGTTGTCCATTAAGGAGAATGTCGAGATCATTGGACTAGTGGGGGGAGTCACCCCAGCGTGATGGTGGGCCAGACGATCTTTGCCCTATGTTGAACCCACCATCACCGTTAATGATGATGAGTGACAGGGACTTCCAGGTGTCCCATGAGTCGAGGATGGCTGCTCGATCCTCAGCCAAGCGACCAGAGGACGCTGAGGGGGCCATCTCAGTGATGAAGGAAGCTAGTGGGTCCTCGTCAAAGGTGGAGAAGGGGCCAGTTGAGTCGACGTTGACAAAGACCAACCAGGTACAAATCAGGTTGGGGTATAACATTCCAAACTCTGTGGTACTTCGAGCTCCCGTACTTGGCGAGTTTTGGAATGAGCCCCAGGTCGGCGAGGTGGCCATATTCCTGATTGCCCTCCAGTGCGGTTTGAGGCTCCCTCTCCAATGCATAGTCAGGAAAGTCCTCATGCACCTGAGGTTAGCTCCTAGGCAGATAATCCTCAATGCCTAGAGGGCGCTGGTGGGGACATTCATCTTATGGTCAGAGCTCGACCAACCCGAGCTGATAGTGGATGAATTTATCCACCTGTACCAGGTGAAGTCCAACCTGCACCACGAGGGTTGGTACTATTTTTCCACTTGGCATAAGACTGGTATGGCTATAATTAATGTTGCCCCGACCTCGAACAAGAACTGGAAGAGTAGATGATATTGTGCGTCGAGAGTTGGGAGGCCCCAGCAACTTCCGGGCTCCGCCCTCGGGTTCCGACCCACTTCTCTGCACCAGGTTGGTATATCCGAACTGAATCTTCCTTAGTTTATTTTCTTTTTTCTCATCTCTGACCGTGGTTGTCTTTAGCAGCTCTACTCAAGTATTCTGCTGGGGTGAGTGAGTCAGCGCACAGCCAAATTGCCGAGGCAAGGTCTTTGGATGCCACATCGAGGCCTTGGAGACAGTTGATTACACCCGAGCTGCTCTTCAAATCAGGCCTCACTTTGTTCATACCAGGTATACCCTTGGGAGATAGCCGAAATTACTGTGTTCTTGTCTGCCTGCTGATCATTTCCTTTCAATGTAGAAATGCCTGACCAGAAAAGCTCAAAGCGCAAGGCCCTTCCATGGTCGAGGTGGCCTAGAAGAAGCAAAGGCCAACCCCAAAGAAGAAGGGGACTGTTGCCTCATCGTCCTCTGCTAGTTGGGAGGGCGCGGACGTCGTCCCCACCATTGTTCCCGCTACTACCCCTTCGAACCCGCCAACGGTCTCAGAGGTGGTCAGGGTCACCACGAGGGCGACCTTCGCTGCTGAGGCCCGGCCTTCCAAGGTTCGAGTGGCTTCTGATGGTGAAGCTCATTTCCTCTCACCTCAAGTGGATAGTCCAGCTGGTAGCCGAGGTGGTGAGGCTCGGGGACCTCTCATATCGGCCTGTTCCTCGACAGAGGGCCTCCTGCCCTGGATAGCTCGGCACATTCCAGATGTTGAGTTCACCAGGGTGATAGACCTGCCTCCGGCAGCTGTTGTGGGTCAGTTGGCGGCACTCTTCTACAGGGTAGGTCGTCTCTTTCGTAATAGTTGTCTTTCATTACTTAGTAATTTTTCATGTCTTCTAACGTAGATTTGTTTTCAGTTCGCCCCCTCCCTTCTGAATGTTTGTTACGAGATATTGGGCGACGAGACAGAGTGTAAGGAGGCGGAGGCGGAGGCGACTTGGATGCAAAAGAGTGTCAAATCCGAGTAGCTCCTCTCTGAGAACGCTGCTCTGAAGGCCCAAGTGGAGGGGGCGAAGACTGAGCTGGAAGTGTCAAAGTCGCTTCTTAAAGAAGCTCTGGAGAAGGGTGCCCGATGGAAATCCAAGCTGGGTGAGTTGAGGTACAGCTTCGGTGTGAAGATGAAGGAGGCCCAGGCAGCTATTCCAGTGGCTCGGGCGATGATCGTGAGGAGTTCAAGGCCTCCAATGAGTTTAAGGAGGACGGGGATGCACCCTTCAGCCTCGGGTACCACAAGTGCCTCGAGGACATCAAGGAGTCATATCCCGAGTTGAACCTAACTCCTTTCGAGAACAGCCCTACTGAAGAGCCGACTCCTCCGGAAGCCGAGCAACCGACCTCAGAGAAGCCCTGATCTATTTTCCCCTTCTGTAAAAAGTTTTTCTTTTTTATATGTACCCCCTCCCTTTTTATGAATGAAAAGAACCTTTTGTTGCAATGATTGTGGTGCTTGAATTTTCTAAGTAGACTTGTCATATCGGTTTATCCTTAGCAGGTTGGTCTAGTTGCAATGATCCCCTCACAAAGGGTTGAGTAGTTCGCTTTGGGGGACCGCTTCCCTTTATCTTAAGGGGTCCTTCATTTGTAGGTCGCGCAACTCAAGTAGTATCATTAATTAGTGGTCCGACCTCTTCTTTAAGGGTCGGACAACTGGTTAGGATTGTTCCTCTCTTGCACTAAGAGAAGTCCTTAGTAGGCCATGTAGTAGAATTGGTTAATGGTCCGACCCTTCTTTAAAGGTCGGACGATTGGTGGGAGGATAGTTTCTCCTTGTTTTTTAAAGGAAATCTTCGGTGGACTATGTAGATCAAACCATTGTAAATAACGAGTGTAAAAAAAAACTCCCCAGCCTTGGGGTTTTATTGCGGATTCCGAATAAAAACACGTAGGTTCCAACCATGCAAATCGGTCATTGTAGATTATAGGTGGCGGACATGTGGATTCCAATCTGAGATCTGAAATATAAGTAGACTTTCACAGGTAGTAGATCTTCAGATGTTCTGCATTCCATGGGTGCGACAGAGGTCGGCCTTCCAAATCTTCGAGTCGGTAGGTCCTAAGTCGGGTCGTACTAGTCACCTTGTAGGGCCCTTCCCAGTTTGGTCCCTGCGTCCCTGAGCCAGGTTCTTTAGTATTCTAGAATGTTCTGTGTAGGACCAGATCCCCGACTCGGAATCTCATCATTCTCACCCTGGAGTTGTTGAATCAGGCGACCTGTTGTTGCCGAGCTACTACCTTAAGCTGAGCTAGCTCCCTTCTTCTTCGAGCAGGTCGACGTTCAGAGCTATTTGCTCAATGTTTAGACTTTTGTCGTAGGAGTGAACTCGAGCGGTGGGGAGTCCTATCTCAACTGGGACAACGGCCTCAGCTCTGAAGGCAAGGGAGAAAGGAGTTTCCCCTATGGTCGTTTAAGCAGTGGTCCGATATGCCCAAAGGACATGGGGGAGCTCTTCGGGCCAAGCTCCTTTGGCTTTTTCGAGCTTGGTCTGGAGATGGTTCTTGATGATTTTGTTGATAGCTTTGACCTGCCCATTGGCCTGGGGGTGCCGAGGTGCCGAGTAGACATTTCGAATTCCTAAGTTCTCACACATACCTCGGAACTGATCGTTGTCGAATTGTTTCCCGTTATTCGAGACGATCGTGTGCAGGATTCCGTACCGACATATGATGCTTTTCCAGATGAAATCAGTAATTTTCTGCTCGATGATCTTGGCCAAGGGCTCAGCCTTAGCCCACTTAATGAAGTAATCGACCGCGATAACTGCGAATTTGGTTCATCCCTTACCAGTTGGCAGGGGATCGATGATATCTATTCCCCATTAAGTGAAGGGCCATGGTCCGGTCATGGGGGTCGACTGTTCGGGAGGTTGATGAGGTATTGTTGTGAACCTTTGACACTTATCGCACCTCTATACGTACTGCTTGGCATCCCTCTAGATGGTCGGCCAAAAGTATCCCTGACGAATGACCTTGTGGGCAAGGGCACGACTGCAGGAATGGTTGCCACAAATTCCTTTGTGTATCTCTCTAAGAACATGTTCGGCTTCCTCGGGTCGGAGACATCAGATGTATGGCAGAGAGAATCCTTTTTTATACAAAGTGTCCTTGATCATGGTGTACCGGGCTGACCTGGATCGAAGTCTTCATGCCTTAATCGACCTTCGGGCAGTCTGCCTTCTTGAAGGTAGTTGATTATTGGGTTCATCCAGCTCGGCTTTGAATTCACTAGGAGAACAGTCCCCGGATCGAACTTGCTGAAGCTCAGCCAAAAACTCGGTCGGTATTGATTTCGGGACGTTGTCTTCTGCCGCTGTAGCCAGCCTTGCTAGTGTATCTTCTTTAGAGTTTTCCGACTTGGGAATCAGACTGATGTCGCACTTGGGGAATTTACTGATGAGTTCCCGGGCCCTTTGTAAATAGGCGATCATTCTTTCTTCCTTGGCTTGGTATTCGCTAGCTATCTGATTGATGACTAGCTATGAGTCATTGTAGACTTTTAGGTTATGGGCTCCCATTGTTGCCGCTAGCCTAAGTCCAGCGAGCAGTGCTTCATATTCCGTTGCGTTGTTTGATGTTCGGAATCTAAATCTTAAGGCATATTCTGTGTAGGTCCAATCAGGAGCCTCCAGGACTACCCCGGCCAGGCTGCCTTTAAAATTGGATGAATAGTCAACATATAGTGTCCATGTCAGCAGATCTGGCTCGGTTGTCTGATTTTTGGGCAGGTCAGTCTTATTGCTCGGACTGGCTTCCAGGTCGTTCTCACACGCGAGCTCGACAATGAAATCAACCACTGCCTGGCCTTTAATGGCAGTTCGAGGCTGGTATTTAATGTTGAGCTCGATCGCCCTTCTCGATACCTCAAGTTTTTGGAGTACCTGGCGGAGAGGTTGATTGGTCGGGATTACGATGGTATGAGCTTGGAAGTAACGTCAAAGGCGATGGGATGAGACGACCAGAGCCAGGGCGAGCTTCTCGATGTCTGGATACCTGGCTGCGACTGGGACCATAGCCTTGTTGACGTAGTACACCGGTAGTTGTTTCCCTTCTTGTTCTTGGATAAGGACCGAGTTGATCGCTGCTATCGAGACTGCTAAGTATAGCGGAGGTGGTTCTCCTTGCTCAGGCTTTGAAAGTAGTGGGGGTAAACCTAGGTATTGTTTGAGCTGCTGGAAGGCGAGCTCGCATTCCTGTCCACTCCATCTTTTGTTTTCCTTTTAATTGCTTAAAGAAGGGGAGACACTCGTCGATGGCTCGGGAGACAAAACGGTTGAGAGCAGTAACTCTTCCTGTGAAGCATTGAATTTCTTTCGTCATTCTGAGCGGGCTCATGTCTAGAAGAGCTCAGATTTTGACGAGGTTCACCTCGATCCCCCTTTGGCTGATCAGGAAGCCAAGGAACTTTCCTGAGCTGACGCCGAAGGCGCATTTGCTCGGATCTAGCTTCATCTGATATTTCCGCAAGATTACGAACATCTCCTCGAGGTCAGCGATGTGGTTTGCAGCCTCGATACTTTTGACAAGCATGTTGTCGACGTAGACTTCCATCAAGCGTCCAATCTACTAGGCGAATATCCTGTTGACGAGTCGCTGGTATGTGGCCCCAGCATTCTTCAGCTCGGAAGGCATGACCTTGTAACAGTAGAGTCCTTTGTCAATGACAAAGGTCATCTTTTACTTGTTGTAGGGATGCATAACGATCTGATTATATCCCGAGTAGGCGTCCATGAAGCTTAGGAGTTCGTGCCCGGCAGTGTTGTCGACCAGCTGGTCAATAAGCGGGAGAGGGAAACTGTCTTTGGGGCAGGCTTTGTTCAAGTCGGTATAATTAACACAAACGCGCCACTTTCCATTGAACTTTCTTACCAAGACAACATTAGCAACCCAGTCGAGGTAATAGATTTCTTCTATGAAGCCTGCTTCGAGGAGTTTGTCGACCTCTTCACCGATAATGGCGTTTCGTTCAGGTTCGAATGCCCGTCGTTTCTGCCTCACGGGTCAGTGGTCGGGGTCGACGTTTAATTTATGAACCATTACTTTTGGGCTAATGTCAGGCATGTCCCGATGAGACCAGGCAAATACATCGGTGTGTCGTTGGAGGAGATCCATGATCTCATCCCGGAAGACTGGAGTCGATGATGAGCCGACCTAAACTGTTCGGGTCGGGTTGGATTCGTCGAGCGGGATGGTCACAAGGTCTTCCATCGGACAGCCTCTTTTGATCGAGTCCTCCTGGGGATCGAGGGAGGTGATGGTCATCGCGTGGTGTTATGTTCTCAGTACCATGGAGTAACATTGTCAAGCTTCTTGCTGGTCTCCTCTGACCTGCCCGATCCCGTGCTCAGTCGAGAACTTCATCATAAGACGGTATGTTAATACTACTGCTCGTAAGGTGTTGAGAGAGGCACATCCAAGGATGACGTTGTAGACAGAGGGGAAGTCGACCACCAAGAAGTCGATCATGGTCGTTGTTTGGTTTTATCCTTCTCCTGCCGTGACTGAGAGCTGTATGGATCCTTTAGAGGTGACTTTGTCCTCTACAAACCTGAGTAAGGGAGTTTTGACAGGTCGTAGTCGGGACCTCCTGACTCCCATCTTGTCAAAGGCATTAACGAAGAGGATGTCGGCCAAGCTACAGGTGTCCACCAATATCAGATATACCTTGAGGTTGGCTATAGTCATGGTCACCACTAACGCATCATCGTGGGGGTGGTGGACACCTTGGGCATCCTCTTCAGTGAAGGTCAGCTCACAGGATGCTACTTTTTGTTCCTTCGAAGGCCTGTTGGTGACGTGGACTTGATGCTCCAAGCTATTGTGACTAATACTTCGGGCATGAGCTCTTCATGCTCGGTTCGAGTCTCCTCCTCCAGCGGGTCTGCCGAAGATGGTGCAGATTTCCCTGGTAGCTTCGTTGTTGATGGGCTGTTTGTTTTTCCGATCTTCCCGTTCTTTTCTCTTGTTGACGTATTCTTGCAAATTCCTGTTACAAATGAGGGCTTCAATCTCCTTTTTTAGATTAAAGCAGTCGTTGGTTGGGTGGTCGTGGTTGTGGTGGAAATGGCAGTACTTCCGTTTGTCCCGCTTGTCGCATCAGATTTCATTTTGTTTGGCCATTTAAGAATTCGTTTGTCCCGAACTTGCATGAGAACCCGTTCCGGCGGTTGCATTGAGGGGGGTGTAAGAGTTGAACCTGCTCTCAGGCCTTCTGCTCGGACGCTGACCTCTAGTTGAATTATCGTCCTTTCTCTGTTTGCTGCTAGTGGTCGAGGCTTGTTCTTCCTTAGGTCGCTTTTCCTTGGTCGAGCCACCCTTGTTCCAAGCAGCTTTTCGCTAGTTGAAAAGCTCCTCGGCGTGGGAGTATTTTTTAGCTCGATTGAGGAGATCGGCCAATGTCGTTGGTGGGTTCTTGCCGAGTGAGAAGAAGAACCTCCCCTCCCTTAGGCCTCCCATCATGGTGGCCAAGGCGATCTAGTCTGAATAGCCCTCGATTTGCATTGCTTCCAGGTTGAAGCGTTTGATGTAGTCCTTCAGCAGCTCGTCTTCTTTCTGGATGATGGTGAGAAGGTAAGTAGTAGGTTTGAGCCTTTCCTTTCCTCCGATAAAGTAATTGATGAACGCTTTGCTGAGCTGCGTGAATGAGCTGATGGACCGTGGCTTCAATTGTTAGAACCACTTCCAAGCTGCTCCTGTTAGGGTTAAGGAAAACGCCTGGCACATAACCGCAGTTGATGCACCATTAAGTTCCATCCAAGCTCTAAAAGATTCCAGGTGTTTGGCTGAATCGGTGGTTCCGGAATAAGGGGCGATCTACAGCATCCGGAACCTGGGCGGGAGCTGGGCATACATGATGTCGACCGTAAATGATGGTTTAGTTTCTTCCAGCATTGCCTCTATTGAGGTCAGAGCGTGTTTGCTATAAGCCTATCGCATGTCGTCGATCTGGCCCCGCAATTCATTGAGCTCGGCCTCCTAGGGATCTTCATTTTCGGTTATCGCCTCGACCTCGACCTCGGGAGCTTTGCCATGCCTCTTCTTCTCCAATTCATGACGTAAGTCAGAGGCAGCCAGCGTGGCAGTACCCGAAGCATGGGAAGGTGTTGCGCCGATCTGTTTGCTTCTCCGAGAGTCAGTGGGTGCTCGAGACCAGTGTTTTAAATAGCGGTAGCGTATTGCGTAGCGTTCAACCCTCCGTAGCATGTAGCGAAATAGCGTAGCGTAAGCTACACAATACTTCTATTTTTTAATTAAAAATATATATGATAAATATTAAATAATAAGAAAAAAATAAAATATTTTGGCATTTTGAGTTAGCAATTACAGTCCATAATTTAATTGGTAAATTTTAAGTTAATACATGTCTTGTGTACAATTTTTTAAGGGCCTGAATTAGGTAGGACTCAGATTGTGAAGTGTAGCACACGAGTGTCAAAGTTTTTTGGACCCCACTCGTGATGAATGTGTTATATCCATACCGTCCATCCATTTTGCCAAATAATTTTAGGGCATGAGCCCAAAAATGAGGCAGATCCAAAGCTCAGGTGGACCGCACCATAAGAAACAATAATAATCAAACGATTATCATTAAAAATTTATCAGGGCTATAAAAGTTTTAGATCAAGCTGACATGTGTGTTTTCCCTTCATCCACGTTAGTGCGACCCTATTAACAAGTTAGATGGAAAATAAACATTACAGTGGACCCTAAGAAATTTTTAATGGTGAGCATTTTATAACCACTGTTTCCTATGCTGTGGTCCACCTGAGATTTGGATCTTACTAATTTTTTGAATCATAACCTAAAATGATGTGGCAAAATGGATGGACGGCATGGATAAAATACATACAGCATGGTGGGGCCCATGTGGCACATGTACATTTTATTAAATTGTGCAACGTGTTGCGTAACGCGGGTACCAGTCCATTCATATAATGCAAGCAAGTCCTGTGGGTCCGATTATGAGGTATGTGTTATATCTAAACCGTCCATTCATTTGAAGAGCTTGTCTTAAGGATTGACACAAAAAATAATACAGATCTAATTATCAAGTGGACCACACTGCAAAAAGCAGTGGGGGATTGAACGTCTAACATTGAAACCCTTTTTGGGATCATAGAACTTTTGGATCAATATGAAATTTGTTTTTCCTCTTCATTCAGGTCTTTTTGACCTTTTGAACAGATTGGATGAAAAATAAACGTTATGGTGGGCCTACGAATTTTTTAACGGTGAAAAATCATCATCTCGCTACTATTTTTGGTGTGGTCCAGACGATCCTCGGATACGATTCATTTTTCGGCTAATGCTCTAAAATGATATTTAAAAATAGATGAACGGTGTAGATATAATAAATACATAGTTGTGGGGCCCATGTAACTTTGATCTCCTTTGAACCGTTCGTACAACTCGGAGCTCGAGTGTCAGCGCTCGTCTTAGCATGACACGTACCTCCAGCAGCAATCAAACCGTGTCCGATTATAAAAAAAAAAAAAAAAAAAAAAAAAAAAACGGAGAGGGAAACCGAAAAGAAAAGGAGGGAAAGAAGAGGGAGAGGGAGAGAGAGAGAGAGAGAGAGAGAGAGAGAGAGAGAGAGAGAGAGGAGAAGGAGGAGGCAGGGCTAATCAAGCGGCACATGGCCAAGGCAGGCAAGAAAGAAGAAGAAGAAGGCCGCAACAGGGCGAGAAGAAGAAGAAGAAGAAGAAGAAGAAGAAAAGAAAAATAAAAAATAAAAAGGTATGTTTTTTTTTTCATTTTTTTACGCTATTTTAAGCGCTACGTAGCGTTTTTTGTACGCTACGCTACGTAGCATACACTACGCTACCACGCTATTTAAAACACTGCTCCAGGCAGAGCGGAAACTTTAGTTATTGCCCGAGCGACCACTTCCTCAACCCCTTGATCGGGAGGGTTCTGTCACTCTAGCATTCACTTTATTTGGTCAATGTTGCTAATCAGTGCTACTTGTTGTTCTAGGGAGACAAGTCGACCACCCCTATTTCAGGACCGTTGCACCGGGCCCGTGGGCACAGAGTTAGCCTGAAGTTGGGAAGACAAGTCCCGATGGTCTTCGGACTACTCTGGTGGCACAAGGTTGGGCACAACAGTGGTGGTTTGGGCTTTCTTTCTCCCCTTCGCCATTATTGGAGCACTATAGATGAGAAAGACGGCTTTCGTTGTCGTTCTCACAGACGGCGCGATGCAAAAAGTAGGGTAGCCTTCCCTGGACCTTCGAGTACCTACACAAAAAGCGGACTAAGGAGACCCTAGCTGCAACAGGGGACCCTCTGATGCCTAAGTCAAGTAGGGTTTCTGGGTCTGATCATAATAGGGTTTTGGGCTCAAGATTGTGCATACCTTTCACCATTAGGGATGCTCCTATTTATAAGAGGGAGAAGGCGGTGGCATTAGAGGTAGTCTCCCTGTTTAGCAAGGACGTATTGTATAGGGATTCGGATCCCGTTCATGTTGTGAGGATCTTCCGAGATCCTTAGCCAAGATCTCGGGCAGATCCGTGTTACGATCACCTTCCTAGATCCTTGGCTGGGATCTCAGGTAAAGACCGTCGAGACTAGGTCGAAACTAATAGAAGGGTTATGCCGAACTGATTCCTTTAATGAGTAGTGGTCGAGTTCTTTTTGGTGTCGGGCGAATCAATGGGCTTTCCAACCAGCTGTCGAGGACTGACGAAAGGTCAAGGCCGATCTCATTTCCTGCTCGAATTGGAACCAGAAGTTGAGCCTTTAGTCGTATCGGTTGTTGACCGACCTGGCGAAGTACACGGAGTTCCGACCTGACCTTATCTTATTGGTCAACCCATTTTTCCCATAACAGAAGGTATCTCATGAATCCCACCAAAATAGTCCTAACAATAGGGAACCCATTGCTCCATTGCAAGCTCCTCAGTGGGGAATGATACAAGAAAAGAGGAGACATCGTGGCCACCTCTGATGAGAGGACCAAATCAAGATGACATGGTTTGATCTTCTTAATTGGGCCTTCAGAAAAGGAGATTATAATACTAGCCAAAAACTTATAAATTCTTCTTGTGAAGCAGTGACCTGCTCCCTCGAAACTAGTGGTGCATGCCACTAGAAGGGATCTAGAGCTTGATATGTCGACCTTCCTCCCTTCACCCTCCCTTCTGCAACATCCTTGTAGGAGACCTTTGGTGATGGAATATCCTGATGAATGACAGAATCTCGCAAGTCTAGCCATCCATCTTCCTTTTGTGTTGGCATCTCCTTCAAATGTCATCCCAAAATACAGTTATCAAAATCGGGCTCCCATCCACCAACATCATGTTCCAAGAATTCTCTTCATTTTGGCACCTCACGGAACCATACCCCTTGCTTTTGCTTGTCCCACATATCCAGGGATGAAGACAATGTGATGGTCATTAAGTTTCGAATACTTCCCTTACGACACCAGACAAATAAGGAAAATGCAAGATTGCCAATGAATAGAGAGAGGACCTCTTGCCTTCAAGCTCCTAGCTCTGTTCAATGTCTTCCACTCGCCTATCTAAACCCCTTGAATTCCCCTTCTCATACTTGGAGAGAGAGAGAGAGAGAGAGAGAGAGAGAGAGAGAGAGAGTTATGAAGTCACATGCACCCAGACTCTTATTCTTATTAATTAAAATTTTAAAAATGACAAAAATGCCCTAGTGATAAAAACATGCACTCAAGTGTACATATAGTGTGAACCATACATTCAACACCATTGTGTACCACAATTGATGCCAAATTGAGACACGCTCATGCACACTAAACTGATGGACCATACAACTAAACAGCCTACAATATTGGGCCATACAGCTGTATAGTCCACAATGCATCAACTTCAATGATGGCCAACTATGACCTCTAAGAAAGTAAAGGTAGTGTCATGTCATACTTTAGCTTTTGGTCATGGGTCAAGGATGACACTGTTGCAGGAACCTTCTAACTGGGTGTCGCTCCCGTTTCAAATTGCACTTCGACTCTCACTCCTGCTCCCACTTACATTTTGAAATAGACACTTCTCAGCTCCTGCACCCGAATTTGTTGTCTCTTCACTTCACTCTTCATGCAACTATATGATGAAGTGTTTAGTTGATAAGTAGATGAAAAGTAGTTTTCTTTTCATGTTCACAGTGATGTAATAATCTCCCACGAGCTTATACATTTGTATCTGGGGAGACTAGAAGCAGAGGCATAGAAGTGAGGAAGAGTAATAGATCTTCAGATTCTCCTCACATTGTGAGCTTCTCTCCATGAAGTCCAGTGGAGTCCAATGTACTGTAGTGTTGGGTTATCTCTTTTAATGTTGACCTTTCAGTTCAGTGCACACTCTTTCTTCACATTTATGCTTTGGTTGTGTGAATTGAGCTTGTCTCTTATCATGCGAACATGTTACTAGATCTTGTTCTTCTTGTTTCCTTCTAAATCTCCCTTGGTTCATAGATAATTTTTGAGATCATGATTCAGTTCAGGAATAGTCCAGTTGACCCTTTTAGTAGCCTGAAAGAATGATGGGCTAAAAAGAGTTGGGTTTTGCAACCAACGATATTTCCAATTACCTTAAACTAAGTACCATCACAGCTATTTAAGGATGAACTATTTCATAATAAACTAGGGGTGAAAAAGTCAAGACATCTAGCTCTTGAGAGACAACCAAGTCCATTTCTATTGTCATAATGGAATATCATATGAGTTTTAAGGTTTCAAATGCAACAGATTGAAACTAGACTGCTGAAGCATTAACAGATACAAAGCCAAGATCAGAAACTTCAATACAAAGTGAAATAATGAAGACCAACTCAGATAAATGCATAGCCAATGCATGTTGATGTCTAGATGAGTATTCTGAAGTTGGCAGTGGTCAGTGTAAAAGGTAGCTTTCTTTGTATGAATGAAGCAGAGGATGGCTTAGACTTCAGATGCGATGGTAAAATGTATACGAATCACAAACGAGTAATGGCATATTATCTTTCAAGAAAAGAAATCTTAGCAAGTTTCAGCGATTAATGTTGAAACATACTTTCCCTGGAATGCATTGAAGTTGCCAATGTATGCGTCGCTTTTGCAGTTCCCTGCATGGATAAATGGTAAGTGAAATTTGCATGTAGAAGTTAGCAAAACTACAGAAAGAAAATACAATTTAAAGTCAGCAAACAAAAAGAAGGGGCATACACTTTGAATATTTTGACTGGAAATGGACTTTCTTTTCTTACTAGAACTTCCCATGTAGTTATTCCCTAGTAAAACACTTTTGGGTACTGTATTGCCGCAAAGAACAGAACTTGCATCTTCCTCCTCTACAACAAGCTTTTCATTTTCATTGTCATTGTCATTCTTATCTAATAACTTAGGTTCAAAATAACGACTCCTTATGATGACCTTTCTTTTCACTGTTCTGTCATCAACAACTTCCAATGAAGAATTAGGTACATGATTCTCGCCCAATTCCATAGAAGGCCTAACTGTATCACCATTTGATTGCCGCCGCATCACAGCATATTCCAAACAATTCAAATTTTCTTTAACATCACTTGTGACATTTCGACCAACTGGATTGACATGCAAAAAAAAAAAAAAAAAAGAAGGTTAGTACTGATTAATGATTGAATTTGTAGATCTGAATAGAAAACTCAACTCTTACCATCATGCTGAAACTCCAAAAGCTTATTGCCTTCAGTAGCAAAATCATCTTCCACCTGATACAAAGAAGGTAATTACATTCAACAACAAAGATAATTTAAAATGCAACCCTACTTCACTGATATGAATATCACATTTATTCAGTAGCATTACTCACAGAATCCTTGAAAGGTAGGGCATCCTGGCTATTTCCTGAGTCAGTTAGAGATCCCTGTGAGCAGTTTATGGTACAAACAACAGCCTTGGCCATGGAAGAAAAATCAGAATCATGGTTTGTGATGCTAGGAGAAGATTCATACGTTGATCGTAAGTGCTTCGGAATTACCCGAGGGACCTTGAAGTTCCTCTTTGCTTCAAGAGATGCTAAGCCTTCAATGTCAAGGAAAGATAGAAGGAAGTGCATGTATAGGAATATGTGCATGTGTGCCTATATGAACATTTGTGGCCAAGCCCAAATAGCTAAGACATAGTTATGATGGTGGTGGTGGTGGTGGTGGTCGTGATGATCATATACACATGTACATACCTATATGGAGAATGATCCAGTAGTGTCGACACTACCTTAGAGTCAACCTCTGTGGGGCCCATTGTGATCAGTGCATGACATCGGTTCCATCCACCAGGTGCACCCTTCAATGTTAGGCCATGCAACCAAAAACCAGCCCGATCAGAAACTCAGGTGGGCATGGGATAAGGAACAGTCAAAAGGGGATGTCCAACCAATAAACTCTCCAGATTGTTTGTGGACCACCGCTCATCTTTGGAGGTTTGCTGGCTGTTCTTTAATAAAGTTAGCCATTCTAGCTTCAGCTATTTGTATTTTTTAGTCAGTGGGTGATTTTGAGGTAGCCTTTACCAGAGTAATGGGGTCATTTTGTTGTGTGTTGTTATTTGATAGGCTCCTTGAGCTTTTAGCCGCCCTTGTTCTTTTGTTTTGCCTTGTTGTTCTTTAATAAAGGTCATTGTCTTCCGGAAATGAAAATAAGAATTGATTTGAGAAGCAGATTTATATAGAGACAAAGAAGCTGGGAACTTAGTCATCCAATGGGCTATTCTCTCCAAACTTCTGGACCATTACTGTTGATTAAGTTGTAGTGCAAACTTATATTAACAGTTTAGAGATTTATAACTGCCATATATTCAGTAGCATGCAAATAATACATGCATGAGGGGCTTATAATAATATCATTCATCGTTTCTATATAAATTGCAATATGAATTCACATATAAAACTGCATTGCATGAGCTCAGTTTATGTATTATAGTCAACCACATGATCCTACGCCCCAGCATATCAAATATTGTGGTAGCATACCACATACCCATTCCGAATCACATACTGAAGCAACCTGCGACCCAAATAAGCATGATTCGAACCCCATGCTTCTCCTACATGTTTCCTGAGACTTGTGTTCCATTAATTCCCCATGCCAAGTTAGAGCCCTACCCCTTGCCCTTCTGAACACTATCTCAACGTGGTCCGAGCAGTTCCTGAAGGTTCTATTGTTCTGTTCCTTCCAAATTGAACATATTGCAGCAGCAAATTCATAATACCTGAAAAAGGTGGTCTACGGACTGTGCATCCATGATGCACAAGATGCAACTGTTCTTGGTCACATGATCGCAGTAACACAAATGGTTGAAGCGACATAAGCATAGTTTCACAAAAATGTTTGACAATCTAAAGTTGAAGGAACGTAAAGATCCACCATGACACCACATTTAGTGGTTCAATGGAGAACTACGAGTCCTCACTTGATGGTTAGTTATTTTCGACATTGGCACTTAGGGGTGAGGTTTGGTGTGCCACAGTGTTGATTGATGCCTCCACATTCGATTAGGCAGATAATTGCTGTATGGCTAAGATATGTTGCGTTAGGTGTGGCAAAAATACCTCTTCCTTTGCAAAAGACTGTCAGCATCCTACACCCAAACACTAGTCATGAAAGGGTCGACGCCAAAGATGGTCCCAATGCTGGTGGAAGGCAAACTTGAACATATGCTGATTTGGTGTGAGTTTCCTGCTGGACTCCCATCTATGTGAAATACTCAGTAACACGTCACATTGGTATACAGTTTGAGCCTCCCAAACATGGCACGCTACCAGATGAGTCCAACTGAGCACGTAAAATTTTGAAAGTCACTTAACAAGGAGCTGATTGGAGAAGACATGCCGTCATGCATATTTTTCCCACACCAAAAAAGGATGGTTCATTGAGGATGAGTGATGGTAACCTAGCCACTACCCAAATCACTGCCAACCACTGCTTCCCCATCCGAAGACTTCCGAAGACTTGAGAACATTCTAGATTTGAACCATATGCATGAAGATATTCTCAAACATTGATTTAGAGAGCAGTTGTCATCAATTCCAGATCTGCACTGCAGACAAATGGAAGAAGCAGTAAAGACACAGTACGGACTTTGTAGGAAGACGGCTATGCCATTCGGCCTCTCCCACGCTGCAAGAACTTTTATCTACGTGATGCAGGACATGAAATGTAAAGATGATATGCACAATTTCAGACTTAGATCAAACAATAACATAAAAATTCCACATCCCATACAAAAGTCCAAACATTTAATTAAGGGGAATCTATGCAGGTCCAAGCCTACACATGATAGGGCTGGATCAATAAAATTTATGAACCAAACGATGCTCAACGATAAGAAATAATCATCCACACACGCATAGTAATCAGCCCGTAATCCAAGGGATTTATTAATTTCAATTCAAGGAATCCTAGGGTGAGAATAGAGATAGAATTTGGGGATTTAGGACCATCTAGGGTTAGGGTTATGAAAAACAAATATGAAAGGGTAAAGGAGAGGGAACCCTGAACCAGAAGACATCTGTCACTTGCGGACCACGAGTAAGACCTGACGCACGTGCGTTGGTGATCGGCCGCACGTGTGTGGGGACCACGTAACCAAAAATCGTCTCTTTGGGGTTCGTCGGCCAGGCTTGGGCTTCAAAACCCCCAAGTTTCACGTTGATCCGAGCTACGGCCTGGGCGTGGTGCTCCACCGAAATTTCGGCCCTCCTATGGGTCCAAATTCTAGAAATTGGCTGTAGGGGGATGAATAACTACAAAAGCTGGGAAATTCAAAACAGTAATGATGATAAAAGATGAGAGATATGGATGGAAGATGGTAGGGGCAGATGGGGATAGATGTGGCTTCGCACCTCGGTAGTTAGCTCTTCGAAAAGGGAAGGTTTCGCACTCACTTTTGAACTCACTAAGAGAGCGGAAAAATAAACTAGGAATTTTTATTAAGCTTCAATGAATGAAAAAACTACAAGGGGTGCCTATTTATAAGAAAACTCTATACCCCAAAACTCGCGCCATGTGCGCAACCTATTACTTGGCGATGAAGTAAACCAAAATAAAAACTAATCAAAGAAATTTAAAGCGTCCATGATGTTTTAAATAACATTAATAAGCAAAACCTAAAATACGAAATCAATCTGACTAGTGGTCCACGATCGTGAGATCCCATGATAGACCTTTCTTGACTAACAGGCCCACTCTTTTGAATCAAACTTCGTCTTCTAGCTAGGAGGCCCTCCCTGGACGTCGTCATCGATCCAGATCGACGGTGGGGCCCTCCTTCTGGCGTATGAGCTTAGGGGGGGTGGTGTGCGTGCATGTGTGGACGGCGTGCGTAGGATGTCCCCATCACTACGCTTCTCAAAGATTGATTTAGAGAGCAGTTATCATCAATTCCAGATCTGCACTACAGATGAGTGGAAGACGCAGTAAAGACACAATATAGACTGTAGGAAGACGGCTATGCCATTCGGTCTCTCCCACGTTGCAAGCACTTTTATCCATGCTAATAAACGAGTTGTTCTAAGCTTTAAACAAACAATTCATATCTTGGATTTTTGTCCTAATCCAAATTGTCACCTCGTAAGGAAGGGAACACACTGAATTTAAAAAATTGTTCTTTCATGGTGGATCCTTGAAGGGAATAAAAGTAGATCAAGAGAAGCCATAAACGAGTGGCCGCGCCAAAGATCATCTCAAAAGTATGCTTTTCACATAGTTTGGCAACTTTCTATCAGCATTTCATCAGAAATTTCAGCACAGAACCAACAAGGCAGCAACTAATTGCATGGGTGGAAGAAGAATCGGATCCATCAGCTGATTTTATCAAGAAGAGATAATGACAACAACCGTACCCACCTTGTCAGATTTTGGCAAGATGTTGGAGGAAAAAAGCAATGCTGTTGACATACGAAATCGAGCTAGCATAAGTCAAGAAGGACAGTGGATCATATTCACAATGAAAATTTAACTGATGCTTCGAAGACTACACCTATGAATTAGAATCTATGTCATGGTGCTGCAAGTTTTATTTCATTAACCATTTCTGCATGAAGTCCATTTTCTCGACGGATCATGAAGTGTCACAGTACCTGAACGCTTAGGAGAAATTGAGTGACCAACCAACAAAGTGGACAACTTTCCTTCAGTGCTATAGTTTTCTCTCACATCACAGGGCCAAGACTATATAGAGGGGTGGTTTTGTTAGGAACACTCTTAGAAGATGTTGCTTGTTAGGTTTTAAGTTACAAAATAACATAAAAGTCCAATGTTTCAAGAAAGCAGTCAAGAGTTTGTGGAAGAACAAGATCCTATGTGCGAATATCTTTTACAAGGTACTTGTTTAAGGTGCGCACATATGTATGCTGGAAGTATCTGTGCACAACAAGATCCTTGACAAGCCTAGGGTTTCTTCTTAGAGAGCATCTCGAAATTCTCTTCTCATCTTCACCATCTACAAGATCAGCGCCATGTAGAAGTTAACATGGTATTAGAGTGGGTTCCATTCCCGAGGAGATCTGCTGATCATGTTGCAGTGTCCTCTGATTATGTAGAATACCATTGTAACATCCTGCTGATGATGTTGTTGGGCCCAAGGTGATTGTTTTTTGGCTATTTTCAGGGCCCAGGATCACTACATCTGCTAGTTTGCCTCTTCATCCACGTCATCAGCATTGTTGTGGACTCATTGTTGTTGACATGCTGAAGTGGTGGGCCATCTGTTTTTTGACAGCACGTGGCTACATATACTACTGTTAGCTTGCTTGGAATCCCTACTTATAGTTTAGGCAACTTCCCTTCCGCACTATTGCGAAACCGCCTCAAATTTACGCAGTCCGTATCAAATCCGCAAACGAATCTGTGTAACCTCGACTGGTCGAGCAGGCTCCTCGACTGGTTGAGCGGACCCTCGACCGATCGAGCATGGGCCTCGATTGGTCGAGTACCTCGGACACCAAAAATTTTAACTCGCTGGACTTTGAGTCGAGCGAACCCTCCACTCGACCGGTCGAGCAGCCCACTCGACTGGTCGAGCGGCCCTGTCCAGATGTGGCTCCACATCTCAACAATCTCCCACTTGGAGACACATCGTCATAATCCTTCGTCTTCTATATCCAGAGTGCACCACCTCCCCGTCTTCAAGCCTGAAGACCAATCAAAGTTGAACAGAGCTTCAGCTTCTCCCATGTGACCGCCTTGGTCAGCATATCCGCAGAATTCTCACTTGTATGGATCTTCTTCAGAGCAATCGATCCATCTTCCAGTAACGAATGTATGAAGTGATATCTGATGTCAATATGCTTGGTCCTTGAATGAAAGGCTGAATTCTTAGCCAAGTGTATTGCACTCTGACTGTCACTGTATAGCTTGCAATCTGCTTGCTTCTTTCCCAACTCTTCCATGAAACCTTGCATCCACACCATCTCCTTGCACGCTTCTGTAGCTGCAACGTATTCTGCTTCCATTGTATTGATAGATACTATCTTCTGTAACTGAGAGACCCAACTGACTGCAGCACTACCCAGAGTAAAGACATACCCTGTAGTGCTTCTTCTGTTGTCAATATCCCCTGCCAAATCTGAATCTACGTAGCCTTATAGCTTGATTTCCGATCCTCCATAACACAGCCCTACATCCACAATACCTTCCAGGTATCTAAGGATCTACTTCACAGCTTCCCAATGTTCCTTCCTGGGATTGTTCATGAACCTGCTAACAACTCCCACTGCTTGAGCAATGTCTTGCCTCGTGCTCACCATAGCATACATGAGACTCCCAATAGCTGACGCGTATGGGACTTTAGCCATGTAGTCTCGTTCCTCCTGCGTCTTTGCACCTTGCTCCTTAAAAAGCTTGAAGTGGTTGGCTAATGGAGTACTAACCGGCTTAGCACCTCCCATACTGAATCGATTAAGTACCTTGGCTATGTACTCTACTTGTGATAAAACCAGTTTTTTGTTTTCCCTGTCACACTTTATCTCATGCCTAGGATTTTTATTTTATTTTTTGCAGCTCTTAAATCCTTCATGGCAAATTTTCTATACAGTTGTCTTTTGAGATCTGAGATGTCCTTCATGCTTAATCCGGCCACAAGCATATCATCAACGTACAGAAGAATAATGATGTACGACGTATCAAACTTCTTCAAATAGCAACAATGGTCTGCATGACATCTCCTAAAACCATTTCCCGACATGAAACTGTCGAACTTTTTGTACCACTGCCTCGGGGCCTGCTTCAAGCCATATAGACTCTTCTTCAATCTACACACCTTGTTCTCCTTTCCTGGTGTCACGTATCCTGTCGACTGATGCATGTATATCTCTTCTTCAAGGTCCCCATGAAGAAAGGTTGTCTTAACATCTAGCTGCTCTAGATGTAAGTCCTCTATAGCTACCATACTCGAGACAATGCGAATCGTAGACATTTTCACTACCGGTGAAAATATTTCAGTGAAGTCGATACCTGCCTTTTGTTGGAACCCTTTTACAACCAATCTAGCTGTGTACCGTTTCGAACCATCGTGCTCCTCCTTTAGTCTGTAAACCAACTTGTTATGAAGAGCTTTCTTACCCTTAGGTAGAGTGACTAGCTCCCACATACGATTGGATTCAAGACAATCCATCTCATCATCCATGGCCTACTCCCACTTAACCCGTGTATTTAACTGTAATGCATCTTCAAAATACTCTGGTTTACCATTATCTGTCAGCAGTAGATAATTTAAGGAGGGTGAGTATCGGACCGTAGGTCTCCTCTCCCGAGTAGACCTCCTCACAACCGGTGTCTGCGGCTCTACCTCGTAATGCTCCTGTGCATGATCATCCTGTGGCACTGTAATACCCGTGTCCGGTGACTCTTCCAACTCTACGAATTCTTTCTCATCGACCTTATTTTACTGCTCATTGTCCTTATACATCACCTTTTCATTGAAGACTACGTCTTTGCTTCTGACGATTTTCTTGTTTTCTGTATCCTAAAAATGGTAGCCAAAATCATGTTGTCCGTAGCCTATAAACGTGCACCTCTTGGACTTCGCATCCAACTTGTTTCTATGCTCTGCATCAATGTGAACATATGAAGGCAACTAAACACTTTGAGATGTGCAAGGTTCACTTCTTTCCCAGTCCACGTTTCTTCTAGTATCCCACCATCCAATGGTGCTAAGAGACTTCTATTGATGAGATATGTGGCAGTATTCACAGCATCTGCCCAAAAACGTCTTGGGCAACCCTAAATGTAACTTCATGCTTCTGGCGCCCTCAAGGATGGTCTTATTAATGCACTCAGCCACACCGTTTTGCTGCAGTGTCCCTAGAATCGTTTTCTAATGTTTGATTCTATTTACTGCACAATACTTAAACCTCTTATCACAGTATTCTCCCCTATTATCTGATCTGAGACATTTTGCTATTTTACCTGTCTCGTTTTCTACCATTACTTTCCACTTCTTAAATACATCAAATACATCAGATTTATGCTTTAAGAAATAGACCCATAGTTTTCTACTAGAGCATCATCAATAAAAGAAACAAAATAACGTGAGCCACTAAGAGATGATACCTGTGCCGGTCCCCACACATCAGTATGTACAAGCTCCAACAAATGCGTCTTTGGAGCGCGTCCTGTTTTCTTGAAACTTACCCTCTTCTGCTTGCCATACACGCAGTCCCCACAGAATTCCAAGTAAATAGACTTCAGCCCTGGTAGCTTCCCTTTTGACAATAGTACTCTTATCCCTTTCTCACTCATATGTCTCAACCTCTAATACCATAACTACCCATTCACTCCAATTGATGCAACTGCGAGTGAACTATACGATCCTGAAGTCACGTACAAAGTACCTTCCTTGCCTCGAGATATCACCAAGGCACCTTTTGTGATCTTCTAGGAATTACTAGTGAAGGTCGTCACATATCCGGTATCAGCCAACTGTCCTACTGAGATCAAGTTTCGTTTCAAACTCGGTACATGTCTGACATCCTTCAATTTCAAAGTCGTTCCATCCTTCTGACTTATATGAACGTTTCCCTTTCCAACAATACTGCACAGCTCATCATCACCCAGGTAGACTCTTCTGAAGTCACCTGACACATAATCACGCAAAACTTCCTTACACGAAGTGGCATGAAACGAAGCACCCGAGTCTATGACCCAAAACCCATTCCTCGATCAAGAGACAAGATCAACGCCTTTGTGTCACTCTCCTCAGATAGATTCACTGAATCCTTCCTGCCTTGAGAGCTTCCTTCTTGTTTCTTAAGCGCCCTGTAATCGCGTTTCATGTGCCCCTTCTTCCCGCAATGCCAACACCCGTCTTTGTCTTTCGGTCCCTTGGACTTCTTTCTCAACTTAGAATGTCCGTGTTGATTGCCTCCTTTGTTCAGCGATCTTCCTCTTCCTTTAACGTTTAGATCATTCACAGAATCTCCTGAAACTCTTGATGCCTTTCTTCTAGATTCTTCGCTGAGAATTAGACCGGCTACATCATCGAATTTCAACTTTGTCGACCCTAAAGAATTGCTCACAGCAATCACCAAACCATCCCAACTGTCTGGCAAACTGGACAAGATCAATAACGCCCTGACCTCGTCCTCAAAAACAATGCCAACGGATTCCAACTGGCTCGTGACTGTATTGAACTCGTTTAGATGTTCAGCCACGCTCCCACCATCTGACATCTTCATGTTGAATAGTCGTTTCATGAGATGAACCTTGTTGGACACTGAGGGTTTCTCATACATTGTAGCTAGGGCATGCATTAATTCTTTTGTCGTTTTCACCTTGGATATATTGAAGGGGCCGCTCTTAGACAAAGAGAGTCGGATCGTTCCTAAAGCCTTCTGATCCAATAAAAACCATTCATCATCTGTCATCTTCTCTGGTTTCTTCTCTTTTCCTTCAAGAGGAATATTGAGGTCATTCTGATACAGATAATCCTCCATCTACATCTTCCAGAAGGCAAAGTTTGAACCATCAAACTTCTCAATTTTAGTCTTCCCTTCTTCCGTCATCGCTCCCACTTGAACTAAACCAATAGCACTGATTCCAATTGTTGCGCAGCACGCCAACAATACTAGTGAACTGAGATCCAATCTCCGGTCTCACCCACAAACGATAAACAAGAATAAATATAATCTAAAAGTAGAATCAAAGCATACCAACAAACCATAAGACAGAATATACATGGAAAAACCCCAACAAGGGTAAAAAACCACGGGTGCAAACTTCCACTATAAAGAAAAACCGAGATTACAATCAATATACTAACCTTCTCGATGCTCCCATGCACAGAGAAAACCCTTAGCCTTGCTTAGAAAACCCTTTTCCATACCCTAGAATAACCCTAAGACCCCTTCCGCACTCTTGCGAAACCGCCTCAAATTTACGCAGTCTATATCAAATCCGCAAACGAATCTGTGTAACCTCGACTAGTCGAGCAGGCTCCTCGATTGGTCGAGCGGACCTCGACCGGTCGAGCTTGGGCCTCGACTGGTTGAGCACCTCGGACACCAAAAATTTCAGCTTGCTGGTCTTTGAGTCGAGCGAACCCTCGACTGGTCGAGCGGCCCTGTCCAGATGTGGCTCCACATCTCAACATGTGGATCATCTGTTGTTATCACAAGTGGCTGTCACCTTGCTGGACCACTGCCACGATCAGGTGGCCCACCGTTGCTACCAGGATCTCATGCTGTTGAATGTGTTGCTAGAATATATTGCCCATCAGAACCATTGATTTTCACTGGGCCTTCCATCATTGTCTGCTGGTGGGCCACCCTTGCGATTGCAATCTTGCTGGATCCATTACAATGCTAGCCCACTGCTTGTTGACATCTATTAGTTTGTGGGCCTCATCCCAATTTGCTGACATGATTTGCTATTGCTGCTTGCTGATCTTGTGGGCCATCTGATCAACGCCGTTGCTAGCCCACCTTGCTTTTGGACGATATCCATTTCATTTTCATAGACAGTTTTCTATTGCTTGATTCATGCCCACATTGTTATCCACATTACTTGTTTTGTATGTTCTGGATACAACTTTGATCTTCTGGTGGGGCCACATTTTTCTGGACTCATTGCCAACCGTTGTGTTTCCGGGCCATTAATCTGCTGGTGTGCATCTTCTTATTGCTAGAACTTGATCCCATTTGACATGGTGGGCCCTGTGTTTGGAAGCATGTATTGCGCTACGTTGATGTATTGTTCGTGGACGTTTGGAAGTATCTGCTCACTTCATTCGTCCTCACTTGGCCAAGCCCTGGTCATTGCTAGCGGGTCTAGATTGTTTTTGGAGGTAGTGCGCCATTCGATTTGTGACCAGTTGGGTCACTGTGTTCACCGAGGATTACTGGCCATTTTCTTTTACTATTGTTACTATCTGAATGTGATTAAATGTCTTGTTGTGGGTCGTCACTAGTAGGCCTATTTTGACACTGTCGGGCCTGTTTGGCCCCATGGTTTCTGTTGGGCCTGACTCGCGGTCTATGGGTCTGTTTTCATTTTTCTGTTGTGTTGTTGGGACATTATTATCGTTGTTGGATAGTTAGGATTGAGCCATTGTGACCCACCATGCTGACTTGATCATCTCTTGTTGTATGACATAGGCTAAGCTCTTCTCCACCACTTCCTTCAACACCTTAGTAGCTTTTTCGTATCAAGCGCCTCCTTTATTGACATCTGTGATATGACTAATATTTAGATAAGGCAATTGGCCTTGCTCATTTATGTACCGGGCAATTAGACCAGACGCATGTTTGGATTGGGTTATTGTCCCGGCCTCGTTTACTCCGAGTAGTTGGCTCAGACTCATTGTTTATATTGGACAGTCGGTCAATTCTTGTTTGTGCTAGATAGTTGGCCCAAACTTATATTTGAGTTGGGCAGTTGCCCCAGCCTTGTTTCAGCTAGACAGTTAATCTAGACATTTGTGCCGGATAATTGGTCCACTTGCTCACATCACTCAAGTCACAAAAGTGCCCGCTCACCTAAAGTTCGTCATCTCATCTCCTCCACTACTCGTCACAGACCATGCTACTTAGCCGCATTACCTTTTCTTTTCTTTTCTTTTTAAATAAATGTTGCATGTGCCTATTCAAACTCAAGTTCCTTTTTTTTTTTTTCCCCAAAACACCTTAAGTTTGAGGGTGGGTGTTAAAGAATTTCGTTCTTAGATTATTATGTTAGCCCTTGTTCCAAGCTGCATATGCTCTAGCTTGAGAGGAAGTGTTGAAAGTATGAGTTGAATGGTAAGTGTGAATAGATGAATAGCCTTGATAGAACAACATGAATAAGTGTAAATGGGCATGAGCCCAACCCATATGGAAGGACCCAAGAACCCTCACATGTTTTGTACATGCCTCCCCTTATTATAAAGGAGAAGGTAGGGTTTCTTCTTAGCAAGCAATACATGTTGTTAGACAAGAGAACCGTGGGAAAACACTCAATGTCAGTAACATTTATGTTATTATACAAACACAACTAAAAAGAGTAACATATAAAAAATTGTGAACAAATAACGTAGTCTCAATAACAAGAGGTAAGATACTTAAACATTTGTACTCTCAATAACAAAAGATACTTGAACATACTATACAAGAAACTTACAACATAAATCATCATCATGATCAACAAGGTGTGCGGAATTGGTTACGTATTGACTGTAATGGCCAACACGTAACAGTAACGACCAACACCGTTACGCGATAAAAGGTCGAAACAATGACCCCCTCATTTTTGGGATCAGATCAGTCGTTACGGGGGCCGTAACAGCCATTACGGCCCATAACAGCCCTTATTGCCCCGTAACAGTCAGGATGTAACGGTCAGAAAAACGGCTAGTTTTCCAGCCTTTTTAAGTTCCGAATTTTCTCATTTTTTGGCACTTTTGTCTTCCAATTTCATTCCTAAACTATTCTACTGTAAATTCTGAACACTCTTAGCTTGAATTTGAGGATCAAAATAAGTTATTGCAATGATTTGGATGAATCGAAGCTTCGTGGGCATTTTCCGTGGAAAAATCATTTATTTCAATCTTTTTCGTTTCTCAACCATCTTATCCCTCTTATCACAACTCTTCCCTCTACTCAATTTGAAGAATTTCTTGAATTTTCTTTCAAAATCATCATCCTCGTCCTCAACATCACTATCACTTTTAGATTTAATAGCTTTAATCTTGTGTAAATGCCTATGCGATGTTTTAAGGATAACTAGTTTCTTTGCTCTAGAGGAGGCCTTAAAGTGTAGTTTATATGTTTGTAGGAAACCTAAGAATTCTTCTCCTTTCATATCATCTATGTTTCTATCGAGGTTATCTTGGGAGTGAACCTATCCAGTAGGGTTTTAAGTATTTTACTACATATACGCCATTACGGAATCCTTTCTCCTAAACCCCACATGGAATTGCAAATATCATTCAATTTGGAGTAGAATTCAATGAAAGTTTCATACTCTTCCATTTTAATGTTTTCGAAATGGATCAGTAAGAGTTGAAGTTTATCTCTTTATTGTGCTAGTTCCCTCATAAGAGACTTCCAATATGTCACAAGCTTCCTTCCTAGTTTCACATGTGCAAATGCATTTAAATTCATCAGGAAAAACTGCACAGTAAATAATATTGAGAGCTTTAGCATCATAAGTATCGCGTTCTCTCATCGGCACTCCATTTGGATTTATCTTCGAGAGCGCTAATGGTTCTACCGTCAATCACAATTTGTTCCATGGGCATTGTCCATCCTTGTTCAACAATTGCCCAAACCATGGGGTCAAGGGATCTTAGAGAGACCCACATTCTAGCCTTCCAATAGACGTAGTTAGACCCGTCAAAATATGGTGGTCATGTGACGGCACACCCCTATTGGGTAGACATCGTCCTTAAGCCCCTTTGGAATTCACTCCGGGGGGTTAAGCCATTCAGGAGGAACCAGCTCTGATACCAATTGAAATTACGCGTGGAAATTACGCGTGGTGGGCCCATGAGCTATGCGAGGAAGCTTGGCAGAGCTATGGAATGAGGGCTATGTCCTAGCGGGGGGGTGATTAGGACCAAATAAAATTTATGCCATTTTAAACACAATTTCCAACATAACTAATTTCCAATTAAAGCTAAGCAAAGTAATTGACTCTAAGGCTTCCAAGCCAATAGAGGGTCCAACCACAGACTACAAAAGATAGGGTAATTAAGCAACTAGTCTATAAATATGATAATGTACATGCGTATGGGGGGAATGTGTTACCTATCGACTCTTAATATTCATCTAATCATGCATACATATAATTAAACATTCAATCACATAAGCATAATTAAACAAGTGCTCAAATAACAATCTCAAACACAAGTATGTATAGTGATTCAGTTTCCCTATTCCACTCCCGACGGACGCACTCAACCCATAAGCATACCAGATTTCACTATCGGAGGTTTTAAATCAGGTTCACCTCTAACCTTTACAATCCTAGACAAGGACCGGTTCCCTCAGAGACTTACCTGGTTTTCTATAAGCTCGCCACGAAACTCAGTCCTAGTCCAAGGACCTACGTTTACTCCTGCCGAAAGCACCCTCGGAGACTAACACGTACACACCCATGTCTGGTGGCCTACACAAGAACCTAATCGAGTTTGGCAATTCAAACTCTACACTCAATCCTACACTAGGATGAAGTGTAAATGAATTCTTACAAATGACAACTTATCGAATTAAGCCCCTTTTGTAGCACCTTCTCTGGTTGCTTGATCGATGCTCTCCCGTGTTTCAATCAGCTTCCCTAGCTCTCCCGATCATGATGTCAATGCATCGCCAATGCTTCAGCTCCAGGATCAAACACCTTACATGCGATGTTCCTTTCAGTGACCAAGGTGATGGGAGGTTGGGTAGAATCTCCTACAATTAATGGGAAGTTGAAATGCCTAGGGGATTCTACTAGAAAGGTCTCCTAGAGAGTATAAACAAAGGATACTTCAATAAGGTTGGGTCTGATTTCTAGAAAATGGTGGAGATTGAGTTCATCTTCAACATTGAGGTTGGAATCTGTAACGCCCCAGATTTTTGCCAACCTGGAGTTAGATGTCCTTAGGCAAGGAGTTGATCCTAACCCCTTATTAGCTTCTCAAACCTCAAATCCTTTAGGAATTAGACAAAGTAACTAAATGCTAAACTAGATTAGCTACGAAATCTATTTGAATCACTTTAAATACGATCTGCAAGACCCAAAACTTGTAGAATCATTGACGCTAGGTTACCTTAAAATCTAAGATCAATCTCATTACCCAGTTGCCCTCGGGGGCATCACGAAACTCCGTATCGGATCTGGACCGCACGTCGAAAGTCCGATTAATACGAAGTTATATAATTAAGACCGCCTTGCTGGGCTTGACAACCATCTCGGAGATCAAATCCTGATTGTGCCCCGGGGCTATTCGCTTGAGCCCAGAGTGAAGTGTGTGAGAAAACGTGGATTTATTTAGAAATTAAATCTAATTTAAGTAATCTGAGACCTGTCGCTTGCGGGCCTGATATAAGCAATCAGACCATCGGAATCTGACCCAAATACACCCTCGGATCAGGGAACATTTCCCATACATGTCCGTGTACTTGTAACCCTGATCGAGTTTCGATGACCGTTGAACTGAAACTAGTCTGCCACGTGTGATTTGGGAACCCGATTGGAACGAAAAATTAACTCAACCTAGATCCATTGTTAGTGAGCTTAAGTCCGACCTTTAGCTCAAGGGGGGGCTCCGAAAATGCTCCGTTGAGCTGAAACAGACGCTCTTTGGACATAACTTAAGTATACCTTGGCCGTGGGGCCATTTCCATCAATTTTAGGCCTATATAAGGACCTTAAGCCCTCACTCTCTCATCCCATACGAATTGGGGAAACCCTAGGAGAGAGAAGAGAGAAAAGAGAGGGAAAGTGAGAGAGAAAGTGGGAGAGAGTTCCTGAGATTCAATCTCATCGTTCCACGTGCTTAGCCACTGCATCTGTATCACTCTTCCGGCGATTCTGATTCCGTTTTCGGGTAAGAAATCCTAATCTTAACTTGATCTAGAGTTCTAAATAGTGTAAGTGATGAAATAGCTAACCTATTCCCTGTTATAGGTTGTCGTTGTGTCGTAGACAAAAGCGTTGTGTTCAAACTGATTTCGTTTCACGTCTACCGGCAAAAGGTACGGACTTTAAACATATAGGTTATAGTTTTCAAGGCTTTCAATGTCAGTTAATGATAGATTACTGACGTGGATGCTATTTCACATGTACAAAGTGTTGTCCGTTTCTTCTTTCAGTTATACGTTAACTATGTTGAATATACTGTATTCCTCGTATTTGTAGAAAATACCGTATACGTATGAAATACGGATTTGTGCTTGCCATGATTAATCGCTGTCTATGTATGCTAGATGCATGTGTATCAACTTCTGGGTGAACGGATTAGCCTAATACATGTTATATTAAAATACGTCGTGTATGTACACATGTGTAACCTAAGTGTTTGTGAAAATGTCTAAGTGAGTATAGACTATGTATTAACGTACGCCACGACTAACCATCGTGGGTATGTGATTGGTATATAGGCGGCAATCCTTTGACGAAAGGACTTGTCCTAATACGTATTCTAACTACTACATACCATGTATGATGTAATGTGTAGATTAAGTGTATGTAAAAATGTCTGTACGAGTAAATACTGGTTGACTGCTCTTTAATTGGGTGTTGAGATAGGATTCTCAACTACTCTAATGATGTGTATGTTTTCCTCCATTTATGTCATGGTTAGATATCCGTTTGTTTGTGAATTGAATATGTACAAATTCATGTTTATGTTGTACTTCATCACATGCTCAACTGATTGTATGATTTGAAATGTGTATTCATTATTGCTCGATTATCTCATATGCTAGTTTGTTGAGATTGATTGTGTTTGGGGCTATTGTATAGTCCAAGCAATCGGTAACAATCCTTGAATTAGTGGCTAACGTTGTTTCGCCACATGAGATGTACCTGACGAATCTGAGTCGTATATCGATTGACGACAGTGGTTAGGCCACACGGAGTGCTTATGCACTTCGTGTCGATCAATTCGATGTGCGCTCGTGCTAGTCGAGCTCGTCAAATAACCCGATTGGCCGATGTATGTTAACCATGTTTGGACGTTACTGCTTGAACCCAGGGTACCAAACTCACCAGTGAAATCCCTGTTAACCTTGGTACCGTGATCCGCTAAGACTCATGAGCCGGACATGGTGGTATGGGACACCGTGGTCGAGCTGTCGGCCTACGTTGTGGCGACGAGCCTCCCCGTAGTGACCAGTAAGCAACCAGACTCGTGAACCGAATACGGTGGTATGGGACACTGTATTCGAGCTGTCGGCCTACACTGATCAGAAGACGCGTTGTGCGTGAGCCTCGTGTGAGCCATTGCCAAACAAAACCACCGCTGCGCACTCTGATACTTGTTGGTTGGACAATATCTGAAGGGGTGTTGTGATTGCGTCAGCCCCGGATGACGCGTTAGTGTAATGACCTCGAGCATACTCTGAACCTGCGTTGAGGCGACGAGCCTCTCCGTAGTAACTAGAGTATAACTAGGCCCGCATTGATAAGGCGACGAGCCCTTTGCAGCGACCTAGAACCGTATCATCGTATGAGATTTACTAGGACTGACGACCCTAAAATGGATCCTTGTTTGGGAAGTGATATAAGGGAGGTACCTTAGTTTCCCAATCCTACTGTATGAAAATGACTAATAAAGAACTTGGTAATCACGTTCATGCACCGCATACATGTGCGTTTGGCATTGATGGTCAAGCACTGAGGGAGTGTGGCATGCCGCGAACGTAAGGAGTCGCTGAGGGAGCGCAGGCGAGGGCATGCATTATACATACATACCATTCTTGCATTAACAAGAGTACTTAGGGATGTGTGATTTACTACTTTATCATTATTGCTTGATTGAATTGATAACATGTTAACCTGTGCTTTATTGTTCCACTGAGTTAGCTACTCACTCCCACGTTACGGGACGGTGTTGTACACACCAACCAGACCTTGTTGTAGTTTCAGATGATGGCGATGCTCGTGAAGCGGAGCCTGACTTTTATGATGATGAGGAGAGTTTCTCCTATATGCTGCTTTCAGGCGGGTTCATGTGAGTCGTGTTCTGATCGACGAGGTTACAGGGTTGCTAATTAGATGTCATTCCACTTGTTAATTTGTACTTTTGGAACATCCTTGTATATCCATTTTGTTCATTTTTGGAGTATACAGGTATATATTTAACCTGGTAACATGCTCGCACTCTGGAGACTTACAACAGTTTATATATTTTATATATCTATCACAGTCTTACGCTTGCATAATTTAACTGTCTCTGGAGTATGATCTGTTGCTTTGGTATAATCCCATTCATGTTTAATGCACTAATATGAACAATATACAATCATCATTATCTATGTTGCATAAGTGATGCGTTGGAACTCGGGAGCCGAGCTTCTGCTCGACCCCCGATTTTCAGGGCGTTACAGAATCCTCGTTAGAGTGGTAAAGCTCAAGAAGACTTTGGATGTAAGATATGATTGGGGATTCACCTAAGCTTCTATTGGACCAAAAACCCTCTCAAATGCCTAATGACCGAATCTTCTTTATAAAGGAATCGAGTTCCAACGGTCATAAAACGGGCATAAACAACTAGTCTTTGGCCGCACTAAATTAAACTGGAAAACCGCTAGACAAACTTGGGCACCTTCGGTTGCACTGAAGGTAGACTTCGGTTGCACCGAATATGATCGTCGATGGGACCGGATGTGGCACTCCGTTGAAACCGAATTACCTGGACTTCTATCACAGCACGTTGTCATGTTTTAGCCGATTTCGGTTGAACCAAAGGTGGGTTCGGTGGGGGTGAAGGTTGCAGAAATTGTGCAATTTTTCCAGCAACACGAGACCTTTAAAGCCAATCTAAGGATGTTCAATTTAGGCTCCTTTGACTTAAGGGATGATCAATAAAATGTTTACTTATTCAGTTTAAGATCATCTAGAAGTTTAGGTGGTTTTGGGTCAAGGGTTAAGGTCACCCAGGCACCTCATATACTTATTCTTTGCCCCTTGATGCTCCACCTCCACTTGTCTTCAGTCCTCAGCTTCCAGGGGCTCAACCAACTACATGACACAATGGACACACGTGATTGACAAATAAGGTGCATAAATCAGTGCATGTCCTCTGATTTCATTGACCTGATCTTTTCCTCTAGCACGGGATATTATGGATACGCAGCATCTACTCCACAACCGCAGCCTGATAATGACGAGGACATGGAAGTCGAGCAACCATAACAAAGCATATTTTCATTTTAGTGGTGACTAGAGAGTTTTATTAAGGTAAATATGATAAGAACATCACGCGCACAAGCATGCCCCCCTACGCACGTACGCAAGGAGGGCCCCACCATCGATTTGGATCGATGACGACGTCCAGGGAGGGCCTCCTAGTTAGAGGACTACATTTTGGTTCTTTGGAGTGGACCCGATCGACATGTGAATCCCACCATGGGTTCTCATAATCGTGGCCTACTATTCTAAATAATCTAGTACTTTGAGTTTTGCTTATTATTGCTATTAGGAATATCACGGATGGTTTAGATTGCTTTGATTAGTTGTTAATTTTTATTACTTCGTCTCCAAGTAATAGGTTGCGCACATGGCGTGAGTTTTGGGGTATAGGGTTTTATTATAAATAGGCACCTTTTGTAGTCTTTTTTCTCAATGAAGATTAATAAAATTGTTGCATTTTTCTGCTCCTCTAAATTTTTGAGTTGCGGAGATTCAATTGGGTGCGAAACCCTCCCTTCCTCGAAGGGCTGACTATCGTGGTGCGAAGCCATACCTATCTCGATTCGCCCCCACCTTCTTCCATCCATATTTCTCCTCCTACAAGTATTCCATCTGCAAATCCATCAGTATCTGTAGGCATTTTTCTCTCTACAACAGATTTTCAGAATCTAGCCCTGCGGGAGGGCTGAAACTTCGGCGGAGCACAACACACAAACCGTGCGTCGGATTAAGTTGAGATTTGGCGGTTTTGGAGTCCATCACTGACCGACCAGGGCTAAGGTGGTCTTTTTCTGAATAATGGGCCCTACACACATGCGGCCGGGATCACACGCACATGCGTCTGAGCCATTGCTGTTGTCCACACGTGCGGTACTTCTCTGGTTCGTCTCTCTCCTCTCTTTCACTCCTCTTTCACCCAAAATCCTTAAACCTAATCCTAAATTACTCAAATCCCCAATTTTATGCCCTTTCTTCAACCTTAAGGTTCCCCGAATTGAAATTTTTGAATCCCTTGGATTGGGAGAATTATTTTTGTGCATGTGTGGATGAATTTACCTTCCTTTGATTCTTGTTTGGTCTATAATTTTGATTGATTCGGCCCTAGCATGTGTAGGTCTGGATCCGCGTAAGATTCCCCATGATTGAGTGTTTGAACTTTTGTGTGGGATGTGGAATTTTGTGTAATTGTTTCTAAACTAGTGTGATCTAAAGCCTGAAAATCTTGCACATCATACTTGAATTTCATGCCCTGCATCAAAATATATTTTCTTTTAAACATTATTTACATTTAAGGTAAGTATTTCTATACCCATTGCCCATACATTCACCAAGCAAGCACATACTTGACACTGTTGAACTTATGCTTAAAATAACTCCCCTGACAACCAATCAAGTTGTCGAGGAGTAAATCAGACATTGCTTCTTCTTTTTTTTATCTTGAGGATGACAGGACAGGAATCACAAGAGAGAAGTCTCTAGCATGTTCAAGACTTTACCTAGAACAAAGTAAACGTTGTAATTTATGCAAGTCTTCAAGTATGTAATATTGCAATGTAGAGTAAATTATGGAAAATAATAGCAACCACCTACACATGTGAGATATTTTGATATTAAATTCATTCTAATATATCTATCATTGGTATTAGATAGAAAATTAAATCTATGATTTTTGGAGTCAATTCTAGGTTGTCAGGTTCATAAATTCATCAGACGACCCGATACAGCTTTCTCACCAAAGAGTGGACCGTTACACTACCATAAACATGTTCAAAATTATAAATGAATGCATATTTGGAATATTTAAAAATTTTCTGGATTTAATGGGCATTTTTCCGCTTTTTTTACCAAAAAAAAAAAATGACCATTACAGGGGATGTATTACAACCTGTAACGGTAACGGTGGGCACCGTTACCACAACAGTACACCTTGATGATCATTATAAACTAGTCCCATCTATTGGGGAATATGGAAAGCTTTCATGACATGAGGGTGATAAATGTGCATGGAAGGCAATTAAGTGTCCTTAATCATAGGATGCCTCCAAATACCTTTTCTCAAAGGAAGTTTACATAAATATTCTATATAAAGAACTACACTAACCAATGATAGAATGATAATATCATATTTGTATGAAATGAAAGATTTAAAAAAAAATAAAAAATAAAAAATAAATAAATAAATAAATCCAAAAGTAACAAGAAAAATGGATACAAAAATAATTAGTCAAGACATTGTTGTGCGCAGAGAAATCTGACTTCTTCCTTTTATTCTCAAGTTTAAATTCTTTGACTGGATAAGTTTTATCATGCACAAGCCCAGCACAAATGCTCTCCCCCTAATAGCCAAAAGAGCATTACATTAAATGGAAAGTAAACATGAACATAACTAAATATTAGGATTTAAATTTAAATGACTCATCAGCATGTGTAGAAAACAAAGTTATCAATTATACTATCTAAAATGGGAACAATATAATGTATATCACTTCTGGCTAAAAGAAATGTAAAATTGCAAAAGAAATATGAAATCCATTACTACCGAAACCAAAAAAAAAAAATCATTACATATACATATTGTAATTTCTTAACTGAAAAGGAAATGATTTTATATTTCAGCAATTTTTGTCTCAAAATGAAATAGGTAATTTGTTCTCAAAGTCTATCACCAAACTTCTTTTTCTGTTTTCTAGAATAAAAACAAACTTTAATGCATTCTTGAGGTAATGACGACTTTCCAGGTTAATGAGTTTGGACAAAAAAATGAAAAAATTGGTTCCTACAAAATTAAAGTGAACCACGATGATAAAGAAATATATTGGAGTACATCTAATCCAAGTCCACCCCACTAAAAAATGAGTGGTAAAAGTGACCTTGTGAAAAAGAAACCCTTTTTTCCCATGTAAACCTTTCTAAGGATGCTAAAAGCACTAGCCGTTGGGAGTCTGGGACAATGAGGATTGCTTGAGTTTGGGCACTTAAATTTTACAATACATTAAACCTAAGAAAGCCACTAAATAAATAAAAAGCATGATTACCAAGGAGAGGAGAAAATGCATGAAAGCAAATTTGGAAGCCATCAAAAAGGTAGCAAATGCACCAAAAGCCAATGTTTGGAGTGTGATGGTAACAACCCTATCAATTTCGACCTTGGCCAATACGAAACACCCCAAGAGTCACTAGACTTCTAGGTATTGACAAAAATATTGCTAAATATCGCATTCTAGTGATGTTGCAACTTGCTAGTTACAATGTATCGACAATACCTTTCGAAAGTATCACCGATACCAGCGATACCAACAGCCCTCTCCTTTTTTCACAAAAAATAAAACCTACGAAATCCCAATTTTTGTCAATTCTTCCACTTCTAATCCATTCTTGAGGTGAATCCAAGTATCCCTCTTCGATTATTTGGAGAAAAAAACGGTTTTTTTTTTCCTTTGTGGGAATTAAGATTGGACAGCGGGTGGGCTCGATTTTCAAATGGTCAGTTTTTTATTTTAATTCCTTCTTTTTTTTTCTAAAAACATAGGTCAAGTTTCAGCACTTTAGCATCCTTTAATGCCTAGTCACAGAAAAGGCCAACTCTTGGGCCAATGTGTTGGCTAAACGAGTGGAGTGTGATCATTGTATATTGATGTTGTTTATATGATGCATTGCTTTAATGTATAGTTTCCTCATTGCCTTTCTTCAAAAAAAAAAAATGTGTTGCTTACTAATATTTTCATCAATTGGCAGTAATGAAAGATTTAGTTGATGATAAAAACAAAGTTGTCTTTCTCTTTCTCATGGTCGCAGTCTCTATCTCCAACAAACTTCCATTGCCCACTTTGTTGAATTGCGACCAACTAGTCTCTATTAGAAAACATGTTCCTTCTTCTATTGTGCTACAGGAGGTGTTCTCCTGTGGACCCCATATGGCCAAAAGGTCAAGGTGGACGAGGAAGCAACAGAAGCCACAATGATATTTGATACAATAGGATTCAAAAACTGAACAACGTATCCTTTAGTCATGGCAGCATTCTAAACAATATTTTTAACGATAGACAGCATTCCAAAAAAAAATTGAGAGGCCGTTTCCTTCCAACATGGTCAATGTTTAATTTTTTATTTTTTATTTTTTTTAAACACACGCACACACACCACCACACACTCACGCCTTAGTGGGATTTCACCACCTATGGGTGCTTGAACCCTTAACCAGGTGTTGAAACTCCTAAGAGTCTACCACTGGAGCAAGAGCAAGGACCCGTCATGACCTTGAATGGCCCATCACGACCTTACGAACCATGATATTACTGTCTACAATTTCATGGGTTCACCACTTGGGTAGCATGTTAGTTATGCATCCATAGAAATCATATAACTGCAAATTGATACCATCGTATTCCACCCAAGTATCAATGAACTACAAGACCTGGTACTATGGCATTCTGCCATAGTACCTCATGTCATGTCAGATCTTTCACTCACTAATCCATATAAAGCACCTTGGCTTGTTGATGCCAATGTGAGTCATCATCTAACGAGTGATAAAGACCTCCTTACCTCCATGATTCTTGTTCCTTGAGTGAGACTGAGGAAAAGAAAGAGAGAGTCTGAGGAGAAATAAGAAGAAGAAAGAGTAGGATCAAAGAGGTGGTGACACCCCTAGCCTCTCCCTTATCATCGGAGCTTGCGTAATATAAGTGAAAGTACAAAAAACAACCCCACACTTATTACATAAACCAAAACCCATTGATTTGAACTCTATTTTATGCATCACCTTTAAGGACTGCAGAGGAAATATAATATGAAATAATAAAAACCATAATCTCAATGTGAAGCGGAACACCCATGAGATCATAATCGTCCATCATGGTCCATCAACACTCCCCCTCAAGCTGGAACATATATATCATGAATACCCAACTTGGTGAAAAGACGATCCAAATGAGTGTGACCAAGAGCCTTAGTGAACACATCTACCAACTGATTCTAAGACTTGACAAATGGCATTCAAATTTCCTTACTCGTAACTTTTTTCTCTAGTGAAGTGATAATCAACTTCAATGTGCTCGTTGCTCTCGTGATAGATTGGAATATTAGCAATATAAGAAGCAGCTTGATTATCACAACATAACTAAAATTAATTTGTTGTCTTTATCCAAACAAGCTCAAACGCAGTATCAGCCATTGCCATGTACTTTGCATCTACACTTAAATGGGCCACCACACTTTGCTTCCTACTTCATGTAACCAAGGTACCTTCTAGAAAGGTACAATAGATTGTACTAGATTGTCTATCAGATCAAGAACCAGCCTAGTCTGCATCTGAATACCCTTCTACTAGAAGATGGTCATTACACTTATATAGAATAACATGATTTGGAGCTCCCTTTAAGTAACTAAGTATACAAAACACGACTTCCATAAGAGGAACACAGGGAGCTTGCATAAACTTACTGACCATGCTTATGGGAGAAATGATATCAAGTCGAGTGATTGTTTAGTAAATCAACTATCCAACAACACAATGATATCTTCCTGGATTATACATCAAGTCTCTGTTATCCACACAGCTTCTGATTTGGGTCCGTAGGGGTTTCAACTAGCTCGGCCGTCATGAGACCTGTCACAACCAATAAATCTATCACATATTTTTGTTGCGGCAAATTAATGCCACCTTAAATCTTGTTACCTCAATACCTAAGAGTATTGAAGACAACCCAAGTCCTTTGTATCAAAGTGTTGCTTTAAAAATGTCTTCAACTTGTCAATACCCACACTATCACTACCAGCAACAATGATATTATCCACATACACTAACAACATAATGGCACCTGCCTCACTTCACTTCACAGAGACAAAGTGATGGAGGACAATTAGCCACTTGCTCTAAAAGCTCGAACTGATAGAGCATGGCGAATTAATCCATTTATCTTATAGCCCAGGCTCCACATCTCATGGGTTAAGACCTCGGCCGAACCCTCCTCATGAGCCCCACATCACATGGGTACCGCCTCACACAAGCCACCCGCCTCACACGGGCCACCCACCCTAAGTGTGCCCCCGCATCCTACAGGCAACCCCACTCGAGCCCATTGTGAAAATGCCCCTGCATTACAAAGTGGTCAGCTTGACTCCTTTTCATCCCATATTCAAACACCACGTAACTGAATTTTTCGAACCAAGCTCTTGGAGATTATTTTAAACAATAGATTGCCTTCTTAAGATTGCACACTTTGTCTGACTCCCCGTAAAAAACAAAATCAACCAATTGGTCCATATAGACCTCTTCAGTAAGATCCCCATGAAGAAACATATTCTTCACATCAAACTAGTATAAGGGTCAATCGAAATTTGCAAAACCGAAACAATTACACACACAGAATTAAGTATTACCACAAGAGAAAATTTCTCCGAATATTCGACTCCTAAGGCTTACAGGTACCCTTCGGTGACCAATCGAGCCTTTAAGCATTCTGCCAACCCATCAGGATTGTACTTAACCACACACATGCATCGACACCTAAATGCATATGTTCCAGCAGAAGTCAGGTAGAGTCCAAATTTGATTATGATGGACAGCAGCCATCTCATTTTCCATGGCTCATTTTAATCCATCATGACCAAGGTCTTTCTAAAAAGAATGAGGAATACACACAAACGACAAGGACAAAGAAAATTAACAAAAAGACATGGATAAACCAACAAATAAAACAAAACAAGATATAGAATGTTGAGTGCAAGAATGTATACCCTTTCAAAGAGAGATGGATATGTCGCCTTCATTAGATGTTAAAGAAGGATATTCAAGAGGGCGATAATCTTCAAACGTAGTAGGAAGATGATGGAGGCAATGATTGGATAAACTTCATTAGCAAGCTTGGAACGTATGAAGTAATGTAAGCTACATAGTGTGTAGCGTAAGCTACATGCTACTAGATTTTTATTCAAGGTTGCACTTGGTTAAACCAATTTCATGAGATTTTGCACCAAATTATACTGATTAATAACAAAATTGCACGATATTCGGTGCAAGTAAATGCAACCTAAAGTAATAAGAAATGACAATGATTAAGTATAAAGGTAGAGAAGAGCAACAAAACTGATTTAATATTGTTACTTATATTAAGCATTGAAAAGATTATCTAATTTTTATTTAAAATAGAAAAATGAAACAAATCATTGAAAATATAATTGATTTTATTGTAGTGAAAAATAACTTGTAATGTAAGCTACATAGCGTATAGCGTATAGTCTATAGTGTGTAGTGTATGCAAATTATTATGTAGCGTAGGTTACACATGACTTAAGCTATTTTCATGAGCTACGTAGCGTCAAGGCTAAGTTACGCTACATAGCGTAAGCTACATGCTACATAGCATAGCTATTTAAAACACCGGTCTTAACATCATTCTTGACATCCATATTTAAGGAAGAGGAGATTAAATACATGGGGAAGAACTTGAACTTGAACTCACCCAACACTTGCTTTAAGAAATAGCAAATTAATGATCACCACTACACACGTACGAACCAACTGATTATCAATCAAAAAATCCTTCACACCCTCACTTGATCTTTAAATCAGGCCATAGATGCACTATGGCCTACTTTAAACCATCATGACTGGTTGTATCATGTATGTGGAAGTGAGCCTCAAACATACTCAAGTGGCACAACTACACAACCCACCATATGGTGGTTGAGCAATGAATGAAGGCAATTTGTGTAAATCATCCCCCAAATGATTTAGACTTTCACCTTGTAGAGAGGAGAAGAAAAAGAACAAAAAGAAAGTGAAAGAAAGGGGTAGGAATAACATAGTGGATCTTTTACCGCTCTAATATCGTGTTCCTTGAGTGAGATTGAGAAGGAGAAAGAGATTATGAGAAGAAAGAAAAGGAGACGGAGTGCACAAAAAGGTGGTGAAGAATCGACAGTTCTATCTTAGGGTTGATTGTATTTGTTGTCTTATGTGTAGACGAATAAGCTAATATTCAAACCGAGCAAGTCTCAAAATTTCACCAAGCAGAATCCAAAGGACGCTATAGGCAAATAAAGCATGCAATAATCTCAAAAGGAATACTCAAAAGAAAATAAATTTCAAATAATGAATGTTCAAATCAGCAAATCATCAAGAAACCAAAAAAAAAAAAAAAAAAAAAAAGGTCGTTCTTACGCCTGAATTACTAAAAGAAAACAAAAGTGGGAAGATATAGTGTTACCCAGTGTTCGAAGTATCGGTATCGCATTAAGTATCACACCCTTGGGATACAGATATGTATCAGTTATCGCACGGGATATATCGTTTGTATCGGGTAATTTATTGCACTTTTTGAGAAACATGGGGAAACATGGGGAAATTGGTTGAATTTTTCAATGAAGCTTAACAGATTGTTAAAAAATACCTTAATACACACTTTTAGATCATAACATCTTTAAAAAAAAGTGCACATACTAGGTTTCCTTTGTATAAGGTCCTAAGCTATGCACTATCTAATTGAACTAATGCAACTATATTCAAATTGAATGGATAACATCTAGAGTATATGTGATTATCATTTCATTAAACACTCCTAAATACCTTGAAATTAGTCTCAATTGATAGTTGTTTGAAGGGATATTTTAAAAAATAACAATAATATTTTATTAATTTTTAAATTAAAAATGTTTTTTATTTTTTGAAAATTGACACGGGCTTAACAAATCAGTATATCAGTCCTCTCAGATGTTTGATTGCATGATTGGAGTGCAACATTGCAAGCAATTTGGGAGAAATTGGGGAAACTTTGAATTTTCCCCAAATTTTCCCAAATTGGACTACCTACACTCAAATTTCGAAATTAGAGTGTAATGTGATGATCATTTCATCAAATTCTCCTAAATTCTTCAAAATTAGTCTCAATTGACAGCTGGTTGAAGAAAAAAAAAAAAAAAAAATTTAATGGAGAACATGAAGAACCAATGGATATCCAAATCAAAGCTCAAACTCCATGATTTTTCATGCAAAACATGAAGAACCAATGGATTTATAACCATCTGACACTGATTTAAAATATTTTCAACAAAAAAATGGACCGGAAATTGAAAATGCTCACTAGATTGAACATGTGGAATATATCGGCACTAGCAGTGCCTTTCATATCACACAGGTGGGATACAAGATATATCGTGGGATATATCGGTCGATATCGTCGATATTTAAAACATTGGTGTTACCATGAGGAAATTCTTGTAAATATGGAAGAAAGATGCCCAAAAAAACTGTCCAAAAGATAATGACCAGCAAACCCTCATTGCTACAATTCAGTTTCAGTAAATCTGGAAGAAAAAAAACCAAAAAAATCTAAAGAAATATAAAAGTCCAGCAAATCAAAATCAGTCAAATCTGCTTTTTATCCAACCAAAGAGAACAAATCAGTCCAGAATTTCCAGCAAAACCCTATTGTTGTTTCTGATAAAACACAACAGCCTTGAATCTTTAAAGACTTGATCAATCAAAACTTCCAGAAAAATTTCAACAAGATCTCCAAGACACCATAGTCGCAGGACCACCCCTCACAAATCACATACAATCAGTGATTAAAAGGTTAAGACTCTCAAACCAAGAGAGATTATATGAAAACAAAAGGAAAAATACGAGAAAAGATTAGAAGAGAAGGAGAAGAGATAAAGAGATAAGAAACCCTAGGGACTTTCTTGCTCTGATACCTTGTCCGAAGAAAGAAAGAACTTGGGAAGAAAAAAAACTCAAAGAGAGAATTAGATGTCTACCACTCTCTTTATATATCAAGTGAATGACAAAATTACATAGACTACGCTTAGAGAAATGGATTAAAAATTAACAAAGAACATGCCTGATACAAAGAAAGCTTTAATGAATTTAGAAATCACCAGCCATAATGGATGTATACAATCCACTTTGATGTTTAAAATAAATATATAATTTTAAATTTTTTTTTATTTTTTTTAAAGAACCAGACGAAAAGAAAATCATTTGCAAGTGGATAGAGGAAAAAAGTCCATTATGCAAATCATGACATACCTGGAATGGCAATTTAGTAAATGGATCAAGATCACCTTTGGCTATGCCGATAACCACACTTTGTGGTATCGATGTATCAATGGTTAAGATAAAAACTTTAAAAAAATAATAATAATAAATAAATAAATAAAAATCAATGATTGAAAATTCAGTCATCATAAAATGTGTAAATATCTTGAACTTTGCATCAAGGATATGGGCCCAAAAAGTCCAAGTCGGAACCAAGGTCATTGGGGATGCTGGTTAAATGCACAATATCTTCACTTGTAGGATCATAAACTCGTTGATGTTGAAAAGTCAACATTGCTTTCTTGAAATCTTCTTCATACAAAGGTGGAACTGAAATAGCACTGTATCGCAAGTGCTTAATTACCTGATATTTAGGTGCAAAATTTAATTTTGTTAGAATTTATGAGTGCATGACCTCACTGACAACTTTCAAAATCTGAATTAGACAATGGATAGCATATAGAAATATACAACAAAAATAAGAAGCCTATCATAAAAGGCTTAAAACATTTAATGCATAATGCCACAACAGGAAATTTCTTTTGAATTACATGCAGCTTAAGAAAAGAATAGCTATAGCTACCGTATCATTCTCAACTAAGTAAACTATTAGAAGCTAGAAAAATCAATAAACAAAACATTTGCACAAAAATTGTATGGAGAAAAGGAAACCTCAGATCAGTGGTTCATTGAATGAAATATGTAGATGGCAACATGATTTTACACAAGGTTCTTTAAAGAAATCAATAAATACAAGAGAATCCATTATTGTAAACAAGAATGGATCAGATTCTAGTTCACTTTTAGACTTGTTTCAGGTATGTTCAGTTCAGATCTGATTAAGTTTCAAACTGTTTCAGACTCAGGCATGTTTCATGCCAAGCTCTGTTTTGGATTTCCTTCCACATGTTTAGGATGTATCACATATTTGGGATATGTATATAGATTAGCCAGAATGTAGATTCTGGCCTCTTCTCAATCAACTCCCAACGACAAATCGCTAGAATCTCATTGAATGAAGGAAACAAACAAATAAAAGCAAAGAAGATAGAAGAGAAGGATAAAAACCTGTAGCACTAACAGTACTCAAAGTAGACTTTGGAAAGACATAAATTCTCAACCCTCCAATCTCCTTCAATGGGAGCCCATGCAGTCGAAACCAACAATGGAATTAAAGTTTTCTAAAGAGAAGCCACACTCACAAACTCAATAATAAATAAATAAATAAAAGCTTCAGTTAGGCGCTATGTATAGTTTATTCTCTATGCAATTTAAATAAAACTTAGCAAAATCACTAAGATACAACTACTTGCTAAATTATATCCTTGATGATTAAACCCATCCAAAAAAATAGTTCAATAACCCAATAATCAATCCTAAATTGTTATATGTGTACCTGCTGCAATGAGTTTTTCTTTTGTAGCCCAGGGCCACTATACATGGCTCACCACCCTCCCAAGGTATGTAAAGACAGTTTTGTAACAGTAACGACTTGACCCGTTACATGTTACAGGGCGTAATGCACCGATCTGAGCATAACAGTCATATAATAGCTAGTTTCTTTTTTCTTTTCTTTTCTTTTCTTTTCTTTTTAGTAAAAAACGACGTTTGGAGTTGATGTTTACACTATTCTTCGAATTGTTTTCATGTTTTTTTTATGAGAGTAATTCTAAGGTGATTTTAACCATTCTTGTGCATCGTATGGAGATTAAAACACAAAATCAAATCGTTTTGGAAGAATCAAAGCTCGGGGGCCAAATTTACAGAAATTTGAAAGGAGAAAAAAAAGGTAAAAATTCAATTTCTTTTCTTCTTTCTTGCTGGAAATAATTAAATTCAAGATTACAACACCAAATCAACCATATCTTGCTAAATTTATTGTTGGTTTGGCATTTTTTTTTATTTTGTAGTTTTTTACAGGCATTTGACCAAAATTCAAATTTTTTTTTACTATTTTTAAGTGTAGATGGTTGGAATAATGTACACTCCTTAGATCTACACATGCATCCATTAGATCAGATTTTCATCTCATTTTCTATTTGTTTGATAATTTTTTTTTTATTTTAGGCTATTTTCTGGAATGAATATTGTTATTTTAATTTTCCAGCAAAATTTGTTTTCTTTTGTTTTACGTGTGTATGGTTCAAATACATTCACTCTTTAGATCTACACATGCATGCATTAGATCAGATTTTTTTTCATCTCATTTCTATTTTTTATCATTTTTTATTTTTGGCTATTTTCAAGAATGAATAGTATCAATTTTAAATTTTCAGAAAAATTCAATTTTTGTTCTTTAGTGTGGATGATTGGAATACATGTAGACTCTTTAGATATACACAAGCGTGCATTAGATCAGATTCTTTTCATCGCATTTTCTATTTTTTAATAATTTTTTATTTTCAGACTTTTTTTTAATGAATAGTCTTAGTTTTAAATTTTCAGCAAAATTAGATTTATTTATTTTTTCTTTTGCTTTGAGAGTGGATGGTTGGAAGACATGCAAACTCTTTACATCTACACAATCATGAATTAGATCAGATATTTTTTTCATCTCATTTTCTATTGTTTTAAAAATAAAATTTATTTTAGGCTATTTCTGAAATGAATAGTGTCAGTTTTAATTTTCAGCAAAAGCTGATTTTTTGTTTCTTTTGTTTTGATTGTGGATGGTTGGAATACATGCAAACTCTATACATCTACACATGCATGCATTGGATCAGATTTTATACTAAATAGTGTCAATTTAAATTTTGAGCAAAATTCAAAATTTTTTAGTGTGGATGGTTGGAATACATGTTGACACTTTACATCCACACTTGTATGCACTAGGCCAATTTTTTAATCACAATTTTTATTTTCAGCTATTTTCTAGAATTAATAGTGTTAGTTTTAAATTTTATTTATTTTTTCCTTGTAATTAGTTGGGGGGGGGGGGGGGGGAGGATATTATGTTAAATTGTTAGGAATATGCATTAGTGGGATGATAGCCATTGATTGCATGAATTTGAGGGCATTCGAGTGGTCCCTCAAATCAAAGGCACTATTCATCCGAATTTAATTTTAAATTTCTGATTTACATAATTGTATTTCTTTACATGTTAATATTTAGCAAGCGAGGAGTTTAGTTCCTTTGGAGTAGTTTGTGATTGTGGTGACTTGAAATTGTGGATTTATAGTGACTTGTGTTGTAAGCAAGAAAAAATGGAGGCCCAACCAGGAAGTGAATATATTAGATGGCAACATTATGAGAGAGTGGGTGGGAATCAGCACTCCATGAAGTGCAACTACTATAGCAGAATAATAACTGGAGGAATCACACAAGTCAAACAACATGTAGCGCGTCAAAAGGAGCAAGTCTCAGGGTGCACAAGCATGCCAAGAGAAGTAATGAAGATGATGAGACGAAATTTAGAACAGATTAGGGGGGGAATTGTAACATCTCGGATTTTTGTCAGCTTGGAGTTAGACATCCTTAGGCAATGGGTCGATCATAATGTCGTATTAGCTTCTCAAAACTCAATCTTAAAATCTCAAATCCCCTTTTTAACCCATTTCCTTCAAAATCTCACCTTTCACCACTTTATTCTTTATATTTTTCTAAGTACTTTCATATTAGACACTAAACCTGAAGTTTAAATCATGAAGAACAATACTTAAACTAAAATTTTCTATAAATAGTAAATAAATAAATAAAATAAGTTTTTGACCATTAACCTTATGGAATCTGACCAAATAAATAGGTTATTTGGATAGAGCAGCTTCTCCTACCCCAAAATCACATATTGCACGTCGAATAACTCATCCCGGTTTGTAAAATACACCCATTTCAAATATCAAGTGGCAAAACACCACCAGTCACCACAGTGAACGGGCGGCGCCACCGCTAGGTTGGCGGCGCCCCGTCGGAGCACCAAGTTTTGGTGGACCCTCGCTACAGATTTTCTGCACTATTCGATCGACTTCAAGAAGTCATATCTCCCTCGTTATAACTCTGATTTAGGTGATTCAAAAGCCAGATTGAAGCTTGATAAGTCTAGTTTCATATAAAAATAAGAGAAAAATATAATAAAAATTTTAATATAGTTAAATATAGGTTGTTGTGACAACTGTTTGAAAATTATTAGTTCGAACAGCTGCTACTTCTAGAATTTTTAGAAATTTTCTACAACACGAAATCTAATGAAATTTGGTGGAGATGAAGTAAACTTGATGATGAACTACTAGAAAAATAATTAAAATAGTATACTAACTAAAATTGCCAACAAGAGGCGTAGAACTGCCCGAGGACCATATTCTGTCGTAATTAGGGAATAATTTAGTTAAGTACTAAATTGAATAATCAATAGATTTAGCTTGAACCACTTTCTATACAAACTACAAGATCCAAAACCTTTAAAATCACTAACCCAACCTTACCTAGAAATCTAGGATCAATCTCAAAACCCAGTTGCTCTCAGGAGCACATTAAAACTCCGTATCGGACCTGGACCGCACGTCGAAAGTCTGATTACCGCGAAACTATACGGTTATGACCGCCTTATTGGGCTTGACAATCATCCCGAAAACCAAGTCCAAATAGTATCCCGAACCGCACAACTTGAGCCTGGAGCGAAGTGTGTGAGAAACGCGAATACCTTTAGAAAGTGAACTGAAACTTAAGTGAATTGAGTCGTTCGCTTGCAGGCCAAATCTAAGGTTTCAGACCGTCAGATTTTGACCCAATTACACCCTCAGATCAGGGAAAATTTTCAACACATGTCAGTATACTTGTGGCGCTGATCGAGTAACGGTAACTGTTGAATTGAAACTGATCCTCCGCGGTCAATCTGTAAATCCGATCTGACCGAAAACTTAACTGGACCTAGATCCAATGAGACTTACTCCGGACCGTACGCAGAAAAGGGGCCTCCAGATGTGCCCCGTTGGATCGAAACGGCCACCGTTTGGCTATAACCTAAGTATACATGGCCCTGGGGCCATTTCCATCAGTTCTGGACCTATATAAGGGCCTTAACCCACCCCTCTCTCATTCCATACGAATTTCAAACCCTAGGAGAGAGAAGAGAGAAGAAAGAGAAGGAAAGAGAGAGAAAGTGAGAGAGAGAGAGAGTGAGGGATCGTTCCTGGGATTCGATCCCACCACTCCACGTGCTTAATCACCGCTTCTGTGTCGCTATACGGTGATTCCGATTCCGTTTTCGGGTAAGAAATCCTAACCCTAATCTGTTTTAGGGACTCAAATAGAGTAAATGGTGGAATAGTTAACCTATTTCATATTATAGGTTGTCGTTGTACCGTAGACGAGGACTCAGTGTTCAAGCCGAGCTCGGTACGGGTTTACCGACGAAAGGTGCAGACTATAAACATTTAGGTTATGGTTTTCAAGGCTTTCAATGTCATAAATAATTTATGTGTGACTTGATTGCTATCACATATGCTTAGATACGATGTTTTCCGCGTATTACACATATCTATGAACTATGTTGAAAAAGATGCATTCCATGTGTTTGTTGAAATGTTTGAATGATTATGGAATCATGACCTGTGCTTGCCATGATTTAGGTTAGAGGATACATGATTGTTGTACGTGTGCAATATCCTTGTGAAAGGATTTGCTATAATACCTGTTATAACTACTATATTACATGTATGTTAATATGTGTAGTCTAAGTGTTTGATAAAATGCCTGGATGAGAAAATGCTTATTGAAACGTATTTAATGAGGGTGTTGAGAGGTGACTCTCAATCCCCTTACCTATAATTACAATTTCCTTCATGTAACCTAACTTACTACTATATGCTTTATGTATGAAATGCCTATGCATGATAACATGTGTACTATGTGTTTGTTGAAATGCTCAAATGAGATTTGTATTTAGATTGGTTGTCACATGTTGTCTTTGACTATAACATGTGAATGCTATCATTTGGAGTGTGGTTGGGGCTATAATGTAGTTCGGGCAATCAGTAATGATTTCCGAGTTAGTGGCTGAGGACGTTTCACCACACAAGACATGCTTGAGGAATCCGAGTCGTACGCTGATCGTCGACAGTGGTTAAGCCACACGGAATGCTTACGCACTCCATGTCGATCAATTCAACGTACGCTCGTACCAGTCAAGCTTGTCAAGTAACCCGATTGGCCAAATGTATGTTCACCATGTATGGACACTACTGCTTGAATCTAAGGTACCAACTTACCAGAGGGATGTTTAACCTTGGTACCACGATCCGCTAAGACTCATGAGCCGAGCATGGTGGTATGGGACACCGTAGTTGAGCTGTCGGCCTACGCTGGGGCGACGAGCCTCCCCGTAGTGGCCAGTGAGCAAACCAAACTCGTGAGCCAAATACGGTGGTATGGGACACTGTATTCGAGCTATCGGCCTACGCTAAGGTGACGAGCCTTTCCCGTACTAACCTCGAGTATAAACTAAGGCCTACGCTGATGGTGACGAGCATCTTCGTAGAGACCTGAACTTGCCTGTCCACTGCTCTTTTAAATCAGGGGTGACGTTGTCCTATAACTTGCCTATCATATGTGATAAACTAGAATTGACGACCCTAGATGGATCATCGTTGGGTAAATGATATAAAGGGAGGTACCTTAGCTTCCCAAACCTGCTGTATGAATAAGTCTAATTAATAACTTGGCTAATCACGTACATGCACCGCATTTGCATGTGCCTTTGGCGTTGGAGTTGAGCACAGAGGAAGGGGTGCATGCCGCGATCGTGAGATGATGTCGCAGAGGGAGTGCAGGCGAGGGCATGCATCATTACACATATCATTCCTGCATTAACAAGAGTACTTAGGATATGATTGTTGTACTGTTTTATCATTACTGCTTAACTGAATTGATAACATGTTAACCTTTGCTTTATAGTTCCACTGAATTAGCTACTCATTCCCACCTGGGACGGTGTTTTAAAACACCACCCAGACTCTGTTTTAGATACAGGTAATGACGAAGTCTATGCAACTGAAATGGATTTCATGGACGAGGAGGAAGAATTCTCCTACATTCAGCTATCAGGCGGGTCTACGTAGACCATGAACTGATCGATGGGATTACAGGGATTATATGAATTATTTGGACATTTACATTCATTTTTGTATTTTGTATATTGTGGATCAACACATGTATATATTCAGCCTGGTAACATACTCATACTCTGGAGATTGTGAAACACTCGTATACTTTATATATCTATCACAGTCTTCCGCTTGCTCAATTTAGTTATCCCTGGAGTATGATATGTTGTTTTAACTCAAGATCATTAAAAAATTACATTCGACACTTTGGGGCATGTGGGATGAGTTGGACCTGTATCAGCCTCTTCCTTCCAAATGTAAAGAGGATCATGAACGTGCCCATAAGCAGTGGGATGATACTCATATCATGCAATTCCTAGTCGAGTCAAACTCTGATTATCTTCATGTTCGAGTTCAGGTTGTTGTGCAAAATCATCTTCCCCCATTGACGACAGTCTATGCCATGTGCCAGCGCACTACTGTCTCCGCTCTTCCTTCCCATTCATTTATGTCACCAGAGCAATCAGCACATCTTGCGGGCGATCAGTCTTCTCTTCTTCTTTGCTTTCAGGCACCATCCTTGAGTTCAAGGCACATTTTTGTTATGGTGTTAATGGTAGAGGTCGCGAGGGAGATCACAGTCATGGCAGTCGTAATCTTCGTAGTCGTGGTGGATGTGGACAAGGACGTAATGGTTCCCATAAATGTTCGCATTGCAGTGGAACCAATCACACTATTGATTGTTGTTGGCAACTCCATGGTTGTCCTACATGTGCCACTGATTATGTTGCTTCTACAGTTCCTCCTAAGGGACAATCTTCCACCCCGACAGTTGAGCAATCTTCTTCAGGGCAAGTCTCTCATCATTTCTCGGGCTGCATATGATGCCCTGATGCGGCTTCATGTTCATGATATTCCTAAGCCGTCTCATGCAGCTTCGGCCCAATCAAGTGCCGCTCTTCTTGCGTCATCCTCTCCTACCTCCTGGGTCATAAACTCTGGAGCTTCCTCCCATAGACTGGTAAGTCACAACTCTTTTCCTCTTATTCTCCTTCTCCCCACACTCAATATGTAACGGTCACAAATGGAACCCAAAGTCCCATCTCTAGGATTGGTTCATCTCTCTCTCTTTCCTTGCCTCTGTCCTCAGTCTTGCATGTGCATCGTTTTCCATTAAACTTATTGTCTGTTAGCTCCCTTACTAAATAATTAAATTATTCCATTACCTTCTTCCCTTCTCATTGTTTATTCCAGGACTAACAAACGAAGAGAGTGATTGGTGGGGGGCATGAGTGAGGAGGCATTTATCTTCTCAATGATACACCCGTTGCCGCTTCTAGTACCCTTTCTCTGGATCGAGAGTCCATGACACGATGGCACTACCGCTTAGGCCACCCATTAATAGTTAGATTGAGAATTTTATTTCCTTCCTTATCTGTCACTAAACAGTTATGTTGTGATATTTGTGAAATGTCTAAACATCATCGTGCTACGTTTCCTCCTAGCTCTTCTAGGAGGAAACCTCAACCTTTTGTTCCGGTTCACTCGGATGTCTAGGGACCAGCTCCAGTTACCTCCACTTTCGGATTTAGATATTTTGTCACCTTTATTAATGATTATTCATGCATGACTTGGGTTTATCTTTTGAAATCTAAAAGTAAAGTGTTTGATGCATTTAAAGTGTTTTATCATGAAGTGTGCACTCTGTTTTAATGTTCCATCAAAACCCTCCATTCTGATAATGGGGGGAATACATGTCTACTGTTTTTTTGTACTTCTTGCAAGAGCATGGTATTTTGTCTTGGACGTCGTGTGCTCGCACACCTCAACAAAATAGTATCACAGAACGAAAGAATCGGCATCTTCTTAAAGTTGCTCGCACCCTTCTCCTTGGTATACACCTACCTAAACATTTTTGGGGTGATGCACTTCTAACTGCTAATTTTCTTATTAGTCGTATACCCTCACGTATCATGTCTTACGAATCTTCATTTACTATAATGTATCCTCATGACAATCCATTTCCTCTACCACCTAAAGTTTTTTGTTGCACATGCTTTGTTCAAATTTTGGATGGAAGTAATGATAAACTTAGCCCCACGATAATTAAATGTGTCTTCTTAGGGTACACTCGGAATAAAAAATAGTATAAATGTTATGACCCCTTGACTCGCAAGTGTCGATGTAACCTTCTTTGAGGATTTTTCTTTTTTCTCAGCTAAAGGTCGATCCATCTGTGATCCTCTTGCGAGTCAGGGAGAGCATGACTCTTATCCTCTTTCTCTTTCCACTAGTAACCACGGGAAAACTCCTCTCCCCTCCGTTCAACATCCAATTGGTGATTTGGGTGACCCTAAGCCTCTGCGGGTGTATCATCGTTGAGATAAATCTTCACACGCTCAGCCATCCACCCTTCCACTCACTTTGGATGTTGGCTTAGGTGACTCTCCTACCTCGAGTCTGGATCTCCCCATTGCTTTACGCAAAGGGTCACAATCTTGTACTCAACACCCCATTAATAATTTCATTTCATATGATCATCTTTCACCATCTTTTCAATTGTTCGCAACTTCCCTTTCATCACAGACTATTCCTCGATCTCTTTCACATGCTCTTTAAAGTCCTGACTGGACGAAAGCGATGATAGAAGAAATGTCTGCTCTAGAGAGCTTGTGCCTCTTCCTTCAAGGCATAAACTTGTTGGATGTCGATGGGTTTACACGATTAAGTTCCTTCCAAATGACTCCATCGATCGTTTTAAAGCATGTCTTGTTGCTAGGGGCTACACGCAAACTTATGGTGTGGATTACTTCAAGACATCTCTCCGGTGGCTAAGCCTAATTCTATCTGTGTTGTGATCTCCTTGGCCATCAATTTATCCTAGCCGTTATTTCAGCTTGATGTTAAGAATGCATTTCTCCATGGAGACCTTACAAAGGAAGTTTACATGCATCAACCCTGGCTTTGTTGCTTCCCACAACCCTGCGCTTCTATGTCGGTTGAAGAAGGCTCTTTATAGACTTAAGCAATCCCCACGTGGATGGTTCGAAAATTTTAGTCAGGCTCTCAGGGAGTTCGGCTTTGTTCGTAGTCATGCGGATCATTCCCTCTTTATATGTCATCAATCAAGGGGCATCATGGTTCTCATTGTGTATGTGGATTATATTGTTATGTCCGGTAGTGATTCGGTTGGAATGTGAGAGGTCAAAGAATTTTTTAAGACCAAGTTTGAGATCAAGAATCTTGGTCCTCTTCATTACTTCCTAGGAATTGAAGTTGGTCGCTCCTCATCCGGATTGGTCTTGTCACAACGAAAATATGCGCTTGGTCTTCTCATGGAGACTAACATGTTAGGATGCAAACCCGCTACCACCCCCATGGATACTTCACGGAAGCTTCGGCCAGATGATGGTGCTCTCCTTTCTGATCCCGGGATGTATCGACGACACGTAGGCCAGCACATTTACTTGACTATTACTTGCCCAAATCTCTCCTTTGAGGTGAGCGTTGTTAGCCAATTCATGCAAGCTCTCCGTGCTTCACATCTCACAGCTGTATACCGCATACTTCAGTATCTAAAATCAGCCTCGGGTCTTGGCCTACGCTTTTAGTCACATGGTCATCTTCATCTTTCTGACTATTCTGATGCTGATTGTGCAGGTAGTACTTGTGATTGCTACTCTATATCCGGCTTTTGTACCTTCCTAGGTGCCAATCTTATCACATGGAAGAGCAAGAAGCAACCGGTTGTTGCTCGGTCCTCGGCTAAAGCAGAATATCGTGCTATGGCTCATGCGACATGTGAGCTCATGTGGCTTCGCACCCTTCTTGAAGAACTTGGCTATCCTCCTTCGGCTCCTATTACTCTTCATTGTAACAACCAAGTGGCCATCCATATTGCTCGTAACCCAGTTTTCCACAAGCGCACCAAGCATATTGAGGTTAATTGTCACTTTATTCGGGAGAAAGTTGCCACTAAGGAAATCATCACCCCTTTTTTCGATCCGGGAATCAGCTTGCCGATATTCTTACAAAGTCCTTAAGTCGAGATGCCCTTCATCGTGTTCGTGACAAGTTGGGCATGATCAACATCTATGCTCCAACTCGAGGGGGAGTCTAGAGAGTGTTAGTTTCTAGTGTGTGTGGTTAGTGGCTCTTTTAATGTAAGTGCATGTGCAAACTTTCCTCTTCTCTTACAGTGTACTATATACTCTATTCTAATAAAACATTGTGTTAGGGCATGTTTGCTTACACATAACATTTCCCCCATACTCTTTTCTTTCCTCTTCTTCTTCTCTCTCATTCTTCTCCTCTTTCCTCCACACTATAATCATCAAATCATCTTCTACTAAACCTACCCACTAGTCATTGCTCACAAGTGGGCCCCATGGACCTATATCCAACATGAACGAAGATACCAAATTTTTTATCGATCTGATACCACGTCCTGGAGTGAGATTAAGAAGGAGAAAGAGAGAATGTAAGGAAAAGCAAGCAAAAGAGAGAGAAGGCTCGAGGAGGTGGTGATGCCCCTAGCCTCTCCCTCATCATTAGTGCTTCCATAATATATGTGTAAATACAAAAATTTCCCATGCTTAAGTTATTACATAAATCAAAGCCCATTAACTTTAACTCCATTCTAACACATCACTTTTAAGGACTAAAGAGGAAAATTGAAATATGAAACAATCGAAATCATAATATCCACATGAAGCAGGCCCACAATTGAGATCATCACCATCCATCATGGTCCATCAACACTGAGTATTTCAACTCTCTTCAAAATATGTGGGAGGAGCTCAGTCACAACCAGAAAATACCTCTTTGTAGGCATTCTTTCATTCTCTTGAAACCATGTTCATGGATATGAAAAACGAACATGGAATCCATAGGAAATGAAAAACAAAGTATTTCCAAAAGGAAATATACGTGTTTGGTTTGCAGTTCATTTTTCCATGTTTCATGTAGAAATGTGAAAAAGTTAACAGTCAAATGGTTGCTTTATCTCCTTATAGCACTTAGAGATCAATTTATCAACTTTCTTTCTGAGGAACTAATATCCATGTTTTTTCAAAGTTATTGCATAAAGACAAACACGCCTTAAGAAGAGAGTCACCATTGGTGAAGATCAAGATTGCTGCAGAATCAGAAGTAAAAACCAGGAGTGTCATACTATGATACAATGGAGAAGTTTGGGATCCTCTCACAATTAGTGAGGGATAAATAATTTCCACTAGATTAAATGTCAATGACAAATTACACATTATGCCCTTGAGTCTAGACAAAACAAAACAAATGCCAGGATGGCAAAGACGGATACCATAACAGACTGAAACATATTATTATATTATTAAAAAAAAAAACCTTCGAAGTAACTTCTCTGTTATTGTCATTCACTTAGATAACCCATGTATGAATATAAATACAGAAAGAAATGTGTACTCACCGTGCAAGTAGATAAGGAGAGCCTAGACAGCCTATACATTCCATATGAGAGGATGCACTATGAATATAAAGGCTAGACATTCCATATATAAAAGTACATGCTAAATTATCATATAAAAGGGTTCTCACAAGTGCTGATCAAGAACTTAGAATCATTTGAAACACAAGTCGTACCTTCAAAAGAAATATTGAGAAAAACAAAAGATCATAGATAGGAATATGTTAAAGCATAAAATTATGTATTATCAGTTTAGATTAACTTAGTTACCATTTTATGATCATTTTTTGTGATGATAATTGCTGAAGAATTACTTCTTGGCATGGCAAAAAAGATGGCACCAGTGGCAAGATAAGATTTTAAAAAGAAGAAGAAGAAGAATTTAAAGCTTAACCAGTTGTCAAATGTCAACCATTTACTAGAACAAGTGCTACTATACCCCCACCTCATTTTTAGAAACAAAGAAGTGCGTCATCATTGATAATTCCATTAAGTAAATAGAAGTTTCTGCTAAGAAGCATCAAGTGCACAGGCAACTTTACCTTGTCATAGCTTTTGAACTTCCGCATAAGAGCATGAGCCCTTTTCAGGCCCAAACCAGGCAATGAATGTAGGTAGTCACAGCCACTTAAGATGCACATCTCAAGAAGCATCTGCCTGGTGAATGCGGTAAAATTCATCTCCTTATTCCGTTCAATCATAGAATACCGAAACTCAACACCTTGCCCGAACTTGTCCATTTTGAAGATAATCTGATTTTAGGAACAAAGCTACCACAATCTCAGGCCGCAATTCAAAATAAAAAATAATTAGGAAGTTAGTTCCATTCCCACTGTATACAGTCGCAATCCAAATAATGATGAGAAGGTAAGTGCAAATAAATCTCAACCAAGAGATTACTTACTCTGGAACACCCAAATGGTATCAAGTCAGAGTCCTCCGTAATAACTGCATCAACAGTCTTATTAAGGCACAAGAAGGCCATCTGGGCATCAGCCTCGTAGGGAGCAACAACATAATCAACTTTTTCCGCCTTTAAGACCTTCCACATGCAACTATGTCAATAACATAATGAAGTTGTTCAAAATACACGAACAAAGACAATCGAGATATACTTTCCAACACCACAAGCAAAATAGCACTTCACTTGAATAACTGAAGACAGCTAAGTTTGTGTTCTAGAAAGTGATCGTCAGGTCTTGATGAAGAGCAATTTTTCCGTGATGTTGCAAACATCAAATGTTATCCTACCTGGATTAGTTTGAATGCAACTGAAGGTGATATATCAACAGCCTTTTGATAGCACTCATAAGCAGCAGCAGAATTGCCAGTGGACTCATGTTCAATCGCACGCTCAAGATTTTCCTTCCTTGCCCTGCATTGGTTTATTAGATTTTATTTTGGTCAAGATTTCATCTCTATAAAATAATAACATGGTGTACTGGACATCACTCACAGCAGATCATCAAGACTGTAAGTCAGCAACAAAGGTTAGTAATGAATTTTTTAATCAAAACAAAATTGAATGCAAGCTTCAATAGATAATAAGTGTGGAGGAATATCTACAAATTCAAGAGTAGAATGATGGCTGTTACAAAACACACAAGAATTTACATGTAACCTCCATGACAGTCATCACATACAAGTCACTCCTATGTCCGACATGTCACACACACATCACTTTAAGTTATGTTTGTATTGCAAAGCAGATAAGTATAAATTCACAAAGTTCATCTTCGTCGGACCACTCTGCATTTGTTTCCACATTTGGTAGAGGAGATGGAGAACGTCATGGTGGAGGATGTGGAGATCAGATGTTTTGGTGGTAGAGATTCAGGGATCAGTAAATGTTTTCAAAGATTTTCTATATTTTCTATTTTCAATAAAAACTAGTTTACCTTTTCAATGTTTTTAGTAAAATAAAATAAGTAACAGTATTAAATCAGTTTCATTGCTCTTTCTTTACCTTTATACTTAATCATCTCCTTTTCCTATTACTTTAGGTTGCATTTGGCTGCACCAAATATCATGAAATTTTGTTAAATTTCATTATTAATCGTTCTAATTTGGTGCAGTTGTCATGAAATTTATGCAACCAAGCACAACCTTGATTAAAAATCTAGAAGTTACATGTAGCTTACGCTACACGCTGTGTAGCATACACATTACGCTTCAGAGAGTGGATGCTATGCTACACGCTATTCGGTATTTAAAACACTGCATACAACCCAGCTCTAGCAAACAAATAAGTTAGAAAGAGAGATGAACACTTGATAACTTTCAAAAGTAGATCATATATAATACAAGCCAAAAGATTTATTTCTGCTAAAGAAAACAGAAAGATCGATATGTAAGGATTGCAAAGTTATACCAAGAAAGAGTTTGATTGTGCAACCTAGGTTAATGGTTATGGATGTTTACATTAAGAGATGGAAGAGAGGGAGCTAAGCTAATAGGTGTCCAAAAATTAGATGGTGGAATTGAAAAGGAGAGAAAACAATGTCTGAATAAATCAATAGAAGAAGGAAAGTGGAATGTCGAGGAAAAAGTAAAGGTTGTGCAGATTGAGATGGTTGAATAAATTAGAAAAGTGGCAAAAGATGTTTTAGGAGTATCTAGAGGAAAAAGCAATCATATAAGAAAATGGTTTAATGATGAAGTACAAAAAGCTATAAACAAGAAATGTGCATGTTTCAAAACCGAGAAAGAGACTAGAAATGATGATAATTTTAAACAATATAGAAATGCAAAAAAAAAAAAAAAAAAAGATTGTTACGAAAGTAGTAGTGACCAAGGTGTCCCGTATCGGTTACGTATCGGCCGTATCGGCCGATACGTAACGGAAACGGTAATGGCCGATACGCGATACGGGGTCGTATCGGCCGTTACGTTTTTTTGTGCCCGTATCGGTCCGTAACGGTCAGCTGTAACGGTCAGCGTAACGGTCACCCGTAACGGTCAGAAAACGGCTCTTTTTTTTTCGTTTTAAGGACTTTTTTTTGCTGTTTTTTCCAAAATTCTTGCTTCCAAACTGTTTTTCATACCTTCTAATAGTAATTTCGACCAACCTTGGCTGGTTATTTGGGACAAAAACACGTTATATTACGGATTTGGTTGAATCAAAGCTCGGTGGGCCATTTTTCTAAATTGTCAAAAATAGGTATTTATTTTTTTAATATGTTTTACTGTTTTAATCATGCCATATGATGTGTTAATCATAGTAGAACATGATAATGTGCATTTTACAGATTTGGGGTGTCATTTAATATTTTTTTCTATTTACGCATGAATTTTGACCCTTTTTTTTCAAATTCAAAAAATCAATTTTTAATGGTTGTTTTGCTGTTTTAATCATGCCATATGATGTGTTAATCATAGTAGAACATATTAATGTGCATTTTACAGATTTGGAGTGCCATTTAATATTTTTTTATATTTTTTTCTATTTACGCATGAATTTTGACCCTTTTTTTTAAAATTTAAAAAATCAATTTTTAAGGGTTGTTTTGCTGTTTTAATCATGTCATATGATGTGTTAATCATAGTAGAACATATTAATGTGCATTTTACAGATTTGGGGTGCCATTTTATATTTTTTTATATTTTTTTTCTATTTACGCATGAATTTTGACCTTTTTTTTTAAATTCGAAAAATCAATTTTTAAGGGTTGTTTTGCTGTTTTAATCATGTCATATGATGTGTTAATCATAGTAGAACATATTAATGTGCATTTTACAGATTTGGAGTGTCATTTTATATTTTTTTATATTTTTTTTCTATTTACGCATGAATTTTGACCTTTTTTTTTAAATTCGAAAAATCAATTTTTAAGGGTTGTTTTGCTGCTTTAATCATGCCATATGATGTGTTAATCATAGTAGAACATGTTAATGTGCATTTTACAGAATTGGGGTGCCATTTTATATTTTTTTTTTATTTACGCATGAATTTTGACCTTTTTTTTAAAATTCGAAAAATCAATTTTTAAGGGTTGTTTTGTTGTTTTAATCATGTCATATAATGTGTTAATCATAGTAGAACATATTAATGTGCATTTTACAGATTTGGAGTGCCATTTTATATTTTTTTTATATTTATGCATAAATTTTGGCCCTTTGTTTTAATTCAAAAAATCAATTTTTAAGGGTTGTTTTGCTGTTTTAATCATGTCATATGATGTGTTAATCATAGTAGAACATGTTAATGTGTATTTTACAGATTTGGGGTGCCCTTTTTTATATTTTTTTATTTTTTTTATTTACGCATTTATTTTGGCCCTTTTTTGAAAATTCGAAAGATCAATTTTTAATGGTTGTTTTGCTATTTTAATCATGTCATATGATGTGTTAATCATAGTAGAAGTGTAAAACATGTTAATGTGCATTTTACAAATTTGTGGTGTCATTTTATAAAAAAAATTTTGTATTTTCAAATTAGTGACTTTATATTTTTATTTGCTTATATTGGACAGGTTTTGGAGCTTCTTAGGGTTTAGTTAGAACATAAAATTATCTTTATTAACATAGGTCATACACTCATACTCATATCCTAAACCTAAAGAAATGTCTGGGTCTGGCCAATAACAAGTAAGTGAGGATATTAGATGGCAACATTGTGAGAGGGTTGGTGGTACTAGGCATCAAATGAAGTGCAAGTATTGTGATAGACTAGTGACTGGTGGAATTACCCGTCCCAAACAACATTTAGCACATCGAAAGGGCCAAGTTGCGCCATGTGTCAGAGTACCGAAAGAGATAATGCTTTTAATGCAAGCTAGTTTGGATGAGTCGAAGGGTAAACGTGCTGCTGTACAAAAGAAGAAAGATGATATTTTGGATGCAGCTCGACAGGAGGTGTTTGGTCCTGAATATATGGGCGTTCGTGATGAAGATATTATTGATTCTGACGAAGATTCGATCGGGAATTAACTATAGCTAGGAGAGAGAGCGTGCGTCTGCTCGTGAAGAGGAAGTATGTCGCCGCATGTTTGGCACGCATGGGTCAGTGCGTGATACAGGGGGGGCAGTGGGAGTAGGAGTGGGACAGGGAGTGTAACTGGAAGTGCAACTGCTTCTGCAGGTGGGACTGAGGGTGGGGGGGGTAGGTTTGGTAGGTTACGACGTATGTTTGGGAGCCGACGACAGACATCTTCACGTGTTGTCCCTATACGTTTGGATGAAGAAGTAAATGAGCCTAGGAGACCCTCTATTGATCCAATCCTATTTAGGAAAGAATCAACTAAACAAAAAAAAAGATAAAACAAATGTGGAGTAGAACTTCCGTTGAGAAATTAGGTAGAGCAGCAGCAAAGTTATTTATACATGCCAACATACGTCCTAACGCGGCCAATTCTCCATATTGGCGGTGTGTAATCGATGCACAGTGCGAGGTGTGAAGGAATAAAAGCTCCCACGGCTAAGGAGATTAGGGGGAAATGGACAGTTGCGAGTATGCGGATGTGAAAGTATACGTGGCTACCTTTAAACCTGTATGGCAAGCCAGAGGATGCACGATCATGTGTGATGGTTGGACTGGCCCAACTAGACGTAGCATGATCAACTTCATGGTGTACTGCCACTTAGGAACTATATACCACAAGTCAATTGATGCCTCAGAAACAACAAAAGATTCTCAATATATTATGGGCCTAATGGATAAAGTTGTGGATGAGATTGGAGAGGAGAATGTAGTGCAGATTGTGACAGATAATGAAGCATCATATAAGCTTGCAGGACATATGTTGATGGATGAGAGAAAACATCTTTTTTGGTCACCATGTGCTGCCCATTGTATCGATCTTATATTGGAAGATATTGGGAAGAAGAAGAATGTTAAGGAAATGGTCGAAAGGACAAAGGAAGTGACGACGTTTATTTACAACCATAATCAAGTAGTCGCAATAATGAGAAAGTTCACGAAAGGACGAGAGTTGTTGAGGCCTGCGGCGACTAGATTCGCAACAAACTTTGTAACATTAGAGAGTTTATTCCAGCATAGGGGAGAGTTGAGTGAGATGTTTGCTTCCCGAGAATGGCTCAATACAAAACATGAGAAGAAGACATCAGGCACACCGGTCGACGTTGCGAATACCATACGCGACAACAAATATTGGAAGAAGGTTAAGGTGATCCTAAAGGTGATAAAGCCACTAATGAGAGTACTCTGTCTTGTTGAAACCGATGAAGCACCTACCATGGGCTTCCTATATGATGCCATGGATAAGGCAAAGCTTGCAATTCAACGTGATTGTAGAAGCTGGGAGACCTATTGGAAGATGATCGACAGGAGATGGACAAAACAACTCTATCACGATCTTCATGCAGCAGGTTACTACCTAAATCCTAGGTATAGATATGCCCAATCATTTGTTGAGGATGATGAAGTTCGTGTCGGGCTAAAAAATGTGATAAAGAGATTAGAGCCTGACTTAGATCTGCAAATAAAGGTGTTGAATGAATTAGATACATTTGGAAATCGCCTTGGTAGCTTTGGAGATCTTCTTGCACAAAGATACGATGTCTAGGTTAAACCTACGAATGGTGGATTAATTTCGGAGAGAGTACGAAGGCTCTCCAAAAAATTGTAGTAAAAGTTTTGAGCCAAACAACATCTTCCTCTAGCTGCGAAAGGAATTGGAGTTGTTTTGCGCTCATTCATTCAAAGAATAGAAATAGATTGCAAACTAGAACATTAGATAGACTTGTGTTCATGCACTACAATATAAAACTAAGAATGCGACGACATCATAGGAGCATTACAGCTGCCGATGACGGAGACTACTGTCCAATAAACTTGGACAATATTTATGATGAGGATGACCCACTTCTACCTTGGTTGGAAACAAGGGAAAAGCAAATTGAAGAGGATAGTGAAGAATTGGAAATTGATGACCCAGAAATACGCAAAGCGCAACAAGAGAGTCGTGCAGATGTGTTGGACCCAGTAAGAGGGGCAGCGTTTATGCCACGTACGGATACGGCTCAAGATCAACAAAAGAGTACGAGCAGTGGTAGCGTGACCGTGTCGGATGATGACGACCCCCCTGCCCCTGGTGCTGGCACTTCTGGTGTTGCTTACCCCCTATACAGCCGTCTACAGATCGCGATGGCGATGAACATCGACGACGTGGTACACGAGGTCGGACTTACGAGTGTACCGAGTCACGATACAGCCAGCCGGATGAGGGTACATCTAGTGGTGCACCGGGTCCGGGAGGTCCGAAACATCAGCAGGCTCATGGTCTTGGTTATTATGATGGATATTCTTATGGTCAATTGGATTATGATTATGATGGTTATACTGAGCCTATTCCATCACATTCATGTTGGAGTAGCCCTCCCGATCAATATCCATATGATTATAGATATCCAGATCCAAATCTAAGCTACTCATCGTAGCAGACGCACTCTCAATCTCAAGATTCTCAACAGCCTGAGTATGGGCACTAGTATGGCTATTCGACAGGCACTGGTGGATATCCTTACTCGGGGTCAGAGTCGTTGCCTAGTCAGGATCAGTCATCCTCTGGTTTCGTTGATCTAGTATTTCCTTCTGGCACTGGATATTATGGATATGCAGCACCTACACCTATTGGACAGCCTCAGCCTGATGGTGACGATGACGATGATGTGGAGGTCGAGCAACCACAAAAATCGATTTTCATTTTGGTGGTGACTTGTGATTGTGAGTATATATTTGTATTAAGGTAAGTATTTGTAGCGACATGACTCACAAAGCAATGATTATTGCAAGAAGCCATGCAGTCATGCACACACTTGACACTGTCGAACTTGTATTTAAAATAACTCCCCTAACAACCAATCAAGTAATCCTTAATCAAGTTGCAAGGGAGTATATCAGACACTACTAATTTATTTTTTTTAATATTCTTGACTTGAGGATGACAGGTTATAGACAGGAATCACAGTCACGTGCACAGATATGTTCGAGAAATTCCTCAAAAATAATTGCAAACACCTAATGTAAGATATTTTCATATTACATTTATTCTAATATATCTATCATTGATAGTAGACAGTTAGAAAATTAAAAATACGAATTTTGTAGTCAAATTTAGGTTATCTGGTTCATAAATTCATCAGACAGTCCGATACAACTTCTCACCAAAGAGTGGACCGTTACACCACCATAACCATGTTCCAATTTATAAATGAATGCATATTTGGAATGCTTAGAATATTCCGGATTTAATCCATATTTTTTCATTTTTTTTGGCAAAAAAAAAATTTTGCGCCGTTACGAGCCGTTACGCCCCCGTATCACCGTTACGCCCCCGTATCCGTATCGGTTTTGGAGGTCACCGTTACGCCAACCGATACCGATACAGGACACCTTGGTAGTGACGCTAGATTTAAATTAGGTTGGGGACAAGAGAAGGTGAGAAAGATGTCTTCAAACTTGCAAAAATGGAAATCGAATTGTGGATTGGGTAACTCAGTAAGTCGTAGCGTACTGGCTACTAGGTGAACTCTATGGGGCCTACCATGAGTTGTGTGTCTTATCCACCCCATCCATCCGTTTTACCAGCTTATTTTAGGGTATGAGCGCAAAATCAAAGCACATCCAAAGCTCAAGTGGACCATACCACAGGAGACGGTGTAAATTGGAACACCTCCCATTGAAATCTTAACGGGGGCCATTAAGCTGATATTTGTGTTTTCCCTTCATCCATGTCTGTGTGACCTTATAAACAGGTTGGATGACAAATAAACATCACAGTGGGCCATAGGGAGGTTTCAATGGTGTACATCACATCCCCACTGTTTCCTGTGGTGGGGTCCACTTGAGCTTTGGATATGCTTCAATTTTGGGCTCAACCCCTAAAATGAGATGAAAAAAATAAATGGACGGCGTAGATAAGCCATATACATTCATGGTGGGCCCAACAAAGTTTACTCAGTACGATAAAGCATACTGGGTTACCCAGTACGCAATCCGATTTTGCAAAAAATGAAAGAGATGAAGGATAGGAGCCTATATCATGGTAGACACATTAAGAGCAATAACTAGACAGTACGAATCAAGGACAATGATATCAACGAAAGGTGGAAAAGTTATTTTCAAATTGTGTTAAATGACAGCCACTCAAAAAGCACAAGATAGAAGGAAACATAAACTCAAATGACGTTGGAAAGCATAGATACTTTCATAGGATTAGTATATCGATTCTAAAGTGAAAGAAGCATTGAGAAAGACAAAAATAAAAAAGGCCCTCGTAACAGATATAGAGGTTTGGAAGTGTAAGGGAGACACTAAGTTATTTTGGTTCATAAAGTTGTTTAACAAAAAAGTAAAATCGAAGAAAATACCAGATGAATGGATGAAAAGCAACGTAGTACCTATTTATAAGAATAAAGGAAACATATAGAATTGCACTAACTATCATAAGATTAAACTTATGAGCGATACTATGAAACTTTAGGAGAGTGATTGACCAAAGAGGAAAAGACAAAGGCATGAGACAAATATATCAGAAAATCAGTTTGGTTTCATGTAACAGATCTCTATACTTAAGTTATTTTCCTACTAAGACAACTGATGGGAAAATATAGTGAGAGGCACAAGGATCTCCACATGGTCTTTATTGACTTAGAAAAACCTTATGATAGGATTACTAGAAAGTTAATGTGGTGAGTGTTGGGGAGGAAAGGAATATTTTGAGGATATATTGACATGATAAAAGCAATGTTTTGAATAGTGCCCATAGCGTAGCGTAGCATAGCTATGACACTATGTAGCGTATGCATAACGCATGTAGCGTACATGTAGTGTATATAGCGGTGTAGCATGCAAGTAGCATATGCATAGGCTATGCTTTTTTATTTATAAATGGTAATTATATTTTGTATTTTGTACTTAATATTCTCAACCTGTGAGATTTTAATTTATTTTCGTACTTGTGACTTGTGGTTTCAATTAGGCATTTTTAAGTAAAGTAGTTTGCTTAAAAAGTTGTTGATGTGATAATGATTTGATTTGGTTTATGTATGTGAATTCGCTTTTGATAAATGATCATTAATAACTTGCTTGAACTTGCTTATATTTGAAAAAATGAATCATCTTTTAGGCATTTTATTTATTCTTTTGTTTTTTTCTTACTATTTATCATATTTTTTTTTCTATTTTTAAATTTAAAAAATAGAAGGATTATATAGCTTTCGCTACACGCTACACAACACGTTGCCGCTATTTGAAACACTGGATAAAATATATGTACAAGGAGAGTTAACAAATATGAGGACCACTAGAGGAAAGACAAGTGAGTTCCCATTTATTATAGGCTTCCACCAAGTGTCATCATCAAGTCCATACCTTTTCACATTGGTTATGAATGAATTAACGAGCCATTTATAGGAAGACATCCGATGGTGTATGTTGTTTGCAAATGACATAGTTTTAATTGACAAGACAAGGGCAGCGGTAAACACAAAGCTAAATTTATGGAGGGATGCATTAGAATCTAAAGGATTTAAAATTAGTCGGATTAATACAAAGTGTAGTTTTAGTAACAATAGGAGTGTAACCAAGGAATTAGTTAGATTGTTGATCAAGAAGTTCCCAAAATGACCACTTTCAATATCTTGGGTCAATCATTCATGAGAGTGGAGAGAATGAGTTTGAGAAGGATGTTGCCCATAGAATTCAAGCTGGCTGGAAGAAATGGAAACGTCCCCTTGGAGTTTTATGGGATCGTCGTGTACCACTCGAACTAAAGAGGAAAATTTTATAAGATAGCTATAAGACCAACCATGCTTTATGAGACATAATGCTAGGCAATTAAGGAAAATCATGTTCATAGGACAAGCGTAGCTAAAATGAGTATGTTGAGATGGATGAGTGATAAGACGAGGAAGAATAGAATAAGAAATGAATGCTTTCGAGGGAACTTAGGAGTAAAACCAATGGCTAATAAGACGAGGATAGAATGTCCCATTTGAGTTTGGAGTTACATGTTAGACTTTCGTTTAGACTTTACATTAGACTTTAGTAGTAAGAAAATGGCTGGCCGACAAGGAATTGAGGATATTGGATGGCAATATTGTGAGAGCATGGATGGTACTAGGCACCAAATGAAGTGTAACTATTGTGGTAGAGTGATAACTAGTGGAATCATGCAACTTAAACAACATTTGGCACATCAAAATGGCCAAGTTGTGAGGTGCAATAGCATGACAAGAGAGGTAATGAAGATAATGGAACAAAATATGGGAGTTGAAGAGGGAAAGAGTTGTCGTGCAGAAAAAAAAAAAAAAAAAAACCAAGATGCTCTTAATGTGGGCCACATAAAATGTTTGGTCCTGATTATATGAGTGTTGGTGATGAAGAGAATGTTGAATTAGATGAGGATTCAGATCAAGAGGTGATAGTGGCTAGGAGAGAGCATATGCACTACTCATGAAGAAGAAGACTGTCAACGCATGTTGGGGGGAGGGGGTCCGTACATGAAGAAGGGAGTTATTGAGAGTGGGAGTGGGAGTGCAACTGGGTGTAGGGTAGGTTTGGTGGATTACGACGTGCCTTCAGTGGCGAACGGGAGAACTAGCATATTCTTCTTGTAGCTGATGATGTGGATGTGGTGGAGGCCAGGAGACTCCCATATAATTCCATTCTGTTTAGAAATGAGACAACAAAACAGAACAAGATTAAACAAATGTAGACTAGAACTACGTTGAGAAGCTGGGTAGGGCAACAGCTAAGTTATTTATACATGGCAACATACCCCCAAAGGTGGCCGACTCCCCATACTAGCAAGTGGTAATCATTACAGCAACGGAAGCAGGCGAAGGAGTTAAGGCACCCACGGCAACAGAAACAAAGTATCAAGATATGAAGGCATACATGGCTACCTTTATACATGCATGGCAAACCAGAGAATGCATGATTGTGTGATGGTTGACTAGCCCAACCAGAATGGTACATCCACTCCATCCATTAGTTTTGCCAGCTCATTTTAGGGCTTGGTCCTAAGAATGAAGCAAATCCAAATCTCAAGTGGGCCACACCGCATGAATAAGTGATGATTGAACATCCACCATTAATAACTTCTGATGGCCCACCGTAATAGTTTTTTGGCCATCCAACCTGTTGATAATGTCACAGAGACCTAGATAACAACAAAATAAAAATGTTAGCTTGATCCAAAACTTGTGTGACCCATGTGAAGTTTTCTTGGTGGGTATTCAATCACCATTTCTGTGTGGCCCACGTGAATGACTCTTATTTGTACTGTGGCTCACCCGAGATTTGGATATGCTTCATTTTTTGGGCCGAGCTCTAAAATGACTTGGCAAAATTGATGGACAGCATGGATATACCATACATATATCAAGGTGGACCCCATAGTCCAGTCTATCGAGGTGGACAATTGTTCTTTAGTTGTTATTTTTTATTTAGTTTTTATTTTTTTTATTTAGTTTTTTATTTTTTTATTTAATTATTTTAATGCATTTGGATTGTTGTTGTTGTTGGCCATAACATGCTATGTGAAACAAATGAACACCTATTTCTAGGCATTGGTATATTTATGTGATTGGGCCCACCAGATGGATGACTCTCAGATTTTTGTAAATATGCCAATGTGTAGTGGGGCTGCACTACAAGCTGTACAACTAAAATATAAAAAATGGCCCACCATGGAATAGCCTAAGAATTGGCTTAAATATTCCTCTAGGTGGGCTTAACAAAATAATATATTTTGTGCCAAGATTTTTTATATGATTATAACATTTTTGAACAATTCCCTGCTCCAAGTTCTACTTGGTGTGAATATACAGCTTCTTACTTGTAACCTACAGGCTACCTTAACACAAAAAATCTACCTGTAAGCAGTGTTTTAAATATCGATGATATCGGCCAATATATCCAACGATATATCTTGTATCCCACCTGTGTAATACGAAACACACAGGTAGTGCCGATATATCACACCTATACGATCCAATGAGCATTTTCAATTTTCGATCCATGTTTTTGTTGTAAATCATGTTAAACCAGTGTCAAATGGTTACAAATCGTGGGATATATTGGCCGATATATCCCACGATATATCTTGTATCCCCCCTGTGTAATACGAAACACACAAGTAGTGCCGATATATCACACTTATACGATCTAGTGAGCATTTTCAATTTTCGATCCATGTTTTTGTTGTAAATCATGTTAAACCAATGTCAAATGGTTACAAATCAATGATTCTTCATATTTTCCATGAAAAATCATGGATTTGGAACTTCGATTACGAGATTTGGGAGAGATGGATCAAGTTGCCGAAAATTAAGAAAAATCAAAATTTCTCAATTTCTCACAAATCAGTTGCAATCTTTGTATCCAAACACAAAATTAAACATGTATGTAACCTGATCTAGTGATTCTTCTTTTGCTTTTGAATGTATCACTTGTGTTTCCATACAAGTCTTCTTACGTTTATAAATTATATGAATAGACTTTGAATATACTTGCATCAGTTCAGTTGGAAAGCACACATATTAGGACTCCATACAAAGGAAACCCCTATTATGTGTACTTCTTTTGTAATGTTTTGATTTCTAAGTGTGTATTGATGTATTTTTCAACAATCCCTGAAGTTTCATTGAAAAATTCAACCAATTTCCCAATGTTTCCATGTTTCTTAACAACAGTGATACATTACGCGATACAATCAATATATCCCATGCAATAACCGATATTTATCCATATCCCAAGGGTGCGATACTTTACGCGATAACGATATTTAAAACATTGCTTGTAATGTGAGTGATTTACGGTTTACATCCAAACAAGATTACCTATAAGTGACTTTCACCTATAAGTCACTTACAACTTAAAGAACTCGCAGGCATCCAAACAGGCCCTAAAGTGTAAACAGGTGGGGCAACTTAGACCTTTGAGTTAAAAATCCCAAAAACCCAATTAGTATCTCTTGGAATCTCTATCGTACCCTTTAAGCTAATGAGCATGTCGGGATTGCACAAGGTTCCTACTACCAGGTTCGATAGGGTAGCAGTCTGACCAGCTAACATACAAATGGGTCCCTCATCAAGTGCCCTTTGGATAGGTGAGCGTTTCCACCGAAAGGTTTCCATTACCAGGCCAAGTGCCCTTTGAATGGGTGAGCTTGACGTGCAAAAGGTTCCCATTGCCAAGCAAGGTGTTGTATTGACGTGGGTATTGGTCAACCGGTGTAAATTGGCCCTAGTGTTAAAAAGAATAAACTGCACTTACTATTGTGGATTATGGCATATGTTGATTCCATTCATTCATATCTTTTTTTATGAATATACATTAAAAAATCTTATTTATTAGCATGTTCATCTTTTTGCTCTACATAAATAGCTATTGTGTTTTTTTGTACGTTTTATTCGGATTTATGTAAGATTACTTTTTGAAACCTATATTGAGATTACTTACTGGGCTTCATAACTTACCATGTTGGGATTTTAAAATTTCAAGAACAGGATCTCGCAGAGGCGATTAAGGAGAATTACTTATATTTAGATTTATTTCTAGTTTCTTTAACGCTTTCTGAATAAGTTGTAATGAACATTAAATGGTAGTATGATATTATGGTGATGGCATGTGTTACGACATGAATTCGGTGATGATCTTTAATTGTTGGGACATGGATATTCTATTCTTCTTTAAATAAATGTTTATTTGCTTAATTTTTGGATTGTTATATCATATGAAAGGGTATCATGTAGTCATGTATATGTGAATTATGAAATGTAAACATACAACATATAAGTCATGCCTTCGGGTATGGGATTGAGGTCAAGTATACCTAGGTGCCGAATTTCGGGGCGTGACATATACAGTTGTAAACAGCTACGATTAGCGTTCAAGTTAATTTCACTCAAGGGTGCCTGAACCTGCACGTCATCCACCAGGGGTGGTGCGGTTGTCGTTACAGGTTCGTTCCCGACAATTATGTCACTCCTCCGCTGCATTTTGGCAACAATCAAATCAGTGACCTGTGATAGATTGAGTCCCACCGGGCGTGCCATAAAATTGTTTGTCGTTGTTTCGACGTTCCTCTTTCTAGCACGGGTGAAAAGTGCGCGGGTGTGCTAGAATTGGGATTGTGGTTCCAATTCAAACCGAACAACAATGTCCCCGAGTGCCAAAGTAGGTAGACACTGGGTATGACCAAGGTCTGAGGAGATTGGTCACCTATTCAGCCACTCGCTCAAAGTGTAAATATGAATCAGGCGATGGTCAGAGGGTGGGGTTTGTCCTCTGATAATGGGTTCCTCTTTGCTATCCGTACGAAAGGACTTTCTTAATGAAATAGCAGTGGAAAGTTTGAACGCTAAGACATTGTGAACTACTGAATTTACGCTACAAATTATACTAAGGAAAGCAAGTAAATGCAATAAGTAAATGATTACTCTAAAGGAAATGAATTACTTGATAAGAGCCACGATTACACTACGGAAGGTAAATTTGACAAGATAATTGGAAGATAATTGGTTTGTTTGGGTTGGTATGAGACATTATTTCTTGTTGACATCTTATCATATTTATAGCTCTGATCCAAGGGTTGGTGACATTATTTCCTGTTGACATCTTATCATATTTATAGCTCTGATCCCGGCATTCTCGATTCTTCCCACGATCTGACAATTATCATAATCGTTTTTGCCCATGTTTTGTTTCCTGTTTCTAGATTCTTCCCGCAATCTGATCTTTCCTAGGTCTTTAATCTCTTGTTAGGCATTCGTAGCAACTTGAGTGCTTACCAGACATTCATTCGGTCGCTTGAATTCAGTCGTGCTTTAATGACTATCTGTCGTGTGCAAGACACGTGATGGCAATCCTCTAAAACTCGGTCGCTTACGTTCGCCCTAACTTTTCGACCACTAACCTTATTACACATGTAATCCGCACAGAACCAACCGAAAACGGGATCCGGTCGAATAGGGTACAAACAGCTAGTTGTCCTGTATCACTTGGATTATGATGATGATGATACACATCATGAGGAGTCACTTAATAAATATCACATATCTCACAAGCTCCAACATTTGTTGAATGCTCTACTTTATATAATTTATTCTTATAAAATGACTCATTTACTTTTATAAAGCTCAAATCCCACATGAATTATTAATGTTATAAGCGATGTTCGAAATATCGATACTATCAGCCGATATTATCGTTATCAGCCCCCAACGAGACGAAACTCGTCCGATAACCCCCGAAAGATACAAAAAATCCCAAAATCCAGATATCACACGATATATTGTCCGATATTGTGCTATATATTGTCGATATCACCGATACATCGTGCGATATCGTGGTATTTCCTCCTCCATTATTGTTGGAAATCGACAAAGAAACTCACGGTGCTTCGTAGGGAACTCACGAGTCCTACTGTAACCAACAACCCACAACGATAAAAAGCCGATGCGGAGTTGTGGAGAATCAAAAAATTTTGAATTAGAAAAGAGAGAGAAATTGGAGAGTACCTATAGCCGTAGGCTGTAGTGGTGATCGGAGGTAAACCATTCGACAGGTAAGTACGATTTCCCTCTTTCTTCGATGATTTTTCTCGCTATTTTCTTCAATTTCCCTCTTTCTTCGCTGATTGGAGCGAGTCTGTGAGGATTTCTTGGAGATTCCGACGAGGAATCAGGTCGGATTGAGGAACCCTTCCTTCCGGCGTGAGAGAATGTGGGGTCCGGAAGCCTTGCGTGCATGAAGGAGAGGGAAACGGAAACCCTTGCGTGAAGGAGAGGGAAATTGAAGAAGAGGGGCACGGATGGGTGAAAAATCGAGAGAGCCGCGCATGGTGGTTTACTCAGTACCCTCTTATCGTACTCAGCAAACTCAACTGGGCCCACCTTCAATGTATGTGGTCTATCCACACCATCCATCCGTTTTCCCATCTAATTTAAGGGGTTGATCCCTAAGGTCAGTAGCCAAATCGCTACTAAAGTGACGTCACCAAGCTCTGTGGACCCCAACATAGAAAACAGTGGGGACAGTGACATCCACCGTTCAAAACTTCTTAGGGCTTACAGAAGCTTCCGATCAAGCTTATATTTTTGTTTTCACTTCATCTATCTGTATGTTAACTTATGAATAGATTGGATCTAAAAAACACATCATGGTAGGCCCTATAAATATTTCAACAGTGGGTCTGACTGATCCCACGATTTTCTGTGATGGGTCCACTTGAACTTAGATCTATATCATTCTTTTTCTCATGCCATAAAACGAGCTCTACAAATGGTTAGACGGTATGGATACAGCACATGCATTATGGTGGGGTCCATGGAGCTTGGTGACATCACTTCAGTAGCGATTTGGCTATCCGCGCCTAGTAAATAGTGGTGATACTGATTTCCACCGTTGAAACCTTTCTCGGCCCTGCGGTGATGTTTATTGGTCATCCAAACCGTTAATAAGATCATACAGACGTGGATGAAGGGAAAATACTAATATAAGCTTGATCCAATCATCCAAGTGGCCCTCAAGAAATTTTCAACGGTAGATGTTCAATTCAACTGTTTTCTACGGTGTGGCCCATTTGAACATTGTATATGCTTTATTTTTGGGCTAAAGCCCTAAAATTATCTGGTAAAATGTATGGACGGATTGGATAACATATCATCTTAATCAAAAACTCTTGTGGCCCTCAAAATAAGTTTATAACGGTGGGCGTCACTCTCTCCACTATTTTCTGTGGTGGGGTCCACTCGAGCTCTGGATCTGACCCATTTTTTGGCTCATGCCATAAAATGATCTCTTCAAATGTATGGACGGTGTGGATATAAAAAATGTAGGGAATTGTTTAGTTTCCTGGCGCAGCAAGAAACAAAATTTTGTATCTCTCTCAACTGCTAAAGTTGAATATATTGCAGCTAGCAATGCTAGCACCCAGTTGATTTGGATGAAAAGGATGTTAGATGATTATGGGATTGCACAAGATACAATGATACTATATTGTGATAACTCAAGCACTATTAATATTTCAAAAAATCTCATTCAACATTCTCGTATGAAACATATCGACATTCGATATCATTACATTCAAGAATTAGTTGAGGAGAAGAGCATTTCATTAGAATACATTCAAACTAAGAAACAGCTTGCAGACATTATGACCAAACCACTTAACAGGAATAAATTTTCTAAATTAAAACATGATATTGGTCTGTGCACTCTTAATTAATTAAATCATGTTATTTTTTTCTTCATTTTTATTTCTCGATTATTTATAGTTTTAAAATTGTTAAACTTATAAATTATTTAATCATGAAATTTTGTATTGCTCAACCAGTCGAGCACGTCCTCAACCAGTCGACCTTCAACGGGTCGAGGACCATACTCGACCGATCGAAGTGTGCAGGTGGGCCTCTTAAAAGAGGGATAATCTCTTTTTCTTCCTCATTTCACCCTTCTTCCCCGACTAGCCTTGGCTCGACTCGCCGAACCCATCTCCATAGAGTCTTTGTAAGTGGTTTATTTTCGATTTCTTTCTAGATTTGGGTTCCTTCTTGCTAGTTATTCTTCATTTTGTGATTGATTTGAGATTTACATCCTTTCCATAGAGGGCTTTTGTGCAAAAATCTGATTTAAGCCAAACCCATCTTTAATATCTTCTTTTGCAAACTCTACATGGAGCATCAATCTAAGAGGAAGGCTCCATGCAAGGGCCCTAGCGTATCCTCCTCCTGGACGACTCTAGTTAGGGTGAGAACCCTAAGAGCTCCCGAAGAAGATTCGAAGCATGTAAGGGATCTCCACTCTAAAGATATTGTTATAGAAAGGACTGTGAATATTGATCACATTGCTCCATTCAAACTCTTGCCTATTCTTTCTGCCATTAGTTGGGATAACGTTCTGGGTTGGGGCAGAACGGCATACCGCTCCATACAAGGTATTCTGTAACAGTAACAGTGGCCGTAACGGCCACCATTATTACCTTTACGATACGGGCTATAACAGTCGTTATGGCCCCCTTAACGGCTGTTACGGTCTCTCTTTTTTTCTATTAAAAAAAAAAAACCATAAAACCTATATCGGCCCTGTAACGAGCTATTACGGATCCATTACAGCATTTATGGGGGACGTAATGGGCCGTTACGGGGGCTGTAACAGCCTTCACGGGCAAGGTATCCCAAATCGGATACGTATCGGCCGTAGGTAACGGTGGTACCCGTTACGCGATACGGGGCTGTATCGGCCATTACCAGTTTTTGTACCCGTATTGGCTGATACGGGCCCGTTACGGGCGTAACGGCCGTTACTGACCCGTAACGGCGAGCCCGTAACGGTCAGATAACGGTAACATTTTTTTTTGCCTTTTTAAGCTCCATTTTTCACTTTTTTTGAAACCATTTGCTTCCAAACTTTCACTCAATCCGTCTACTACTATTTTCGACCAATCTTGGCTGGGTATCTGAGATAAAAACACATTTTATTATGGATTTTCTTAAATCGAAGCTCGGTGGGTCATTTTTCATAAATTTGTCAAAAAAGATATTTATACTTTTTTTAACATGTTTTGCTGTTTTAATCATGTCAAGTAATGCGTTAATCATAGTAGAACATATTAATGTGCATTTTACAGATTTGGGGTGCCATTTTATATTTTTTTCTATTTACGCATTAATTATGGCCCTTTTTTTTTAATTCGAAAAATCATTTTTTAATGATTGTTTTGCTGTTTTAATCATGCCATGTGATGCGTTAATCATAGTAGAACATGTTAATGTGCATTTTACAAATTTGGGGTGCCATTTTATATTTTTTTTATATTTTTTTCTATTTATGCATTAATTATGGCCCTTTTTTTTTTAATTCGAAAAATCATTTTTTAATGATTGTTTTGTTGTTTTAACCATGCCATGTGATGTGTTAATCATAGTAGAACATGTTAATATGCATTTTACAGATTTGGGGTGCCATTTTATATTTTTTTTATATTTTTTCTATTTACACATTAATTATGGCCCTTTTTTTTAAAATTCGAAAAATCATTTTTTAATGATTGTTTTGCTGTTTTAATCATGCCATGTGATGTGTTAATCATAGTAGAATATGTTAATGTGCATTTCACAGATTTGGGGTGCCATTTTATATTTTTTTTATATTTTTTTCTATTTATGCATTAATTATGGCCCTTTTTAAAAAAAATCGAAAAATCATTTTTTAATGATTGTTTTGCTGTTTTAATCATGTCATGTGATGTGTTAATCATAGTAGAACATGTTAATGTGTATTTTACAAATTTGGGGTGCCATTTTATAATTTTTTTATATTTTTTTCTATTTACGCATTAATTATGACCCTTTTTTTAAATTTCGAAAAATAATTTTTTAATAATTGTTTTGCTGTTTTAATCATGCCATGTGATGTGTTAATCATAATAGAACATGTTAATGTGCATTTTGTAGAAAATTCAAGTTATCTGGTTCATAAATTCATCAGACAGTCCGATGCAACTTCTCACCAAAGAGTGGACCGTTACACCACCATAAACATGTTCCAATTTATAAATGAATGCATATTTGGAATGCTTAGAATATTCCGGATTTAATCCATATTTTTTTGGCAAAAAAAAATTTTGCGCTGTTACAGGCCATTACGCCCCCGTATCGCCGTTACACCCCCGTATCCGTATCGGTTTTGGAGGTCACCGTTACGCCACCTGATACTGATACGGGACACCTTGTTCACGGGTCATTTTATCTGTAACGGCCGTTACAACCCCATAACCTATAACAATTGCCACCGTTACCTTTACGTAACGGCCTTTACGGAACACCATGGCTCCATAGCTCAAGGGATGTATGCATCAATAGGGGAGCTGTCTCTTGATAACCTGACATTCTCTATTAATTTTAGAGAAGAGACAGTTCCGGTTGATAGGCACCTGATCCCAGGATTGCTTGATGTGAACATGAATGATGAAGGCATGCCCATTGCCTCCCTTGCTGATAGAATGAATGAATCTGAGCGAAGGGAAATTACTCGCAAGTTATGTAGATTTAATGCTGATTGGAGTTCTGGTAATGCCCTCCATGCCACCTAGATGATTCCAAGATTCAGGGTCCTTCATCGTATTTTTACATCGAATGTGTATCCTCATTTCGGGAATAAGTCTGAACTTACTCCCTTTATGACCCGTGTCCTTCACGCCGTTGCGTCTGGCATTCCTATCTATCTTCCCTCGTTGATATGCTACTTGATTATCCAATTTCGTATCCATCCGGGTCATGGTTCCATACCTTTTGCATATCTCATGACAACTCTTGCTATCCATTGCAATGTTGTCATTCCAACGACCGAGGCACCCAAGTCCACTCTCCCATTTGATAATACGAATATTAATAAGATGAACCTTGCATACCTTCCCGGCCAGAGAGATGAGGATGAAGAAGAAGAGGCAGACGCACCATCACCAGAGGACACATCTATAGATGATATCTTTGCAGAGCTGGAATCGGATGATGAAGTTGATACTGACTATCAACCATCTCAGGTTGATGATCGGCTCAAGTTTTTAGAAGAGAAGGTTGTTGAGTTGAAGGTATCACAGGACAATCTGGTTGAAAGTCATAAGTCTTACATGAAATATATGCGAAAATACTTTCATCGCATTACTAGAGGACTTCACCAGATCGACCCATCTATACCTCCTCCATCCACTTCTTCTGGATCCGATTAGGCTGATGTTATTTTATTTTATGCTTGGGCTGTATAACTATATACTATTTGTGTTGGATGATAACTCTCTCAAACTCCTATCTTAATCCTTGTTGATGACTTTATGTAACTCTTAATTGTCATTCTCTATGCATTTTCCTCTTATTGGTCTACTATTTTTGTTGTGGTTTATCACATGAGTATTCTTCCCTTTGTCATTCTGTGACAAAAAGGGGGAGAGATTTCTAATTTGATAAGTAGAATCAATGAAGTAATGCATTATATTGAATGTTGATATATTGATGGTTGTTGGGAGTTTTGTATTAGAATTATATTATTTGTCATAACACAGGGATAATCTCACATTGAGGGGGAGTAAAAATTTTGCTCATTCAATAGAGAGTTGCATCTTCTACAACATGGAAATCAAGTTGTCTATATGGATGTTGTTATGTTAAGTGTTTTGTAACGAATTTGACAGAGGAGGAGATTGTTAGTGCTATAATGTATAAAGCACACTCTTGTTTGTCAAATTTCGATGAGATAAAACAGCTTATGATGTGGTTCACATAATGTGAATCAATATGGAAAGTTCAAGAAGTAACTTCAAGTGATCAAGATAGAAAGTTCATGACATGACTTCAAGACATGCTTTTTACTAAGATCAAGACCTTTCTGAAGTTCAAGTCAAGAAGTTGATCAAGACAGAAAGTTCACCTTCAAAATAAATTCTACTTCAATTCTAATAAAAGATCAAGCTCCTTCTTCAAGCCCTATTGAAGATTCAACTAAAAGATCAAGCTCCAAAAAGTTCAAACTACTTCATGTCAGTATTTTCAAGTATAATTGACCCTAGAAAGACCTTAGGCTTAGGTCCTTTCAAAACATAATCATATATGGGTTTTTATGCTTAATATAGACTAATCTTCGACTAGTCTAGGCTTAGGTTCGACTAGTCTAAGTTGTAGCTCGACCAGTCTAAGAAATTTTTGACTAGTCTAAGTTCAAAATGCAGAAAAGCGGATTTTTCCGTTGCTTCCTCGACCAGTCGAGCAGACTGCTTGACCAATCGAAGAGAGGCCTTCGACCAATCGAGGGTTACTCGACTCGAAGTCCAGCAACTAAATTTTGGCACCCTCGACCAGTCGAAGCCCATGCTCGACCAGTCAAACAGGGCCCTCGACCAGTCGAGCAGGGCCTTCGACTAGTCGAAGAACCGTTTTATCTAATCGCACTCAAATTTTGAAAATTTGTTGAACCTTCAGACGAGTTGAAGAGAACTTTAGATGAGTCGAAGCAACAACATTTCTAACTATAAATAGAGGCCTTCTCTCGATCCGAAATTACCAATTAAAGTTGAGAAAAGCCTACATCTAGAGAGAGAGAAGCCCCCATTATAGTGAAGCTATTGCATGGTATTTTAATTAATATTTTTTTTAATAGCTTTTGTTTTAATTCCTAGCTCTCCCTTTTATGAATCTTACTTTATAAAGAGAGTTGATACTCTACCTTGAGATCTAGAGGAATTCAAACAAGTAGCCTCTGGTTTGAATCGATTTAAAATCTATCTAGAACCTAGAACCCTTGTTTATGTGACTGGACACTGAACAATCTACTTCAAGAGAAGCAGTTCTACAGGCTACATCAAGAGATACGTCTTCAAGGTGAAGATAAGTATAATCTATCTTTGTATTTTGGTTTCTTCGAGATAGGCAGAAAATCTCACTTGTTGGTTTGTCTGAGATAGCCAGAAAATCTCAGAAAAGGGGGTTTTTTGTTTGTGATAGCCCTTCTAAAATCACAACTGTATAAGGTTTTAAGGTGAACCTGTGAAAACCTTGTTTTTAGTGAAAGCCAATATCACGTGGGTTGTGATTATTGGGAGTGGAGTAGGTGTGGCTATTTGAGAACAGTTGGTGTACACACCGAACCACTATAACTCCTGGTGTTGTGGTGCATGTTTATTTTTGTATCTGTGGTGAATGATTGTAATTTTATTTTTGCACTAGTAGTGAATAATTGTAATTTTATTTACTAGTGGTGAATGTTTGTAATAGATAGCTTTATTATCTCTTGCTTGGTTTGAGTCTTGACCCTTACAAACGTTCGTGAAATAAGGTTGTCATGCCTAAAACATTGTTTTTGGTGAAGGTTATCCTACGAACTAAGTTCGAATCAATTTTTCAATACTAGTGCTATTGAGATTTCTGATTTATTTATTATTTTAGTATTTTAAGTTTTTATTTGGCATAGTCCTATTCACCCCCCCCCCTTGGACTGTTAAGCTCGCCCTTTTCAATAACTTAATTAAGTAAAATAACTCAAACAAAGTTGTTGCATCAACCCAATTGAGTCAAATTTTAAAGGTAGAAATAGCCAAATCGAAATCCCCAAGTTTTACAACCTTGTGTTATATATGAGAAGTCCAATGAGCGTCATAGAATACTTACCTTGAAAAGTGTAGTTGGTGCAAGCACTTGAGTTCAAAATGAATATAGTGAAGACAAGCCAACATATTAATGACATGTAGAATACTTTTTAAAATGTATCTCAAAAGTAAAGTATTTAAACCAACTAACATAAGATCTATATAAGATAACAATACATAAGAGAAACAATTGACTGATGCTCCATGAATTCAGAAGTCAAATAACAACAGGACGTACTCATAACACCTAGAGATGGAGATTTATGTTGTTATTTGTAATTCTTTTATGAGAAAAGGAGATAAGAAAGAAACACATCTACAACGTGGAAAATATCTCACAAATAATTAGATTTGAATGCTTTTATACCTTGAACGCTTGGTCTCTTCGTCACTCTTCATTGGTAGAAGCCCTCCATCAAAGACAAGAATAGGTTTGACACCATGATGCCGCAACAAATTTACTCTATGCATACAGTAATCAATGTGCCTAGAAGTCCATGATTAATTAAAGAGTTTAAAATCACATGATTTTATACCTAAAAGTTAGCTAGATTGTGGTTTTTAACAACTTAAACATAAATAGTAAAGACAAACGAATGCAAATCCTATGATCTCAATCCCCATAAGTGTGATAGAAATTGCATAGAACAAACCAAAATAACCACAACCCTTCTCAAAATAACTAGAGGAGTTCACGGGAAGCAAAAGAGAAGGAAGCTGCAGTTAATATGTACCTGAACTCATTAAAATAAGTATTTAAACATCCCAAGTAATCATACTCCTGAAAATCCAAGTCATCCAGTTCCTTTTAATCTTAGAAGCAGGAAAATAAGTTTTATTCTTTGTATTATGAGTTCAAAGTCTTTCACTGTTGTTGGCATGGACCCCTATCTCGTATGCATTGGGATTCGCTAATGTTGCATAATTGATTGTACAAAAAGATCTCTGCTCTTCTTATTTCTCTCATTTCAATAAGTCAATCTATTACTTCAATTTTGGATAACTAATATTTAAATAGCAAGTTCCAGCTCAAAAGTCAATCTTCATGAATAGAAGGAACATGTTTAAATTGCTTCAAAGGATAAGGACCTCATAAGCCATCAAGAGTAGGCAAATGATCATTCTTAACATTCGTGTCTTCCGCATGCAGAGTCAATACATCATCTTTTCATACATTGCAGCTTCTTATAAAATGTTTGGTGGAGGTTTTTCAACCAAATCAAAGTGGATTGAGTGATGCCGAATTCAATTAGGACCTTTTATAGGTCCTGGAAATTTTGACAGTAGCAGAAAAGGGGAAAACAAAGATTGACTTCATGGTGTCTAGCCAAGCTCACTAGGCTTTGGTCCATATGGTTTGAAAGGGAAGAAAAAAAAAAGATAGTCCACAACAAATCAAGTGTTCCATTGAAGCTTTCTTTGGAAAGCAAAATGAAAAGCTACGGAATGGGCCAAATCCACTCGTGCCCTTGGTGGATGGTCATAGGGTTTGAATAAGGGCAGCTGGGGAGAAGAGTCCTTGTTGATTGATTAGGTGATACTTTAACATCTAATTAATATTTAAATGAAGGAAAAAAAAAAAAAAAAAACTTACTGTCAAAAAACCACTTGCTCTAAAAGCTCGAGCCGTTAGAGGATGGCATATGTATATCGAGGGACTTTAACACTCCCCCGCACATTGCAGGTGGAGCTCCGCACGGGAACATACTAGGCAAGGGTGGAGGGACACTCACAACTCACACCATAAACATCCCCCTGTGGGAAAATATACTAGGGAGGCATATTTGTTGCTCCTGAGATTCGAACACAAGGCCTTCCGCTCTGATAGCGTGTCAAACAACCACTTGTTGTCAAAGCTCGAGCCATTAGAGGATGGCATATCAAAAAAAAAAAAAAAAGTTGTTAAATGGTCCAAAAACATTAGAAAAATGCCTATTGACCAGAGATAATGACTTTCTAATAAATCTGAGTTTTTGTTCTGCAACGAGGCCCACTATTTGGGCAGTTTGAATATGAGGAACAGCCATATGTTTGTAGAGTCTCATATATTTATCCTAGCTTGGCACACTGAGCCACATCAAAATCCTTCTTGATGAATTAGCTCTTCTAGAGAGAACAGTCCTATGCCTGCAATTCTTTAAATGGTGGAGCTCATCCACTGTAAAGATGTGTGAGCCAGTTGAAAATGTCCAGCTCATAGGGTTCGTTGTGGAGTAGACTAGCATGGCTTTGAAATCCCGCTGATCAAATCATCCAAACTATCAGAGTAGTGGCTATCAAATGGGTGGTTGAAATTAAATCGTCATGGTCAAAATTCAGCTGATGGAATCAGATGGTTAAGATTTTATATTGGATCTGATTTCTGTGGGTTGTGCTGCATACATGGTGGGTTTCATGACTTGGATGGCCTGGATAGTGTACCTTATACAACAAATGTGGGGTGGATAAGTTGGTGAGCTGTCTCAGAAGATATGAATTCATCAAACCAGACTGTCTGTTTTATTTCTAAGACTTGTATGATCTACCCTGTATTCACGGACACAGCCATGCCACTAATTTGTGAAATAAAAAGAGGTAAAAGAATGCACCTCATTTCGGTAGATTTACAAAACTATGCCCCCTATTTATGCTTTTAGTGGCTGCTTGGAGTGAAGAATTTGGGGCAGGGATTAGTGAAATCCATGGATTTCAAATCTCCCCTTTTGTTTTCTGTTGAGGATTTGTCAAATTCATGGATTTCCCAGACCACCATAAACCCATGGTTTTGGAGCAAATCAAACCCCCCCCCCCCCCCCCCCCCCCAAAAAAAAAAAAAAAAAAAGTAAAGACATTGCAAATTCGCAAAATGAGAGACTAGCTGAAAAGCAATAAAAGCTATTCCATTGCCATAAATGTTCCCAAATCCAAGGATTTGTAGCTTGATTTCCAAACAGTGGATTTTGGGCAAAAATCCAAATCCACTGCAAATCCATGAATTTGACAAGTTAATGGATTCATCAACTCCATTCCCTCATTCCCTGACTCCAACCAGGGCCACGTCACCACCACATGAATAACAAGAATACTACAAATCTACCCCTAATGAATCAGCTCCATTAGAAAGTTGAAAATGGAAAACAATCAATGAACGAGGCCAATACTACAAATCTACCCCTAATGAATCAGCTTCATTAGAAAGTTGAAAATGGAAAACAATCAATGAACGAGGCCGATACGATTCCAGGCTGTCAAACTCATGGGCCATGTTGCAGATGAAGCATAGCTCGAAATCTCACTGACCATACAATCACAACCACGTGATTTCTGCCCATTTTATTTCAATGGCTGTGCATTTTCATTCTAACCAACAATCCATTCATCGCCCACCAAATGGAGTTTAGCATTGTCCAAAAATTGCGTTCTGGGGTATCTTTTTACGGGTATCCCCAGCAGGGCCCATGATTCGTAAGGCCTAGATTCAGTCAAATGAATCCCAAATGTATGATGGATTGTCAGAAAACTGCATTCTCTATTCCTTCTTGAGAATTTTTGCATATCCAAGAAAAGGAAAGGGCTTACCTGTAACTAACAGAAGCAAGCAGGTAGGAAAGGAAATCCGACCACTGGGGAAAAGAAAATAAAGAAGGGAATGTAGAAGAAAAATATAAGGATTTGTGAGAATACCTAGAGGTGGGGAAGCCCATGCAGAGGTCCTTGCTGCAACATAGAGCACCTTTGTGGAGCCATGAATAGGTATCTACGGCGACGGAGCAGCCATGGAGGTCTTTGATGTGGAATGGAACCATGATCGACTTCATTAGAGGGAGGAGGCCCTGAATCCCCATTCTCTCTCTCTCTCTCTCTCTCTCTCTCTCTCTCTCTCTCTCTCTCTCTCTCTCTCTACATTCCCCTTTCTTCTTCAAGTAAACCTGGAAAGAAAGAAAAAAAAAATGGCGCGCTGGAACACACCATAAATGAGAAATTAAAAAAAAATGGCGCGCTGGAACACACCGTAAATGAGAAACAGAAAAACTTTGATACTCCGGTCGAGTGATGGATGATACGCCGGCACTCAAAAATTGTGCATGTAGCATTTAAGTAATTCAAATTAACTGTACAAATTAGGGGTATCGGTTTAGATATATCATAGACCAAAAGACTTGATTTTCTTTATTTCATGGCTATATGATGGGTGGACATTTATTGGACGGTTAAAAATGAAACATATCTAATAGGCCTGTTTCTATCAATAAGTGTCCACCAGCCAGAGGTTAGGATTTTTCAACCAATCTTATTTTGGGACTGCCTTGGTGACAGTGTGATCCACAATCTAGACCGTTCTAGTATAGGCATTGTATGGCAAGTGCATAATTTCTAAGCCCATGTATCTGCAAGTATACTCCAATCAGTGCATCAAATTACTCCCGGATGCGGATTGCCTGTGACCAGCGGGATGGAGATATTCTGTGCATCTGTTGTCGGAAGCTGTGTGGGACCCACAGAGATTTCGGTGACAAATCTAATCCGTCCGTACATTTTATAAGATCATATTTGGGCTAAAATCTAAAAAATAAGGCAGATTCAAAACTGTGGGTCACAGCAATGAAACAGTGGGAATGGAAACTTCTACCATTGAAACCTTCTGACCACGATGTTTGTATGCCATCCAAACCATCCATGGGTTAATACCACTCTAATAAACTGCAAGTATAAATATCATTCAGATAAAACACTTATGTGGCCCAGTAAAATTTTCGATGGTGAGCGTTCAATTCTCGCTGTTCCGTGTTGTTGAAATGTCCAAACCAAATTGTCCGAATTTAACCAGATGCATTCTTCCTGGAATTTTAGATTCATCCATCAGATTCATTCTCCCTGTAATTTCAAATTCATTGAGCAAATTCATCCTCCATGTCTAATACAAATTCATTTTAAAAAAATTTTGGTTGCCTAATGCTATTTATTATTTTTAAAAATTTGTAGTGTATTTACTCCTGGTGAATGTATCATACAGGAATAGTAGTGCTTAAACTTATAAATAGGAGTGCTATAAACATGTAACTAGATCAAGAAAAAGCAGCAAGTGCTTCTCTTTACAGCAATAGCAGTATTTAGTGAAAAATAATGTAGCATATTTTCTTTCTCCCTTTGTTGGGAGCTGCACTTGTCACCATTTGGGCTTTGTAAAGCCAACAAACTGGTATCAGAGAGCCAGGTTTCGGTATCAAAGCGTCAGGTTTCTAGTTGAAGTCAGCAATAGTTTTTAGGCAACATAATTTTAAAAAAATAATAATAAATAAATAAATAAAATCAGTTGAAGTTTAAAAACATAAAAAATAAAAAATAAAATTCTATTTTTCATTCTCCAAAAATAAGATTGTTTGGGTTGTCTTGAGGCTTAACAAAGCAAATTTGTTTTATCCATAAAGAACTTGTTTGTGTAAGGATGGCCACCACAATTCATCCACAAATTCCAAAGTTGTTTAAGAACAACTATGAAAATTGGTGCATCCAGATAAAGGCTCTGATTAAGTCACGATATCTATAGGAGATCATCATCGACGGGTACGTAAAGCCCACTATGGAGCAAGAAGCCGCCCACTATACTGAACAAAATACCGCCCTCAAAGATCAAAGGAAGAAGGACAAGAAGGCATTATTTCTTATCTATCAAGGGTTGGATGAATCCACCTTTGAAAGGATCGTTGAAGCGACATCAACCAAGCAAGCATAGGAGACACTAAGTATCATCTTCAAAGGTGCGGATTGTGTAAAGAGAATCCGGCTACAAACACTTAGAGCCAAGTTCGAGGCCGCTCACGTGAAGGAAGGCGAGAGTATCTTAGATTATTTTTCACGACTACTCGTTATTGCTAATAACTTAAAAAGAAATTGTGTAAAGATCGAAGACATTCGTGTGGTTGAAAGGGCACTTCGATCCATCACAACCAAGTTCAAACATGTGGTTGTGGCCATTGAAGAATCAAAAGATTTAGAAAAATTCTCCATTGAAAAGTTGATGGGATCGTTGCAAGTTTATGAGCAACGAATGCAAAAGAACACCAGATCTATGATGCTAGAACAAGCATTGGAGTCAAGATTGACTCTAAATGAACAAAAGACCAGTTATGGTCATGGAAGCTCCCGTTTTCAAGGTGGCCACACCAATAGTGATCGTGCAAGAGGAAAAGGGTGTAGATATAATCCAAGCAATCAATAAAATTTTACCAATTTCCATGGTAAAGGAAATGGTAGAGGCCGATCCATACGAGATCGTGGAAATATGAAAAATATTCAGTGCCGAAATTGCAACAAGTTCAGCCATTATGCATCAGATTGTTGGAGCAAGCCAATGAATCAAGATGAACGATCCAACCATGTAAAAGCATCAAATCATGAAGAGGAAAAAACCACACTCTTCATTACATAAGAGAAAGGTTGTGATCAGTCAAATGTGTGGTATCTTGATACGGGTGTAAACAATCACACATGACAAAAAGCTATTTATGAAACTCACAAAAGGAATTCATGGCGATGTGATATTCGGAGACTCATCAAAAACTCTGGTGAAAGGTAAAAGTAAAATAAAAAATTATTAAAAAAATGGTGAGCCACAATTCAGTTCTAATGTATATTACATACCCAATATGAAAAGTAACATCCTCAATATCGGCCAACTACTTGAAAAGGGGTATGTGATACACATGGAGAACTCAATTATGTCATTAAAAGATACATGTAGTAGACATGTGGCACGGGTCCAAATGGCAAAAAATTAAAGGTTCCCACTCCATATAAACACAAGGTTCGAAAAGTGTCTTTATAGACATGCTAACAATGAATCATGGAAGTGGCATCTTCACTTTGGCCATATAAACTTCAATGGCCTTAAGCCCATGTCCTTATCAAGCATGGTGCATGGATTGCCTGCTATTAAAGCTCCAAAACATGTGTGTGAGGCGTGCAAACTTGGCAAACAGCAAAGGAACTGAAAAGGCCAAGCTATATGTCTTAGAGGGGGGGTGAATAGGACTATACCAAATTAAAATAAAATCAGCGGAATAAATTTAAACAATAGCTTTACAATTGTAAATCAATTATCAATGCTGAAATCAAATCACCTTAATACATAAGTATTGAGAGGTTGATACAAATTCAGTTCTAAGGACAACCTTACACCATAATAAACAAGGGCTTATGGTAGGACAACCTTATTTCTAGAACTTCTTTTGGATCAAGAACTCAATTTTAATAAAGATAAATGAATAGCAGAGAATTGAAATTAAATACAGAAATGTAAATCTAATTTATTACAACAATCTCCACACTTGCTTGAAATGTAAATTGTTACAACATTCACATCCACATGTACATTCCACACAACTGAATGATAAAAGATATGAAAATTAAGCAAGCACTCAATCCACAAGACAAAGAGTTATAGTGGTTCGCCTGTGTGTACACCAACTGTTCTTGAACAGCCACACAGAATGCTACTCCACTCCTAATATCCTCACACAGGGGATATTAGCATTCACTATCAAATAGGTTTTCACAGGTTCACCCAAAACCTTTACAATTGTGTCTTTTTAACTTGGGCTTACACAATCCAAAAACCCACACTTCTGAGTTTTCTGGCACTCCTAAGATAACCACACAATTTGAGATTTTTCTGGCGAATCCTAAACAAAAACCAAAAAGGAAAGGAATTTACAGAATTGTAAAATACCTGGATTTCTCCTCTTGTGGCTACCCGAAAGAACCAATTGGAGTAGACGTTTGAATATATAAGTTTAATGTCCACAACTCACTTTAATATAGTTCTAAGTTCTAATTGATTTTAGATTTAAACCAATTGGGCATAGCTATATTTGATTTTGATTCTAAGAAGAAGGAATAAGTCAATTCCTCTTTTCAAATCAGATTGGAATACAGAAACAAAATCAAATTAAATAAGCTATTAAAAAGAGAAAGAAATTATGCACAAAATAGCTTGAAAATAAACACAAACTTATCTCAGAGTGAAGCCTTGAATTCATTAAAATATTCAATGAAAAACTCTGAAATTCGTGTGCTATTTATAGCAGAAAAAATTCGTCTTCGACTGGTCCTAGGGTCATCATGACTGGTCTTAAAATAAACTGATTTTTGAATTTTTGAGCGCGATCGTATCAAACCGTTTCATGACCAGTCGTAGGAAGTCCACGACTGGTCGAAGGCAGTCCACGACTGGTCGAGACCCCTCTACGACTGGTCGTGCGACCCTTGATTTAGTCGTTGGAGTTTGAGTCGAAGCTTTACGACTGGTCGAAGGTCGAGTCGAGACCATCTCACGACCAGTCGAACAGACTCCAGGACTGGTCGTAGGCGCAACAAAAAAATCCGATAAATTGCAACCATTTTAGGACTGGTCTTGGAATTTCTTAGACTGGTCGAGACAGTACTAGGACTGGTCGAACAGGGTCTAAGACTAGTCTTAGAGTAGACCAAAATCTTGTAATAATATTCATTTGGATTATGTATCCAAAGTGACCTATCTTAAGGTCAATCTAATGGTCTATCAAACCTGGAACATCAAGTATGGACATTGAATACTTCAATTACTTAGACCTTGATCTTTAAGAAGCTTGATTTCTTCTCGATGTAACTTGACTACTTCAGAAGCTTCAATGTAACTTTAAGTTGTACTTGAGTCCCGCATTTGAATCTTGAGCTTGCACTTGAACTTGAGTCTTGACTCGGAGTTCTCTCTTCATATTGTAGCTTGAATTATCATGAAGCTTGAAGAATTCTTTGAGCTAGACATCAAGTGTTGACGATGTGTCTCAAACAAATTTATCAAGATACAAACACACATCATACGGAGACGTTTTGACACACAAAATTTGACAATCAAAGAGGAAACAAATCATAGCACTTACAGGAACTCCTTCCCAATTGGAGTATCCCGAAGAGAAAATGAACTATTACAATTGATTCACACTAATATGGAGACATCATCTCTTGGAGTAACAGATATCTCATTACCTTCATTGATGATTACAGTAGAAAACTCTGGTTATTTTACATTAAAGAAATTCTACGGCCTTTTCTATCTTTAAAATTTTTAAAGCCAGAGTTGAAAATGAAAGTGGCTACAAAATCAAAGTCCTCAGATCTGATAGAGGTGGGGAGTACACCTTAAATATTTTTCAAGAATATTGCAGGGAACATAACATTAAGTAGCAGCACAATACAGCTTACACACCACAACAGAATGAAATGGCGGAACGAAAGAACCGCACCATCCTTGACATGACGAGGACCATGTTAAAGGAGAAAGGCCTACCGAAGAGCTTATGGGGAGAGGCAGTTGCATATACTGCATATCTGCTTAATCGATGTCCCACTAAGAGCGTCAGGTTCATGACACCACATGAGGCATGGAGCAACTACAACCCGACCATGACGCACCTTAAAATCTTTAGGTGTGTTTCATACGCTCAAGTTCCAGAGGTAAGAAAAAAGAAGCTCGATGATCGTGGTGAGAAATGTATCTTCATTAGATATAGTGAAGAATCCACAAGGCCTTCAAGGCCTACAATCCACTAACCAATTAACTAGTGGTAAGTAGAGATGTGATGTTCTGCGAGGAAGAAGCCTGAAAGTAGAATTAGGAAGATTCGGCCAAAGAAAATCAAGTCGAGGCCGAAGAATATGAAAAAGAGAGGCATGTGAATTAGGAGTAGACACCCACGTACTCCCTTCTGATCGCAGAAGTCCGAGAGTACGTTCCATCTCTCATGAAAGTACTTCATCAAATCAGAATTCAGTCAACACATCTTCATCCAATTCTCCTTCACCCTTGGCTCCTATTAAAATAAGAAGCGTCAATGAGATCTACGCAGAAACTGATGAAGTGAATTTACTCTACCTATATGCGGACCATAAGCCTCTCACATTTAAGGAAGCCATAAATGAAGAATGTTGGAGAAAGCCTGTAACGCCCTGAAAATCGGGGCTCGAGCAAAGCTTAACTCCCGAGTTCCAACGCATTACTTATGCAACATAGATAATGATGATTAAATGTTGTCCATATTAGTGCATTTAAACATAAGTGAGATTATACTAAATCAGCATATCATACTCCAGAGTTAATGTAATTAGGCAAGCAGAGGACCGAGATAGATATATAACGTATATAAGTGTTTCACAATCTCCAGAGTATGAGTATGTTACCAGGCTGAATATATACATGTATGGTTCCAAAATTTACAAAATATAAAGGTGTAAATGTCTAACTAATCCATATGTCCCTGAAATCCCGTCGATTCAGCACGAGGTCTACATAGACTAGCCTAAGAGCTGGACGTAGGAGAACTCCTCCTCCTCGTCTATGAAATCTGGCTCCGTCGTGTAAGCCTCGCCAGAACCTGCATCTAAATCAGAGTCTGGGTGGTGTTTTAAGATATAGTCCCATGTGGGAATGAGTGGCTAATTCAGTGAAACTATAAAGTAAATGTTAACATGTTATCAATTCAGTCAAGTAGTAATGATAAAGCAGCACAACACTCATGTCCTAAGTACTCTTGTTAATGCAGGAATGATATGCTATAATGATGCATGCCCTCGTCTGCACTCCCTCAGCGACACCATCTCACGGTCGCACATGCTACTCCCACTGTGCTCTTTCATGCCAAAGGCACATGCAATGCGGTGCATGGTCGTGTTAGCCAAGTTCTTGATTAGGCTTATTCATAAAGCAGATTTGAAAAACTAAGGTACCTCCCTTTATATCATTTACCCAAACGATAATCCATCTAGGGTCGTCAATCATAGTTAATCGCATACGATAGGCAAGTTATAGGGCATCAACCCTAATGAAGGATTTTCAAAGGGAGTCTGGTTCAGACGGTACACCCCAACCCACGCTAGGACCGTAGCCAAGGTGTGCTGGGGTAGGCCGACAGCTCGAATACAGTGTCCCATACCACCGTATTCAGCTCACGAGTTTGGATTACTCACTGGTCATTACGGGGAGGCTCGTCACCCCAACGTAGGCCAACAGCTCGACCATGGTGTCCCATACCAGCATGCCCGGCTCATGAGTCTTAGCGGATCATGGTACCATGGTTAAACGGGCTTTACATTGATGAGAGGTACCTTAGATTCAAACAGTAGCGTCCATACATGGTAAACACATAATAGGCCAATCAACTTATAAGACAAGTTCGACTGGTACGAGCGTACGCTGAATTAATCGACATGGAGCAAATAAGCATTCCACATGGCCTAACCACTGTTGACAATCATCATACGACTCGGATTCACCGAACATATCAAATGTGGCGAGACAATTCATCCACTCAAATAGAAATTGTTACCGATTGCCTGGACTACGTAGTAGTCCCAATCATACTCAAATGCAGCATGTAGAGACATGTGATAATCATATAGATATTTAACAAACAATCCAAGTACATCACTCATTTGAGCATTTTGTCAACATATTGAACGTATTACCAAACATTTCAATTCATCCATAAATTACATAGTTGAAATTAAGATTGCATGGAGGAAATTATACATATAGATAAGGTAATTGAGAATTTTATCTCAACACCCTTATTAAATACAATTCATCAAACAATATCTTATTCAGACATTTTATCAAAACATAGAACATGTTATTATACATATGCATTTTATACATAAATCACATAGTCAAAGTTAAGACTGCATAAAGGAGATTATACATCTAGATAAGGTAGTTGAGAATCCTATCTCAACGCCCTTAATAAATACAATTCATTGGACAATTTCTCATTCAGGCATTTTATCAAACACTTAAACTACACATTAACACATATACGAACTAAATTAGTTATAGCATATATTATGGCAAATCCTTTCACAAAGGAGTTGTCATACATACAACAATCGTGTATTCTAGGTTAATAGTCATGGCAAGCACAAATCATAATTTCATATTTATTTGAACATTTCAACAAACACATGGAATGCATCAAATATTCACATAGTTCACACACATATCTAATTTATCGAAAACGTCGTAACTAACATCATATGGCAGCAATCAAGTCAGACATAAATCATTGTTGACATTGAAAGCTTTAAAAATCATAACCTAAACGTTTATAGTCCGCACCTTTCATCGGATGGCTCGTTTCGAACTCGGTTCGAATCCTACGCTTCCGTCTACAGAACAGTGGCTACCTAATCACGAAACAGGTTAGCTATTACGTCGATTATACTATTTGGATTCCTAAAATGAAATTAGGGTTAATATTTCTTACCCAAATTGGAATCAAAACAGGTTGAGTAGCGTAGTAGAGAGGTGAATCAGCGTGAGGAGTTGTGGGAAAAGATCCTAGCAACTATCTCCAAGAATCCTTCTTCCTTCCGCCCACTTTTCTCTCCTTTAATCTCTCTCTCTCTCTCTCTTAGGGTTTTTAGGAAATTTGTATGAGGGAGAGAAAGGGTGGTTTAAGGCCATTATATAGGCCCGGAACTGAAGTCAATGGCCCCAGGGCCATGGTATACTTAGGTTATAGCCAAAAGGCTGTTGTTTCGGGCCAACGGAGCTCATCTGGAGGTCCATTGCTCGCATACGGTTTGGAGAAAGTTTCCTAACAATGGATCTACGCTGGGTTAAGATTTTGGTCTGATCAAATTAGTGGATCAATTGTGGAGGACCCGTTTCAGTTCAATGGTCATCGTCACTCGATCAGGGCCACAAGTATACTGACATGTGTAAGGAAATTTCCCTGATCCAAGGGTATAATTGAGTCAGACTCTAACGGTTTGAAACCTTAAATTTGACCTACAAGCGAACGACCCAATTCACTTAAGTTTGAGTTCATTTTCTAAAGATATTCGCGTTTCTCACACACTCTACTCAGGGCTCAAGTTGTGCAGTTCTGGATACTATTTGGACTTGATTCCCACGATGATTGTCAAGCCCAATAACGCAGTCATAACCTTATAGTTTCGTGGTAATTAGACTTTTGACGCGTGGTCCAGGTCCGATACGGAGTTTCAATGTGCTCCTGAGAGCAACTGGGTTTTGAGATTGCTCCCATGTTTTTAAGTAATATTGAGTTATTGATTTTAATGGTTTTTTGTCTTGTAGTTTGTATAGAAAGTGGTTCAAACCAAATTCATCGATTGTTTAGTTTAACACTTAACTAAATTCTGCCCTAATTATGACTGAATAAGGTCCTAGGGTTGTTCTATGCCCCTTTTGGCACTTCTAGTTAGTATATTATTTTAATTATTTTTTTACTAGTTCATCATTAAGTCTACTCTATCTCTACCAAATTTCATTAGATTTTTTATTGTAAAAGAATTCTAAAAATTCTAGAAGTAGTAGTTGTCCGAACTAATATTTTTTTGATAGTTGTCACATCAACCTATATTTAACTATATTAAATTTTTATTATATTTTTTGCTTATTTTTATATGAAATTAGACTTATCAAGCTTCAATCTAGCTTTTGAATCACCTAAATTGGAGTTGTAACGAGGGAGATATGACTTTTTGAAGTCAATCAGAAATTGTAAAAAATTACAGCGAGGGTGCACCGAATTTTTGGTGCACCGGCAATGCCTCGCAGTCGACACGATGGCATCGCGGCCCACTGAACCCGACCGCGATGGCATCACATTCAGCGCAATGGCATCGCGCTCACCTGGTGGTGGTCTTGCAGCGCGAATTTTTGAAACGGGCATATCTTTCAATCCGAAATAAGTTACGCGACTCGCCATATATAATTTTGGGATAAGAGAAGCTGTTCTATCCAAATAACCTATTTATTTCATGAGATTCTAAAAGGTTAATGGTCAAAAGCCCATTTTATTTATGTATTCACTATTTATAGTAAATTTTGGTTTAAGTATTGTTCTTCATCATTTAAACTTTAGGAATAGTGTTTAATATGAAAGCAATTAGAAAAATTTGAAGAATAAGGTGGTAAAAGGTGAGATTTTGAAGGAAATGAGTTGAGAAGGGGATTTGTGGCTTTGGGATTGAGTTCTGAGAAGTAAATAAGGTGTTATGATAGACCCATTGCTCGAGGACGTTTAACTCCAAGTTGGCAAAAATCCAGGACGTTACAATCTACCCGCCTTAAAAATAATTTCGTCCTCGAAATTGCTTAAGGGTAATAAGTAGAGATTTCATTATTCCTTTTGCCTAAGTTTTATTGATTTCAATTTTATATGTGTGGTAGGGTGTATAGTATCTATGCTAGTCTGGCTCACTTTAGTCTACCCTCCTTAAAACTTTTTTGCCCTGAAATTGGCTAAGGCTCCTATTGGATCCGTATTCAATGAGCACACTATAAATACACTGATATCGACTATTGTAATTCAACTCATACCCATTGTTAGGCCTATTCTTTAATATGAACTGGTTTAATACTTGAACCCTAATTGCTTTCCTTCAATGACTTCATTATTGACATTCTAAAGAAGATTCAGATCCTATTTAGTGACCTAACCTTACGTATATCCTGGATTAATTTTCTTCGATCCTGGGCCAATGGGCTATTAGTCCACCAAACTTTCGTTGCGCCTATGAGTGTGTAGACGAGTGTACCTACTTAACCCGACTGAGTTCATAACTTTTCTGCCCCCCTTAAAATTTTTTCTACTCTCAAGACTCAAGAATCTATGTCCTGATCCGTAGTCGGAATAAGGTATAATTTAGGTCCTATCCTTGACATGAAATAGAAAACGGTCTCTCAATACATTGGTCTTCCTTTCATCGATGATGTGTACTATGACATTGGTACCTATGGTCATAGAAATGAGCTAAAAATGATGGGTGTTGTAGTTGATTTCAGGGATGGGTGTGAATTTGTGGCAAGATGCCTAATTCTACCAAAGAGGGACCTTTGTTACGGTCCTGACTTACCTTCTTTAATCATGTCCAGTTTAATATTGTAAGATAATCTATACATTATTAGTACATAAGGAATTTGGACAAAATAGGTTAACGGGCAGACTATCTTTTTAAGTTCATATGCACAATATGTATGCCGGAATGGTCTGTGATTCGAGACCTAATTCCTAACTGTCTGTTGCCCATTTGAGAAATTTCTTGGGCCTACAGAAAAAATGTCCTTATTGGCTATATGTTCTTAATACTTCTCAAAGGCAAAGTAATAAACTTTTGATTGTAAGTAGTTGGGCCAATACGGAAGGAAAGTTGTGTAGTGGGCCTGAGCCAAATACATAGACCTTCTGCCTAGTTATGACAGAAAATTTGTCGTATTAGTTATTAATCCTAGTTGATCCCGATCTTCTGCTTGATTAGAGCATTGAGTTCATTGGTAACTACTAGGATTGAGAATTCAATTCAAACCACGAATACTTCACTTATATATATAGTTTCTCTACTCATTGTTCCCTATTGTAATAAGTCCTTGGGAAGGCAATTCTAAGGGGTGTGTTGATTTGACCTTACATTCAATCTGAGGGATATATAAGTTTTTTCTGAGCGTGAATAGTTTCTGATTAAAACAACCTTCCTAAGAGTTATTAAAGAAGCCTATAAGTATCTAGGGGTTCCAACTAAGGAATGAGGTCTCCCTCCAACCTAATTAAGCCAACTAACTAAATCTCTCTTTCAATTATCTTTCAATTATCTTAGCATAATCAGTCTTTTTCAGTCTTTTACATTCCCTAGTATAACTAGTAGCGTAGTCTTAATTTAGGAGTAGCGGTAATCAAATAGTTGTAATCTAGAGTTTACGCTCATACGCTAGATGGTTTTTTTACCATTTCTAATACAAGAAATTGTTTTATCGCTTAGGGTCAAAAGTTGCCTGATTGGAATTGAGTTGCCCGAACTTGAATGTAATTGCACTCGAGCGCTTCACATATGACCATACCAACTAAGGAGGTTCTAGGGTTCATGTTATTAATTTATTGGATTTCCTATACAGGCAGATCTTTCGAAATCTAGGAGTACCAACTCTAGGTCCAAAACTCTAAATGGCCCAACATTTGATGGTCATTGTGGTTTATATAATTCTCATTCCCAAGGTCCTAGTTATCTCATTACTCCGCTCTGAACTTCTTGGTTTGGGTCCTTAGGCCCGTAGGGTCCGTTTTTGTGGTCCAACGCGCCTGTATTTGCGTCATTTGGATCTGTTTCAGGTTTGGAATTTGTCAACTAACGACTTAAACCCATCGACTGATGGCCTAGAGGTGACCTAGGTCGATTCAAGTGATCGAAGATACGTTGGGACTACATTACAGTATTCGATCTCGCCTGTCGGCGAAACCTTGGGATCCTAATATCATCTCTAAATTCCATCGCCCCCTTCCTAAGTCAGAGTGCGTCAGAGTGCATCGTGTTACCATAACCCAGGTCCAGTTTAATCTAAATCATGCTCTGATACCAACTTGTAACACCTTGAAAATCGGGGGTCGAGCAAAGCTCAACTCCCGAGTTCCAACACATCACTTATGCAACATAGATAATGATGATTAAATGTTGTCCATATTAGTGCATTTAAACATAAGTGAGATTATACTAAATCAATATATCATACTCCAGAGTTAATATAATTAGGTGAGTGGAAGATTGAGATAGATATATAACGTATATAAGTGTTTCACAATCTCCAGAGTATGAGTATGTTACCAGGCTGAATATATACATATATGGTTCCAAAATTTATAAAATATCAAAGTGTAAATGTCTAACTAATCCATATCCCTGAAATCTTGTCGATTCAGCACGAGGTCTACATAGACTCGCCTGAGAGCTAGACTAGGAGAACTCCTCCTCGTCTATGAAATCTGGCTCCGTCGCGTAAGCCTCGCCAAAACTTGCATCTAAATCAAAGTCTGGGTGGTGTTTTAAAACACCGTCCCAGGTGGGAATGAGTAGCTAATTCAGTGGAATTATAAAGCAAAGGTTAACATATTATCAATTCAGTCAAGCAATAATGATAAAGTAACACAACACTCATGTCCTAAGTACTCTTGTTAATGCAGGAATGATATGCTATAATGATGCATGCCCTTGCCTGCATCCCCTCAGCGACACCATCTCACGGTCTCTCATGCTACTCCCCCTATGCTCTTTCACGCTAAAGGCACATGCAATGTGGTGCATGGTCATGTTAGCCGAGTTCTTGATTAGGGTTATTCATACAACAGATTCAGGAAGCTAAGGTACCTCCCTTTATATCGTTTACCCAAACGATGATCCATATAGGGTTGTCAATCTTAGTTAATCGCATACGATAAGCAAGTTATAAGGCATCACCCCTAATAAAGGTAGTGGATAGGCAAGTTCAATTGATTATACTCGAGGTTACTCCACCGATGCCCTACCAACTATAACAGTATTTTTGAAGGGGGTCCAGTGTAACGTCCCAGATTTTTACCAACTTGGAGCTAGATGTCCTTAGGCAATGGGTAGATCCTAACCCCTTATGAACCTCTCAAACCTCAAATCCTTTAGGAATTAGACAAAGTTAACTAAGTGCTAAATTAGATTAGCTACGAAATCCACTTGAATCACTTTAAATACGATCTGTAAGACCCAAAACGTGTAGAATCATTGATGCTAGGTTACTCTAAAATCTAGGACCAATCCCATTACCCAGTTGCTCTCGGGAGCACATTGAAACTCCGTATCGGATCTGGACCGCACGTCAAAAGTCCGATTACCACGAAATTATATAACTAGGACCGCCTTGCTGGGCTTGACAATTATCTCAAAAATCAAATCCAGATAGTGCCCCGGGGCTATTCGCTTGAGCCCGGAGTGAAGAGTGTGAGAAACGTGAAAATAATTAGAAATAAATTCCGAATTTAAGTAATCTGAGACTTGTCGCTTGCGGGCCTGATACAAGCAATCAGTTGAACTGAAACTGGTCCGCCACGTGTGATCTGGGAACCCGATTTGAATGAAAACTTAACTCGACGTAGATCCATAGTCAGTGAGCTTAAGTCCGACCTTTGGCTCAAGGGGGGGGGGGGGGAGGGGGCTCCAGAAGTGCTCCGTTGAGACGGAACAGTCTGTATTTGGACATAACCTAAGTATACCTTGGCCCTGGGTCTAATTTGGTGAGTTCTGGGCCTATATAAGGACCTTAAACCCTCACTCTCTCATTCGATACGAATTTGAGAAAACCTAGGAGAGAGAAGAGAGAAAAGAGAGAGAAAGTGTGAGAAGAGTGAGAGATTCTTCCTGATACTCTACCCTGCTATCCTACGTGCTTAACCAACACGATCTAATCGCTTTTTCGGCGATTCCGGCTTCATTTCTAGGTAAGAAAACCCTAACCCTAACCTGTTTTAGGGTTTCTATTGGTACAAGTAGCGAAGTGGCTGACTTACCTTGTGTTATAGGTCGTCATATCGACGTTGACGAAAGCGTAGAGTTTCTATTAAATTCATTGCACTTCTACGGCGTAAGGTGCGGACTTTAGACGTATAGGTTAAGGTTTTTAAAGCTTTCAATGTCAGATATTGATAGATTCATGATCTGGGTGTTATTGTACATGTACAATGCGACGTTTGTTTTGCGATTCAGTTACGTATGCAAATTATGACATATAGTGTATTCTGTATATTTGTAGAAAATACCGTATACATACAAATATGAAAGTGTGTTTGCCATGATTAATCATTGTGTGTACATGCTATATATAAGTGTAATACTTACTCGGCGAAAGAATTCGCCCTAGTACTTATTTTGGTTAATATACGTTATGTATGTTAATAAGTGTATTCTAAGTGTTTGTGAAAATGCTTATATGAGTAAGTACTTAGATGATAGTGCTTTAGGTAGGTGTTGAGATAGGATTCTCAACTACCTTAGTGATGTGCATGATTTCCTTCATGTAAGTTATTTAAGTTAATCGCTTACTCATGAAATGTATGTGTTGTATTTCCTATTTATATTGTGCTTTATAACATGCTTGTTAACATGTTTGAATTACTTTGTTAATTCTGCTTTGACTATTATATATGCTTTCTGGTTACGACTTTAATGTAATTGGGGCTATGTGATAATCCAGACAATCGGTAACAGGCTTGAAGTCGTAGCTGAGATTCATTTCGCCACGTAGGATGTGTTTGACGAACCCAAGTCGTAATTCAGTTGGCGACAGTGGTTAGGTCACGCGAAGTACTTATGCATTTCATGTCGTTTAGCGCATTGTGCGCTCATGCTAGTCGAGCTCGTCAAGTAACCCGATCTGTCTAATGTATGTTCACCATGTTTGGACGCTACTGCTTGAACCTAAGGTATCAAACTTACCAGTGTAATCCCGTTAACCTTGGTACCTCGATCCGCTAAGACTCATGAGTTGAGTATGGTAGTATGGGACACCGTGGTCGAGCTATCGGCCTACGCTGGGGCCCTGAGCCTCCCCGTAGTGACCAGTGAGCAACCCAGACTCATGAGTCAAACACGGTGGTATGGGACACTGTATTCGAGCTGTTGGCCTACACTGATAAGGTGATGGGGGAGTGGTGTAATGTAACATCCTGGATTTTTACCAACCTGGAATTAGATGTCCTTAGGCAATGGGTCGATCCTAATACCTTATTAACTTGTCAGAACTCAATCTCAAAGTCTAAAACTGCTTTTGAACCCATTTCCTTCACAAATCCCACCCTTCACCACCTTGTTCTTTCAATTTTCCTAAGTACTTTCATCCTAGACACTATCATAAACTAATTAAGTGTTATAACTTAGATCACCTTATATATAAACTACGAAGGCCTAGGTACCACCTCAGACAGAAATCTTATAGGATTAAATCCTTTAGAAATGAAACAAAGTAACTAAGTGCTAAACTAGATTAGTTACGAAATCCGTTTGATCTACTTTAAATACGATCTGTAAGATCCAAAACTTGTAGAATCATTGACCCTAGGTTACCCTAAAATCTAGGATCAATCTCTTTACCCGGCTGCTCTCGGGAGCATCTCGAAACTCCGTATCAGTTCTAGACCGCATATCGGGAGTCCGAATAATACGAGGTTAAGGACTTAGGACCGCCTCGCTGGGCTTGACAACCATCTCGGAAATTAAATCCAGATAGTGTCCCACGGCTGTTCGCTTGAGTCTGGAGCGAGAGAGTGTGAGAACACTTATTTTTTTTACAAAATAAATATCTTCAATAGTAATCTGAGACTCGTCTCTTGCGGATCAGTATTAAGCAACCATACCATCAGAATCTGACCCAAATACACCCTCGGATCAGGAAAAATTTCATAAACATTTTCATGTACTCGAAATTTTGAATCTAGATCCGCTGACCGTTGAACTGAAACTGGTTCACCACGCGTGATCTGGAAATTTGACTAAAATGAAAACTTAACTAAACGTAGATCCAGTGTTAGTGAGCTTAAGTCCGACCTTTGGCTCAAGGAGGCCCGCCAGAAATCCTCCGTTGAGCTGAAACCAGCCCACTTTGGCTATAACCCAAGTATACCTTGACCTGGAGTCTATTTTGGAGACTTTTCAGACTATATAAGGACCTTAGAATCCTCTCTCTCACAGCCATACAAATTTGAGTGAACCCTAGAGAGAAAAGAGAGAGAAAGTGTGAGAGAAGTGGGGGAATCTCCCTGCCACTTTACCCTGCCGCTGCACAAGCTACACCATGCATTTCTAATCGCTTTCCTGACGATTTCAACTCCATTTCTAGGTAAGAAACCCTAACCCTAAACTGATTTGGGGTTTTGATAGTTGTAGGTTATGACATAGCTAACTTATTTCGTTCTATAGGTTGCCAAACTGTCGTATACGGAAGCTTAGCAATCTTATCGACTCCGTTACGATTCTACGACAAAAAGGTGCGGACTTTAGGTGTATAGGTTATGGTTTTCAATACTTTCAATATCAGATAATGATAGATTCATGATCTGTATGCAATTGCACATGTACAAAGTGTTTTCTGATTTCTGTTTTGATTAAAGACGTAGAATATGGAATTTTACATACTCTAGGTATTCGTAGAAAATACAATATACGTATATATTTTAGAAATGTGTTTGCCATAATTATTTGCTGTATTAATATAATATATATGGATAAAATACTTAGTTGGCGAAAGGACTCGCCATAATACATGATTTGCTAATATACACTATGTATGTAGAAATAGTGTATTCTAGAAAGTACCGTATATGTATAAATTTTGGAGATGTGTTTGCCATGATTATTTATTGTATGAGTATATTATATATGCATAAAATACTTGCTGGGTGAAAGGACTCGCCCTAATACATGTTTTGCTATTATACACTATGTATGTTGTAATAGTGTACTCTAAGTGTTTGTGAAAATGCTTGTGAGAGTAAGTGTGTGGATGATGGTGCCTTAGGTAGGTGTTGAGATGGGATTTTCAACTATCTTAGAAACATGTATGATTTCCCCCATGTGGGTTGTTCACTTTAACCACTTATTTATGAAATATGTGTTTATATTCCTGTTTATATAGTGCTTCATAACATGCTTTATAACATGCTTTATAATATGCTTTATGATATGCTTGTTAACATGCTCAACTGATTATATGATTTTATTTATGTAATGCGTATGTTTAAATTCATGTTTATGTTGTATAATCCGTCATGGGTGATGGGGGAGTGGTGTAACGATTCCATGCAACAGTCTTGGCAGCCCTAAATGGATAATACCAGACTTTGATTGTATGATTTGAATCTTGATCCATTACTGCTTTACCTATCAGCGATTGAATGTGATTGAGGCTATTGTATAGTCCAGGCAATCGGTAACGGGATTAAATTCGTGGCTGTGATTCATTCGCCATGTGAGATGTGTTGGATGAACCTGAGTCGTACTTCGGTTGGCGATAGTGGTTGGCCACGCGAAGTGCTTATGCGCTTCATGTCGTCCAACTTGTCATGCGTTTGAGCTAGCCGAGCTCGTCACGTAACCCGATTTGTCTAATGTATGATCACCATGTTTGGACGTTACTGTTTGAACCTAGGGTACCAAACTTACTAGTGAAAATTTCGTTAACCATGGTACCTCGATCCGCTAAGACTCATGAGCCGGGCATGGTGGTATGGGACACCGTGGTCAAGCTGTCGGCCTACGCTGGGGCCACGTGCCTCCCCGTAGTGACCATTGAGCAACCAAACTTGTGAGCCAAATACAGTGGTATGGGACACTGTATTCGAGCTATCGACACCTACGGCGAGAGCTGAATACGGTGAGACCTGTATTCGTGCTAACAGGCGACGGGTCCTCCGTAGTATTTTGAGTACACTCTGAAGTCTGTGATTGGCGATGAGCCCTTCGCAGCAACTAGAGTATGAGTTGAGCCGAGTACGGTGAGACCTGTATTCGAGTTGACGGCCAGCGATTGGGCTGAGTACGGTGAGACCTGTATTTGAGCTGACTGCCAACAATTGAGTCACATACGGTGAGATCTGTATCCGTGCTGACGGGCGACGAGCCCTTTGCAATGCCTTCACGATGCCTCTCGAACCATAATATCGTATGAGATTAACTAGGATTGATGACCCTAGAATGGATTATGTTTGGGAATGATATAAGGGAGGTACCTTAGTTTCCCATTACTGCTGTTTGAAATGGACTAATAACTACTCGGTAATCATGCTCATCATCGCACTGCATGTGCCTGGTAGATGTAGAGCACTGAGGGAGGTATACATCCGCGAACGTAAGATGATGTCACATAAGGGTGGTTTGGCAAGGGCATTTATTAGGTCATTTCATACTTGCATTAATAAGAGTACTTAGAATTGTTTGATTGTACTGCTTTATCATTACTGCTTGACTGAGTTGATAACATGTTAACCTATGCCTTATTGTTCCACTTAGTTGATCACTCACTCCCACGTTACGGGACGGTATTTGCAACACCAACCAAATTTGTTGAGTTTCAGGTGATGAAGATGTTTATGAAGCAGAGCCAGACTACTACTACGATGTTGAGGAGGAGTTCTCTTACATATAACTCTCTGACAGGTCTATGAAGACCTGGAAATGTATTGACGGGGCTATGGTACTCGGGATAGAAGACATTACACTTCCTCATATTTGGTAAATTTTAGAATTGTACTTGTAATTATTTAACCTGGTAACATTATTACACTCTGGAGACTCACCACAGTTTTTATATTTTATATGTCTATCACGGTCTTTCGCTTGCAATTTAACTCTCTCTGGAGTATGATATGCTGTTTTGGCTTAATCTCACTCTTGTTCAATGCACGAATACAATCAACATTCAATCATCATTCATTTTGTTGCATAAGTGATATTCTGGAACTCGGGAGTTGAGTTTATACTCGACTCCCGATTTTCGGGATGTTACATGTAACGATTGCATGTAACAGCTCTGATAACCCTTTGTAGTGTCCTCGAGCATACTCTGAATCTGCAGAGAGGCGACGAGCCTTCCCGTAGTAAAAAGAGTATAAAGTAGGCCTGTATTGATAAGGTGATGGGGGAGTGGTGCAACGAGTGCGTGTAACAGCCCTGACAGCCCTTTACAGTGACCTAGAACCGCATCATTGTATGAGATTGTCTAGGACTGAAGACTCTAGAATGGATCATTATTTGGGAATGATATAAGGGAGGTACCTTAGTTTCCCAATACTGCTATATGAAAATGACTAATAATAATTCAGTAATCATGCTCATAATATAACACTGCATGTGCCTGGAAGATGTGGAGCACTGAGGGATGAATGCATGCCACGGATGTAAGATGGTGTCGCATGAGGGTGGTTTGACAAGGGCATGCATCATGACTACATTCCATACTTACATTAATAAGAGTATTTAAGAGTGTTTGATTGTACCGCTTTATCATTACTGCTTGATTGAATTGATAATATGTTAACCTATGCTCTATTATTCTACTAAGTTGGTCACTCACTCCCACGTTACGGGACGGTGTTTAAACACCAAACCAGACCCTGTTTGAGTTTCAGATGATGGTGATGCTTGCGAAGTGGAGCCGGATTTTTTTATGATGATGAGGAGGGTTTCTCCTTACACGGCTATCAGGTGGGTCTATGTAGACCATCTTCTGATCGACGGAGTTACAAGGTTGCTGATTAGATGCCATTACACTTTAATTTGCTCTTTTGGAGCACCCTTGTATATTCATTTTGTCCATTTTTGGGGTATACATTAATATATTTAACCTGGTAACATGTTCACACTTTGGAGACTTACAATAGTTTATATATATATTTTATATACATATCGCCTTCCGCTTGCATAATTTAACTGTCTCTGGAGTATGATATGTTGTTTTGGCTTAATCCCATTCATCTTTAATGCACTAATACGAACAACATTCAATCATCATTCTTTATGTTGCATAAGTGATGCGTTGGAACTCGGGAGTTGAGTTTATGCTCGACCCCCGATTTTCACGGTTACATCCAGTTTAGACGGTACACTCCAACCCACGCTGGGATCGCAGTTAGGCTGCACCGGGGTAGGCCAACAGCTCAAATACAGTGTCTCATACCACCGTATTCGGCTCACGAGTTTGGATTGTTCACTGGTCACTACAGGGAGGCTCATCACCCCAGCGTAGGCCGACAACTTGACCATGGTGTCCCATACCACCATGCCCGGTTCATGAGTCTTAGCGGATCGTGGTACCATGGTTAAACGGGCTTTACATTAGTAAGGGGTACCTTAGATTCAAACAGTAGCATCCCTACATGGTAAACACACAATAGGCCAATCGGCTTATTAGATAAGTTCGAATGGTACGAGCGTACGGTAAATTAATCGACATGGAGAGCATAAGCACTCCACGTGGCTTAACCACTGTCAACAATCATCGTACGACTCGGATTCACCGAACGCATCAAATGTGGTGAGACTAATTTAGCCACTCAAACAGGAATTGTTACTGATTGCCTGGACTACGTAGTAGTCCCAATCATACTCAAATGCAGCATATGGAGACATGTGATAATCATATAGGTATTTAACAAATAATTCAAGTATATCACTCATTTGAGCATTTTATCAACATATTGAACGTGTTACCGAACATTTCAATTCATCCATAAATTGCATAGTTGAAATTAAGATTGCATGGAGGAAATTATACATATAGATAAGGTAATTGAGAATTCTATCTCAACACCCTTATTAAATACAATTCATCAAACAATATCTTATTCAGACATTTTATCAAAACATAGAACATGTTATTATACATATGCATTTTATACATAAATCACATAGTCAAAGTTAAGACTACATGAAGGAGATTATACATCTAGATAAGGTAGTTGAGAATCCTATCTCAACGCCCTTAACAAATACAATTCATTGGATAATTTCTCATTCAGACATTTTATCAAACACTTAGACTACACATTAATACACATACGAGCTAAATTAGTTATAGCATATATTATGGCAAATCCTTTCACAAAGGAGTTGTCATACATACAACAATCGTGTATTCTAGGTTAATAGTCATGGCAAACACAAATCATGATTTTATATTCATTCGAACATTTCAACAAACACATGCAATACATCATATATTCACATAGTTAACACACATGTATAATTTATTAAAAACATTGTAACTAACATCATATGGTAACAATCAAGTCAGACATAAATCATTGTTGACATTGAAAGCCTTAAAAACCATAACATAAACGTTTATAGTCCGCACCTTTCGTCGGATGGCTCATTTCGAACTCGGTTCAAATCCTACGCTTCCGTCTACAGAACAACGACTATCTAATCACGAAACAGGTTAACTATTACATCGATTACTCTGTTTGAATTCCAAAAATGAAATTAGGGTTAGTATTTCTTATCCAAATCGGAATCGAAACGGGTTAAGTAGCGTAGTAGAGAGGTGAATCGGCGTGAGGAGTTGTGGGAAAAGATCCCAACAACTATCTCCAAGAATCCTTCTTCCTTCCTCCCACTTTTCTCTCATTTTCTCTCTCTCTCTCTCTCTCTCTCTCTCCTAGGGTTTTTAGGAAATTCGTATGAGGGAGAGAAGGGGTGGTTTAAGGCCATTATATAGGCCCGGAACTGATGTCAATGACCCCAGGGTCATGGTATACTTAGGTTATAGCCAAAAGGCGGCTGTTTCGGGCTAACAGAGCTCATCTGGAGGTCCATTGCTCGCATATAGTCTGGAGAAAGTTTCCTGACAATAGATCTACGCCAGGTTAATATTTCGGTACGATCGAATTAGTGGATAGATCGTGGAGGACCCGTTTCAGTTCAACGGTCATCGTCACTCGATTAGGGCCACAAGTATACTGACATGTGTAGGGAAATTTTCCTGATCTAGGGGTATAGTTGGGTCAGAATCTGATGGTCTAAAACCTTAAATTTGGTCTGCAAGCGAACGGCCCAATTCACTTAAGTTTGAATTCATTTTTTAAAGATCTTCGCGTTTCTCACACACTCTACTCAGGGCTCAAGTTGTGCGGTTCTGGATACTATTTAGGATCGATTCCCGTGATGGTTGTCAAGCCCAATAATGTAGTCATAACCTTATAGTTTCGCGGTAATCGGACGTTCGACGCGCGGTTCAGGTCTGTACCGAGTTTCAATGTGCTCCCGAGAGCAACTGAGTTTTGAGATTGCTCCCAGGTTTCTAAGTAATATTGAGTTAGTGATTTTAATGGGTTTAGGTCTTGTAGTTTGCATAGAAAGTGGTTCAACCCAAATCCATTGATTGTTTAGTACTAAATTCTGCCCTAATTACGACAGAATAAGGTCATGGGGTAGTGCTATGCTCCTTTTTAGTATTTTTTGTTAGTATATTATTTTAATTATTTTTCTAGTAGTTCATCATCAAGTCTACTCTATCTTTACCAAATTTTACTAGATTTTGTGTTGTAGAAAAATTCTAAAAATTCTAAAAATTCTATACGTAGCAGTTGTCTGAACTAATAATTTTTTGATAGTTGTCACATCAACCTAGATTTAATTATATTAAAATTTTTATTATATTTTTACTTATTTTTATATAAAACTAGACTTATGAAGCTTCAATTTGGCTTTTGAATCACCTAAATCGGAGTTATAACGAGGGAGATATGACTTTTTGAAGTCGGTCGAAAACTATAATGTGGGTGCACTGAATTTTTGGTGCACGACGATGCCTCTTGGTCGGCGCTATGGCATCGCGGTCCACTGGACCCGACCGCGATGGCATTGCGGTTGGCACGATGACATCGCGCCTGCCTGGTTGTGGTCTTGCTCTGTGGATTTTTGAAACGGGCATATGTTTCAATCCAGAATGAGTTACGCGAGGTGCCATATATGATTTTAAGGTAGGAGAAGCTGCTCTATCCAAATAACCTATTTATTTCATGAGATTCAAAAAGGTTAATGGTTAAAAACCTATTTTATTTATGTATTCACTATTTATAGTAAATTTTAGTTTAAGTATTATTTTTCATCATTTAAACTTTAGGATTAGTGTTTAATATGAAAGCACTTAGAAAAATTTGAAGAATAAGGTAGTAAAAGGTGAGATTTTGAAGGAAATGGGTTGAGAAGGGAATTTGTGACTTTGGGATTGAGTTTTGAGAAGTAAATAAGGTGTTATGATAGACCCATTGCTCAAGGACATCTAACTCCAAGTTGGCAAAAATCCGGGATGTTACAATCTACCCCCCTTAAAAATAATTTCGTCCTCGAAATTGCCTAAGGGTAATAAGTAGAGATTTCATTATTCCTTTTGCCTAAGTTTTATTGATTTCAAGTTTATATGCGTGATAGGGTGTATACTATCTATACTAGTCTGGCTCACTTTAGTCAAGGTGTTATGATCGACTGCAATACAGTAAATACACCTGTAGCAATGGACCTGTAGATGACAAAAGAAAGAGAAGGAAGAAGCGTGAGCTTCTAACATACCTCACAATCACTAGGCCATATATCGTTTACAGTGTTGGACTTCTAAGCAGGTACATGGAAACACCAAAAGAATCACACTGGCTTGCTGCAAAAAGAATCCTTAGATATGTCAAAGGAACTGTGAAATTCGATCTCTTCTATTTAGGGGTGCACACGGGTCGGTTTGGTCTGGTTTTGGGGTGAAACCGGAACCGAACCGTTCCTAACGGTTCTAGGATATTCGGAACCGGAACCGGACCGTTGGCACCCTAGAACCGAACCGGAACCGAACCGTTAAAATCGGTTTGGTTCCACGGTTCAGGGCTTTTTAAATTCAATCTTTTTATTATCTAGCCCATGACCATCCATGTTGTGGTCCATTTGATGAATGATTTAGATATTGTATAAGGTGTGCAAAAATACATTTATGAAAATAATTAAATGGTGCATTATAAACCATAAATCATGAGTCACATATGGAAACAATCAAAGGGTTCTTGGTTTGGTTCCAAGTTCGGTTCCAGGTTCGATTCCACGGTTCGGTTCTACGGATCGGATCCACGGTTTGGTTCCATATATCGGTTCACGGTTCAGTTCGGTTCTACATACCCCCAAACCGAGAACCGAACCGATGTAACCGGTTCTTTGATTTTTGGAACCGGAACCAGTGCACTTTGGAATCGGACTAAACCAGACCGTTTGGTCGGTTTTGGTCTAATTCCACGGTTCTATCGGTTCAATGTGCACCCCTACTTCTATCTATGCAATGATGAAACAATATTATATGGATACTCAGATAGTGATTGGGGAGGTGATCAAGATGAAAGAAAAAGCACCATAAGATATGTGAGTCGACTGCCTTCACATGGAACTCAAAAAAACAAAGCGTACTCACTTTATCCACACGTGAAGCAGAGTATGTGGCAACATCATTCACAGTCTATAAGAAATATGGTTGAAGAACTTGCTAAAGGAGCTAAAACATCTACAAGAGAAATCCACAGTTATATACGTGGGTAACAAGTCGCCAAACGAACTTGCCAAAAATCTAGTGCAGCATGGAAGGAGCAAGCACATTGATACTAAGTATCACTTTCTAAGAGATCAAGTCTAAAATTGGAGTACCGCCATACTACTGAACAGGTGAAAAATATTTTCACCAAGGCACTATCGATAGATTGATTCAGACGATTAAGGTCAATGCTCGAAATGAAGCTAGTTTTGGTTTGAAGGGAAGTGTTAAAATGTCAAAACCAAATTGTTCAGATTCAACCAGATACATTCTTCTTGGAATTTTAGATTCATCTAGCAGATTCATTCTCCTTGGAATTTCATATTCATCCAGCAAATTCATCATCCCTGTCTAATACAGATTCTTCTAAAAAAATGTTTGTTTGACTAATGCTATTTATTATTTTTAGAATTTTATGGTGTATTTACTCCTGGTGAATATATCATACAGGGGCAGTAGTGTCTTTTGTAATCTCTTGTTAAACTTATAAATAGGAGTGCTATAAACATGTAGCTGTATCAGAAAAAAGCAGCAAGTGCTTCTCTTTACAGCAGCAACAGTCTTTGGTGAAAAATAATACAATATATTTTCTTTCTCCCTTGTATTGGGAGCCGCACTTGTCACCACTTGGGCTTTGTAAAGCCAACACATGTGACATGGCACATGTGAGTTTTGAATCTCCCTAATTTTTAGATTCATGTCTTATTCTGGTCTTGCAAAACTGATGGACAGAGTAGATTTCTAACGCCTCTGTAGGCCCCACGAATTTTGGATAATGGTTGACGGGCCATACGCTCTCCGAACCGGCCTCGAGAGATTTCCGTAGGAAGCAGATTGCCTATGACCCTATAACGAAGATATTCCTACGTCGGCTACTTGGAACCCACCAATATGTGAGCCGTACCACGTAAGGATTTGATTTGTTTTTATTTTTTTAAACGGGGGAGGGGGCAGGGGGGAAGTGTTCTAAGAGAGCATCAAAATATGTGCACACTAGATGAATTGGCTATCCACCCATCACAGTGGGGCCCAAATGCAAATTAGAAGTTTTGAACGGTGGACATCCCATCCTTCCCTCATGTGGTCCATTTAATAATCAAATAGCTATTTTTTAGAACCATGAGAGAGCATTAAGGGAAGCACATGATGGATAGATTGTAGTACCATACACAATATGGTGGGCCCCACATATCATGAGTGTATATCAAAAATTGCGTTTCACTATGTAGAATGCCTTTTTAGCTTAGAAACTTTACCAATAATATGAAACATGGCTTTTTGCCAGGTTTCAGATTAGAGGTAAAAGTTGTTGTAACACCCCAAAATCCGCCCAATTAATACCCGGAACACCCTCACAAAGACAAAGCACGAACATACATCAATATATACATACACCAGACAAAATACACACTAAAACAAACTACAAAGTATTCATAAAACCACCAAAACGTAACCACTTATGAAGGTCAAGATTGAAGAATTTAAGAGCCAAATATCCAAGGAAACCAAGTAAGAAAGGAAGAAAATCGAAGTTGCAAAGTGCTGAAATCGATAGTTTGATGTCATTGATGACACTTTTAATGTTATCAAAGTAAGTGTTGAATGACATCAAAGTCACTCGATCCCATCACAAAAATCATAAATTTTTAATTTTGGTTGTTAGACATATTAGAGCATTCTTCGATGCCCTCGAGGAGATGTTCGATGCCATGGAAGCTAGTTAGATCCTATCAAAGAAGGTTCGATGACATCAAGAAAATATGCAAATTCAAAAGTTGGTTGCTGGAAAGTTTTCTGTTTTCATCTGAACTCTTCGATGGAACTTCGATGCCATCGAAGCTGCGATAGTTGTGTAAATTTGAGTTAGTTTTGAAGTCAATCCGAATCAAGCCTATAAAAACGGTTGTTTTAGGAGTTTCTAAGCATGAATTAAGGTAGAAGGAGCAGAGCAATGAGTTGTGGAGCTTCAAGGAGTCCTCCCTCTTTTTCAATCCTTCGGTTTTACTTGGTTTTTATATTTTTTTCTGTTTGAGTGTTAGTTATACCATGTCTATGGTTGGCTAATCTCTTTGTCAAGGCTAAGGGATGAAGCTTGTAGTTAATTTCAGTACTTAGCTTATTGGATTTAATAACATTTTTTTGAATGATGATAGTAAAATTGATTTGGTTTAAATTTACTTTAAGTCTTTGAGTTGTTCATGTCTAGATTTGTTGTGCATTGCGGGTATAATAAATGCTTTAATTTAACAATTGTTTAGCTTGAATTAGAGAATGATTCAATCTGTATAATTAATTGATCTAATGTCGCCTATGAGTGCTTTAGATGCTTTTAATTCCTTGCTATTGAGATCCAAATATTTAATGAGAGAATCAATCAATTGAAATCATATTCATATTAATATTTATGAATAGTTTAACTGAATTATCTTCCAATTGGATATGATAGGACTTTGACTCCAATTGAGATATATATTGAATCAGTAAATTGAATATTGTACTTGTTATGAGTGGATTCCTGGATCCTTAGTATTTATTTTTTTGTTTTTACTCTTAATTCATTTGCTGGATTAAAAACCCAGACAAATCGTTAGACTTAAATTAGTTCTAAATTGTGTTCCTCATTCCTTGTGGATTTGACCTCAGTCTTATTGAGTTATTAGTACTTCGCAACCCTGCACTTGGAGTTCGTGAACAGTCCCGACACTCAAAGCAATACTTTTTTACTTTCAACCCTTATATTTGTATCCATTATTTTCGCATATTAACTCCCCACTTGTAACGTCCTGGATTTTCGCTATTTTGAATTTCCAAAAACCCTTGAAAATCTTCGATATGACTAGCCTACGTTGTCACTTGTTGACCCTTGACGCTTGAAGTGAGCCTATACATGGGTAATACCAGTAAAGAACCGCACACATCCGATCAATCAACCGTAGGAAGCCAACGAATCCGCCCGATCACTTAAACATCGAGCTTAGCCTTAGGATTTATTCACGTAAGGTCCAAATCTAGCTAACTTATCATGGACTAATTAAGACAAATGTAACTAAATAAAATCTACCCAAAGCTGAGACAAGTAGCGGCCAGATCTTAATTAATAAACAAAATCAATCCAGTTACTCCTTTAGCCTAAAAACCAATGATTTAGGGTTATTAAGACCGAATCATCATTTCTGCTAATTATAAATAGGCCACACTATGAACATAGTTAATCTAAACCCTAATAATTGCGTATAAGAAATCTTGATACCTAATTCATTCCAAAAATGCCTCGATTTTTCGAACAAGCTTTAGACCGCTCGTTAGTGGGCCATTAGTTCTAAAACTATAGAATAATGTCCGTCTCGCTGGGCTTGATGTCCATCGTAGGTGGAGAATCAAGATAGTATCCAGAACTACGCAACTTGGGCCAGAGGCCGAGTGCTTGAAATACATAAATACCCTAGGCTGAAGCCTGAAACTTAAGTGAAATAAACTTTTCACTCTTTCACGAAGTTGTGGCTTTCCGACCGTTAGATCGCAACCAAACTCGAGGTATGAGTTAAAGATATTTCCTTGCTCATATCCATATAGCCGCAGCCCCGATCGATCATCGACGACCGTTCATCATAAGTGGGGCCCCCACGGTTGATCGAAAAGTCCGATTGTCGCCCAATTCTGACAAACTATAGATCCTATAGTGGGGCACCTTTCCCCTGACGTGGATAAGCCCCCGAAAAGACCCTATAAGTAGAAAATAACCTCCCTTAGGGTTAATATAATGGATAAAGGGTCAATAAGGCTATTTGCACCACTTCTGACACTATATAATGGCCTTATTTGGGCACCCCCTTCTCCCATACGAATTTCATACCCTAGCTTGGGTGAGGGAGAAGAGAAGGAGAAAGAGAGAGATGGAGAGAAAAGAAAGAGAAAGAAAGAGAATGGAGTGTGTGTGTGTGTGTGTTTGAGTGATGGAAATCTTGGTGCTCGTAGGGTTAGTACTTCTTCAACCAAACCTTTGGCTACTATTAAACCTCCACCAAATCCACCCATGCCAAGAATCTTACCCTTCGATTAAGCAACCTTGTGTAGATTTCTAGTCATTAATTGTGTTTTCTTGATTTTAATTTAGGAATTGATGATTTTTTCCCAAATCCCTAACCCTAAAAGCTCAAAATCGAAAATTTCCTCTTAAATGTGCAGACCATTATTTCTAGGTTTTCATTTATTGACCCTCGAGGGTCTCAATTAATGATTTTGTTGTTTGTAGATAGGTTGGTGTATGCTAACATGTTCACACATTGATTTGATCACTACACATGTTATTACTCGGTTATGGATGCCCATATGTTTGATAGAATGCCTAAGTGAATAAATGTGTTATTTTGTTGATGATCACATGTTTGATGGAATGCCTAGGTGAATGTTTGGTTTTTATTAATGCTCACATGTTTGATGAAATGCGTAAGTGATGGTGTTATGTTATTGATGCTCACATGTTTAATGAAATGAATAGGTAGCTGTGTTGTTAAATTTAGGTTTCATATGAAATCTTAATGTGATTTCCTGATGAATTGTTAGTTCTTAGCAATGTTTAGAATTATTTAGGATATTGGGTCAGTCGGTAAATCGCTCAAACCAAGAGATGGCCCAAGTTAAGGTGGCCACCCTAGGCTTATTCGATCGATCTGAGTTAACACGGACGACCGACGGTAGCTGGACTATACGAGATGCTTGCACCCAATGCCTGTTGCGTCGTGGTTCTCCCAGGTCAATTAAATTATCTCACTAGTTGACTAATCATGTATGTTCATAATGTATGACACGACTAAATGGAATCTAGAATACCCCGTTCCCAATGGATGTGTTCATTCATAACCGTTAGTTTGATATAATCCCACTAAGACTCAAGAGACGGGTAAGGTGGTATGGGACACCGTGTTCGAGCTGTCGGCCTACGCAGGGGTGACAAGACTCCCCGTAGTGACCAGTGAGCAACTAAGACCATGAGCCAGGCATAGTGGTATGGAACACCGTGTTCGAGCTGTCGACCACTGCTGAGGTAACGAGCCTCCCCATAGTGACCAGTGAGCACTGATGGAGGTGATAAATCATTATTCGAATGGCCCCCGTTAAATTACTCGGTCAATGATTCTGTGCCAGAGTACCATTTAAACGACACGAGCGTGAATGAAATTGGGTGACGAGCCCTTTCCTTGTGGCAATTTGGTTTTATGTGATAAGCCCGCACCTCCGTAACGCCCCAGCCACTGTTCATCCGGGCTGTGGTCCGAGCGTGGGTTGGGGTGAGCCGTCTAATCCGAACCCCCTTTGAAAATGGCGCTCCAGCCGATCGGGGCAACATGCTGTGGACTGTTACAACCTTGGAATTGAGTGATCATACTCGGTTTGGGTGACGACCCATACCGGGTTGATCCTCATACATTTAGGTATCATACCATATCCTTGAAATTGTTGATTTGTAAGATAAACAGGTGACACCTAAATTTGGATCAATGGACACTGATAAGGAGTCACTGAAATTACGGTAAAGACCGCTCTAGTAGAAGTAAGAATAGGTCAAAGTGTCTTAGAGGGGGGTAAATGGGACTTTATAAATTTTATGATAGTTTAAAATCTTATCATCATCATCTTGATCTAATATAACAATTTATCAAGATATCTTTATCTTAACTCTAATGGCTTCCAAGCCAAATAGAGGATCCAATCACAAGATTATTCAATATCTAAGCAATACATAAATTTAGTCTATGATGGATAGAGTGACTGTGTGCGAGATGTGATACTTATCAATTCTAAATAATCATGCATCATGTGATCATTCAAAGTATACACGATAATAGAGTATACAAATAACAATCTCAAACATAGTCATTTTATAGTGGTTTGGCTATATGCTTACTCCACTTCCGGCGGACGCACTCAACCCTTGAGTGTACCGAATCTCACTAACGGAGGTTTTAAATTAGGTTCACCTCTAACCTTCATAGCCTACACAAGGTCGACTCTAGGACCTACACAAGGAACCTAAACGTGTCTCCATGAGACACAAGTTTATGCCCCACACAGGAGCAAGGGTCAACACACAACACCTAAGTTTTATGCTCTACACACAAGCAAAGGATCCACACAAGGAACCTAGGGTTTTAGGCCACACAGGCCAAGGATCCACATAGGAACCTAAAGTTTATGCCCTACAGAAGAGCAAAGGTCAACACACAGCACCTAGGGTTTTAGGCTACATAGGCCAAGGACCTACACTAAGGACTTAAGTTTATGCTCACTAAGAGCAAGGGTCAATACACAACACCCACACATATTCTCCAGTTGAAGGCCTCCTACGAGGACTTAAAAGGGGTGAGAATCACCTGTGACCCAATCCTACACAAAGGAATGATCAGCAGGGTCTCTGGAATGTAATGACTTACAAATAAGTAGATGAGCCACATTAAACACATTGATGAAGATCTCCTCCTTTGATGACGAAGAATCTTCAGCTCCCTTGGTCCGCAACACTTATAATGCTCTGATGTAAGGCGACAAGTTGGGTCAAGGTTATGTTGGTAATTACTCTATTAAATGATTAATCATTAGAGTGACAGAGTAATACCATGATCTATGCATTCAAGGAATCTCAACTCAGTGATTTGCCATTAAGGTGGTAGCCGAGGATCCTTGAATGCGGAAGTTCATTCACCAATCAACTCTATTGAATATCAATATGAGGGTGGATTGATGAATGAACTCCCGTGAGAGAAAAGGGCTTAGGTTAGGTGATCTGAATTAAACACTCAAAAGCTCTATCTAGTTTCTCTTGAAAACAACCTAAGGCAAGCTCTTATTAAATAGGCAAAAAGCTCCAATGGAAATAAAATAGTCATATTTTTTTACAGAGCTCGATATCATCGAGCAGGCTTCAATATCATCGATCGTATACTCTTGATAACGTCGAATGGCCGCTCGATGACACAAACTCAATCTGTCAAACGCTTTTGAACCTTTTTGCCAACTGAACGATGATATCAAACATGTTTCGATGTCATCAGATTTCGAACTTCGATTTCATCAACCCATGGTTCAATTCCTCGACATTTAAAAACATGACAGCAAACTTGCCTTTGGAACTAAACAGGCATTGATATGATCGATCATTCCTCGATATCATCTGGTTTTGAATATCGATGATATCGATACCAATTTTGATTCATCGATCTTTTCAAGGGATTTTCCTATAAACTTGCTGGACAGCTTTGTGTCCCAATCGATGACATCGACCTGGTCTCGATATGATAGATCTTTGAATATCGATATCATTGAGTGATTCTCGATACCTCAAACATTTAAAAGATTTTACCTGAAAGCTTGCTAGACAGATTTGTATCCCAATCCGATATCATCGAAGATCCATCAATATCATCGAGATTTGAAATTTGAAAACATCGAGGCTCTCTTCGAGTCATCGAAAATCACATGATTTTCCTTAACTGCTTACTGGACACAAATTGACCAGATGTCGATTTTATCGAGTCGGTTAGATGAACTCGAGATTCAAAAGTCAATAATATCGATCCTGTCATCGATTCATAGAGACTTCAGCCCAAGTTTCATTTTGGTTGTTGGACATCTGAAGTCCTCATTTCGATAACATCGAGTGATTTTCGAGGACATCGATAACAAAGTCCGATTTCATCGAAGCACTATCGATAAATCGACAAAGGCTGAAAACTTAGAGATTTTCCTGATTTTACAAAACAGTTTTCAAACTTTAAACCCTATGTTGTTCTAACCATTTTTAAGGGTTTTATGTACCTGGTGTTTTGGGGCATGGGATGTGAGACTAAGTGTAACACCCTGAAAATCGGGGGTCGAGCATAAGCTCCACTCTCGAGTTCCAACGCATCACTTATGCAACATAGATAATGATGATTAAATGTTGTTTATGTTAGTGCATTAAACATGAGTGGGATTACACCAAAATAGCATATCATACTCTAGAGATGATTAAATTATGCAAGAGGAAGACTGTGATAGATATATAAAATATATAAACTATTATAAGTCTCCAGAGTGTGAACATGTTACCAGGTTATATATATACATGTATACTCCAAAAATGAACAAAAGGAATATACATGGGTGCTCCAAAAGTGTAAAATAACAAGTGTAATGGCGTCTAATCAACATCCTTATAACCCCGTCAATCAAAACATGGTCTACATAGACCCGCTTGAAAACTGCATGTAGGAGAATGCTTCCTCGTCATCCTCGAAGTCAGGCTCCGCCTCAGGAGTCACATCGTCATCTGCAATCAAGATAGAGTCTGGTTGGTGTTTAAAACACCATCCCATAATGTGGGAGTGAGTGATCAACTCAGTGGAATTATATAGCAAAGGTTAACATGTTATCAATTCAGTCAAGCAGTAATGATAAAGCAGTAAAATCAAACATCCCTGAATACTCTTATTAATGCAAGAATGATATGAATAATGATGCATGCCCTCGCCTACACTCCCTCATGCGACACCATCTTATGGTTGCGGCATGCTTTCTTCCCTCTGTGCTCTTCAACCCGGGGCACATGCAGTGCGATGTTATGAGCGTGATTACCAAGTTTTTATTAGTCCTTTTCATACAGCAGGATTGAGAAACTAAGGTACCTCCCTTATATCAATTCCTAAACAATGATCCATCCAGGGTCATCAATCCTAGTTAATCACATACGATAGGCAAGTTCAGGTCACTACCACCAACACCCTACCAACCGGCAGTCTATTTTTGAAGGCTAGTCGCCAACCCGACCGGGGACCACAGCCAGGCTGTGCCGAGGTAGGCCTATTTTATACTCGAGGTCACTCTACCAACGCCCTACTAACTGACAGTCTATTTTCAAAGGCTCGTCACTAACCCGACTGGGGACCACAGCCATGCTGCACCAATTGAGGCCGACAGCTCGGATACAGTGTCCCATACTACCGTATTCGGCTCACGAGTTTGGGTTGCTTATTGGTCACTACGGGGAGGCTCGTCGCCCCAGCGTAGGCCGACAGCTCGACCACGGTGTCCCATACTACCATGTCCGACTCATGAGTCTTAGCGGATCGAGGTACCAAGGTTAACGGAGTTTTCACTGGTGAGTTTGGTATCTTAGGTTCAAGAAGTAGCGTCCAAACATGGTGAACATACATTGGGTTAATCGAGTTACTTGACGAGCTCGACTAGCATGAGCGCACATCGAGTTGGTCAACATGAAGTGCGTAAATACTCTGTGTGGCTTAACCTGTAACGCCCTGAAAATCGGGGGTCGATTAGGAACTTAACTCCCGAGTTCCAACGCATCACTTATGCAACATATGAAATGATGACTGTATGTTGTCTGTATTAGTGCATGAAACATGAATAAGATTAAGTCAAATCAACAAAACATAATCTAGGGACAGTTATAATACGCAAGCGGAAGACTGAAACGAATATATATAACTGTATAAACCACTGTATGTTCCCAACATATGTTTGCATTGCCAGGTCAATGATTACAAGTGTAGTTCCAAAATATACAAAAGGTTTAGTATTCTCTATTCATAATCCCAGAAAGAAGTCCCGCCAGTCAGGCCACGGCTCACAAAAACCCGCCTGAAGTCTGCATATAGGAGAAGGCTTCCTCGTCCTCCTCGAAGTCTGGCTCCGCCTCGTAGGCATCGCCACCACCTGCATCTAAGACAGGGTCTGGTTGGTGTGCGCAACACCGTCCCGTAATGTGGGAGTGAGTGATCAACTCAGTGGAACAATAACGAAAAGGTTAACATGTTATCAATTCAATTAAGCGGTAATGATAAAGCAGTAAATCACACATCCCTAAGTACTCTTATTAATGCAAGTATGGTATGTATGTATGATGCATGTCCTCGCCTACGCTCCCTCAGCGACTCCTTCTTACGATCGCGGCATGCTACACTCCCTCAGTGCTTGACCATCAACGCCAAACGCACACGTAATGCGGTGCATGAATATGATTACCAAGTTCTTTATTAGTCATTTTCATACAACAGGATTGGGAAACTAAGGTACCTCCCTTATCTCACTTCCCAAACAAGGATCCATTCTAGGGTCGTCAGTCCTAGAAACTCATATGATGATACGGTTTTAGGTCACTGCAAAGGACTCGTCGCCTTATCAGTGCAGGTCTAGTTATACTCTAGTTGCTACGGAAAGGCTCGTTGCCTCACTGCAGTCTCAGAGTATGCTCGAGGTCGCTACAAAGGGCTCGTCACCTTATCAGTGTAAACCGACAGCTCGATTATAGTGTCCCATACCACCATAATCAGCTCACGAGTCTGGTTGCTCAATGGACACTACGGGGAGGCACATGGCCTCGGCATAGGCCGACAGCTCGACCACGCTGTCCCATACCACCATGCCTGGCTCATGAGTCTTAGCGGATCGAGGTACCATGGTTAACGGAATTTCACTGGTAAGTTTGGTACCCTAGGTTCAAGCAGAGGCGCCCAAACATGGTGAACATAAATAAGATAGATCGGGTTACTTGACGAGCTCGGCTAGCTCGAGCGCACAACAAGTTGAACGATATGAAGTACATAAGCACTTCGTGTGGCCAGCCACTATCGCCAACCGAAATACGACTTGGGTTTGTCGAACACATCTCATGTGGCGAATGAATCTCAGCCACGAATTCAATCCCGTTACCGATTGCCTGGACTATAATCATAGCCCTAAACACAATCAATCCTTATTCTGAAGCATATAGAGTAAAGCAAAATATACAAAGTAATTCAAGCATGTTATAAAGCAGGTTATAAAGCACAATATAAACAGGAAATACAAACACATATATTTCATAAGTAAGCGGTTAAACTAAACAAACAACATGGAGGAATTCATATATACCTCTAAGGTAGTTGAGAATCCCATCTCAACACCCTTATACATTACAATTTACTAACTACTACTCATTCAGACATTTCAACAAAAACTTTAGATTACATACTTTAACATACCTGACGTATGTTAATCACATAGGTATTAGGCCAAATCCTTTCACTAGGGAGCTGCCCCATGGATAACACACGTGCACCCACGACGAATAATCATGGCAAGCATGAATTCCAAGTTCCATATTCATTGGAACATTTTCACAAACACTTGGACTACACAATTTATCATATATAGTGTATATTGGCCGTGGCGTGATTTAGGGCAAATCCTTTCGTCAAAGAGGGTATCGCCTATACAACAATTATAAATCCATGACAATTAGCCATGGCGAGAATGAATGAAAATTCTTTACTCATTCGGTCATTTTCACAAACACTTAGAATACACCCTTTTAATATACATAACGTATATTAGCAAAAACGTGTATTAGGGCGAATCCTTTCGCCGAGTGAGTATTATACATGTATATAGCATGTTCATACAATCATTTATCATGGCAAACACACTTTCGAAATTTGTACGCATACGGTATTTTCTACAAATACGGAGAAGACAGTATATTCAACATAGTTAACGTATAACCGAAAAATGAAACGGAAAGCACTTTGTACATGTGCAATTGCATGTAGATCATGAATCTATCATTATCTGACATTGAAAGCGTTGAAAACCATAACCTATACGTTTAAAGTCCGCACCTTTCACCGGTAAACGCGTAACGAATTCAGTTTGTTCACTGACGCTCCGTCTACGGCCCAACGACAACCTATTTCATGAAATATGTTAGCTATTTCATTACTTTAACTAATTGAAACCCTAGAACGGATTAGGGTTAGGTTTTCTTACCTAAGAATGGGATTGGTATCGCCGGAAAAGAGACACGGTAGCCGTAGTTAGGCACGTAGATAAGTGGGTTTGAATCCCAGGAAGAAACTCCAGCAATCCCTCACACCTTCTCTCTCTTTCCTTCTCTTTTTCTCTCTTCTCTCTCCTAGGTTTAGGAAATTCGTATGAAAGGAGAGAGAGAGGGTTAAGGTCTTTATATAGGCTCAAAAATGATGGGAATGGCCCCAGGGCCATGGTATACTTCAATTATAGCCAAAACCCATCTGTTTCGGCTCAACGGAGCACTTCCGGAGCCCCCCCTTGAGCCAAAGGTCAGACTTAAGCTCACTGACCTTGGATCTAGGTCAAGTTAAGTTTTTGTTCCAGTCGGGTTCCTAGATCACACGTGGCGGACCAGTTTCAGTTCAACGGTCACCGAAACTCGATCAGGGTTACAAGTACTCTGCCATGTATGAGAAATTTCTCCTGATCCGAAGGTGTACTTGAGTCAGATTATGACGGTCTGATTGCTTATATTCGGGCCGTAAGTGACGAGTCTCAGATTACTTAAAGTTAGATTCATTTTAAAAGAAAACCACGTTTTCTCACACTCTTCGCTCTGGGCTCAAGCGAATAGCCTCGGGACACTATCTGGAGTTGATTTCCGAGATGGTTGTCAAGTCCAGCAAGGCGGTCTTAACTATATAATTTCGTAGTAACTGGACTTTCTACGTGCGGTCCAGATCTAATACGGAGTTTCACTGTGTTCCCGAGAGCAACTGGGTAATGAGATGAATCCTAGATTTTAGGGTAACCTAGCGTCAATGATTCTACAAGTTTTAGGTCTTGTAGATCGTATTTAAAGTGGATCGAGCGGATTTCGTAACTACTCTAGTTTAACACTTAGTTAAACTCGTCTAATTTCTAAAGGATTTAGTCCTTAGTGATTTCTGGCTGAGGCGGCACTCGGGTCTCAGTACGGATTTTTTCAAGACGTTACATAACCACTGCCGACAACTCTAGTACGGCTCCGGTTCATCAAACACGTCCTACATGGCGAATGAATCTCAGCCACGAACTCAAAGCCTGTTACCGATTGCCTTGATCATAGCATAGCCCCATACACATTCAACCTTAACTAAAAAGCATGTGGAGTAGTCAGAACAGAAGTAACCAAGTGGTCCAATCATATTATCAAGCATGTTATAAGATGCAACATAAACAAGAATCTACACACATGCCTTTCACAAGTAAAGCGAAGAAACTAACAACTTGTATGGAGGAAATCATACACATCCCTAAGGTAGTTGAGAATCCTATCTCAACTCTCATATATAGTACAATTCACCAATACTTACTCATACAAATATTTTATCAAACACTTATACTACACCTATCAACCTACATGACATATGTCAATTTTTAACATGTACTTGGACAAATCCTTCCGATAAGGAGTTGTCACATACACAATCATCATGTACTTGCATCCCATAGCCACGGTAGGCATAAATCATGATTTCATATTCATTCAGTCATTTCAGCAAACACTTAGACTACACCCTTCATCATACATATTATATATTAGTTATCATACATATTAGGATAAATCCTTTTGTTAAAGGGTTGTCGCCTGTACGAAAATCATATATCCATGACAGTTAGTCATGGCGAGCACGAATGCAAATTTTATACTCATTCAATCATTTTCACAAACACTTAAGCTACACATAATAACATACACAATGTATGTTGATATAACATGTATTAGGGCTAATCCTTTCACCCAGGAGTTATTATACGTATATCTAGCATACATAGATGGCAGTTAATCATGGCAAACACCCTTTCAAATTTCATACATATACGGTACTTTCTACAAATACAAAGAATACGTTAAACACCACATAGTTCGTATATAACTGAACCGCAAAACAGACATCGCATTTTGCATGTGAAATAGCATCCATGTCAAGAATAAATCATTAACCGACATTAAAAGCCTTGAAAACCATAACCTATACATCTATAGTCCGCACCTTACACCGGTAAACGCATAACGAAGTCATTTTAGACACTTACTCTTTGTCACCGGCAGGATGGCAACCTATATCATGAACTAGGTTAGTTATTTCGTCACTTACATTATCTAAAACCTTAAAACAGATTAGTGGTTGGATTTCTTACCTAAGAACGGGTTCAGAATCGCCGGAATAACGATACAGAAAAGCTGGTTCAGACCGTGGAGTGATGGGATTGAATCCCAGGGATGAACTCCAACTCTCACTCTCTCTTTCTCTCTCTTTTCTCTCCTAGGGTTTTCCAAATTCGTATGGGATAAGAGAGTGAGGGTTTCAAGCCCTTATATAGGCCTAAAACTGATGGGAATGACCCCAGGGTCAAGGTATACTTAGGTTATGTCCAAAGAGCTTCTGTTTCAGCTCAACGAAGTACTTCCGGAGCCCCCTTTTTTGCGTGCAGTTGGACTTAAGCTCACTGACCTTGGATCTAGGTCGAGTTAAGTTTTCGTTTCAATCGGGTTTCCAGATTGCATGTGGCGGACTAGTTTCAGTTCAACGATCACCGAAACTCGATCAGGGTTACAAGTATACTGCCATGTATGGGAAATTTCTCCTAATCCGAGGGTGTATTTGGGTCAAATTCTGACAGTCTGAATCCTTATATTTGGCCCGTAGGTGACAAGTCTTAGATTACTTAAATTTAAATTTTTATTTCTAAAATATCCACGTTTCTCACACACTTCACTCCGGGCTCAAGCGAATAGCTTCGGGACACTATCTGGATTTGATTTCTGAGATAGTTGTCAAGTCCAGCAAGGCAGTCTTAATTATATAATTTCGTAATAATTGGACTTTCGACGTGTGGTCCAGGTCTAATACGAAGTGTCAATGTGCTCCGAGAGCAACTGGGTAATGAGATTGATCTTAGATTTTAGGGTAATGTGGGATTAATGATTCTACAAGTTTTGGATTTTACAGTTCATATTTAAAGTAATTAGTGCTGATTTTGCATGTAATCTAGTTTAACACTAGTTAATCCTTGTCTAATTTCTAAAGGATTTAGTCCTGAGTGATTTCTGCCTGAGGTGGTACTCGGGTCTTTGTACGGATTTTTCTGGGACATTACACTAAGTTTACCTTTATAAAGATCTGAGGCTACATCCAGTTGAGGCAGACGCTTGAATGATCTTCCTATGGGGCTCACTTGTCTTGCTGACTCAACACTCATGCTAATTGATAAACTATGACACTTTTAGTTGCTACGTGCGGCAACGAGCCACGTGATCCGGATAAGGAATCATAATATAACGTCGGTATCCTAGCTTCGCCAATATGTTGGATGAACCGAACTTAATAATTACTCGGCTAACATGATCATTCATCGCATCGCATTAGTTTAGAATGTGGTGAAACAGGCGTTAAAGTCGCATGCTGAGGAAGTGTTGTCATTTGCAAACCAGGTGGTCGGAGTCGCTTGTGAGAGTGTTGTTTGGAAAGGGCATGTATCATGTCATATCTTCATATGCACATTTAACAATAGTATTTAGGATTTGTTTAATTTCTTGTTTATCATTAACTGCGTTGATTGTGTCGATAACATGTGTAACTTAGAACTAATGGAACCACTGAGTTACCTACTCGCTCCCACCTGGGACGGTGTTTTAAAACACCAACCAGGAGTATCATTGATGCAGGTACTAGTGAGACCTCAGATTGGTAAGCTTATATCGGGTTGTGCTAATGCCATTATATTTTGGAAAATTGGGCGGAAACTGAAAGCTTTATACTTTAATCATCTTGGGAATGTATATTGTGGCATGTATAATCCCATTTTGGGCAATCATCACTACTGGAATTGTATTTTTGACTCACAGCCCTATATTTTTGAATCTTTCGTTATCTCTACCTCACTTTGGATCCGCTAAGTGAATTGTTTTACTGTAATTATCCGTGTGCAAAATGAATGTGAATCTGAATAAGGTCACATGTGCATTCTCCGGGAACTCGGGATTGGGGTCTTTGTAATCGGGTGTCGATTTTTGGGGCGTTACACTACTATAAGAGCATACAATATTCTCACAGCCATTAACTATAAACAAGCACATTGAAATATTCTTAGTGAATTGTTGCACGTTAAAGTTTTTTTGGTCAAAAGAAATTGAGAAATTTTCCTCTATAGACTTCAAAGAGTATAGTGAAATTGACTGAGCTCTCTTTGAATTTCGATATACTTGGTCAATTTCACTGAGTAATGTGATATTTAGAGAGAACTCGATTAATATTCACCTGCACTCAGTGAATTTTCATTTATACTTGGTGAATTTTCACCTATACTAGGTCAATATTCACCTATACTTAATGAATTTGCACATGTACTCAGTCAATATTCACTTGTACTCAGTGAATTTACACCTGTACTTGATTAATGCCTCTATACTCGATCAATTCCTCTATACTCGGTCAATTTCATTGTACTCAGTCAATTTCACAGAGCACAATGATATTTAAAGAGAACTTAGTCAATTTCACTGCAAAAAAACACATTCATTCTTCACTCTTACATCCCACAACCATCGTTCCAATGAAACATAATTCAAGAAGAAGATGAAGAGTGTGGTGAAGTGAAACATGATTTCAAAATAGAAAACCTTCATAGACAAAACCTAGAAGATTCCAAGTTTATCAACGCGACCAATGAACAAAATCCTGAGAAAGATTTGAGATGTAAAATGACAATAACTAAAGATTCAACTGGAGATTCCAGGAACAAAATGAAGAGACGAATATGGGGTTTTGGGTGTAGCTGAATGAAAGGAATATAACCCAAAAAACAAGGGTATTTTCATCTAAAAAGGCCAATCTGTATACCATAGGTTTAGAAATGAAAAGTAAAGTTTTTAAGGTTTAGTTAAGCTGGTCGGTGAAAAGTAAAGTCTACAGAGGGAAATTTCTCTAAACTTTAGTGTAGATTGTCTGTGTTGAAGGAAAAGGAAATTCCAGTGCCATCACTTCTCATTGGTCTACGTCATTTCCGATGACTCGAGCTAACAATATACACCATATTTCTCTCTTCCAAATAGATTGCATGCTACACAACATAACTTTTAACGTGTGGAACTTCTTTGCCCCCATAGTAACTTATGTTTTAGATCTACAATGTCCATCAATTTTTACAGATCATTCTAGATCATGAGACCAAAAATGAGGCACATTCAAAGCTCAAGTGGACCCCACGAAAAGTAGTGGGGATTAAACAAACTATCGTTGAAACTTTCATATGGCCAATCTTGAGGCTTATTTTCCATTTGACATGTTCATAAGATTACACATACCTAGATGAAGTTAAAATACAATTATTAACTTAATCAGAGGCTTTTGTGGCCCCAAGAAGCTTTCAACGGTAGCATCAATTATTTTTGTTGCAAGTGGCGTGGTCTAGTTTAGGTTTGGATCTGCATTGGTTTTGGGCTTGTATCCTAAAATGATCTGAAAAAAATTTATGGATGGTGTGGATCTAAGAAATACATCATCTTGGGGCCTGCTTAAATTTTAGACATTAGGAAATTATGTTGCTTGTTGTGGTGCATGGGAACAAATTAAGTGAGACCCGGCCTCACCCAAGATGTTGCAACCCTTACCGTGGGGCTCACCTTGATGTGTGTATTATGTGTCCACTCCGTCCATTTGTTTTTTTCATATCATTTTAGAGCATGATACCAAATTTTAAGAAGATCCAATTATCAAGTAGACTATACTCTACGAAACATTGGTGATTGAACACCCTACAATTAAAAACTTATTAGGCACACTCGTTAATAAGTTCACATAAGCCTGGATGAAGGGAAAAAACAAATATCGGCTTAATCGAAAGCTTTTGTCCCATTAATGATGAATCACTACAATTTCCTATGGTATGGCCCACCTGATAATTGGATCTGATTCATTTTTTCCATAATGTCGTAAAATGATCTTGAAAAATGGGTGTACAGGATTGATACGGAATACACAAATAAAGGTGGGCACCACGGCATGGGTCTCACCATCTTGGGTGAGGCAAGGGTCTCACCTAATTCGCTCCAGCGATGCATCACATTCTAGCGAGAGAGAAGAAACCCAAGTGTTGACATGTGGAACATTCGTGGGCCCTATCATGATGTACGTATCAAATCCACATTGTTCATCCATTTTTTCATACCATTTCAAGGAATAAGACAAAAAATGAGGTAGAGCTAAGGCTAAAGTATGCCACACTACAAAAATAGTAGGAATTGGACGCCTACTGTTGAAAACTTCTTAAGGCCACAAAAGGTCTCTGATCAAGTTGATTTTTATATTTTCCCTTCATCAAGTCTATGTAACATTATGAAGATGTTAGATGGCAAAAAAAAAACCTCATAGTGGACCCTAGAAAGATTTCAACAGTAGTTGTTTAATACTTAGTGCTTTCTGTGATGTGGTGCATTTGAACTTTGGATGTAACTCATTTTTGGGCTCATGCTCTAGAATGATATGTAAAAATCGAAGGACAGGGTGGATTAAAACATAAATAATTGTGGGGCCAAAGAAGTTCCACATGTTAAAAGTCATGTTGTGTAACATGCAAAGTATTTGGGAGAGAGAAATCCGGCGTATCTTGGTAGCCGAGTCAAGAGGCGATGACGTGGACCAATGAGAAGTGATGGCATTGAATTTTACTAAGCCTTCAACACAAACGATCCGCACTCAAACAACAAACTGGATCCAGATTGAGGTTTTCTTAAGGAGTCATTCAGATGCCTGCAAAGTCTTTAAGCTATAAAGGGATTATAGGTAATTCGATTGCAAGGGCTGTTTGGATGCATGTATTTGCCTGTAAAGGCTTTATAGGCTATAAACAAATTACAACAGTAACGCCCAAAATTTCCAAGGCTTGAGTCTTTGCTCGCCTTAGGAATTCTTGCGTTAATTCCATTCACACGTCATTCAAATAGTGTGATTAAATTCAAACATTTTGAGTATTCAAGCACCACTCATGAAAAGGAAATTCTCTGTAATTATTATTCTAATTTAAAAGAAAAGAAAGTTCAACAAATCATTAAATGCTCACTCAGATGGGAGCTTATTACAAATTCAAGTTACAGCAGAAATGTAAATAAAACAAATCATGAAACTATTTTCTTGTCTATTCAATATAGTCTTCCTCAGGGAAGTGGTTCTCTGGGTCTTCAATCCGTTTGTCATATGCATCATCTATACAGTTGAAAAGGGTAAACGCCCTACTCATAGTGATAGTCATTCCTTTAAAAAGATTAAATAATTTATAAGGGTATTAAAAAGATACCAATATACCTCATGGTCCACCTACATAAGGGATATCGGTGTGCATTACATTCTATATAAAGTGTATGCCTAGTAGAGTATGTGCGATCCATCATATGGAGTGATCATGATTACAAGGTAGAAGACAGTTTACTATATCGGACTTACCCCGCATTCTCACACTATGGAAATTCGTTGGCGTGTCCAATGTTAACGTAGTTTTACGTGAACATCTTAAGGCGATACAACAATGCGGTTGAGGGATTTACATAACACAATATGTTCATGGAGCGACTAATTGCGACATCCAATCCCGAAAAGTGATGTAACACGCATGGCGATTTACTTACATAGATTGTACACTGTGTCAACCAACCCATGGAATTACGTGCTGACCAAGAGGGCGTTATATTGACCAATACTTGCTTGCATGAACAGTAAATAAAATGAGGAAAGAATACAATAGGGATTCAAAGGTGTATTAGCAATGTAAGGCAGAAACTACTAAGATTCTTTTTAAAAATTAAAGGAAAACCCTCACCTTGGTTGTTTGGATGTCTTTTTAGGTTTTAATGTTTGGGTAGCTTTAGGACCAATATCCCTTCACCTGTTTTGAATTCAACTAAAACAACTTTAGAGTTTTCTAAATTAGGCTTATGTAAACTCAAGTTTTCGGGACACGAGTGTTCTTCTACGAGTCATATTGATCCATTTTGGTGGAATTCTCCTTCACTATAGATAAAAGAGGTTTGAAAGAGAGTTATTAGAAGAAAGAGGAGGGTAGGTTTTCACCAACCGGAGTGCTCGGACTAACCTGAATTGCTGCTGGCGTCCGTTGAATTTCGACGGAATTCGGCGCTTCTTCTTTCTTCCATCTTTCCTTCTCCCTTTCTTTCTTTCTTTCTTTCATCCGTTCTTCCCGTCTCTTTCTCCAATTGCATGTATCTCTCGAACGGAGGGAGCGATCCCCTTTTATAGCTATCTGTTTTGTGGATTCTTCCTGCGTATCTCCTACGCAGTCGAAGAGCGGAACGAGTGACGTAATCTCGTTCGGTCGAGAATTGCGATGGTGTTTACGTAATGGTATTACTCCCGTTCTTATCTTTTCTTCCTTCCGAAATATTGGTGGGTCATTCATCAGGTAATGGCCTTCTTGATCGTTCAGAACATCATCTGCCGTTTAGCGTTTATTAGGCAGGTGGGTTCCTATTTTAATGGCGTTTCTGGCTAGCCTCATCCCTTGTCTGATCAGCTCAGTCAGACGGTCTGGATCCTGTTGCAAGTGATTTCTGTTCCTTAAGATCAGCAGCCCGGATCGCTCTACGGTAGTTCTTTCGAGAAGGTCTTTCCGTAAGACATCCGTGTTGGAGAGAAAGACGGACTGTCTCTCTTCGATCCCGCTCGACCCGACTCCTTTGTCGGAAGGGATCGGAACATCCATCCTCGAGAATCGGACGGTCCAGATCGTCTTTGGGCAGCGATGTATGTCGGTCGGGAATCCCTCATTCTCAGGTCCTTGGCGCGGATTTCTGTTCGTCCGCAGAGGCGGGGCAGTTCTCTGGCTCTTCATGGTCGAGGACTTCCAGGCTTTGATCGGATGTGGGGCCCACATTCGATGGATGTCTCGGATTTCCTGATGAATCCTTGGTGGTGGACCCCATCTCCGTCCGAATTGCGGGCATTTTAAACGTTCCCAACGCGTGAGCGTGTAAGACGGAGAGGCTCGGGCGTAGTCCGGTCAAAGCATGCTTTGACTGGGTTTATTTTGTATGGTTTGTGGCTGTTAACGTAACAGGTGCATACGCGCCATGTTGTGGTCATTGGGTGATGGCTTTAGAGGATCCACTCCGTCCATTTGGAGCGTAGAGTCCCTTTAGGGGTGGGGTTAGATCTGATTTCCTTTACTTGGTAATCATTTGAGCATCAAATCATCACTTTAAGCATCCTTTCTCCTTAGCTCTCAAAATCACTTCATTAGAGAAAACATATGTAATTAGATCGATTAAGTGCATCCATGTTCATAAAACCAAGGTATAATAAGGGAGAAATATGCAATATTTCACATTCGACAAGGACTACATATGAGGAGCTTCTATCTAAAATGTATAGATTATTAAGAGTACACCGAAAGATTATGATATTAGGATGAAAGTATTGTACCCATACTCACCAATTAATCTCTCCATCTGAAATTGAAGACGATGAAGATGTGAGAGTGTTCTTGGCAGCACAGTTGGAGCATCCAAATACATACATACCTTCAATCGTAGAGACAGTACAATGCATTAATGAGACCATAAACAAAAACCCTGTCGGTTGTAGTGATATTGAATATGATACCCCTGTAGTTAAAAATCCGTATGAGGAATGTGGTGTTAGCTGGGTAGCTAACCTTAACTTGAAATGTGAATATATGACATCACCTTTACAAGTACGTCTAAGCGACATCTCACCGCCTGAGCCGCCTCAAACATCAAACTTCATTATTGGTCAAGTTAATGTGCCTTTCGAGGATGAAAATTTGTGTGAGGAACGTGGTGTTAGCTAGACAATTGACCTTAACCTCAAATGTGAATATATGACATCACCTTTATCTATAAGAGCGCATGTGCCTTGAACCTCCATCACCGGTGATGAATGTTTATGTCTAAGCGACATTCTACTACCCGAGTTACCTCGAACATCAAACTTTATGATCAGTCAAGTTAATGTGCCTTTCGAGGATGGTACATTCTTCGATGCATATCTGTAAGAATATTCAGATTTATTAGATGACCCGATTGAGATGGTTGTTGGACAAACATTTAAGGACAAGAGTCGGTGCTAATATGTTTTAAGCAAATTTACGATTTGCAAAATTTTCCAATATAGGGTCATGTACTTATCATCCAAGAGATTCACCATGATGTGTTTCGAAAATAATTGTAAATAGAGGGATCATGCATCTAGGGTGAATGCTGTGAGGATATTCAAGATAAGGACTTACACGTCCAAACACACATATGACATGTCATGAATGAAGAGCGATCACTGACAACCAAGTAATAAGGTAGCCAACGAGTTGGTTATTAGTCATATTAAGCAGCGCATGAGATTAAGGCCAAGTGATATTATATTAGTTATGCATGAGAAATATAATATTCTTATTAGCTATAAGAAGGCATGACGGGCTAAGAAGATCACAATCAAGTATGTAATGGGATCTTATGATGACTCTTACAATGAACTCCCAGTCTATTTGTATGAGCTGAGGAGGGCCAGCATAGGGACAGTGACTGTCGTGCTTGTTAACCCACAAATTTGTAGGTTCAAGAGATGTTTTCTTGCTCTCGGATAGTGCATTAGAAGTATTCAAAATTCTTTACGAAGAGTATTGGTCATCAACAGGATGTACCTAAAAGGTAAATACAAGGGTGTTCTATTTATGGCTACAGCCTTGGATGAAGACAATCATATCCTACCAATAACATTTAGTATCGGAGAATCGGAGAACAGTAATAGTTGGAATTGGTTTATTCCCATCTCAATTATACATTGGGGTATCTTCTGAGTCTTGTCATTATATTAGACCAACATAAAGGTTTAATGAAAGAAGTCCTTGAAGTCTTCCGATACGCAACCCATGACTACTGTGCCTACCTTATCTATAAAAACTTGGTTGACACATTTAAAGATAAGTTGTTGGAAAAATATTATGGGTGGGCTGTAAAGACATGCATAAAGGCTGCATTTGTAAAATTAATGCATAATATCGAAATGGCTAACCCCCCAGTACATTCATGGTTGACAAAAATAGGATACGAAAAATGGGTATCTTCGCATTTTTCAGGAAAAAGATTCAACTTGGTAACTACTAAATATCGGAGTGTGTTAATACTTTATTCAAAGAAGCAAGAGAATATCCAATGACCATACTGATAGAGACGGTCATATTTAAGATCTAAGAAATTTTCTATAAGAGAAGAGCATTTGCATCATCATTTACTGGACCGTTGACACCATGGGTGGAGGAACGAGTAAAGGTTCTTCTACCGAAGGTGCTTGATGTCCGTTATCATGCAATTTCTTGAGACAAGTATTATATTGTGGGAGATTATAATGACATAATTAAGCTCAATGAACTTTCGTTTACATATCGCGAGTTTAACGTAAAGGGTTACTTTGTTTGTATGTTCTTTCAACATGATAAGTATATGAAAATTCACTTGTGGTTAATAGGATTACCACGACTATGCGTGCAGAAGATTGGTGAAGCTAATGAGTGAAGGCTATGTCCTGGGGGGAGGGGTGATTAGGACCAAATAAAATTTTTATCTTTTTAAACTGTAATTACCTATTGATGTTAATATGCAAATTAAGCTAAGCAAGGCAATTAACTCTACCACTTTTTAGCCAATAGAGGGTCCAATCACATAAACTCATAAATTATATGTACATGTGTGTGTGGGATGTGCTAACTATCAAGTTTTAACATTCATGCAATCATACATATAGATAATTAAACATTCAATCACTTAAACATAATTAAACAGGTGCGCAAATGACAATCCCAAATACAAGCATGTATAGTTGTAACGCCCTGAAATTCGGAGATCGATCAGGAGCCCAACTCCCGCGTCCTAGCACATCACTTATGTAACATAAATAATAATGATTAAATGTTGTCTGTATTAGTGCCTTAAACATGAGTGAGATTATACCAAACAACATATCATACTCCAGAGACAGTTAAATTTTACAAGCAGAAGACTGTGATAGATATATAAAGTACATGGATGTGTTTCCCAACCTCCCGAGTATGATGGCATTACAGAGCTGAATAAATACATATCTGTTCTAAAAATACAAAATAACAAAATGTGAATGTCCAACTAATCATATATCCCTGTAAACCCGTCGATCAGAGCGGTCTACGTAAACCCACCTGATAACTGCATGTATGAGAACTTCTCATCGTCGTAGAAGTCTGGCTCGGCCTCATACGTCGTGCCAGAATTTGCATCTAAGACAGAGTCTGGTTGGTGTTTAAAACACCGTCCTAGAACGTGGGAGTGAGTGATCAACTCAGTGGAGCTATAAGACAAAGGTTAACATGTAATCAATTCAATCAAGCAGTAATGATAAAATAATACAATCAAACATCCCTAAGTACTCTGGTTAATGTAAACATGATATGTATTAATGATGCATGCCCTCGCTTGCACTCCCTCTGCGATCTTCCTCTTATGGTTGCGGCATGCACCCCTTCCTCTGTGCTCAACACTAATGCCAAAGGCACATGTAATGCGGTGCATGAGCGTGATTACCGAGTTCTTGTTAGACCTTTTCATACAGCAAGATTGGGAAGCTAAGGTACATCCCTTATATAATTTCTCAAACAATCTTCCAAGCCAAGTAGAGGATCTAAACAATAGACTACTTAGGTAGAACAATTTAAACAATTAGTCTATGTAGAATGTATGAGTGTGTGGGATGTGATTCCTATTAGATCTAACCATTCACGTGCATCATTTTAAGCATTTAAGATAAGCATGATCAAATGAATACACAAATAGCAATCCCAAACACAATCATATATAGTGGTTTGACTATGTGTCTACTCTACTCCCGGCGGATGCACTCAACCCTTGAGTGTACTAGATTTCACTAACGGAGGTTTTAAATCAGGTTCACCTCAAACTGTTACAACCTACACAAGGTTGATACTAGGACCTATACAAGGTTCCTAAGGATGCCTACACAAGGCAACCACATATGCCTACACATGGCAATCAGTGCCTACACAAAGCAATCAAATGTGTCTATTGTTGGGGGTCAAATATTGAATATTATCCCCCATTTATATCTTGGTTATATGAACATGATAATGCCTAATGGTATATTTTATACATGTTTGTGTTGCAAGGTGAATCTTAGAGGTTGGATTGAAAAGAATGTTAAAAGCATGGATTTAATATTCAAGAATCATTAAGTAAAGAATGGATCTTTGGAGACCAAGATTGAAGATTTCAAGACCCTAAGATTCAAGAAAATTAAGTGAAAAAGGAAGGAAGTGTAGAAATTAGTGCAAAAATTGGTGCAGAAATTAGTGCAAAAATTCACAGGATTTGACCTTAGATGTCATCGAAGGTCTTACATGACATCAAAGACTGGTCGATGACATCGAAGAATTACAGAAAAATTAAGTTTGGTTGCTGGACAAACTGGATGCAATCTTCGATGACATCGAAGATAATTCGATGACATCAAAGCCAGTCTTCGATGACATCGAGCATAGTTAGATGACATCAAATAATTACAGGAAAATTAAGTTTTGTCGCTAGACAAATTGGATACATTCTTTGATGACATCGAAGACTTACACAGAACTATTACAGAGTGCATAAATTTGATGCGGTTTTGCAAACCTATGCGGACAAGGTTGTAAATATGGGTTCCCTATGGACCTTTTCGGATATTTAGGGTTTGGAGGAGTAGAACAAAAGGGCAGAGCCGCTTCCCAAGTGTTCTTCTTCCCTTCTCCTTAGTTTTTCATGCTTTCTTCTAGGATTTTTAATACAATCATGTCTATGGTTGGATAGATCCCTTAAATAAGGCTAAGGGGTGAAGCTTGTAGCATGGTTGAGATGTTTTTCTTGTTTGATCCTTGTTATTATTGAACTCCTTTGATTCTAGTTTGATATTTAAGGAATACTTTTAGTTTTTAATGGTTTGTTGTGACTTAAATTACAATAGATTTGCAATAGCTTGAAGTATCTTCTTTTCCTATTTGGAGTTTGTGAAAATAGGAAATCCTGTTGTTCTTCATCATCCATTGGGCATGGATGAGTGATGGAATCCCCTCTATTCTTCACGATTCTCCCATGTTGGTTGTTAGATCGGTATACCCCGTTGTCTACCATCGTCTCCTAAGAATGGTTAGGTGATGGAATCACTTCTAATCTTCACAACTTCCATCCATTAAGAATTAGGTCAATGGAAGTTCAGATCTGATCTTATTGAATATCTTCCAATTGGATAGGAGAGGACTCCAATTCCAATTGAGTGCCTTGAATCAAATAAGGAAACATCCTAATAACTGCAAGTGGATCCCTGGAAACCCTAGTTTCCCACATTTAAATTCTTAAGTTTTTAAATTCATCATCTCACAATTACTCTCTACTTTCCTGATTTAGGTTAGATCTTTTTCTAGTTTTGATTCTAATTACTCTCAGAATAAATACACAAGATTAGTCCCTGTGTATTCGACCTCGGTCTCACCAAGATTATTACTACATCGCGACCCTACACTTGAGGTTGTGAACAAGTTTTTGGCGCCGTTGCCGGGGTATTAACAACTGTGTTTTTCTGAGATTGATTAGTTTTGGAATTAGTTTAAGATTAAGGTTTTTCTACTTTCTATTTCTAGGTTTAAGAACTTTTCTTTTTCGTTTTTAGAAACTTTTTATTTTCTGTTTTTAGAAACTTTTTTTTTTTTTTAGAAACTAACTTAACTTTCTTGTTTTGTAGGATCCTAATATAGAAACTTTTAATTTGTAATCTCTTTCTAATTTTTCTTTCTTTCTTCTTCTAGATCAGGGTTTGTTTGATGTTTTTAGAATCTTTCTAATTTTAGAATTTCTGTTTTTAGAAACTAATTTTTGTTGTTTTGTTTTGCAGGATCTTAAGTTAGGAACTTCCAATTTGGTAACTTCTTTCTAATTCTCTTCCTTTCTTTTTACAGAATTCTTATTTCCTTCTTTTCTTTTTAGATTTAAGTTAAAATCTGAAATTGAGGGCTAAAAGTGTTTTATGCCCAAGTGGGTCCGTGACAACACTCGACGTCTTTTGAGTGAAGGAGGATTAGTTGGGGGGTTATCTATCTATCATAAGATTAGACACCACTGGAGATCCTCAGAGTTAATTGAAGTGATGGCTATCAATCAACCGGGAAGAAAACCTCAACCTCGGGTTGAGGAAGTCCAGGATGAGAATATGGTGCATCGAGCACCCCCGCCTCGTACTTTTACGAAACTATTTATAACCGGTGGGGGTGAGTACACCATCATGCATGGTTTTTCCAGAAAATACGGGACATATGGGTATCACACTAGGGGTGATCCAACTCCTTCCAAAATTTTATGGGCTTGAATATGAAAATCCGTATCTATACTTGAAAGAGTCTGATGAAATCATAGCCACTCTATATTTTCCTAACGTATCTAACGAGACGGTCAAGCTGAAACTCTTTCCTTTTTCTTTGAAAGAGAAAGCTAAGACGTAGTTGCATTCACTATGTCATCGATCTATTGGTAGATGGAATGACATGACAAGGGAGTTTATAAAGAAAATTTTTCCATACCATAAGACGAACACCCTTAGAAAGTCAATCATGAACTACGCCCAAGGAAGATGAAACATTCTTCCAATGTTAGGAACGGTTCAAAGATATTGTTAGTTCATGCCTACAACACTGTTTTAAAACGTGATGCATCACGAATTTCTTCTATGATGGACTGACGTCTTCTATATGCTAATTGGTCGAGACAATGTGTAATGGGGAATTCATGAATAAAAGTGTCAATGACGTGTGGGATTATTTTGACAAGCTTGCTGAAAACACACAATCATGGGACATCTCCCCAAAATCAAGCACAACGTTTAAGCCGACTCAATCCAAGGAGAGGGGCGCAATATATCTCCTGAAAGAGGATAATGATATCAATGCTAAAGTGGCTAATCTCACCAGAAAACTCGAGGCCATGGAATTAAAGAAGGATAAGGGTAAGGAAATTGTTTGCGGTATTTGTGCTTGCAACATTTACACAATTGAAAATTGCCCAACAATATCTATTTTTCAAGAGGCACTGAATGAGAAATCTAATGCTGTAAGTAATTACCAAAGACCTTTCAGTGGGCCCACCTCTAATATGTACAATCCCAGCTGGAGAAATCATCCAAACTTCAGTTGGAGAAACAGATTAACTGCTACACCTCAAGGATTCCCTAATTAAATTCCAATTCAAGGGAAACCTCAGGAGGATCCGATTTTAAAGCATCTTCAAAACTTAGAGCTTTTCAATCAGGGTATGCTATAAGTCTTTCAAGACCTCACAAAGGCCATACGAGGACTTGAAATTAAAAGTGCAATTGGGAACGAGGGGAGCCTTCCATCTCAACCTCTTCCTAATCCAAAACCACAATATGAAGTTAGCGACCCGAGCTCTTCAAATCAAATGGAGCAAGCTAATTCTATCACCACTCTTAGGAGTGGGAAGACCATTAAGAAAACTATTCCGGTTAGGGCTGAAAAGCCTAAGGACCCGGAAGAGGATAATAATGATAGATCTAGCCATGCCCCACAAGAGTTAGAACCAGAACCTCAAGGGAAGCCGATTGCCCCATTTCTCCAATGGTTGATTGCACCAAAACCTCTCTCTAACTCTCAGGACATTCTAGAGGTGTTGAAACAAGTGAAGGTCAATATTCCTCTACTTGATGCCGTAAAACAAATACCTTTATATGCCAAATTTGTAAGACCCATATCCTAGACCGTACCATTCTATAGACTTCCACAGTCTTCCCGGTCCGGTAACCTTCGACCCTTAACCGATATTTGTGCGTGACCCTGATTAACACACCGTCAACTTGAGTCGACTCAACCCAAGACTTGTACCCTAGCGACTGTGCCATCGCTGCAGTTCCGATGCCGCATCTCACGCGCTAAGGCGATACCCATGCTAGGAGATGTGGGCCCGTGTTCAGTTCGAGAAAAACGCCGTGCGTGCGAATTACGAGAGAATCTTTACGACTTATCACATCCATCAATCAATCAATTAATCCTATCATGTCAAGTACATGTCAAATACACATCATCTCACACCCATCCCCAAGCAACCCCATAAGTCAAAAAGTTTTTACACACCCCACACCTTTCTTACACAACCTACCCCTAAAGTCAACAATCTCTTACACACCCATCACTCACCACATCCATCACTCCATCACCCATCCCTCTCTCTCTCTCTCTCTCTCTCTCTCTCTCTCTCTCATTTCTCACATGCTCCATTCCAAGCAACCAAAAACACCACACATCTAAGCTTCCTAAGCTCTCATGGAGGAGCTTTAATGTGGCCCACTTCCCACCCTCTCATCTTCCATCTCCACCATCAAAACTTCATCAACTTCAGTTGAAATTGAAGCCTAGGCGACTACCTTCCCATCGGACCAAGGAGGAGTGGACGGTGGGTGATTTTTTTTGTTTAGAGTTGATTATTTGAGGGCCCACATATGGTGGAACCCATCTTGATGTGTGATTCGTACCAAAGAGGGGCCCATAGTGGCGGGGTCCCTCCACTACTCCGATCTCCATATCTCTCTCTCTTTTGGTTGATTGATGGCCCACCTGATGTGTGGTGATGTGGGGCATCCTTCATGGTGGAGTCCACCATAGTGTAAGTGAGAAATCCACTCTGTCCAGCAGTGGTGGGACCTACGTGGTATGTGTTATCCCCACGTACCGTTCATCCATTCATTCATGGCCTCACACGTGAAGTGGGAACCATTACATGTACGCGCACCACGTCCAGGCCGTCCTTCCAAGGCCTGGACGTTGGCAGACTCTGTGAATAATATATATTATATATACATAATACATATAGTACATATATGTATATATATATCTATGTTACTGTGTCATGGCCCCACACGTGTAGTGGGACCCGACCCTGATGTATTGTTGTATCCTCACCATCAATCAGAGACGGTGGGATCCACCATGATCTATGTATTTTATCAGTCCCGTCCACCAATGACGATTGATCCACTGACGTGGATGTATACCCACCGCCCATTCTTTTGGACGTAATTGGCTGGTTTAAACCAGTTACTTAGTTGCTGTAGCTACGTGTGGAGACCCACCTTGATATACAGTTTCACATCGTCCATGTGCATGGGACAGTGGGCCCTGATGCACGCAGGGCCACCTTGATGTATTTGTTGTATCCTCATCGTCCATCAGGGACGGTGGGATCCCCGTGATTTATGGGTTTTATCCGTACCGTCCCTGCACTGGACACCACTTGATATAAGTGTTTTATCCCAGCCGTCCAGCAGGTTTGGACGGTGGATACCCACCAGTGATGTATGTATTTTACCTCCACGCCCTCCACCGGTGGCCCCACCAACAGTAGTTTGCTGCTGGTCTTGACGTCAGCAAGTTTTGTGGGTCCCACAAGTGTATGTACCATCCACCTGGACACTGGGTCCCACGTTGCTCGATGTCAGCAAGTTATGTGGTCTGATCAGAGATATGTGTTATATCCAAATCGTCTATCCAGTTGGCAGGCTCGTCTTTGGGCTTGAGGTAAAATGAGGCAGATATATAAGGTGAACCACACTGTAGAAAACTATGGAGATTGAATGTCCACCGTTGAAATCCTTTTTGGGACACGGAAGTTTTGGATCTGAATAATATTTGTTTTTCCTCTCCAACCAGGTCTGGTGACCGTATGGACAGATTGGATGGGAAATAAACGTTATGGTGGGGCCCACCTTGCAATATGTATTCTGTATCCGCACCGTCCACTTCTGGACAGTGCTGGTGGGGCCCTACCATGATATATGTGTTTTCTGTACCATCCAAACGTGACCCACCTTGATGTAAGTACTTTAGCCATGTGGTTCAGCTGGACGTGGGACCCTTGATGCATGTATTCTATCCACACACACTGTCCATTTATTTTTGGGCCATATGCCTCGTTACCCTAAGAGGCCCACTTGATGTGTATAAGGCCCCATTAGTGCAGCCCATTGGTACATCCCACTTGATGTGTATGAGGCATATTTGTGAGGCCCATATGATGAGGCCCGACTTGATGTACACGAGGCCCATTATGATGTGTCTTAGGCCCTTATCGTATGGCTCATTGTGACATGTATTGGGCCCATGCCACGTGGCCCATTTGATGTATTTAAGACCCAAATACGTGGCCCATTTGATGCATACGAGACCCATGTGTAGGGCCCACCTATCGTGTGTTCGAGGCCCATGGGTTGTGATCCATTGGGATGTATTCGAGGCCCATGGGCGAGGCCCGATGTGATGTATATATGGCCGTTACGTTTTGTATGAATCCCTTATGTGGGCCACTCCTTAGGAGCAATGTTGGTTAGATGTCCACATTGAAGGGCAATGATAGTTAGACGTTCTCATTGTAACCTTCCCTTAGGCCTTGTTAGGCCCATTCTCTTCATGGGTTAACCTAAATAAGTGGGCCCCATTCGCATTAGACGGATGACTCTGTGTTATTGGATTTGATATAACCACGGCTGAGTGCCGATCTTTATACTATGGTTAATCGGCTGATCATCTATGGACCCCGCTTTGTTTATCTACTGATTATCGGTGCCGATTATCGAGGGCAACGCCGATTATCGATGCTGATTATCGGTGCCGATTATCGTGAGCGATTTGCCTATTCCGATTATTGATCGATTTCAATTGTCGTGGCCGATTGCCGATTAATGATCAAGGGCGTTTATCATGACCGATTGCCGATTCCGATTGTCGTGACCGATTTGCCGATTCCGAGTATTGACCAATTTCGATTGTCATGGATGATTGCCGATTAGTGATCGAGGCCAATTATCGTGACCGATTGCCGATTCCCGATTGACGTGACCGATTTGCCTATTCCGATTATCGATCGATTCCGATTGACATGACTGATTCACCGATTCCGATTGTCGTGGCCAATTGTCGATTAGCGATCGAGGCCAATTATTATGACCGATTGCCGATTCCGGATTGACGTGACAGATTTGCCCATTTTCGATTGTCGGGACCGAGTATCGAGGTCTGTTCCGAGTGTTGATTCCAATTGTTGAGGCCGATTCTGATGGTCGAGGCCTATTGTGATGTATTCAAGGCCCATGGGACGTGGCCCGTTGTGATATATTTCCAGCCCATATGGTGAGGCCCGACTTGATGTATATTAGGCCCATGGGAGCGACCCATTGCGATGTATATTAGACCCATGAGATGCGACCCACTTAATGTATATGTAGCCATGAGTGAGGCCCATCGCGATGTGCTTATGTTCTTGAGTGAGGCCCATGGTGTTGTATATTTGGCCTTGATGTGAGGCCATGAGTCCACTGTATGTTAGGCTTTATATGGGCCATTCCTTGGGGGCAATGTTGGTTAAATGTCCAAATTGTCAAGGTTAATTGTCGATGCTAGTTATTGATACCGATTATGAGTATGTGATTGCATAATATCATGATACATGCCCATACGCATCATCTACATGTTTGTTATGAGACTGGTTAACCATTACATATGTCATTGGGCAGGTTGTTATGAGACTCTCTGATAGGCGGATGTTATCTCACATGAGGGCACAATATGCATAGGATTGGTGTATGACTGGATTGTATGACTCATGCATCTTGCATTGTTTGTTGTGATTACTATACGCCCTAGTGACATCAGGGCTGTAGCCTCCACAGGCATATTATGGATGGCTAGATGGGACACCAAAAATGTTTGGTTCCAGCATCGGGCTGACATAGATGGTCCTGGGTGAAAATCCCTAAAACCCTCTTGGTACTAGAGGATGCCTCAACGTCGAGACCGAGTGGATGTACATGAGCTCCCGAGTACCGAATACCAGGAGGCCGCGTCCACCACTGTGTCGTGGTCGGTTGGGAGGGGGTGTGGCCTTAGCCACCCGAGGGAGTAGGCATAGCTAGGCTGAATTTGACCAGCTTGAGGAATGGGTCCGTTATCGACGAGCCGGGTAGGTATTGACAGACTACTGGACAGGCGGATAGTGAGGTCTCTTCCACTTACCCAGTTGTGCGCTTGATAGGGCGACAGGTGGCGTGGAGTGTACTACACCACAGTGATAATCCCAGAAAGGAACCGTACTGATATGTGGACTTATTGAGTAAGAGTTGCATACTCATGCATTCGTTCCATTCACTATCCACTCGAGCTGGTGGTGCGTAACTAATTGTTGTGTACCTTCGCATGGCCAGGATTTCGATTGGGCGCGCGACTAACCTGAGATCAGGAGTTCACCACATTGAGTCTGACTATCCAAATTTAGGTATGAGACTGGTTTGGATAGAAGTCCCTTGTGATGGACCCCATAGCTTGCGATACTACGTACAATCATCCCGACTTCACTCCATACTAATAATTTCATTCGCACTGCATATTACATTGCATCCATAGTACTTAGCATTTTGGGTTGCCATGTTTCTGCATTGATATGGCCATTAGTATTCATGCCTTGCATCGCATAGCCTTGGTATGGCTGATGGTACTCGTAGACTTATCAGCATATTTTCGCTTATTTCGATATTGTATGATTTATGGCATTGTATCCTTGGCATCCAATATTTGGCTCGCTTTGACTCATCATTTGCATAACTGATTTATATTGTGTACCTTGATATTGTATGACTCATGGACTTGTCAGTACTTCCGCTTACTCTGATATTGTTTACTTGGCACTTACCTTGTGCACACACTTTCACTACTCACTAAACTTTCTATAAGCTTATGCACGATAGATGCGTACAAGTGACGTCAGGTTGCAACAGTATTGAGCTTGGAGCATGCAGCGGACTTATGGAGTTTTGATTTTTGACATATGTATTTCCCTTTCAGCACTGTATTCAACTGTTTATATTAGTGGATATGTGATGATGATGTTGCCTTTGTGACTTGGATAAACTCATGGTTATGCTTATTATGAGTTAAATGTACATTGAAAAATCCTCCTTGTACGATCCCAGGATCGGAATCTGACGTATGGGCGCTGGGAGCCGAAAATGGGGTACTGCGGAGGCTGTCGGCACTGGATTCGACGATCGGAAATTTTGTGAGCCCAGTTTCTGAGTTTGGGGGGTGACAAAATTTTTGAAAGACTTATGTACAACCAAAAGACGATAAAATATTCAAAAGAAAATCTTTGTAACTAAAAAAGTGAGTGCCATCCTAAAACAAGATGTGCCACAGAAATACAAAGATCCCGGTAGCCCAACCGGCGCTTGTGTAATTGAGAACTACCGAATTGAGCACGCACTTCTTGACTTAAGAGCGAGTGTAAATTTGATTCCTTACTCGGTCTATGAACAACTAGGTTTGGGTGAATTAAAACCTACCCAAACCACATTATAACTTGTTGATCGCTCAGTTTGTGTACCGAGAGGGATAATTGAGGATGTGTTGGTCCAGGTCGACAAATTCTACTACCCGATAGTTTTTATCATCCTAGATACTCAACCCATCGTGGACATGAGCACTCAAATTCTTGTCATTCTTGGTCGCCCATTCCTTGCCGCATCAAATGCAATCATTAATTGCAGGAATTGAGTAATGAGTTTGTCTTTTGGAAATATGACATTGGAGTTGAATATCTTTTTCAATACGGGCATACAGGAAGAGGATGATGATTTGATTCTGTTGTGAAGATAAAACACTTTTGACCTTATCCTCTGACCCTCTAGAGATATACCTGGTCTACTCCCATGATTTTGATGATGACATGATTAGGGAGATGGGGACTATGCTGGATACTGTGCTGTTACTCGAAGTTAACCGGTGGAGGCCACAATTCAAAGAATTACCCCAAACTGATGTAGTGCCTCTACCGTCTAACCTCAAGGCACCGAAGCTTGACCTAAAACCTCTGCCCTCTGATTTAAAATATGTCTATTTAGGTCAAGATGAGACATACCCGGTGGTGATTTCTTTCCAACTTGAGCAAGGATAGAAGAGTATGCTCATTTATACTCTCATTGAGCATAAGGGAGCCCTTGGATGGTCGATTGCTGACCTCAAGAGAATTGACCTTTTGATTTGTACTCGCCGCATTCATCTTGAGGATAATGCGAAGATCTCATGACAACCACAATGTAGATTGAATCCAAACATGAAGGAAGTGGTTAAGGCCGAGGTTCTTAAGCTATTAGATGTAGGTATCATATACCCAATATCTGATAGCCAATGGGTGAGTCCAACTTAGGTAGTTCCTAAGAAGTTCGAAATCACCATTGTAGCTAATGTCAATAATGAACTCGTGTCGACTAGAGTTACTACTGGTTGGAGAATGTGCATTGATTACAGGAAATTGAATACCGTCAAGAGGAAAGACCACTTTCCTTTGCCCTTCATCGATCAAATTCTTGAAAGGCTAGCTAGTCATTCCTATTACTGTTTCCTTGACGGATATTTAGGCTACAACCAGATAGAGATAGCCCTTGAAGATCAGGAAAAGACCATGTTCACATGTCCCTTTGGCACCTTTTTTTACTCAAGGATGCCATTTGGACTGTGTAATGCCCCCGCTACTTTTTAGCATTGTATGTTGAGTATTTTTCTGACATGGTGGGACAATATTTAGAGGTCTTCATTGACGACTTCTCTACCTTTGGTCCATTCTTCAGCGATTGCTTGAAAAATCTTAAATGTGTGCTGAAAAGATGTGAAGAAAAGATTTGGTACTCAATTGGGAGAAGTGTTATTTCATGGTTCGTAGGGTAATAGTCCTTGGACATATCATTTCGTCTAAGGGAATTGAGGTAGATAAAGCTAAAATTGATCTTATCTCTACCTTACCCCCACCCAAAAGCATTTGAGACATGCGATCCTTTTTAGGACACACTAGATTTTACAGAAGATTTATAAAGGACTTTAGTCACATCTCTCATGCTTTATGCAATTTACTTCAAAAGGATATTCCATATGAGTGGACTGAGCAGTGCCAAGAAGCTTTTGCTAAACTCAAGGTCATGTTGACTACCACACCTATTATACAGCCACCCGATTGGAACATTCCTTCTGAACTTGTGTGATGCGTCTGACTATACTATTAGGGCGGTGTTAGGCTAGAGAAAAGAAAAGAAGCCCCATCACTATGCCAAAACAACGAAAAAAGGAAAGTCTAAAACCGTCTCAAATGACCAAAAAGGACGGTCATGGACCATCATATTTTGAGGCGTCGTATTACTTAAAGGACGGTTGAAAACTGTCATTCTTATTGATAAAAAAAGGATGGTCATGGACCGTCTCTTATGAGCCTTCAAAGGACGGCCATGGACCGTCCTTTAAAAGGACGGTCATGGACCGTTCTTAAAAAGGACTGTCATAGACCGTCTCTTATGAGCCTTCAAAGGACGGCTATGGACAGTTCTTTAAAAGGACGGTCATGGACTGTCCTTAAAAAGGACTGCTATGAACGATCTCTTATAAGCCTTCAAAGGACGGTCATGTACTGTCCTTAAAAAGGACCGCTATGAACCATCTCTTATGACCCTTAAAAGGACATTTTCAAATTTGAGACGGTCAATATACACCTGGTACAATATATTTCATCGTATTCTTCCTGATATACACCTGTTATATAATATATTTCATCATATTCACATTTACATCCATCTGAACCCAAACTATATAAATCCATCCAAACATAAACTACATTCATCCAAACATAAACTACATCCATCCAAACACAAACAATCTTATCCACATTACATTCATCCATGCATAAATACATATAAGTTTAACATCATAAATATAATCTGTAATAATTTTCTTTTTGTGCCTTTCATCTAATAAAAAAATATTCAACCAACAAAACATTATAATTCAGAATGATGAAGAATTGCAGAAACTTCTTCCAAAAAAGTGGGCACATTTTAAAAATAAAACTGATCATTAAAATAAAACTAATGCAAGCAAATAATGTAAAAAAGTGTTTCAATTCAAGTTAATAGAAACAACAACAAAAATTAAAGCTTTGTAAAAAGGGGCATGTGTTAAAACGGATACATTCTTGTTTGTTGCCATGTGATTGGGCTAATATTATTATAGCAATCGGGTTCGGGTTCGGGATCGGATTTAGGTTTGGGTTTTCAAGTTTAGGTTTAGGTTTAGGTTTGGGAGTTGAGATTAAGATTAGGTGTAGGTCTAGGTTTAGGGATTTGAGAATACATTGAGGTTTGAGGTTATAGGTTTAGGTTTTAAGTTTAGGTTAAGGTTAGGTAATAGGTTATAAGTTTAGGTTATAGGTTATAGGTTAAGGTCTAGGTTATAGGTTTTGGTTTAGGTTTAGGTTAAGGTTATTGGTTTAGGTTTAGGTTATAGGTTTTAGTATATAGGTTATAACTTTAGGGAATTGAGAATAGGTTAACTTTAAGGTTTATGTTTAGGAAATTGGGTTTGGGTTTGGGATCGGGTTTAGGTTTGGGTTTTCAAGTTTAAGTTTAAGTTTAGGTTAGGGAGTTGAGATTATGATTAGGTGTAGGTTTAAGTTTAAGGATTTGTGAATACATTTCGGTTTAAGTTTAGGTTTAGGTTTTAGGCTTAGGTTTAGGTTATAGGTTTAGGTTATAAGTGCAGGTTATAGGTTTAGGTTTAGGTTAGCTTACAGGTTAAGGTTTAGGGAATTGAGAATAGGTTAAGGTTTAGGTTAAGGAAATCGGGTTTGGGTTCGAGATTGGGTTTAGGTTTGGGTTTTCAAGTTTAGGTTTAGGTTTAGGTTAGGAGTTGAGATTAGGATTAGGTGTAGGTTTAGGTTTAGGGATTTGAGAATACATTTAGGTTTTAGGTTTAGGTTTAGGTTATAGGTTAAGGTTTAGGTTAAGGTTAGGTTATAGGTTATAAGTTTAGGTTATAGGTTATAGGCTATAGGTTAAGGTTTTAGGTCATAGGTTTTAGTTTAGGTTAAGGTTATAGGTTTAGGTTTAGGTTTAGGTTAAGGTTTAGTTTTATGTTATAAGCTATAGATTTAGGGAATTGAGAATAAGTTAAGGTTTAGGTTTATGAAATCAGGTTCAGGTTCGGGATCGGGATCAGGTTTAGGTTTGGGTTTTCAAGTTTAGGTTAAGGTTTAAGTTAGGGAGTTGAGATTAGGATTAGGTGTAGGTTTAGGTTTAAGGATTTGAGAATACATTTAGGTTTAGGTTTTAGGCTTAGGTTTAGGTTATAGGTTTAGGTTTAGGTTATAGCGTAGGTTATAGGTTTAGGTTTAGGTTAGGTTATAGGTTAAGGTTTAGGGAATTGAGAATAGGTTAAGGTTTAGGTTTAGGAAATCGGGGGTTCGGGTTCGGGATTGAGTTTAGGTTTGGGTTTTCAAGTTTAGGTTTATGTTTAGGTTTGGGAGTTGAGATTAATATTAGGTGTAGGTTTTAGGTTTAGGGATTTGAGAATATATTTAGGTTTAGGTTTTAGGTCATAGGTTAAGGTTTAGGTTTTAAGGTTAGGTTAAGGTTAGGTTATATGTTTTAAGTTTAGGTTTTACGTTATAGGTTTAGGTTTCAAGTCATAGGTTTTGGTTTAGCTCAAGGTTATAGGTTTAGGTTTATGTTTAAATTTAGGTTATAAGCTATAGGTTTAGGGAATTAAGAATAGGTTAAGGTTTAGGTTTAGGAAATCGGGTTCGGGTTTGGGTTTAGGTTTGGGTTTTCAAGTTTAAGTTTAGGTTTAGGTTAGGGAGTTGAGATTAGGATTAGGTGTAGGTTTTAGGTTTAGGGATTTGAGAATACATTTCGGTTTTAGGTTATAGGTTACGGTTTAGGTTTTAGGTTTAGATTAAGGTTAGGTTATAGGTTATAAGTTTAGGTTATCGGTTATAGGTTAAGGTTTTAGGTCATAGGTTTTAGTTTAGGTTAAGGTTATAGGTTTAGGTTTAGGTTTAGGTTAAGGTTTAGGTTTAAGTTATAAGCTTTAGGTTTAGGGAATTGAGAATAGGTTAAGGTTTAGGTTTAGCAAATTGGGTTCGGGATCGGGTTTAGGTTTGGGTTTTCATGTTTAGGTTTTGGTTTAGCGTAGGGAGTTGAGATTAGGATTAGGTGAAGGTTTAGGTTTAAGGATTTGAGAATACAATTAGGTTTTAGGTTTAGGTTTTAGGCTTAGGTTTATGTTATAGGTTTAGGTTTAGGTTATAAGTGTAGGTTATAGGTTTAGGTTTAGGTTAGGTTATAGGTTAAGGTTTAGGGAATTGAGAATAGGTTAAGGTTTAGGTTTAGGAAATCGGGTTCGGGTTCGGGATCGGGTTTAGGTTTGGGTTTTCAAGTTTAGGTTTAGGTTTAGGTTAGGGAGTTAAGATTAGGATTAGGTGTAGGTTTTAGGTTTAGGGATTTGAGAATACATTTAGGTTTATGTTTTAGGTTATAGGTTAAGGTTTAGGTTTCAGGGTTAGGTTAAGGTTAAGTTATAGGTTATAAGTTTAGGTTATAAGTTATAGGTTAAGGTTTTAGGTCATAGGTTTTGGTTTAGGTTAAGGTTATAGGTTTAGGTTTGGGTTTAGGTTTAGGTTATAAGCTATAGGTTTAGGGAATTAAGAATAGGCTAAGGTTTAGGTTTAGGAGATTGGGTTCTTTAGGATCCGGTTTAAGTTTGGGTTTTCAAGTTTAGGTTTAGGTTTAGGTTAGGGAGTTGAGATTAGGATTAGGTGTAGGTTTTAGGTTTAGGAATTTGAGAATACATTTAGGTTTTAGGTTTAGGTTTAGGTTATAGGTTATAGGTTAAGGTTTAGGTTTTAGGTTTAGGTTAGGGTTAGGTTATAGGTTATAAGTTTAGGTTATAGGTTATAGGTTAAGGTTTTAGGTCAAAGGTTTTGGTTTAGGTTAAGGTTATAGGTTTAGGTTTAGGTTTAGGTAAAGGTTTAGGTTAAGGTTTAGGTTTAGGTTATAAGCTATAGGTTTAGGGAATTGAGAATAGGTTAAGGTTTAGGTTTAGGAAATCGGGTTCGGGATCGGGTTTAGGTTTGGGTTTTCATGTTTAGGTTTAGGTTTAGGTTAGGGAGTTGAGATTAGGATTAGGTGTAGGTTTAGGTGTAGGTTTACGTTTAAGGATTCGAGAATACATTTAGGTTTTAGGTTTAGGTTTTAGGCTTAGGTTTAGGTTTAGGTTAGGTTATAGGTTAAGGTTTAGGGAGTTGAGAATAGGTTAATGTTTAGGTTTAGAAATGGGTTCGAGTTCTGGATCGGGTTTAGGTTTGGGTTTTCAAGTTTAGGTTTAGGTTTAGGTTAGGGAGTTGAGATTTGGATTAGGTGTAGGTTTTAGGTTTAGGGATTTGAGAATGTATTTAGGTTTTAGGTTTAGGTTTAGGTTTTAGGTTATAGGTTAAGGTTTAGGTTTTAGGGTTAGGTTAAGGTTAGGTTATAGGTTATAAGTTTAGGTTATAGGTTATAGGTTAAGGTTTTAGGTCATAGGTTTTGGTTTAGGTTAAGGTTATAGGTTTACGTTTACGTTTAGGTTAAGGTTTAGTTTTAGGTTATAAGCTATAGGTTTAGGGAATTGAGAATAGGTTAAGGTTTAGGTTTAAGAAATCGGGTTCGGGATCGGGTTTAGGCTTGGGTTTTCAAGTTTAGGTTTAGGTTTAGGTTCGAGAGTTGAGATTAATATTAGGTGTAGGTTTTAGGTTTAGGTTAAGGTTTAGGTTTAGGTTATAAGTATAGCTTTTGGGATATGAGCATAGGTTTAGGTTATAGGTTTAAGTTTAGGTTATAGGTTATAAGATTAGGTAATTGAGAATAGGTTTAGGGTGTGGTTTAGGTTAAGGGTGTGGTCCTTGCAAATATAGATAAACACGGCCTGTCCAAATGGTCAGGCCCCTCTAATGCTGTCCATAGGAAATGGACAGCTTCATCATGGTCATAATAGCGGTTCCCACCTTTCAAGGATCCCCACTCATCCGGATAGCTCCGACGCACATCCGGGTTTGCTCCATTAATTTTGGGCAAATACATGAACACGGCCTATTCAAATGGCCAGGCCCCTCCAATGTGTTCATAGGAAATGGACAGCTTCATCATGGTCATAACAGCGGTTCCCACCTTCCAGGGACCCCCACTCATCATCTGGATTGGTTATAGGTTTGGGTTTTCAAGTTTAGGTTTAAGTTTAGGTTTAGGTTAGAGAGTTGAGATTAGGATTAGGTGTAGGTTTAGGTTTAGGGATTTGAGAATACATTTAGGTTTTAGGTTTAGGTTAAGGTTAGGTTATAGGTTATAAGTTTAGGTTATAGGTTATAGGTTAAGGTTTTAGGTCATAGGTTTTGGTTTAGGTTAAGGTTTTGGTTTAGGTTATAAGCTATAGGTTTAGGGAATTGAGAATAGGTTAAGGTTAAGGTTTAGGAAATCGGGTTCGGTTCGGCATCCGTTTTAGGTTTGGGTTTTCAAGTTTAGGTTTAGGTTTAGGTTATGGAGTTGAGATTAGGATTAGGTGTAGGTTTAGGTTTAGGGATTTGAGAATACATTTAGGTTTTAGGTTTTGGTTTAGGTTTTAGGTTTTAGTTTTAGGTTAAGGTTAGGTTATAGGTTATAGGTAAAGGTTTTAGGTCATAGGTTTTGGTTTAGGTTAAGGTTATAGGTTTAGGTTAAGGTTTAGGTTTAGGTTTAGGTTATAAGCTATAGTTTAGGGAATTAAGAATAGGTTAAGGTTTAAGTTTAGGAAATTGGGTTCGGGTTCGGGATTGGGTTTAGGTTTAGGTTTTCAAGTTTAGGTTTAGGTTTAGGTTAGGGAGTTGAGATTATGATTAGGTGTAGGTTTAGGTTTAGGGATTTGAGAATACATTTAGGTTTTAGGTTTAGGTTCGGGTTATAGGTTTAGGTTTTGAGATTTGAGAATAGGTTTAGGTTAAGGTTATAAGTTTAGGTTAAGGTTTTAAGTATGGGTTATAGGTTTATGTTAAGGTTTAGGTTTACGTTATAAGTATAGGTTTTGGGATTTGAGAATAGGTTTAGGTTAAGGTTATAAGTTTAGGTTAATGTTATAAGTATAGGTTTAGGTTATAGGTTAAGGTTTAGGTTTAGGTTATAAGTATAGGTTTTGGGATTTGAGAATAGGTTTAGGTTAAGGTTATAAGTTTAGGTTAAGGTTATAAGTACAGGTTTAGGTTATAAGTTAAGGTTTAGGTTTAGGTTTTGGTATTTGAGAATAGGTTTAGGTTTAGGTTATAGGTTATAAGTTTAGGTAATTGAGAATAGGTTTAGGTTATAGGTTTAAGGTGTGGTTTAGGTTAAAGGTGTGGTCCCTGCAAATATAGATATAAACACGGTCTGTCCAAATGGCTAGGCCTCTCTAATGCTGTCCATAGAAAATGGACAGCTTCGTCATGATCATAACAGTGGTTCCCACCTTCCAGGGACCCTGGCTTATCCGGATAGCTCCGAGACATATCCGGGTCTGCTCTATTAATTTCGAGCAAATATAGATATAAACATGGTCTGTCCAAATGGCCAGGCCCCTCCAATACTGTCCATTGGAAATAGACAGCTTCATCATGGTCATAACAGTGGTTCCCACCTTCCAGGGACCCCCTCTCAATATCCGGATACCTCCGACGCACATCCGGGTCTGCTCCATCAATTTCGAGCTAATACATTTAAAAATAATATAAATATATCTAAAAGCATCTGGATACCTGGGGAAAGCCTCCCATATTTGTATAGTTAGTTACTCATCCCTTTGTCTACAAGTCACAATTGACCAACAATTTCTATTGCTACCTATACTCTGAAACCAACACAAATATAACTAGGAAACAATATAAGGAATAAGAAAAAATGAATTTACCTATACACATCATTAAATGTTTCCCTCTAAGGAGGTGATATTATATCTTTGATAGCTACAACCCGTATAACAGAGAAAAATGTAACCGATACAGTTTGTTACAATTCAAAGGAGAAAAAAGATTTGTGGCTACATCGATATTCTAGTACATTACGAATGACCGCCTACGTACCTAAAAAGGTTAGATTGGGATCAAACCACTACGTAGTTCTTTTTAATTAATCAAGTTACTAAAGGTCATAAATTTCATGTTTAACAAAGTATCATTGAACATCGTCTCAAATCGTTTCTGGTTGGTGAATTTAAAAAAATTCAAATACACAATCAATGTATATTCTTGTTACATCTTGTACTGCAATAAGAGACAACGTTCTGTCAATACTTCAGTTACATTTGAAATTGAAATCCTTTAGTGACTTGGTTAATAAAAAACAAATGACAACAAGCCATAATTAATAAAAAGGATGCTAAAGATTAAATAAATAAAAAAGGCAACTTGATCAAAAAAGGATTTCAGTGAATAATCAAGTTAAGGTTATAGGTTTAGGTTTAGGGAATTGAGTTTAGGTTAAGGTTTACGTTTAGGTTAAGGTTTAGGGATTTGAGAATACATTTAGGTTTTAGGTTTAGGTTTAGGTTTTAGGTTTTAGGTTTAGGTTATAGGTTTAGGTTTAGGTTATAGGTTATAGCTTTAGGGAATTGAGAATAGGTTAAGGTTTAGGAAATCGGGATCGGAGTTTAGGTTTGGGTTTTCAAGTTTAGGTTTAGGTTAGGGAGTTGAGATTAAGATTAGGTGTAGGTTTTGATTTAAGGATTTGAGAATACATTTAAGTTTTGGGTTTAGGTTTAGGTTTAGGTTTAGGTTATAAGTGTAGGTTATAGGTTTAGATTTAGGTTAGGTTATAGGTTAAGGTTTAGGGAATTGCGTTTAGGTTATAGGTTAAGGTTTAGGTTATAGGTTACAGTTTAGGTTTGGGTTATAGGTTTTGGGATTTGAGAATAGGTTTAGGGTAAGGTTATAAGTTTAGGTTTAGGAAATTGGGTTCGGGTTCGGGTTTAGGTTTGGATTTTCAAGTTTAGGTTTAGGTTTAGGTTAGGGAGTTAAGATTAGGATTAGGTGTAGGTTCAAGTTTAGGGATTTGAGAATACGTTAAGGTTTAGGTTTAGGAAATTAGGTTCGGGGTCAAGATCGGGTTTACATTTGGGTTTTAGGTTTAGGTTTAGGTTATAGGTTATAAGTGTACGTTTAGGTTTAGGTTTTAGGTTTAGGTTATAGGTTAAGGTTTAGGTTTAGGTTATAGATTTTGGGATTTGAGAATAGGTTTAGGTTATAAGTATAGGTTTAGGTTTAAGTTTTATGTTTAGCTTAAGGTTATAGGTTTAGGTTTAGGTTTAGGTTAGGTTATAGGTTAAGGTTTAGGGAATTGAGTTTAGGTTATAGGTTTATGTTTAGGTTAGGGATTAGGATTAGGTTATAGGTTATAGGTTAGGTTTAGGGAATTGAGTTTAGGTTATAGGTTATAGGTTAAGGTTTAGGTTTAGGTTATAGGTTTGGGTTTTCGATTTAGGTTTAGGTTAAGGAGTTGAGATTAGGATTAGGTATAGGTTTAGGTTTAAGGATTTGATAGGTTATACGTTATAGGTTAAGGTTTAGGTTATATTTTAAGGTTTATGTTTAGGTTATAGGTTTAGGTTTAGGTTTAGGTTAAGGTTTAGGTTATAGGTTTTGGGATTTGAGAATAGGTTTAGGTTATAAGTATAGGTTTAAGTTAATGTTGTAGGTTATAAGTTTAGGTTATAAGTTAATGTTAATGTTGTAGGTTATAGTTTTAGGTTATAGGTTTGGGTTTAGGTTTAGGGATTTGAGAATACATTTATGTTTTAGGTTTAGGTTTAGGTTTTACGTTTAGGTTAAGGTTACAGGTTTAAGTTATAGGTTTAGGTCATAGGTTTAGGTTTACGTTATAGGTTTAGGTTTAGGTTTAAGTTTAGGTTATAGGTTTAAGTTTAGGTTTAGAGAATCAAGTTCGGTTTCGGGTTCAAGTATTCTCTAATATTATCTACTATTGAACCTAGTGTTATCTACTACATACTAGTAACATACAACCCATATTGGGGCACCATACCATAAGCTACAAGAATTTCATGTCCCCCTAAACAAGGTATCCTCCATTGATAACACACACACACACACACATATATATTATAAGTTGTTTATTTCTATTCACATTCGCAAATACATTCATCATCCAACCAACTATTAATAACATTTATAAAAAATAAAAGATATTCAACCAACTCTTTATAATAATTTGCAACTTAACCTTCTGGAAACCATCATGCACAGTAATGGCCTATCCAAATACAACTATTTCAATGTATTAACAGTTTCAAGTGCACAACTACGAGAAGCCAAAGAAATTATGTTAAATGGATAAACTTGATGAGCCAAGGAAAGAAATCATGCCTAACAAAAAGTGAGCTCAGAGCTCTCATTTTAGATTCAAGCATGTGGATAGCTATACATCCCTGTCAGATCTTGTGGGTTTGGTGGTATCATAGGTCCCCACGAACATGGGAGCATCTTCATTGCGAGATGAAATGATCACTTTCTTAGCACCACCCTATTTAAATAGGCCACCATTTTATCTATAAAATAAATAAATAAATAAAACCAAAATTCCTTGTTTTCATCTCTAACATTCAACCACAATAACAACAGTTTAACATTAGACAATTTGAACAAGCATTTCACAATCCCATCAAGAATAAAATAAAACTCTGCAAGGAAGCATTTCACAATTTCATGACTGATGCATTTGACCCTTATGTCTAAATTACACAGTCAAATGGAAGCACAAGTGGCCTATCTATTTACAAGTGTAGCTGTAAGATTGATGCATTTGACGCATTATGCATCATACTCTTTGCAGTGTTCCATTTAACATAATATTGCATATCTCCAATAAGAATACAATTGTAGATAAACTTTTAAGACTGCTGTCCCATGCAGTCATACCAAGAAATTGTACCTTTTGCACTGTGATGTAGGAATTCGTTACTCGAGTGTCATAAATTCATATCATTAAAGGGCATACAAGTATTTAGGACCTAGGTCCCCTGATTCACGACAACTCTCATAATAAGGATTACTTAAATGGCCAAACTAGGACAAATGTACCTCCCCCGTACTTCATCGAAAGAAAATTGATGTGTATTAGTTGGATAGATAACTAAGTACATGGATCTACCTGTCCTGGAACTGAATATTCTTTTCTTTTAAAATCATCCTACAAGGAACAATGCTGGAGAAATGAAGGGTCTCACTTCGTTTTATTATATCATTTAAAAATATTATAAGAATAACTCCAGAGATAATACAGCCTTAGTAGTACAAACATACTCAAATATTTACTGGTTGTGTGCTTGCAATACTAGAACACAAATTGAACATATGAGCTGTGAAGAGAGCAAATGGTAACAAACATCTCCATACAATCTACATTAGCTAGTATCTGTATAAATGGGAGGACAAATAAAGAGGAGGTGATTGACAAAGGTCGTTCTTGTAATGAAATTAAGTGGGAGTTGTTTGTAGAACTGGGCCTATGGAGACTCCATTTATTATCACTAAACTTTATGTTTGTTGTCAAAGAAAAACTTGTCTCATGCATTAAGGGATCAAATGAGATATACAACAATCTTACATGAGATGGAGCGGTCTTTGTTTGCTTTCCCAGTGTTCTTTTTCTTTAACAAATCATCTAAAAAAATTGAGTACTTCAACCATTCTAATAAGCAGACATTGCTTAATTGAGAAAGAAGTTAATATTTCAACCATATCACAGCATACAACATACTGCCACCAGCTTCCATCCATATTATAAATCAAAGGTTAACTAACCATGCCACGAGCAATATTTGTGCTGATCAATTTGTCCAAAGGCAACAAAACAGCAATACAACAACATTGCAGTTTTTTTCTTCTTTCCTTTTACATTTCAGCATAAGCAACAAGCTATAGGCTCATGGACTACGATATCAGCATCTTCATGCAAATGGACCTCTGATACATGACTGTCTTCTCTTAGACAACACCTCTATACTAATCCACAATTAGGAAATCGACACTACAAATCCCTAATTAGGGATTCGAAACTCAAAAATTCCTAATACACAAATCATTGCATAATGTTACTTAAAGGATTAAAAAATGCCAAAAAAATGCCCAAATTGATATGAATAGATAAGGGGGGAGAGAGAGAGAGAGAGAGAGAGAGAGAGAGAGAGAGAGAGAGAGAGAGAGAGAGAGAGACCTGATGTTGTAGCAGAATGCTCCTTGATGTGCGTTAGATCGAGCGGAGAGAGAGATACATGATATTGCAACAAGGGCCAAGGAGATAGAGAGAGAGGACTAGGGTTTTGAGAGAGAGAGAGAGATAGGGATAGAGAGAGTGAGAGGGAGAGCGAACGGAGAGGGAAAGGGAGAGGGAGAGGGAGAGGTAGAGGGAGGGAGGGAGAGGGCTGGAGACAGAGAAGGAGAAGCAGAGAGAGGGAGCAGCAGAGAGAGGGAGCGCAGGCGAGAGGGAGTGGGATCGGCAGAGAGAGGGAGTGCACGCAAGAGGGAGAGAGAGTGGCATAGAGAGGGAGCGGCAGAGAGAGGGAGAGAGCCATGTGAGAGTGAGAGTTAAGGTTTTTTTTTCTTTTATACACAGCAGCCCTGCCGGCGGGCTTGGATTAGATACTGACAAGGTCGACCTTTGTGGGCCCCACCGTGATTCGTGTCAACCATCAACACCGTGCATTTAATGGGTCCCCTTTAAATTATGGGATATCCCAAAAATCAGCCGTATACGGAACTCAGTGAAAGTGCGGTGAAGACCGTACTAGTTGAAGAAGGAATACACAAATATGTCCTAGAGGGGGGTGAATAGGACTTTTAAAGATTTTATGATTTATTTTAAAATCCTATTACACTAATCCTAACAACAGACATACATTAGGATTACTCAAATGTAACTCTACTGGCTTCTAAGCCTGGTAGAGGATCCAATGACAAACTACTCAAGAAGTAACAATATATATAACTTAGTTTATGATGGATATGACTGTGAATGTGTGTGAGGTGTGATCAAAAATACAAATATGAGTGCATCAACATGAATTATAAACTCAGAAGAAGAGCAATCACAAACACAGTCAGTTTTATAGTGGTTTAACTACTTGTCTACTCCACTCTCAGTAGCTGCACTCAACCCTTGAGTGTACCGAATTTCACTAAGGAGGTTTCACAATGGTTCACCTCAAACCTAAGGTTTTAAATCAGGTTCACCTTCAACCTTTACAACCTGCACTGAGGCTGACTGTTTATGTTCTCACGAGCAAGGGTCAACACAACGCACCCACATTTAGGCACACTGGCCAAAGATCTTCCATAAGACCTTACTGGAGGTTTCTAAATAGTTCACCTTAAACCCAGGAGTTTTACTGGTTCACTCCTAACCAGATGTTTATGCTCTCCACAGAGCAAGGGTCCACATAATGCACCCACCACGTACACTCCCGCCGGAGGCCTCCTTAAGGACTTTAAAGGGTGAGAACCACTTAAGACCCAATCCTAAAAAGGAATGATCACAAGTGTCTTCTTGGACTCTAGATACTTACAAATAAGTTGATGAGTCCCGATTAGCACAATGCCGAAGATCTCCTCCTTCTTGTTGACGAAGAGTCTTCTGCTCTCTTGATCTGCAACAGAATGATGTACCAATACTTGGCTTTGGGTTGGGTCAAGGTTAAGATGAAAACCTACTCTCTAAAGATTTTCCTATAAGGAAGATAGAGTAGTTCCAATCTTATGCATTCAAGGCATCCAAGCTTAATGATTTGCCATTAAGGTAGTAGCTGGAGGATCCTTGAATGTGAAAATTCATTCCCCAATCCACTATATTGAATATCAATGATGAGGGTGGATTAGAGGATGAACTTCCTTGAGAGAAAGGGCTTTGGGTATATGATCTAAGGTTAAACGCTCAAAATCTCTCTCTACTTTCTCTCCCAGCAACAATAGACAAGTCCTCTATATATAGGCAAAAAGGTTTCAATGGATATAAAACGGTCACATTTATGACTGAGTTCGATATCATCGAGAAGGTTTGATATCATCAAGCGTATACTTTCGATAGCATCGATGGTCTGCTCAATGACTTGAACTTAAAGTCATATGCTTTTAAAACCTTTTGCCAAATGGTCGATGAATCGAAACCACTGTCGATATCATCGGATTTCGAACTCTGATTCCATCGATGGTAGGTTCGATTTATCGACACTTAGAAAATGAGAGAGACTTGACATGAAATATTTCAGGTTTTTAGGATATGATCGAGGGTCAGCCGATGTCATTAGAATTTGTATATCGATGGTATCGAAGGTAGTGTCGATGCATCGATAAATCCAATAGATTTACCAGAAAACTCACTGGACAGTTTTTGTCCAGTTTCGATACAATCGATTCGGCCTCGATATCATCGACATATGAATATTGATTTTCTCGAATGGCCCCCAATCAAAGTTAAAAAACATCCTGAAATATTTGCTTAAAGAAATATGTGCCCACGGTCGATATCATCGATGGACTTTCGATCTTATCGATATTTGATTTCAGATCATATCGGAAGGAGTATCAATATATTGAAGAAATTTGAAATTTTCTCTACAAAACAGGGGCACCGAAAATCTGCCTGTCGATCTTATCGAGCCACTTTCGATGGGCTCAAGATTTGAGTATCAATGGTATCGATAGGTGTATTGATACATCGATAATTCGTCCAGATATGTTGTGAAGTTGCTGGACATATTTGGTCCTCTTTCCGATTATATCGATGAAGCATCGAGGACTCGACAGCGCAGGTCAATCATATCGAGGGTGTTTCGATAAAATCAACAAGGCGAGAAAAACTTAGAGTTTTTCTATTTTGAAAAAGTTTTCTCACCTAAAAACCCTATGCTTTTCTGACTTGTTTTTAAAGGTTTTATTCACCTGGTGTTTTGGGACAAGGGATGTGAGGCTTTAAATTTACCTGTGGTGAGCTTGTACACATCCAGTTAAGGTAGGCGCTTGAAATGATCTTCCTATCAAGCTCTGTAGACAATCTGTCTTAACACTCATGTAACTTGACAAACCAGGGCACTTTCAATCTCCCCCTTTATCAATTACGTAACAAAAAACCCAAAACACCTTAGAATGCTCTAGACAAACACACCCTAAATTGTATGTACATGCTTTTACACAATTTTACAATTTCTAGCCCATGTACACACCCAGTAGCTGCTCCCCTTGACTTGTAAACTCCCCCTTTCTTGTTGCAGCTTGCTTCCCCTAAACACCTGCACAACCATTCAAGCAGATACACAATTTTCGAGGGTGTTTGCAAATGTTCTCCCCCTTTTTGTCAGTCATTGACAAAGATAGATCATGTGATATTGACTGAAGAGTGAATTCCTTGGGAGAACCGCCAGGCATAGGTAGATCAATTGATGCATAATAATCAACTTAGTTTAAGCAAACATTAATTCCAAAATGTATGGATGCATAGTAGATTAGATAAAACAGTGATATCGCAGATAGAATAATTAGTAATGCATAGTCCATGCATACCATATTAGAAACTTGATAAACCAGGGGAAACTTTAAAAACTGATCATGGCAGTAAAGATAAGACTTATGCTCAGCCATTACCAAAATGAAACTAAAAAATTTCCAATTATCCAAAATAAACTCCCAAGATTGGCAGCAAATTAACAGTTATCCTGATCAAAACGTCATATAAAAAACTGCCCAAGGATTTTGCAGTAAAGTATTTAGTCAAAGTAAAATAGACATGCGTAACAGTCTGTCCGTACTCCTCGATATGAGCTCAATGTCCACGAGGATTGCTCTGTGTAAGCAAGTCCACCACTTGTTGAGTAATGTGCTGGAGGACGTCGACCTTCTCTTCGATTGTGGTGAGGTGCCTTTCACAGTTGTACAACCGTTCCTCTATTCCAGCTATCCTATTCAAAAGGTGTCATTCTAGATGATGGGACTGGCGGTTTGTGATTGACTCTGGGCTGACCATTGGCGTGCGATTGGACCCTCCATGTGTAGGCTGAGTCGATGGTTGAGCATATTGGACATCCCTTGGCATTGAAAAGTGAACCCTGGGGGAGACAAAGAGAGACACAGTTGTTGGGCTTCTTGGGCTGCATTACTGTCAAACCATGCTTTAGGATACACAACATCAGATGTGGTAGGAAGTCCTGGATGATGTGCTAATTTGCATATGAGTACGGGAAAGCACAGTTTCTTCCGATAATTGCCTTGGATGACACGGATGATTTGCTTGAGGAGAAGAGTCAGCAGGCACACTTGATTTTCTTAGATATCATACAACACATTGATCATAAATGGAGAGAGATGATTTCTTTCGATATCACAGGGATATACATTAGACCCAAAAATGTTATAAAGAATTTTGAAAGTGGGTCTAAGATAGTTGATGTGAAGCAAATTATCATCATTTCGTGGAACGGTAGTGCCTTGACATAATGCATGAGTAATTTCTCCCCATACACCCAGATTGTTGAGATTCCTGTTAGTTACTGGAATCCGAGTGACATCAAGATCTAGAAGATGAGCCAGGGTGATCGGAGTGATGATCTTTGAGTAATGTGCAAGTTCGACTTGAATGCTAGGGGGATCATTACTAGTGACATGACTGTGATTGAAGAATTCTTGAATCACCCCTAGTTGATACGATCCTCTAAGATTAAGGATGTTCTGCCAACCTATTACTTCCAAAAGTAAGTCCACTCCAAAAGATTCAATAGCACTATTGAGTACTAGACGTTCAACAATGGCGAATGGACGACCTTCTATAGGGATAGGTTGACGCCTACTGGATTCAGATTGCATGGTCTTTGATTGTAATGAGTGAAGAAACTTACCTTTCCCTTTGTTCATGATTTTTTAGTGTATGAGACAGGTAAAGGTAAGGATGGTCAACCAAACGAACAGAAAATACCTGACCAAAAGTGAGGTTAGACACTGGAGTGGAAGAATTGAAAGGATAATACTTGTTTCTTTTGAAGCTTCTGGGACCCACCGATGATCTTCTGGCCGAGGATTCGAGCAGAGGGCAAAAAAGAAAATTTTTCAGAAAAATAAGTTTTTCCCGCTCGACCGCTTTTTATTGGGCGGCAGTCTTCAATTTTATCGACCTTACTTTCGATTATATCGATGATCCTCATCCGATGTTATCAACAATTGCTTCGATAGTAGTCCCGATCATGTGACTTTCCACATTCTGAAGAGATGTTGATGATATCGACTCATGATCGATTAATCGGGAATGTCATATCGATAGACATATCGAAGAGGGATATTTTTCTTTTTCAGCATACAGACGACCCTTCAAGTATACTTATAGTATTTCTGTGACTTGATAGCATACTCAGCAAAATTATGTACAATGACTGTATATATAAAAAATTATAAACATTTGAATGTTTATATACAAAAGATTGAGGTGAGGAACCTCAGATATATCATTTGACGCTCAGTAAAATTACATCTTTTCCAGCAAATATTTAGATCTGGATGCATGATCTAGACTTATCCTTTTATGCTCATGACTTCTAGGCATCAGTTCTCTCTATGCCTCTGATAGTGTAGCAATGATTGCTTGTGCGATGACCCTTCATTACTGATTTTTCTGATAGGTCTAGGATTTTACACTCTTGTTTGTTAAATTTAACCACGTGACCATCATCACAGATTTGAGATATGCTTAGGAGATTATGTGTCAGACCTTTTATGCCGAAAGCATTCTCATTTTCAAGCAACTGAATTCCTTTTATGATTCTTTGTCCAATTGCTTTAGCAGTGGTTCCATCTCCGTAGGTGACTATCCCATTATGAAGGTTCTCATAATTTGAAAGAAGGGACATGTCACCGATTACATGTCTTGAGTAACCACTGTCAAGGTACCACTTAGAATCATTGCCTGTTAAGTGATCAAGACAATTCTTCTTTTCTTTAATTATCCACTTTGTGACAGGGTTCTTACTTGAAGTAGATTTAATTTTCTTATCTGATTCAACTACTTGATTAGTCTTTGTGTTCCTACTGGAGGCATTAGATTTTTCAAGTATTTGTGTTCCATACCCAGTTTTGGCTCTAACTTTCTCATATCCTAAGCCATTTTTGTTATTTCTAGATTTTCCCATACCTAAAGGTTTTTCGCTTTGGGAAAACTTACACTTTTGCTTGACAGTTTTTCTGGACTCTTCTAGATCAAACAGGAGCGTATGATTTTCATTTTGGAGAAGCATATTTTTGTCTTTTAAGATCTCAACCTGCCTGTTCAATTTCTCGGACTTAGATTTAAGGAAGGTGTTAACTCTCTCAAGTCTATCATTGTCAGAGTGATATTGATGTAAGTCATTGATTAGATGTGTATTAATTTCTAGAGTTTTATCCAAATCTTTTTGCAGCAATTTCAATTTGTTCTCAGATATTCCAAGTCTTTTTTCTTCTTCTTCTTCTTCAGTCCCCTCATTATCAGATGAAAATGATTTAGTGGCTTACTGTTTTATCTCGTTCTTAGATTCAGTGGGAATGATTGAAGCAGTGGAGACCATGAGTATTTTCAATGATTTCTGATCTCCACGGCTTTCTAAGTCACTAGATTTTAAATTTGACTCCTCAGTATCATCCCATATGGCAGCCATAGCCTTGCTCTTAGTTTTTCTATTTGGGCATTCAGTAGACAGGTGTCCATACTCGTGACAGGCGTAACATTGTGGTTCTTTGGTTCTTTTACCAAATTTGCCTGCAGAAGGTTTATAGTTCACTTTTCTTCCTTTGGAAGGACGACCACGATTCTTTTGAAAGAATTTCCTGAATCGTTGGGCCAGCAAAGCCACATCCTCATCTTCATTTTCATTTCCACTCTCACTGTCCTCATGTAATGTTTTCTTAGCCGCACTCAACCATTGAGTGTACCGGATTTCACTAAGGAGGTTTCACAATGGTTCACCTCAAACCTAAGGTTTTAAATCAGGTTCACCTTCAACCTTTATAACCTACACTGAGGTTAACTGTTTATGCTCTCATGAGCAAGGGTCAACACAACGCACCCACATTTAGGCACACTGGCCAAGGATCTTCCATAAGACCTTACTGGAGGTTTCTACACGGTTCACCTCAAACTCAGGAGTTTTACTGGTTCACTCCTAACCCGATGTTTAGGCTCTCCACAGAGCAAGGGTCCACACAATGCACCCACCACGTACACTCCTACCGGAGGCTTCCTTGAGGACTTCAAAGGGTGAGAACCACTTAAGACCCAATCCTAAAAAGGAATGATCACAAGTGTCCTCTTGGACTCTAGATACTTACAAATAAGTTGAAGAGTCCTGATTAACACAATGCCGAAGATCTCCTCCTTCTTGTTGACGAAGAGTCTTCTGCTCCCTTGATCCATAACAGAATGATGTACCAATACTTGAATTTGGGTTGGGTCAAGGTCAAGATGGAAACCTACTCTCTAAAGATTTTCTTATAAGGAAGATAGAGTAGTTTCAATCTTATGCATTCAAGGTATCCCGGCTTAAGGATTTGCGATTAAGGTAGTAGCTGGAAGATCCTTGAATGCAGAAGTTCATTCCCCAATCCACTCTATTAAATATCAATGATGAGGGTGGATTGGAGGATGAACTTCCTTGAGAGAAAGGGCTTTGGGTATATGATCTAAGGTTAAATGCTCAAAAGCTCTCTCTACTTTTTTCCCTAGCAACAATAGACAAGTCCTCTATATATAGGCAAAAAGGTTCCAACGGATATAAAACAGTCACATTTATGATGAGTTCAATATCATCGAGCAAGTTCGATATCATCAAGCGTATACTCTTAATAACATCGATGGTCTACTCGATGACTTGAACTCAAAGTCATAGCTTTTGAAACCTTTTGCCAGATGGTCGATGAATCAAAACCACTGTCGATATCATCAGATTTCGAACTCCGATTCCATCGATGGTAGGTTCAATTTATTGACACTTGGAAAATGAGAGAGACTTGACATGAAATATTTCAGGTTTTTAGGATATGATCGAGGGTCAGCCGATGTCATCGAAATTTGTATATTGATGGTATCGAAGGTAGTGTCGATGCATCGATAAATCCAATAGATTTACTAAAAAACTCGCTGGATAGTTTGTGTCTAGTTTTGATACAATCGACTCGGCCTCGATATCATTGACATATGAATATCGATTTCCTCAAATGGCCCCCGATCAAAGTTAAAAAACATCCTGAAATATTTACTGAAAGAAATGCTCGCCCACGGTTGATATCATCGATGGACTTCCGATCTTATCGATACTTGATTTCAGATCATATCGGAAGGAGTATCGATATATCGAAGAAATTCAAAATTTTCTCAACAAAACAAGGGCGCCAGAAATCTTCCTGTCGATCTTATCGAGCCAGTTTCAATGGGCTTGAGATTTGAGTATCAATGGTATCGATAGGTGTATCGATACATCGATAATTCGTCCAGATTTATTGTGAAGTTGCTGGACATATTTGGTCCTCTTTCCGATTATATCGATGAAGCAATGAGGACTTGACAGTGCAAGTCGATCATATCGAGGGTGTTTCGATAAAATCGACAAGGCGAGAAAAACTTAGAGATTTTCCTATTTTGAAAAAGTTTTCTCACCTAAAAACCCTATGCTTTTCTGACTTATTTTTAAGGGTTTTATTCACCTGGTGTTTTGGAACAAGGGATGTGAGGCTTTAAATTTACCTGTGGCGAGCTTGCACACATCCGGTTGAGGCAGACGCCTGAAATGATCTTCCTATCAGGCTCTGTAGACAATATGTCTCAACACTCACGTAACTTGACAAATCAGGGCACTTTCACTTAGGTGGGCCATACCATCTAAAATCATGTGAAGACATGACTAAAACATATAAAAACACTTGGTGGGGCCCACCTGAAATTTGGATGCGTCTGAAACTTGGTCTGAACCCTCATCCAAGTGGGAGACACATAATGGGTGGGCTAGATTTGCAAACCACATCTCGGTGGGCCCAAAAAATGATTATGAATGTTTTAATGGAGGGTAGCCCCTCTCAATTTCTGTATGTGGTGTGGCCCACACAGGTCATGGATTGACTTGATTTTTGAGACCTAGGCCCACCATGGAATGGTGCATCTGATTGATGGGGTGGATGTTCGACACACATCACGGTGGGGCCCACATAGCTCAACCTCATGGGAAGTTCCCATGAGCTCGACCGCATAGTACCTTTTCCCTATATATATAATATTTAAAAAATATAAAAACATATGATGTATTTGTTATATCCATATCGTCCATCCATTTTGAGATATCGTTTTAAGTCACGAGCAAAAGAATGAGACATAAAAATCTGTAACGGACCCCACCACAGAAAACAACGGGAAGGTGATTCCCACTATTGAAACTATATATCCTAAGACCCATCGTAATGTTTATTTGAAATCCAACTGGTTCAAAAGTTAAAAAAAAAGGTTTGTGGGGCCATACATCATGGTGGGGCCCATATAACACCAACCAGCAGCCATATGATGGTCTAGGGGGAGTAGTCAATCTGTTCCCCTTATTTGTGATGTGGTCCATTTAATCTTTGGATATGATTCGTTTTTTAGATAATTCTATAAAATGATATCGAAAAATGGATGAACGGTGTGTGTTGATCCCAATTTTTTGGTAAATCCAAAACTCAAGTGGACCATGCCACACAAAACAGTGTGGAATAATGATTTTCACCGTTGATACCTTCCTTGGGCCCACAGTAATGTTTATTTGCCTTCCAACATGTTCATAATATAAAAAAGATATGAATGAAGGGAAAACACAAACATCAGGTTGATCTAAAACTTCTATCAAATGCACGGTGTTGATGTTCGACAAACATTATGATGGGCCCCACAAAACTTACTAACTTTAATTCTTAGAGTTTCAGGGTATCAATAAGTTGGGTCACAATTTTGACTAGAATATTTAACCCATTTTACATGTCTGGTACAGTCACTCTATTTTATTGATCATTACCCTCAATTTGACTAGTTACTCGCCCCGATCATGCTACATATGAGAAAGATATTGGGCAAACAAGATTGATCAACAATTTGAGTGAATTTTGATTTAAACATCTGAAGTTATTATTCTTCAATCTAGACTGATCAGATTATCCAAAAATGGTTAAAGGTTGTTCATAATATCAAAAATATATGAATGAATAAAAAACACAAACATCAGCTTGATCCAAAACTTCTATGGCCTCCGCGAAATTTTAAATGGTAGAGGTTCAATCACACTATTTCCTGTGGTGTGGTCCACTTGAGCTTTGGATATGCTTCCTTTTTGCTCTTTAGACCTCAAATTATTTGTTAACATGGATGAATGGAGTGGATAGAATAAATAAATAATAGTGGACCCCATAGAGTTTACTCTGGTAAGGGTAATGAGTAACTCACCTAAATGTAGTAGAGAAGGGTTTCCTTAAAACATTCATAATCATATATTGGGCCTGCCTAAATGTGATTCACATATCCAACCCACTTATTATGTGTGTCCCACTTGGATGAGGGATCAGACCAAGTTTCAACCTGTTCACTCCCCAAGTATAGGGTTGTGATGTAGTAATAAACTCGGTAAGATCGAGGTCGAATCCCACGAGGACTGGTTGTCACAATTCAAATCTATGATTCTTCTTAACTAATCCAATGAATAATGAACTAAACTACTAAGCACAATTTTAGGAAAAACAATTAAGAATAGGGAAGAAAATTCGATCAGAGAGAAAGCACTAGGACTTTCGAATCCACCCCTAACTATCCTAACCCTTGTTTTGTTTGTTGATTCACCTTGATCTAAATTGATACCACTTAAATAGAGAAAGCACAATCTGTGTCCTTAATCGGGCATCTGGTGTCTAATTCCTTTAAGCAATGCCATGAATAACAAATCCCATGTCCTTGGTCGGGTACATGGAATGTACATTCATTAAAGCATCCTGTTTCTTCCTCTATAGGAAACACATTTCTTGATCAGACACAAGCACCTGTAATAAGCATCCAAACAACATTCATCTATATACTTTGATCAAGTTCATAGATGGAGAAGTATGGAATTTAAACCCATAAAGCCCACTTAGAGAAAAAAAACAAATTAATTAAAATTCAAAGTAAATCAACCAATACAAGAGCTGATCAAATTAGGGGCTTCATCTCAGCCCTAGCTGAGAGATTAGTTACCCATAAAATCCATAAAAAATATTAAATAAAATTCATAAATTAAAACTCCAAACCGAACAATCTCTCTCTCTTTCTCCTTCTCTTTCTTCTCTCCATAGCTCTGGATCTCCAATTCTCTGGTCCAATGCCTCTCCCACGTCCAAAACTTCCCTTTTATAGCTGTTTGGATGGTGGAATCGGTGGCAGAGTCGTAGACGGACTCGAAGTGCAATTTTTCGCAGCCGTGATCGGTGGGCCCCACAGAGGTATTTTCTGGAAAATCCACCCCGTCCATTGGATTCAGGATGAAATTTCAGTCAAGAATGAGTGGTTTTGAAGGTCCATTGGTGTGGCCCACAGAAGAAATCTCAAAAAGATCAGTTTGAACGTCGTGGGTAACCCTTTTGTGGCCTCTGTATCACGCACGTGTGTACGCATGGGAGTGAACTATCAGCATGGTTTTGTAGTATTCATGGCCCTCTACAAGATGGACGGATCAGATCTTCCGGAAGGGACACGTGTGGGGCCCACAAATCGCCGCAAAAACGAGAAAGCGCCGTCCGTTACGCGGACGCGAATCCCCTTCCGCTGACAATGGTGGGGCCCATTCCGTTGATTAAACGGAAAATCCACTCCGTCCATTGTGTGGAGGAGGAAAAACCGGTTGGGAATGCAAATTTCTGCCTTTTGTTGATGAGGCCCACACGTTATCTCTCTCTTCCATTCAAGATGCTTTTGAACAGTTAGATTTCCATAGGCGCGATCTTTGAAACTTCAGTCACCTACACCTTGGTAACATCGCCCTTAGACAGAGAATGGACGGTTTGGATTGTCGATATAGACAACAGGTGGACCCCACTACCGACGACCGCGATCGGTTCTCGCGGACACTGTTGCGTCTTCCGGATTTTGAAGACGGGCGCGGGTCAGCGCCCGCGCTGACCGTCCGGGCGATCCGGTGTGGCGCCAGCGTACGTGCACTGTGTACACGCGTGCCCTGTAAGTGGGTCCCACCGTGATGTTTTGAGAAATCTGCTCCGTCCTTCCACTTCCTCATCTTATTTCCACCGTCAGGACCAAAGTTGAGGCATATCCTATTATCAGGTGGGCCTGAAATCAGTGATTCATGGGCTGATTTGTCAGTTGGAGCACTTCCCGAGATCAACAATCGCTGAAATTTAATATGTACGGTTAATTCACGGCCCCCATCACATGTATGAATTTTTGAACTGATCGGATAGCGGGAAACATGTGATCTAGCATTCTGGACCCCTTTTGGGCCCCTTTGGCTTGCTTTCCTCCGATCCCAGGCGTGTAAAATCGTCACCATTGGTTCTCTGGAGTCCATCCCGTGCTCTGGTGACTTCGGAACATGAAATCTATGGTTTTAACATCAAATTCCAATTAACACTCCTGATTTCATCCTGTAATAAAAACACGATTAAAATACTCCATTAAACCTTATCATGTACGTAAAATTAGGCAATTACTGGGGTCTGATATGCAATATTTGACACTCATCACAACCCCCAACCAGCATTTTGCTAGTCCCGAGCAAAACATGCGAAAAATAATTTCAAAAATAAAGACAATTCCTGTAAACTCAAGTGACTTGTGAACAGATAGTTGTGATGTGAAAATTCTAAGATTCATGATCGGTGTGTGGAATTTTTCTCTTGGAATCAAGTTTACAGCAAACTTCATAATCAAGTTCAAAATATTAATCCATGAATTAGAATAATTCTAAACATTGAGTTCCACGAGTGTAAAGTATAATCTCGACTTACAATCGGTAAGAGATCCAATTGTCAATTTCGTGATAATTCGTGACAATCAAAACTTGAAACCAACACTTATCTCACAGATTAACTTTTCGTGTTACCATCTTTTGATTTTCTTCTGACGATACTTATGCATAACCGAGGGGAATCAAATTCTCACCTATAGGGAGCAAACCTATGGCGAAAACTTGTCGCCTAACACTTTTTTTTTTTTTTTTTTCATATGTCAACTATGGAGAATCAAATCCACACCTATAGGGAGCAAACCTATGGTGAAGATTATGTGACTAACTCTTTCAATTCTTCTTTATAAACTGACGTTAACAAATTTCTCAGGCTGGTTCCTTTCATGCCTAATGATTACCAAGTTACCATTTAATATCGAATCCGAAAACTTAATGTGCAAGTGAGATCGATATGGGAAATCATGGCTCAATCAATGTTTACACCTTCTAATCATGGATTAACAATTCAAAATTGACTGTGAAATCAAGCAGATGGCCAAATCCAAGAGTCATAAGTTACCCATCACGTATCTTATAATGTTAAAATCACAACTATCCTTCAAAATCACTTTGAATTCAATAGAAATTCCAGAAAAAATTTTAAAATTTTCACAAATTTTGCTCAAGACCAAGAAAATGGAGATTAGGTAACCTAATCTCCCACCCCCAACTTAAAAGCTACATTGTCCTCAATGTAAAAGAAATAAGCATGCAATGCATATGGGACAACGAAAATAAAAGAGGAATGAGAGAAAGATAGTACCTGGACGGGGAATTAAGAAGCTTTCTCAAAAAAAAATAAAAAAATCTCATCGTAAAACCGGTTAGCACAAGAGAGAAATCAACAGAAACAAAAATAACAAAAAGAAAAACAAAGAAAATCCTACCTATACCACTTTCGCAGGTGCTCTCGATTGCATTTAACGTATGCAACAAGCCTTTAAACCCCTAGGTTACCCCTAGTGGACGAGTTGTAGTCTCGTGAGGGTTTGCAGTAATGTTACCCACAAACATTGATGGAACTCACTTGATTAACCGATCCCAGACAAGTGATGTGAGTTCCCATAAGCGGTGCTATCTGCAAGGAGGTAACTGACACTGTCGTCAAAGAATTTAAGAACTTCTGCTCGCACGACTTCTTCCATATGAGGATCACGCTTCCTTTGTATTTCACGCGACATTTCCACGGCATGATCCATGCATATCGTGGGGCATACTCCCTGTATTTCCACTATCTTCCTTTCAATTGCTGCCTTATATGTTCTAAGAAAATTAAGCAGCCTGCTTGCCTTTGTCTTCTCAAAGTTCGAAACTGTGCTGTCAGGAGGTGTCTCAGAGGGATGAAGAGGTTCCACTTTCGCTCTCCATTTTTCAGTCTCCAAGATAGGAGTAGAGTCGAGCAGTGCATTGACTTCATGAATGGGACTATCGATGTCAAAGTCCATGCCAGCTTGTGCTAGCAAGTCTCAAGTGGATCTTGAAAGATGTACGGAAGGAGTCTGCCGCAAAGGCTCTCGATCATGTCCACTTCAAATATGTCATCCAAATCTGCATGGATTGTTGTCTGCATTAAAAACATTGAGTTTAATATTCATGTTACCAAAGGACAATTTCATAACTCCATTCCTGCAATTGATAATAGCATTAGATGTGGCCAAAAATGGACGACCCAAGATGATTGGGATCTGACTGTGAAGATTCTGACAGGTGAGTATCTATGACTATGAAATCCACCTGGAAAATAAAATTTATCAACCTTGAATTAACACATCTTCAATAACACCCCGGGGCACTTTGACAGATCTATCAGCCAGTTGTAATGTTACCTTAGTCGGTTTCAACTCACCAAGTCCTAACTGCTCATAAACCGAATAAGGTAACAAATTGACGCTCCCCCCTAAATCAAGTAATGCCTTCCCGATCTTATGATCTCCTATGCCGCATGAAATGAAATGGTGGGAGCTCCTGGATCCCTAAATTTAGGAGGAGTGTTATGTTGAATCATGGAGCTGAGCTGCTCTGCAATGAAGACCTTCTTATGAACATTTTGCTTACGCTTTTGAGTGCATAAATCTTTCAGAAACTTAGCGTAAGCAGGGACTTGTTTAATAGCGTCAAGCAACGGGATGTTGACTTGCACTTTTTGAAACACATCCAAGATTTCATCAAAATTATTTCTTTTCTTTATTGGTGCCAGACATTCAGGAAAAGGTGCTTTGGGCACGTACGGTGGCACATTAGTGACTCTTGGAGAGTCAGAGGGCTCTTGGACTTTGGATGCATTGGTGTGTCCCTCTGCTTCATCTTGATCTTCTGTTTTAGAATTTGAATCATCCCCAGGCATCTCTATTCCGTTATCAATCTGCTTGCCTGACCTAAGGGTAATGATTGATTTGGCTTGCTCATGATATTGCCTTTGGTTGGAATTAGAGCCAATCTCATACTGTCCCTTTGGGTTAGCCTCAGGTTGGCTAGGGAACTTGCCCTTCTCTCTCTCATTCAATGTGGCAGCTAGTTGACCCATTTGTATTTCCAGCTTAGCAATGGATTGTGCATTTGCATGTAAGCTTTGCTGGTTGGCCAGTAAGGTTTGTTGGGTATCTTTTTGGAATTGGAGAGAACTCTGCATGAAAAGATGAAGTGTATCCTCAAGGGATGGGTTCCTTGATTGTGTAGGCAGTTGATATTGTGGAATTTGTTGACTGCCAACTTGGAGGTGCGGTTGCATGGGAGGATTTCCAGATGGTCCTCCTTGATATGGTCCCTTTGCCCAAGAAAAATTTGGATGCCTAGCCCACCCTGGGTTGTATGTGTTCGAGTAAGGATCATTCCCAGGTTTTGAAAAGTGTTCATAGCATGAACTTGTTTAGAGAGAAGTTACTGGGATCTTTGCCCCGGATGGACAAGGCTGGCGGGACTAGAACATGTGGCACATGCCTCCACTTGAGCTGTTTGTGGAGGTCCATTATTTAATACCGAGCATCAACTTTCTTTGTCAGGTTATCAAGTTTGGCGCACAACTACGCACGACTCCTATCTCATATATACCACCTCTCTTTTGTGGTTGGGAACTTCTTTCACCTCTATCTGAATAGTCCCATTGCTGGGAGTTTTCACACAAGGTTTCAAAGAATTTCCATGCTTCGGTATCGCTTTTGGTCATGAAGGACCCTCCACTGGTGGCATCAACCATGCGACGGTTCTGGGGTGTCAGACCGTCATAAAAGTATTGCACTTGTTGCCACTTCTCAAAACTGTGGTGTGGACATTTAAGAAGCAAGTCCTTCCATCTTTCCCAACATTCATGAAAGTGTTCTCCCTCTTTTTGTGTGAAATTAGTGATTTATCTACGGAGAGCATTAGTTTTGTGAACAGGGAAGAACTTGTTTAAGAACTTCTTAGACAGTTGGTCCCATGTAGTGATAGTTCCAACTTCTAGAGAATTCAACCATGCTTTCGCCTTATCCTTCAAAGAAAAAGGAAACAGACGTAGGCGGATTGAATCGTCTGAGAAGTTTTGGAACTTAAAAGTGGAGCAAATGTCTAAGAATTCTTTCACATGATGATATGGGTCCTCCTTGTCCAATCCATAAAAGGATGGCAGCAATTGTATGACTGCAGGTTTAAGTTCAAAGTGTGCTGCCGTAGTGGTTGGCAACACTATGCATGAAGGCGCATTAAATTGGACAGGAGCTGAATAATCTTTGAGAGCCTTAACTTCGGTCTCAGTCGCCATTTCAACAGAATTATTTCTCAATCTTTCACGCAGTGTTCTTTCTATTTCAGGATCAAACGGTGCTAGTTCTTTATCTAGAGATCTACGTCCTAGCATAAACTAAGTAACAACCTAAGAGAAAGAAAACTAGAACTAGAAATTATGCTATTAAAAAAAAAACAAGTTAAAACTATGTAAGTGAGAATGGGAAGAAGGAACCCGAAAAAGGAGATGATTGGTGTTAAGAGGCTTCTCCTCACTTAGTAGCTTTCTTCCTCAATTCCTGTAAACAAAAAAAAAAACAAATTTAGGTTTCCTAAAATAATGATAGAAAAATCCTAAGCAACGGTTAATTTCTAAAAATAAAATAAAATAAAATTAAAACTTTAACCTAAGTTAGTAAAATCCTAAGCTATGAATTATGATAAGAGAGAATCCTAAATTCAATTTGGAACGAAAACAGTCCCAAGCAGCACGCGCCAAAAACTTGTTCACTCCCCAAGTATAGGGTTGTGATGTAGTAATAAACTCGGTAAGATCGAGGTCGAATCCCACGAGGACTGGTTGTCACAATTCAAATCTATGATTCTTCTTAACTAATCCAATGAATAATGAACTAAACTACTAAGCACAATTTTAGGAAAAACAATTAAGAATAGGGAAGAAAATTCGATCAGAGAGAAAGCACTAGGACTTTCGAATCCACCCCTAACTATCCTAACCCTTGTTTTGTTTGTTGATTCACCTTGATCTAAATTGATACCACTTAAATAGAGAAAGCACAATCTGTGTCCTTAATCGGGCATCTGGTGTCTAAATTCCTTTAAGCAATGCCATGAATAACAAATCCCATGTCCTTGGTCGGGTACATGGAATGTACATTCATTAAAGCATCCTGTTTCTTCCTCTATAGGAAACCTGTTCTTGATCAGACACAAGCACCTGTAATAAGCATCCAAACAACATTCATCTATATACTTTGATCAAGTTCATAGATGGAGAAGTATGGAATTTAAACCCATAAAGCCCACTTAGAGAAAAAAAACAAATTAATTAAAATTCAAAGTAAATCAACCAATACAAGAGCTGATCAAATTAGGGGCTTCATCTCAGCCCTAGCTGAGAGATTAGTTACCCATAAAATCCATAAAAAATATTAAATAAAATTCATAAATTAAAACTCCAAACCGAACAATCTCTCTCTCTTTCTCCTTCTCTTTCTTCTCTCCCTGGCTCTGGATCTCCAATTCTCTGGGTCTGAATGCCTCTCCCACGTCCAAAACTTCCCTTTTATAGCTGCTGGATGGCTGGAATCGGTGGCAGTCGTGAAGCGGACTCGAAGTGCAATTTTTCGCAGCCGTGATCGGTGGGCCCCACAGAGGTATTTTCTGGAAAATCCACCCCGTCCATTGGATTCAGGATGAAATTTCAGTCAAGAATGAGTGGTTTTGAAGGTCCATTGGTGTGGCCCACAGAAGAAATCTCAAAAAGATCAGATTTGAACGTCGCCGGGTAACCCTTTTGTGGCCTCTGTACCGCACACGTGTGTACGCATGGGAGTGAACTATCAGCATGGTTTTGTAGTATTCATAGCCCTCTACAAGATGGACGGATCAGATCGACCGGAAGGGACACGTGTGGGGCCCACAAATCGCCGCAAAAACAGACAGCGCCGTCCGTTACGCGGACGCGAATCCCCTTCCGCTGACAATGGTGGGGCCCATTCCGTTGATTAAACGGAAAATCCACTCCGTCCATTGTGTGGAGGAGGAAAAACCGGTTGGGAATGCAAATTTCTGCCTTTTGTTGATGAGGCCCACACGTTATCTCTCTCTTCCGTTCAAGATGCTTTTGAACAGTTAGATTTCCATAGGCGCGATCTTTGAAACTTCAGTCACCTACACCTTGGTAACATCGCCCTTAGACAGAGAATGGACGGTTTGGATTGTCGATATAGACAACAGGTGGACCCCACTACCGACGACCGCGATCGGTTCTCGCGGACACTGTTGCGTCTTCCGGATTTTGAAGACGGGCGCGGGTCAGCGCCCGCGCTGACCGTCCGGGCGATCCGGTGTGGCGCCAGCGTACGTGCACTGTGTACACGCGTGCCCTGTAAGTGGGTCCCACCGTGATGTTTTGAGAAATCTGCTCCGTCCTTCCACTTCCTCATCTTATTTCCACCGTCAGGACCAAAGTTGAGGCATATCCTATTATCAGGTGGGCCTGAAATCAGTGATTCATGGGCTGATTTGTCAGTTGGAGCACTTCCCGAGATCAACAATCGCTGAAATTTAATATGTACGGTTAATTCACGGCCCCCATCACATGTATGAATTTTTGAACTGATCGGATAGCGGGAAACATGTGATCTAGCATTCTGGACCCCTTTTGGGCCCCTTTGGCTTGCTTTCCTCCGATCCCAGGCGTGTAAAATCGTCACCATTGGTTCTCTGGAGTCCATCCCGTGCTCTGGTGACTTCGGAACATGAAATCTATGGTTTTAACATCAAATTCCAATTAACACTCCTGATTTCATCCTGTAATAAAAACACGATTAAAATACTCCATTAAACCTTATCATGTACGTAAAATTAGGCAATTACTGGGGTCTGATATGCAATATTTGACACTCATCACAACCCCATCCATGTCTGTATTAACTTATAAACAGATCGGATCTTAAATAAACATTGCGATGAGCCCTAAGAAGGTTTCAATAGTGGGTGTCACTATCCCACTCTTTTCTATGGTGGGTCCACTTGAACTTTCGATCTACCCCGTCAATCAAATGCACCATTCCATGGTGGGCCACGAGCTTAAAAATAAAGTCAATCCATGACTTGGGTGGGCCACACCACATACTATAGTTGAGAGGTTTACCCTCCCATTAAAACATTCATAATCATTTATTGGGCCCACCTAGATGTGGTTCATAGATCCAGCCCATTCATTATGTGTGTCCCACTTGGATGAGAAGTTAGCCCAAGTTTCATACACGACCAAAACTCATGTGGGCCCCACCAATTAAATGCTTTTATATGCTTTAGGGATGTCTTCACATAGTTTTAGATGCTATGGCGCACCTGAGTTTTGTATATGACTGATTTTTGGACTTAAAGGGGACACATCAAATGCATGGTGTTGATGTTCTGCACACATCATGGTGGGGCGCACACAGATTAACCTCATGGGAAGTTCCCATGAGGTGACCTTATAGTACCATTTCACTATTTAGCTAACTCCTTCATGGGTGTTACTCTAACCGTATAGGGCCCACCTTGATATATTTTATATATATCGACATCGTCCATATATTTTTCCATCATATTTTAGGATGTGATTTCAAATCACAAGAACTCAATAATCTCAGGTGGGCCATACCAATTAAAACAATGATGAATAACTATTAAAAACCTTTTGAAGGCCACAAAAGTTTGGATCAATTTGATCTTTGTAATTTACCTTCATCTACACCCAGATCCATAGCTCAACTGGCAGACTGAGTGGAGATACCTCATTTCAACACTTGAGGTATTGGTATCGATCCCTAGTGGGGGTGGCTAACATGGAGTGCGTGTACTGACATGTGTGTACTAACCAGCTAACTACAAGAAAAAAAAAGAGAAAAAAAAAGTTTACCTTTATCTAGATCTTCTTTACATTATCAACAGGTTGGATTGCACATAAACATTACTAAAACCTTACGATGGGCTCTTCATAATTTTTAATGGTGAGGTACTATATTATCATTCTTTCGAGTGGTGTGGTCCACTTAAGATTTAAATCTACACAATTTTTTATACCCGGCCCAAAAATGGGTTGGAGAAACATAGGGGCGGCAAGGATATACAACACATCATCAAAATCTCACTTTTGTTATCTAACTTTTCAATTTTTCTTGTCAAAATATAAAATCTAGTTTTCTTTATATATATACATTACAATTTATCAATTTTTTCACAATTTTGTTTAATTTCTTAAATTTTCTTTTAAAAATATCATTTTTTAAAATCTCACTTTTGTTATATAACTTTTCAATTTTTCTTATCAAAATACAAAATCTAGTTTTCTTTTTTAAAAAATATATTTTTTTACAATTCGTCAATTTTTTTTTCACAATTTTGTTTAATTTTTTAATTTTTTTTTCAAAATATCATTTTTAATCTCGCTTTTGTTATCTAACTTTTCAATTTTTCTTGTCCAAAATGCAAAATCTAGTTTTCTTTATATATATATATATATATATATATATATATATATATTTACAATTTGTCAAATTTTCACAATTTTTTTTTAAATTTTTTAAATTTTCTTTTTCAAAATATCATTTTTTTAATCTCACTTTTGTTATATAACTTTTCAATTTTTCTTGTCAAAATACAAAATCTAGTTTTCTTTTTTTAAAAATATATTTTTTTACAATTTGTCAATTTTTTCACAATTTTGTTTAATTTTTTAAATTTTCTTTTTCAAAATATCATTTTTTTATCGATTTTTTTTTTCAAAATTATCAACAGTTTTTTTTTTTTTTCAAAATTTAAAATTTTTGTAAACATTGTTAATTATTTTTCTAAGCTTCTCAATTATTTTTTTCGAAATTCATAATTTTTTTAAGCTTCTTAATTTTTGACCTGAGCATTAGAGATGGTTTTTGACAATCTCTAATAGAGACAGTCTTTGACAGTCTCTAATAGAGACGGTCTTTGACATGGCTATAAGACGGTTAATGACCGTCTTTAATAGAGACAGTCTGACAGTCTCAGATTACTAGTAAAAGACGGCCAATGACCGTCTTAGATGACTGCATATAAGACGGTTAAAGATCGTCTCTAATGCGGATGGTCTTTGACCGTCTCAAATGATCGCATATAGACAGTCGAAGATCGTCTTAAATGATTTGTGGACGTTCAACATTTTAAGACAATATTAGGGACGGTCAAGAGCCGTCTAAAATTTTAAAGACGGTTTACGGCCATCTCTAAACCGTCTCTAAACCAAAGAATTTTAGAGACGGTCCACAACCGTCTCAAAATTCGTCCTTTTTTTTTCCATTTTTTACGTAGTGTATGTTATTCATTATGCAAGTAAGATGCTAAATTCGGCCCAAGTGAATTACTTTACTGCAGAAAAAGAACTCTTAGTCATAGTATTCGCTTTGGACAAATTTAGATCTTACTTGATCGGATCTAAGATCATTATCTACATTGATCATGCGGCGCTCAAGTATCTTCTTTTAAAGAATGATGCTAAGCCCCGCTTGATAAGATGGATCCTCCTATTCCAAGACTTTGATTTGGAAATAAAAGATAAAAAGGGAGTAGAAAACGTAGTGGCTGACCACCTTTTAAGACTTGACTTATCTGATTCCCTTGAGAGGGCACACATAAACGACATGTTCCTTGACGAGCAATTATTTAAAGTCTCCCACTCACCTTGGTTCACTGATATTGCTAATTATCTTGCCATATATTTCACATTGACATATTGGACGGCGTAAGATAAGAAGAAATTTTTCGCTGAGGTGGGCAAATTCTTCTAGGATGATCCTTATTTATTTAAATATTGCCCAGATCATATTTTAAGGAGATGTGTGTCAGACAATGAACACTAGAGTGTCATCTCCTTCTGTCATTCTCAGGCCTGTGGCGGTCACTTCTTTGCTAAAAAGACTACAGCCAAATTTCTGTAGTGTGGCTTTTATTGGCCCACTATGTTCAAGGATACTCATGAGTTTTGCAAAGCTTGTGAGAATTGTCAGAAGTTGGGAGCATTGTCCCATAGAAATATGATGCCTTTAAACCTCATTTTGATCATTGAAGCATTTGATTATTGGGGCATCGATTTCATAGGACCATTCGCCCAATCTCATGAAAATTTATACATTTTATTAGCCGTAGACTATGTCACTAAATAGGTCGAAGCGATCCCATGCCGGAATAATGACCATCAGACAGTCATTAAATTCTTAAAAGAAAACATCATTTCTCGGTTCGGAATGCCTCAAGCTAGCATTAGTGATAGAGGTTCACATTTTTGTAATAGACCATTTGCAAGCTTAATGAAGAAATATGGCTTCTCTCAAAAGGTGAGCACTCCATACCACCCACAGACAAGTAGGCAAGCTGAGATTTTTAATAGGGAGATCAAACACATCCTGAAAAAGACGGTTAACCCTGACTGTAAAGATTGGTCAATCTCTTGACTGATGCTTTATGGGCTTACCGTACAGCCTTTAAAACTCCTATTGGAATGTATCCCTTTAGACTCATCTATGGGAAAGCTACCACTTACCTGTGGAACTGGAACATAGAGCGTATTGGGTTATAAAGAATTTGAACTTTGACTTGGACAACGCTGGCTTGTTGCGCAAGCTACAATTGAACGAACTAGAGGAGATCCAGAATGACGCATACGAGAACTCGAGAACTTACAAGGACAGGATGAAGGTGTTCTATGATAAGAACATCCTCCGAAAATCTTTCTTGCCCAACCAGAAAGTCATTTTGTATAATTCTCGGTTACATCTTTTTTTCGGGAAAGCTCCAATCTCGTTAGACCGACCCTTTCACTATTACTAATGTATATCCTCATGGGGCTGTCGAGATAAAGAATGTAGACAATGGCAATGAATTCAAAGTAAATGGACATCGATTAAAGCCATTTGTTGAGAAATTCGATTCAGAGGACATGTCCATACCTTTGAGTGATCCTGTTTACTAGGATTGATCTCCTAGTCTGATGGAGGTATAGATAGATTTATCACTTTCTTAGGACTAGGGTTGTTTGCTTCCACTGTTTTAGGATAGTTTGTTTATACTCTATTAAGTTTTGTTGTGTGCTAACCCATTTTTATGCTGAGATCCGTGGAAAAGCTTCACATTTCCTTCCTTCAGGTACTATCTTTCCATCACCATTCCCTCTCTTTTCATTGCCTCATTTACATTACTTGTATATCTCTTATACATTGAGGACAATGTATATTTTTGTGGGGGTGTGAGGATTAGGTAAACCTAATCAGTGTTTTTCTCAGTTTTGAACAAATTTTTTGGAAAATTTTCAATATTTTGAGTTGAACTCTGTTTGGAAGGCAATAAATTGTGTAATTAAGAATGCTTTGAATATGATGAGAAGTGCGATTGGATTTTATATTGTTGGAGCTTGATCATCTAAGTAAAATATCACTCATAGTTCTTACATTCGAATTGATTAAGAAAAAGCTTAAATATCATGTTAATCCAAACCACAAGACACATTCAATTTGCTTTCTTAGAGTATGCTTGAGTTTCTAATAGTTAGTATGTGGATCATTGTTAGATATCGAGAATTTAGTTTGGAGAATTCTGTCCACCTTAAGAGATGAAAACCAGTTAAAAAATAGGAGATCGACAAATAGGTCATAAAGAATAAAGAATGACAACATCTTTAAGGGGAATGAAAAATGTCTTTGAAAATGATGTAATGTCTAAAAAGAGGAATAAATAATGGTGACCGTCGATATAAAATCAAAAATTGGAAAAAGAATGAAAAAGAGGATAGGTTTAGAATCAGTACTTGAGTTTTCAATTAATCTTCATATGATGAACATGACTAACATTATGAAACAAAAGTAGTCTTCTGAAAAGTACATTGATTTTCATCAAGCACATTGGAAAACTTGATATTTGAACTTCCATTCTGATTTAATTGATAAAGAACTTACTTGATTAATTGCATAGTTGATTTGGCTCTAAGTTTTCAAGATCCCATTATCTCAGTTAATTCTACTCATTCATGCTTGATTGCTAAAAAGATTGTTTTCTATTTTTTTTTAAAGATTGTTTTCGAATTTTTTTTTAAAGAGGATTTTAAACTTCAGATTGAAGATTATTTATCACGTATTTTTGCTCGGGACTAGCAAAATGCTGGTTGGGAGTTGTGTTGAGGGTCAAATATTGCATATTATCCCCCATTTATATCTTGGTTATATGAACATGATAATGCCTAATGGTATATTTTGTACATGTTTGTGTTACAAGGTAAATCTTAGAGCTTGGATTGAAAAGAATGCTAAAAGCATAGATTTAATACTCAAGAATCATTTAGCAAAGAATGGATCTTTGGAGACCAAGATTGAAGATTTCAAGACCCCAAGATTCAAGAAAATCAAGTGGAAAAGGAAGTGCAGAAATTGGTGTAGAAATTAGTGCAAAAATTTATAGGATTTGAGCTTAAGATGTCATCGAAGGTCTTAGATGACATCGAAGAATTACAGAAAAATTGAGTTTGGTTGTGTAACGACCCTAGTTTTGGTAGCTAGTGGTATATGTTCGTACATACAAACAACCTTCATAGGAAAATAATGAATGCTTAGAATCACCATAAATGATATTATAATTGTCCATAATCCTATTTGAAGCACTGAATCTCGAGGACGAGGTTTTCTTTAAAGGGGGTAGATTGTAACACCCCATACTTTCTAGTACTCGGGTGTTACCTTGTAACCTAACTTAGTTAAAGTACAAACTTAGCCTATTTGAACATCTACCTTAATTATAGCCTAAACTGACCATTAAGAGTAATCTTCATACAAAGATTACACCATCTGATCGTTAATTTGGGAGATCCACCGTAGATCTTCATCTCAGCAATTACAAGTCTTGTGAGTCACTCAAATAGGAAATTTTAAGGTTAATAACATAGGTTATTTGTATCATCACATTCAACCATCAACCCGAAATAAAATAAAATAAAATAAGTGTAATAAATAAATAAATAGATAAATTAGTTTGAAAAAGCCTATAATACAACTCCTAAAGACATAACCATCATATTTGAACATAAATATTCAATGATTAAAAATATAATAATAATAATAAATTTAATAATAATAATAATAACGTTATTAAACAAAAATATTTAAAATTATAAATGCATATTAGACCATCTTATCAATAATTCAACCATTGATTTCCAACTGAGGGGCCCTTGGGACCATTTTAACCATTGACGTTCAATCTTAGAATGATCCGATCATCAGATTGATAGAAATCATTAGTCAAATCGTAAAAATAAAATAAAATGACCCACCTGAGATTTGGATCTACCTCATCTACCGCCAGGCGACGTAATGAGATCCGTAGCATGGGGGGATCGGTGTGGATTCAGGGAAACTTCACTATGGACCCCACATTTACATTGAGTGTACACCCACTGTCTACCCAACTTGGTCAAACAAGTTTTGACCAAAAACCTAATTGCAAGAGGAAGTTTCCTCCTGATTTTTTCGCCACCCGCTATTTAAACAGACAACGTCTGTTTGGGATCATTGTGGGCCACCATCATGGACTCTTGGCCAGATCCAAACTAACCATCGTGCTCCAGATGTGTGGCAAATCAAAACCCTGTAAATTGCACATGTGAGAGCATGTGTATGAGAACATAGAGGTGCGCTCGGTTTAATCAAGCGTCGTGCATCCGTTCGATCAGGTGGACCCCTGTTGAGATCGGATGGATGATCTGAATCATTTATCTTAGAGAGCACATGAGACTGAACAAAACCATACATATCTTGCACATTGCTACGCATGTGCATGCGTGTGAAATCATAGATTAGCTGGCACAATCATAATTGTTTAAAAACTTTTAAAAAAGCCCATCTAAATCAATCCAGATCGTCCGGGTGGAGATATTTTATATACGGAAATTCCAAAAACCCTAGTTCCCAGGAGAGAAACCGCATTTACGATATTCCTTCCCATTTTTCCAAAATCGAGCCGTCTTCCTCCCAAGCTCGAACCCACCATTCAAATGGCATCCAAGCTTCGTTCCTGCAGCCCTCTAAGCTTCTTAGGTCCCTACGGATGGACTGAAAGAGTCAGATTGATGAATGAGACAGTGATAGTGAAGACGCCATTAATGGCTGCCTTCTTCCCCACCAATCTTCTTCGTCGGTTCAAGCATTTCGAGCTGTACAGTGAAGTCTGAGTCCAGACTCCTTTGGCTACGAGGAGAGTGAAATAGGAGGAGGGAAGTAGAAGGAGAAAGATAGGAGAAGAAGGAAAGAAAGAAAAATGAGAGTGAGAGGGTGGGTGCGTGGTCGCACCAGCTCGAACCGAACTGAGCCCCTGTAAGCTCGGGCCGAGTCCCGGGTTTTTGCCAGGTCTGTCCAACCAGGTTAGAACAGTGAGAAGGAGAGAGTGAGTGAAGCAAAAAGAAGAAGAAGAAGAAAAAGAAAAAGAAGAGAAGGAAGGATGGAGTCGGGTGGCTGATGCCGAGTTGACTCGGCTGAAACTCGCTGAGTCGAGTTGCACAAGTCGGGTCTGGTCTTGTTGAGTCTAGCAAGTTTTTTGGGAATCGCATGTTGAAAAGAAAAAAAAAACAAAAGGAGAGAAAAAGGAAGGAGATTAATAGAGAAGGAGGAGAAAAACAGTAATAGGGAGTCACAATCCAGGTGACTCGGTTCGAGCTTGGAGTGCCGCTGAGTCGACTCAGTTGTTCTACCCGAGTCTGGGCCATTTTTCTTCATGTCCAGATCTGGACAATTTAGAGGAAGGAAGAAAGAAAGAAAGGGGAAAGAAGAAGAAGATGATGGAAATAATAAAAAGAGAGAGAGAGTTAGGTTGGGCATTTCATTCCAAGTCGGCTCTACTGAGTCGGGCTGACTCAAGCAGACTTTGTAGCCCAAACGCCCACCTCTGAATGTGACTAATTGAGAAGATAAAGGAAGAAGAGGGACACCATCGCTGAGCTAAGCTATTGAGTCAACTAATGTGAGTTAACTTGCCTTCCCCAAATTTGATTTTTAATTTACCATTGATTGTCATTTCTATAATGATTGTTAAATGATTTGCCATTAGTGATCTATTCATGATAATATTAATTATAATGAATAAAATTTTAAATGCTAAGTATTAGTATTTTATTCATCATTCTAAAATATCATCATTATAATGATTATCATTAGCATGTTAATTAATATTAATTATATTATTATGTTAATAATTACTTTGTAGATACTCACATTATTAACTTTTTCCTTAATTATATATCAATTATAGTACAAATCCTAAAATCTAGGCATAGACCAAAACCCTAGAATAAAACCTTAAACTTAAGTAATCCAAAATCTATGTTATGATCTTAACCATAGATAAGGTGTAAACTTAGATCTAACTGTACCATTCGATAATTCATGATAGGATTGTAAGACCCGTATCCTTGACCGTACCGTTACATAGACTTCCGCAGTCTTTCTAGTCAAATTCCGGCAACCTTTGACCCTTAACCGGTGTTGCGCGCGACCCTGATTCACATGCCGTCAACCCGTGTCGACTCAAACCGAGACTTGTACCAATGCGACCGCACCGTCGCCGCGGTTCCGATGCCGTGACTCGCGCGCCGAGGCGATACCCTGGCCAGGAGATGTGGGCCAGCGTTAGGTGCGAGGAAAACGCCACGCTTTGCGAAACCTAAGAGAATCTCAACAAGATGTCACATAATCACCCATCAATCAACCTCATCATGTCAAGTACACATCAACTTTTCACCTTTCCCAAGCAAGCCCTAAAGTCAAAAAGTTCTTACACAAGCATGCTTCTTTTACACATATGGCCAACAAAGTCAAAAAGGTGCTCTTACACACCCATCACCACCACATCCATCACACCACATCTATCACCCATCTCTCTCTTTACAAACCTCTCTCTCCTTCATTTTCAAGACACTTTCCCAAGCAAGAGCTCTTCACACGTCCAAGCCTCTCCAACTCTCCCAAGCAACAAGTGTGGCCCACCTTTCCCACCCTCTCATCTCCCATCTCAACCACCCAAATCTCATCTCCACCGTTGGAATCGAAGCTAAGGAGCTAAGGGACCCATAGGAGCAAGAAGATCAAGTGGTGGGTGCTTTAATAGAGTAGTTTTCATTTCTTTTAAGATGGGCCAAGTGAGGCCAACCGATCAATGGTTTGGATCTCACTTGGGACCCTAAAATGTGGCCGATGGCCCACTTTGATCATCATGATATTTATTTTCTTGTATACCTAGGGTCATCTAGACCGTCTACTTTAGTGGAGAAGGGATCCCCACCATTGGATTTTGGATTTAACGGGCCCATGTGTAGCGGGACCCACCTTGATGTATGTTGAATGCAAGAGGGGCCCATAGTGGCGGGGTCCCTCCGATATTGCCCATGTCTCTCTCTCTCTCTCTCTCTCTCTCTCTCTTTCTATGATTGTAGCCCTCCTAACATGTATGTTATCATCCATGCCATTTTCGGTGGACCCCATCCATGTGGGACACACCATGATGTTTTTGTACCATCCCAACCATCTATTGGGGCCCACCTTTAGATGGCTAATAATGAGAGTGGCCGTCAGTGAAATGTGAACTGATGTGGGCCCACTCAGCCCCTTGCTCAAGTAGTAGACCGAGTGAAGATACCTCGTTGCAATGCTGGCCCACGCCCAGCTGACTGAGTGAAGGATACCTTATTTCACACCAGAGGTCTTAGCACCGATCCTATGGAGGTGGCTACAGCAGAGGATAAGAAAAAGAAAAAAAAATAAAGAGAAGGGTTTTTGGTGGGCCACTTATGCAGGCCCCACCTTGATATATATTCAATCCACGCCGTCCATCTTATTCTTTGCCTCATTTTAGGCGTTGAGCCGAAAAATGAGGTAAATCCGATAATCAGGCGGGCCATACCATAGAAAACACAGTTTCTTACTGTTCAAAACTTTTAGGGCCCACCTTGCTATATCTACACACCAAATATATTGTATATTAGGCTTATTTTGTGTATTTTGAGCCTTAGAATCTGTTGGACGGTGTGGATTTACCTAAAGCGGGCCCCACATGCAATTTTTCCTGAAAATTAAAAAAAAAAGGAAACGAGCAGCACTGCCACTGTCAGCGAGGGCAGGCGCTGCCTGCGGACGGCGGACGTCCAACAACCACCCACGGCTCCTGCCGTGGGCCCCACCATGATGCTTATTTGTCATCCACCCGGTTCATATGGTGGGCCACTGCCATCAGTGGGCCCCCTCCAAAGATCAGGCCCATCCACCATTCTGGTGGCCCACACGGTAGAAAACAGTGGAGTTTAACCTCTGCCATTGAAACCCTTCTATGGGCCACAGAAGTTTTGGATCAAGATGGAATTTGTGTCTTCCTTTCACTCAGGCCTGTGTGACCTTGTCAACGGGTTAGATGGCATGTACGCATTATGGTGGGCCCCACGTGGAGCCCACATGATTTATGTGTTTTAGCCCACCATCCGCTGGACGGTGGAGCCCGCTGTGATGCATGTTGGGTGCGTGCGTGTGGATGGTGTGTGTGCGTGTGGTGTATGTGCGCATGTGTTTACATATATATATATAATATTATATTATATATATATTATATTATATTATATTGTGTATATATATATGTATATATTTATTATATTATGTAATATAATACACATCATGGTGGGCCCTCAAATGGACCCCCCACCATGATGCTTATGTTACATCCAATCCGTCTATCCATTTTGAAAGATCATTTTATGGCATGAGCTAAAGATGAGCCAGATCCATAGTCCAAGTGGACCCCACCTTGGCATGTTTTGAGGTCCATCTTAACGTATTTGTGGTAGATCATTGGGGCCCACTTTGATGTGGATGTAAGGCCCATGTCATTAGGCCATTTGATGTATTCTAGGGCCCATGGGTTAAGGCCCATTGAGATATATTAGGGCTTATGAGTTGAGGCCCATTTGATGTACATATGGGGCCCAATTGGTGTGGCCCATTTGTTATATATAAGACCCATGAGACTAGGCCCATTTGATGTATGTAAGGCTCAGGGGTTATAGCCCATTGCAATGTATATAAGGCCCATTAGTGCGGCCCATTTGATAAATGTAAGGCCCATGTGATACGGCCCATTCGATGTATTTAAGGCCCAATGGGATGTACCTAAGGTCCATTGCAATGTATGATCCCAACATAGTTTATGTAATGATGTTTACGATGGGCAATGCCTTGGGAGCAATGTTGGTTTGACGTCCACATTGCAGTATAGTGTTGGTTAAATGTTAGCATTATGACTCTCCCTAGGACCATTGTTAGGCCCATACTGGTAGGCCGTCTAGGCCCTTCTCCTTATGAACAACATCTATCCCATATAACATGTTTAGTATAGTCTCATGATTCATGATCATACGCATCATATGTATGCTTGGTATGGAAAGTGACTGATCATAACATATGCCTTCGGGCAGATTGTTTAGGGGCTCCTAGTTAGGCGGTGTTGCCTCGCATGAGCGCACGAGACACGTAGGATTGCTGCATGACTTGATAATGTGATTCATGCATTGGCATTGTGTGATATGGTTATTGTACGCCCTAGCGACATCTGGGCTGTAGCCTTCACAGGCATATCGTGGTTGGTAGGATTGGATACCGAAAATCTTATTCTACATGGGGTGCTATAGATATCCCTGGGTGAAAGTCCCTAAACCCTTATGGTACCAAGAGGTTGCTCCAACGTCTAAATCGAGTGGGTGCACGAGCGCTGATGGCCGATTACCAGGAGGCTGCGCTTTCTACTGTGTCATGGTCGGTTGGAAGGGGGTACGGCCTTACCCGCTCGAGAGGAGGGGGCAATACTAGGCTGAGTTTGACCAGCTCGAGGAATGGGTCCGCTATCGACGAGCCGCGCCCGATATTGACAGGCGGGTAGTGAGGTCTCTTCTACTTACCTTATTGCGCGCGATGGGGCGACAATCTGGTTTAGAGTGTACTAGACCCCGGTGATATCCCAGATTTTGAGCTGTACTGATATGTGGACTTAGATGAGGATTTGTATGCTTGAGTTGCATTTTGCATCGCATGGCCTTGGTATGGCCGACATCATTCATGCCTTGCATCGCATAGCCTTGGTACGGCTAGTGGTATTCATGGACTCGTCAGCATGTTCTGCATTACTCTGATACTTCGTAACTGCATTACTACCTTGCGCACACACTTTCACCACCCTCTAAGCTTTCTATAAGCTTATGCAAGACCGTTGCGTGCAGGTGATGTGAGGACGCAACAGCGCTGAGGCAGGAGCGCAGAACAGATCTTTTTGGAGCTTTTTGTCCATTCCCATTGTATTTCCCTTTATGCTCATTGTACTTGTAAAGTTTTTGATCATAGTGGAAATGTGATGGAGTTTTTGGTTGTTGTTTGTGGGTTATGCCTTTGGTTATGCTTATGACGAATTAAACTGATGTTGAAAATCCTCCTTGTAGCATCCCAGGATCGGAACCTGGCGTATGGGCGCTGGGAGCCGAGAATGGGGTTCTACGGAGGCTGTCGGCACCGGATTCGGCGATCGAAAATTTTGTGAGCCCGGTTTCCGAGTTTGGGGCGTGACAAGGATCCAATCCTGATGTGTGTGCGCAAATTCCAATAAGTGTTGAAAGGTGGACCTGATTTGAGAGGTGAGGATTACCCTTTAAGCTTTTCTACATCTTGATAGTCGGCGTAGCTTGCTTATTTAATCTCTTGCCTAAAATAATACTTAGTGAAAATGTTGATAAATGATAGTTTCTAATTTAGTAATTCTTTATAATGATTGATGGTTAGATTTATATTCAATTATGAACATGCGATATGTCTCAAATATTCCTCTTTACATGTGTAATTACTTTTGACAATATACTTGACTTATTTTGCCACTTGCGATTATTTTATGATGTTTGTGGAAGTCCTTGAACTAGTGGCCTTTCTGTCAAATAGATTAAATGGAATGTCCTTATCGTGGACTTACCACATTGTGTATCATTTGTGCCTACATGGCTTTTTGAGAATAATCCCTTTTTAATCATGCCATTAGGTGGAATAATTGGGCCTCGCGGCTTTTATGAAATACTTGCCATTTTGCGGCTTTAATGGATTATTTTGTACAACCTTGTGATGGTAAGTTCCACTTGTTGGACTACAATTGACCACTAGTTGAAGGGGTTACCCTTTAAACATCATATTTATTAGTCTCATGAGCCAGAGATGGTGGAATGGGACACTATGCCTGAGATGTCGCCCTATGCTGGGTGGCCAACCCCCTATAGTGACCTTTGAGCTTTCCTAAATTGATTATTTAAAAATTGGATTAATAATGGTTAGGCTAATCATGCATTTTTATGACATATATTATGGTCTTTTCCGGGTGGTTAGTTCTCCTTGGGTGTACCTTGTGTACTTTTCTGGGTGACTAACTTTTCTTGGGCGATTTATATATTATTATGGTCTTTTCTGGGTGATTAGTTCTCCTTGGGAGTACCTTTGTGTACTTTTCTGGGTGACTAACTTTCCTTGGGTAATCTATATATTATTCTGGTCTTTTCCAGGTGGTTAGTTCTCCTTGGGCGTACCTTTGTGTACTTTTCGGGGTGACTAATTCTCCTTAGACAATCTATATATCTTTGGTCTTTTTCGGGTGGCTACTTCTCCTTGGACGTACCTTTGAGTATTTTTCTGGGTGGCTAGTTCTCCTTGGGCGACTTTTTACCAGCTGGATGTGCATCCCCAGGTCTGTGAGCATGTGCATGCATCCATGCATTTAAACAAGATTATTCTGAGTGATTTCTTTAATGAATGCGTATCTGATGAACCTTATCTGATTCCCATGATAATCATTGTGTAATATTTGTTATATACTATCTCTGATAACTATGCTTAATTATCTTGATGATACGATAAATCTTGGGGGTATACCTCGCTGCGATAGCCAATGACGCTATCGAACCGTACTCAGTGTGCAGGAGACGTAGATGACCCGTATGCTGGTGTTTACGTAGAATGGGAGGAGCCAGATGATCTTGCGACTCTCCATTCCTATTTTTATTTATATTTAATTTATACCATTATGTTTGTAAAGGTTAAGACATTGGTTTATATTAGTTTTCGGGTAACCGCTTGAAACATTTGGATTCGCACATTTGGACTCCCTCTTATACTTGATTGCTCATATTTCGCTAGTTTATTAACTCCGATAAAAAGAAAAAAAATGTACGTGAAATTTGAGTTATAGTTAAAGGTTAACACTTGGGTTTTTGGAAAACGAGTAGTGTACTCGGGTTCCGGGAATCGGGGTGTTATATGTTGCTGGACAAACTGGATGCAATCTTCGATGACATCGAACGCAGTTCGATGACATCGAAGCTAGTCTTCAATGACATCGAACTCAGTTAGATGACATCGAAGAATTACAGGAAAATCAAGTTTTGTCACCGGACGAATTGGATATATCTTCGATGACATTGAAGGCTTGTGCAGAACTATTGCAGAGTGCATAAATTTGATGCAGTTTTGCGAATCTATGCTGACAAGGCTATAAATATTGGTTCCCTATGGACTTTTTGGGATATCTAGGGCTTGGAGGAGCAGACCAAAAGGGCGGAGCCGCTTCCTAAGAGTTCTTCTTCCCTTTTCTTTAGTTTTTCATGGTTTCTTCTAGGGTTTTTAATACAATCATGTCTATGGTTGGCTAGATCCCTTAGCTAGGGCTAAGGGGTGAAGCTTGTAGCATGGTTGGGATATTTTTCTTGTTTGATCCTTGTTATTATTGAACTCCTTTGATTCTTGTTTGATCCTTGTTATTATTGAACTCCTTTGATTCTAGTTTGATATTTAAGGAATACTTTTAGTTTTTAATGGTTTGTTGTGACTTAAATTACAATAGATCTGCAATAGCTTGAAGTGTCTTCTTTTCCTATTTGGAGTTTATGAAAATAGGAAATCCTGTTGTTCTCCATCGTTCGTTGGGCATGGATGGTGATGGAATCCCCTCTATTCTTCACAATTCTCCCATGTTGGTTGTTGGATCGGTATACCCCGTTGTCTACCATTGTCTCCTATGCATGGTTAGGTGATGTAATCACTTCTAATCTTCACAACTTCCATCCGTTGAGAATTAGATCAATGGAAGTTTAGATCTGATCTTATTGAATATCTTCCAATTGGATAGGATAGGACTCCAATTCCAATTGAGAGCCTTGAATCAAATAAGGAAACATCCTAATAGCTGCAAGTGGATCCCTGGAAGCCCTAGTTTCCCACCTTTAAATTCTTAAGTTTTTAAATTCATCATCTCACAATTACTCTCTACTTTAGTGATTTAGGTTAGATCATTTTCTAGTTTTGATTCTAATTACTCTAAGAATAAATACACAAGATTAGTCCTTATGGATTCGACCTCGGTCTCACCGAGATTATTACTACATCGCGACCTTACACTTGGGGTTATGAACATCTACACAAGACACCTAATCATGCCTACACAAGGCAATCAGACATGCCTACACAAGGCACTCAATCAATGCCTACACAATGCACAATAGGTCCTACACAAGGACTCTATACGTATTCTCCCATCGAAGGCCTCTAAGAGGTTTTAGTGGGTTTGCGAAACACAACCTGAAGATCGGTCCTACACAAGGAAGGATTCCTAGATCCTGTAGACTCTTAAATACTTACTTGTAAGTAGGTGAGCTCCGTTTAGCATATGATGAAGACGATCTCCCTTGATGACAGAGATTCTTCAGCTCCCTTGAACAGCAACACTTGAAGATGCTCCAATATAAGTAACTGGGGTTGGGTCAAGGTTTTTGGTGGAATCTACTCTATTAAATGTGAATCATTAAGAGACAGAGTGATTCCAAGCATTCAAGAGATTCCAGCATAATGATTTGTCATTAAGTAGTTGCTGGAAGATCCTTGAGTGCTGAAGTTCATTCTCCAATCCAATCTATTGAGTATTCAATGAATAAGAAAGGGTTGGGGAATGAACTTCCATGAGAAGGAGGTTTAATGATGGTAGGTAAGAAGTTATCCCTTTGAAACTCTTTCTTTTTCTCAATGTAAACTCTAGAACCGAGCTTCTGTTTATAAAGGAAAAAATGTCTAACGGTAATATAATTGTCAGAATCTGACTGCGTTCGATGTCATCGAAATTTGAATTTTGATGTCATCGAATCTAGTTCGATTCCTCGAATTTATGCGTGATTTTTCTTCAAAAGCTTGCTGGACAATTTCATGTCCTAATTCGATGTCATCGAGGTTTGAATGTTGATGTCATCGAACCTAGTTCGATTCCTCGATCTTTTTTAACAGATTTTCCTTTGAAGCACGCTGGACATTTTCTTGACCTTCTTCGATGTCATCGAACCTTTTTTGATGTCATCGAAGTTTGAATTTCGATGACATCGAATCTAGTTTGATTCCTCGAATTTTCCAGAAGATTTTCCTTTGAAGCTCGCTGGACATTTTTGTATCCTTTTTCGATGTCATCGAGCCTTGTTCGATGTCATTGAAGTTTAAATCTCAATGACATCGAATTTAGTTCGATTCCTTGAATTTTCCAGAAGATTTTCTAAGAAGCTTGCTGGACAAAAACTCTAAGTTCTTCGATTCATCGAGTCACCATCGATGTTATCGAATACACATGTTCGATGTCATCGAAGGTCTGTTCAATGAATCGAATTTTCAGTCCAAATGTATATGTGGTTGCTGTACATGTGAGGATCACTTTTTGATGTCATCGAGTCGAGTCATGTTTGATGTCATCGAACACGAGTGTTCGATGTCATCGACCCAAGCTCGATGACTCAAAGTGATATGTAGAAACCTTAGAAGATTTACCTATTTGTACTAAGTTTTCAAGTATTGAATTCCTTTATTGTTCTACTATTTTTAAGGGAAATTATATACCGGAGGTTTTGGACATGGGATGTGAGGTTTAATTTACCTTTTGACGTTCCTGATCACCCATCCAGTTGAGGCAACATCTTGTATTATCTTCACATGGGGCTCACTTGTCTTACTAACTCAACCGTCACACTAATTGACAAACGAGGGCACTTTCAATCTCCCCCTTTGTCATTTACATGACAAAACACTTAGAACAATAACCTAAATTGTGTACATCAACTTTACACAATTTTACAAAGGTTCTAACTAACACACATAGAACATGATGTCTTTCGTGCAGCTGCTCCCCCTATCATCCTGCATCACCATGTTCGTAAAACATACAACCATAGAGTTTACATGGTGGGATTGTTCTCCCCCCTTTTGTCAGTGATTGGCAAAGGGTCAGTGTATAGTAAAGAGGAAAACCAATAAAGAGGAGGAATAAGAATGCATTTAAATCATCATTACACAATGTATGAGTGAGATATGCATTGATCAAATAACATCGAGCTCAGATAAGATATGTAGGAATGCAGACATATAAGTAAGGCAAAAAAAATAAAAAAACTATTGCCCAAGCTTGGTAGACATTCATCATTTAATCATCAAAGTATTCCAAGAAATATCTAGCCCTTCCATGGGAACAACCAACCAAACATAAATATTCTAAAACATTTAGCCCTTCCATGGGCAAGAACAGAAGCAGGTTAGCCTATCCAAGTCAGTGAATCATCACATACACACACATATACTTAGGGCATCCAAAAAGATATCCATGCCCTAAGCATCGACAGTCAACCAAGTGTATGTGATGAGGAAAAAAAAGGTGCCACGGCAAGTCAGCAGATCCACGACTTGTTGAGCTGTGCGTTGTAGTGCTGCAACCATCTGCTCCAGTCTAGAGAGCCATTCCTCCGTACACCCCATGCGTTCCTCCTGTCTTTCAAAATGGTCCTCTAGCTATGCCTATCCACATAGTGTCGCCCCAACACGATCCTGATGTCGCTTGTGGCATTGTGTATGTATGGAATCAGGAGTGGTTGGGATAACCGGTGGTGGCCGTGCTTCATCCTCTGTTGCTGTAGCTGTCTCCCACATCTCTGTCTTGGCTTGAGTTTCTTTGTCATCCAGTTCTCCCGGAAGTGGATGAAATTTGAGATTCATTCTCTTGATGTTTAGTTTGGTGAAGCGTTGTAAAGGACGTTCAGGATCATCCATCATAGGCAAGCCCAACTCATTGCTTAACACATTGATAAGGTGTAGAAATGGGAGATGAGAGGGTCTAGAAGAGTGAACAACGACAACAAGTTGGTGAACAATCAAGGAAGGAAGGCATAATTTCACACTGGATGCAACACTATAGAGGACTAGAAGCATGAACGCGGTTAGGTCAACACGATTTGTCCCTTGTGGATATACATTGGTAGAGAAGACCCCATGATGAACTCAATATTTTGGTAGCATGTATTTGGTCTTGAGAGCATTACCTTGGTGCCAAGGGACGTCTTTGCCATAACACATAAACTTCGTTAACAGGGAACGGATTGTAGGATCATTGATATCAAGTTCGGACAGACCAATCGAGGATTGAGTGAGACCAAATTGGCTCACAATAGTTTTGGTAGTGATTTCTACACTAGTCTCCCCAAATGTGACTGTTACGGATGGTGGGTCCAAAACTGGAGAGTGACAATAGGCAAGAAAACGATAGACTCTCTCATCACGACATGGCCGTCTAAAATCCAACAGTGGTGTCTAGTCAATGACTGACAAAAGGGGTTCAATTTCAAAAACCCAAATACACTCCCGATCAATTTGTCTCTCATGCACTAGTTGTCTCCCAGTGTATTTTTCTAATAGGTTGGCATTGGGTGGAGGAATCAATGGTCCAGCAGGAGGTGCGGGAGCAGCAGAAGGGCCACCACTACACGATGGCTGTCGAGTAGGGTTGCTGCATCTGGATGCAGGAGAGCCCTGGCCCTTTCTCTAGGGGCTAGGGTTTTCTTCCTTGTTAGTTGAGAAGATTCCCCTTCGGCTAGTGCTTTGTCTTTATCTTTGGCCATATGTGATAAGACAGATTTTTCCAAAAACAAAACGGATCAAGAAGAAGAACACAATTTCAAAAAAAAAATCCCCAAAATCTAACCTAGGCGCAACGCAACCTAGATTTAACTTAATCGTACAAAATAGAGTGAGAGGATGTGGGGTTTTACCAAGAAAGGCTTCGATTTGAGCTCAAGACCACCACCACAGCTTCAATGGAGCAAAGAGAAATGAGGAAGATAACTTTCTGCCCAAAAAGTGAATTTTCACGCTCGCCAGAACTTTTATAAGTCGGGGATCTTTGATGTCATCGAAACTGATTCAATGACATTGATCAATCAGAATAAGGTGTCATCGAAGAGGTGTTCGATGACAGCTAGCAGTGTCCGACATTTCAGTTCTTGTTACTTCTTCAATGTCATCAAAATTGTTTTGATGTCATCGAAGTGTCATTCGATTCATCGAATGCATCATTGAAGCAATAAGTTGAACTTTGTTCTGAGTGCTTCGAGATGTTTCAAAGAGATGTATAACATAATGTTGCTTTTTATCAACTTGTACACTTAACAAAATTTATACAAAAAGGTGTGAGAGTCAAAATTATAAACATTTACTATGTTTATGTTCAAAAAGAATTTGGAGGCTTAAAATCCTCTAATATTTCATGAAGACCACAAAAAGCATCATTTCACACATATCCAAGTTTTGATGCCATGACTTGGACTTATCATTCTTGGTCACATGGTATCAGATAGACGAATCATTCTTTCTACTACTTTCAATTATGTAGTAGTTGTTACTTATGCGCAGACCCTTCATAATACATTTTCCTGATAGGTCTGAGATCTTGCGCTCTTCTTTGGAGAATATGACCATGTGTTCTTTGTCACAGATTTGTGAGATACTAAGAAGATTGTGTTTCAGTCCTTTTATGAAAAAGAACATCTTCAATCATGGTCATCCCAGGGCTAACAATTGTTCCTTGCCCAATTATCTTGGTAGAGCTCCCATCTCCAAATGTGACCGCCCCACCATCAGATTCTGAATAGTTGTAGAAGTAGGATTGGTCACCAGTCATGTGTTTAAAGCAACCGCTATCTAGCTACCACTTGGAACCATTACCCGTATTAAGATCAGAATGAATTATCAAGCAAGTGTTCTTGTTTTTCACTACCCATTTGGTGACAACTTTTCTTGGTGACGGTGCTTTATCTTTACCATGGGCCTGTTTGGATTTTTTGGGCAATTGAATCAAATTTCCTTGTTTCATTAAATCTTTGGTTTTTTGATTTAGTTGTGACACTTAATTCAATAACTCCTCCATCCTTTTTGTCATTTTGGGGGGAGTAGGATATTTCCTTCCTTCTTTTGGTATGTATATTGAAGGACTCTTGACATTCTACATTGTTCTTCTGGTTGGTTTGAATTTACCAGAAAAGTTCAAACTGGAAGTAGAGTGAGACCTTCCAAACGTAAGACATTCAAACCTATAATGTCCTAAGTCTCCACATAAATGACATATAGGGGTGTCCCTAGTATTGCTTCCAGATGCCACATTTTTCTTATTCATAGGTGGTGTAGGAAAGGAGTTTGATTTACAAGATTCATAGCCTAAGCCTCTCATATCCTTCTGTGTTCTTCCCAATCCTAGAAGTTTTTTTTAGTTTTTTGCTGGTTTGGGAGAATTTATGACTAAGTTCAACAGATTGTTTTGATTTACCTAAATCAAAAATAAGTTTATAATTTTCATTCTTTAGGTACATATTTTCAAATTCTAAGAGTTCAATCTGTTTGTTTAATTTTAGCATTTTAGATGTGAGGGAAGTAGTTTTCCTTTCTAGTTTGTCATTTTCAGTATGGTATTGCTGAAGATCATTTATCATATGGGTATTGATTCCCAGAGTTTTGTTCAAATCATCTTGTAACTGTTTGTTTTTATTTTCAGCAATACCAAGTTTCTTAAGGACATTGCTACTATGGATATAAAGTTGATCATAAGCATCATGGATATCATCCTTTTCTTCTTCTTCTACTTCTTCCTCATCATCAGAGGGGTGTGTCTCTTTGGTTTATGATTCATCTCTTTCCTCATTATCCCTAGAGCTGGGAATAACTGCAGTGGTGAAAGCTATAAGTATTTTTAAGGACTTTTGGTCTCCATCACTTTCAGAATTACTGCTTTTTGAATTAGATTCATCTGTATCATCCCATGTGGTTGCCATAGCCTTTCCTTTTAATTTCTTAGCAGGACAATTGTTAGATAAGTGGCCATATTCTTTGCAGTTATAACATTAAGGTTCCCTGGACTTTTTAAATGGTTTGCCTATTTGGTGCTTGTTGTCCAATTGTTTCCCTTTGTTATTGTATGATTTTCCACGTTTCTTGTTAAAGAATTTTTTGATTCGTTGAGCCAAGAGAGCAACCTCCTCATCACCACCTTCATTTTCATTATCCTCTTCCTCTATTATATTCATGTTCTTAGAGGTCTTAAGAGCATTATTTTTAGACTTGGTGTATGGTTTGAGGTGTAGTGTTTCAAATAAGAAACAAATGCATTCGATTTGGGATTTTATCTTCCAGAATTCTTCTTCTCTCTCTCAAATGAGAGGGGGAGAGGGGTATTTATAGGCCTCCACACATGCTAACCCTCGATCTTTGTGCCATGAGGCCCACTTTACATCAGATCTAACCGTTCATCTTGATCACTCTCTGCTCTTGATTGCGCTACTCGTGCAACAGAAAAGTTGGTTGCGCGATCCGCGCAATGTGCAATAAGTTGCGCGACCATGCGTAAAGATAAAATCTGTTTACTTACGTTTCACTGTATTTGTGCCATCCGCGCAACCATGTTAATTGGTTGTGTGGTCCGCGCAACCTCTACCTATTATGTAATCCACGCAACTGCCAAACATAACACTTAGTTCTTTCTCCTTCCTTTACTCAATGTTATATTTCTGACCTTCAATCTTTCTTCATGATTTTTATGCTCCAATAGATGCCCCCTTGATCCGTTCTTTGTCCTCTTGAATCAAATAATTAGGATCAACCTCCTTACAAAATCCTGCATTCCTTCAGGTCGTTGCGCGACCCGCACAACAGACACCCGAGTTTGGTACTCGACTCAAACTACTATAAATAGCCCGTGAAATTCCATTTCTTCACTTTCTCCTTTTGCAACTAGACCCCATCCCTTTAGTTTTTTCCCACGCGCAACTGCTTCTTGTTGCACGATCTGTGCCACGAATTCTCGTTCGCGCAAGACTTCGAATTGCTACGCCGCCCACGCAACACAGAACGCGTTGTGCCACCTGCAAAATAGCTTCTTTGACAAATTTCCCAGATTTAATCAAATTCCCAACTTTTTCAGCATGGTCTGTATGAAGAGAACTTTTATTGCTGTTGACCCTCATTCCGATCAACCTTCCCACCAGGAATTGTCAAACACTGAACCTTTTCAAGCTGTGGCATCTCAAGCAACCGAATCCCCATCATCTCTGGCTCAACCCTCGCGTAAGCGATTCAAAAAGACCGCTAGGCGCCCCACTTACATAAAGGAACTAGTACTCCTCACATTCGACTTCATTCAGCGTATCGAGACACTGCCATCTCCCATCCATAGGGCCATCGCCATGGGCGATCTTGAAAGGCCTCCAAACCACGGTCGTGAATACGACTGGGACGAATGGCTGAAGATGATGGCGTATCATCAGATGATCAGCCAGAAACCGCATGCTAGAGAGGATACCCCTCCCCCATCTAGACTAAAGAAGCATCGTCGAAACAAGGCCCAGAAGTTTCAAGAGAAGATTAAAGAACACAACAAGAAGAAACTCCACAATTCTTGGGAATCGATCCGTGCTATTCAGGGTGTCATAACATTTGATAACCCCTACAAGCAGGGCTTCATAGTAATTCCAATCAGTATCCACCACCATCACTCCATGCTGATCTGCGAGCCCAAGGATCATCTGACCGTAGAAAGATTGGCCTACACAGAGTCTTGGTCGTTCAGGGAACCAAGACTATTAGAAGGTATCCTAAAGCCGTTGAAACCAAGACAACAAATTGACGGCATTCATTCCATGATTTTCCTTGTCCCCTCTTATGACCTTCACAGTCTGTATCCGACTTGCTTTTATGAAATGCTTCGGTAACTTTTCAGCTATCGCCGCCTCATCTGGAGTCCAGAGGAATTTACAACAAGAGGCCTTCTAACTCCTTGCAACTACTATTCCGAATGAGCCACTATAGTTCTCGCAAAACATGTAGGGACTTTGTCGAAGATTAATATTTTCACCACAATTGAAGCGACATCATATCCCTTTTACAAGGAATCTTCCATTTTGAGGGCTTTCCTCAACTACTGGTGTCCTTCTACTAATTCTTTCCACTTCCTGAAGGTGAAATGAGTATCACGCTTTGGGACATTCACAGGATCATCGGTTTGCCGATAATCGGAAAATTCTTCAATGAATTTATCCCCACTAATGAAGAACTCACCTTCGTCTCTTTGACTGACTGCATCCCCTCTATCTTGGAATCAACCATAGAACTTTTTAAGGAAATGTCTAAATTTTCGAACATCCACAAGATTCAGCCTATGCAATGGCTAGCTCACTTCAGCAGGGCTCTTAAGTAATTTTCTTCCTCTTTAATTAATCTCCTTTATTATACCTTGATATATAATCTTGATTTCATTTGCTTATCTCCTTTTTCTTCCAGATTTAATGGAAATCATTCACGAGAACTTGAACATCTTCATAAGGGTATAAAAGATCTTGCTGAGTATTTCTTTTATGGTGAACTCGCAACATTCATTGCTTATTGGCTAAGTGTAGTGGTCTTCCCAAGTTCTAAGTCAACATATGTCATTCGCCCTTCACTGTTTGTCGTAGTGGGTGCTATGGCTGAGGGAGTCAAGTATTCTCTTGCTCCTCCCGTTCTTTGCTCGATCTACAGAGGCTTTGGAGAAATTGCATGCCACGTAAAAAGCCCTTCTGTTGGTTCCGCTTCAACTTACATGTTGTGGCATTACTTTCTTAGTTGGCTTGGTGTCTACTTCCCATGGACTTTCGAAGTACCGGAAAAGGCTTACGTCCACCCTTCCCAAGTCCCTCTCTACTTTTTTCAAAAGAGATCCATGGTAAAGAGATCTTACGACTGGGCAAAAGATACCGTTTCCTTTGATACCAAGATAAACTACTTCCATTTCAGCCCGCCTCGTTACACTGTAGATACGGAGAAATCAGACACGGGATCGCTTACTTCAGTAAAAAGGGGGTTTTTTCTATCCATTAGATCATGTAGTCTCCTGCTAAGGGAAGGGATAGAGTTCTGGTGTGAACCGTATTATCCTAGCCGTTTTGGCCTTCAATTAGGCTTCGATCAGGTAGTGCCAGAAGATTGTGGTCTAGTTACTCGAAGAATGCAGAGCTACGACACTGGCCCATTTAATTGGGCGATGATTTGAAAGCAATTATTAAGCCGAGCTAATTCTTCCTTCATTATTCCAGGCTGTGATCATACTCCTAGGGCGTCATACAACCATATGAGATGGTGGGTGCATCAATCATACTTGGTTAGAAAAGGTTTGCCAGTGACTAGGCCCCTATGGCTTCCACCTCCCGGGCTCAAGGGTCACACCATTGAAGTGGGAGTCAGTTTCATTGCAGAGACCAGTCATGCCCCTCCTGCTGGTCATAACTACATCAAGATATCTGTGGATGAACCTATTCGTGAAGTGAAGGATGGATAACATACGGTGATATTCGTGAATTTGAACAAATTCCTTTCCATCATCCACAAAGAGAAGAGATTGCAGAAGATGCTCCCCCTCAGCCAGAGAATATCACAAATCCTCAAAATCAGCAATCTTCTTCTACCTATCTGAAAAGGCCAAGCTATATATCCTGGGGGGGGGGGGGCTAAATAGGACTATGCCAAATTAAAAATAAAATCAGCGGAATAAAATTAATCAATAGCCTTACAATTATAAATCAATTATCAATGCTGAAATCAAATCACCTTAATACATAAGTATTGAGAGATTGATACAAATTCAGTTCTAAGGACAACCTTACACCATAATAAACAATGGCTTATGGTAGGACAACCTTATTTCTAGAACTTCTTTTGGATCAAGAACTCAATTTTAATAAAGATAAATGAATAGCAGAGAATTGAAATTAAATGCAGAAATGTAGATTAATTTATTACAACAATCTCCACACTTGCTTGAAATGTAAATTGTTACAACATTCACATCCACATGTACATTCCACATAATTAAATGATAAAAGATATGAGAATTAAGCAAGCATTCAATCCACAAGATAAAGAGTTATAGTGGTTCACCTGTGTGTACACCAACTGTTCTTCAACAGCCACACAGAATGCTACTCCACTCCTAATATCCTCACACAGGGGATATTAGCGTTCACTATCAAATAGGTTTTCACAAGTTCACTTAAAACCTTTACAATTGTGTCTTTTTAACTTGGGCTTACACAATTCAAAAACCCACACTTCTGAGTTTTCTGGCTCTCCTCAGATAACCACACAATTTTAGATTTTTCTAGCGAATCCCAAACAAAAATAAAAAAGGAATGGAATTTATATAATTGTAAAATACTTGGATTTCTCCTCTTGTAGCTGCTCGGAAGAATCAATTGGAGTAGAAGTTTGAATATAGAAGTTTAATGTCCACAACTCACTTTAATATGGTTCTAAGTTCTAATTAATTTTAGATTTAAACTAGTTGGGCGTAGCTATATTTGATTTTGATTCCAAGAAGAAGGAATAAGTCAATTCCTCTTTTCAAATCAAATTAGAATACAGAAACAAAATCAAATTAAATAAGCTAAAAAAGAGAAAGAAATTATGCACAAAATAACTTTAAAATAAACACAAACTTATCTCAGAGTGGAGCCTTGAATTCACTTAATTATTCAATGAAAAACTCTGAAATTCATATGCTATTTATAGTAGAAGAAATTCGTCTTCGACTGGTCCTAGGGTCACCACGACTGGTCTTGAAATAAACTGATTTTTGAATTTCTAGGCGCTATCGCATCAGACCATTTTACGATCGATCGTAGGTAGTCCACGACTGGTCGAAGGCAGTCCATGACCGGTCGAGACCCCTCTACGACTGGTCGTGCGACACTTGATTTAGTCACTGGAGTTTGAGTCGTAGCTTTACGACTTGTCGAAGGTCGAGTCGAGACCATCTCACGATCGGTCAAGCAGACTCCAAGACTGGTCGTAGGCGAACCAAAAAATTCGATAAATTGCAACCATTTTAGGACTGGTCTTGGAACTTCTTAGACTGGTCGAGACAGTACTAGGACTGGTCAAACAGGGTCTAGGACTGGTCTTAGAATAGACCAAAATCATGTAATAATATTCATTTGGATTATGTATCCAAAGTGACCTACCCTAAGGTCAATCTAATGGTCTATCAAACCTGTAACATGAAGTATGGACATTAAACACTTCATTTGCTTGGACTTTGATCTTTATGAAGCTTGATTTCTTCTCGATGTAGCTTGACTACTTCAGAAGTTTCAATGTAACTTTAAGTTGTACTTGAGTCCCGCATTTAGATTTTAATCTTGAACTTGCACTTGAACTTGAGTCTTGACCTGGAGTTCTCTCTTAATATTGTAGCTTGAACTATCATGAAGCTTAAAGAATTCTTTGAGCTAAACTTCAAGTATTGATGAGGTGTCTTGAACAAGTTTATCAAGATATAAACACACAACATATGGAGACGTTTTGACACACAAAATTTGACAATCAAAGAGGAATCAAATCATAGCACTTACAAACTCCCCCTTTGTCAAAATTGTGACGAAACACTTCTCATACTTTAATAAGATAAGCATCACATTATATAATAACGAATCATGCACCAGTTGTTAACTGAGACAACAACACAACTGTCAACGCAACTCAACTCCCCCTGAGTTAATATACCTCAACTCCCTCTGAGTAAGTATACATCATATCAATCATACCTCATAAATAAATAAAATGCACATATTCTCCCCCTTTTTGTCAAAAATGACAAAGGAAGAAACAAAGATAGGACATGAAAGACAGAATTAGAGATATCAACTCAGAAAGATAGAATAATAAAAAGCGCAGAGTGAATAACAAAACAAGAGAAGTTTGCAAGGTGATGTTTTAAGACAGTAATCCACACAACCAAGGAACGAAACTTAGTAAACCTGTTATAGACCAAAGATTAAACATTCTCAATCAGAACCAGACGATGGAGCAGGAATGTTAGGATCACTTTGGTGAAGGCTCTTCTGTAAGCGCCTAAAATATTTGCGCATATTTTTAAATTGTTGATTGTGGCCAACATTCATCTGTTCTATTTTTTCCTCTAGAGCACTAAGACGTGCATTGAAATCAGATGGTGCAAAGTCTGGATCATTTCCAGAATCAGAATCAATTTCATTAAAAATATCATCCATGTCAATATCATCGGCAGGCAACTCATCACCTTCGACACCCATCTCAGCTTCAGTAGCAGCATCACCCACATCAACATCAACTTGACCAGGAGCCAACTCCAACTTCATCTTATTCAGGTTGGAATTGTTAAATATGAGGTGTCTGATAGGAGCCTCACTGACGGGCATAGCGACTAACATGTGAGTGACTAATACATTTAACAGATATCCAAAAGGAATATCACCATGACCAGGATTACTACGAATTTGTATGATAGAGGAACAAATCAAGGAGGGCAAACAGATGTTAGCACCAGTAATGATCGAGTACAAAATACGAACCATAAACAAAGTCAACTCAGTCTTGTTTCCAGAGCGAGGATACAGATTAGAAGTGAAGATACGATGCAAAACTCTGTATTTGGGTAACAAGTATCTGGTTTTAAGGGCATTTCCATTTGCAGTCCATGGAGCATTCATGTTGCACAAAGCTCTAGTAAAAATACATTTTTTCGATTCTGATACTCTCTCAGCAAGTGCACTAGGATGAACACCATCATCATTTACTTGAATATCCATAAGGCCGAAAATTAAGTGTCGATCAACATGAAACGGTCCTTCTCTAGTATCAATAGTAAAAGTCAGTTGCTTAGCAGAGAAGTCAGATATACATGCAACTATGGCCTATGCTATGGACTGATATGCCGGTCCACCCCAGCGTAAAATGTTTTTCCAACCTACAGATTGAAGGAGAGGAAGGAGACCGTATGGAGCAATATAATTTAAATCAACTACTTTTTCAACAATAATATTGTGCATACGCAAGTCACATACATGCGGAGGATCATCTTCAGGATCCCTAAGATGACGTCTAGTGATTGCATTGGAACGAGAAAAGATGCACCTCTATGAATTTTCTTTTTACCTCTAGATTCCATATTCTTGAAGAAATGAAAGAAAGTTCAAGAAAATAGAGATGAGTTTCTCTAGATTTAACAAAAAGAAAGAAGAACCCAAAAAGTTAAAGATTTATACGAAATAGACAACAATAATTAAGAAAATTAAGAGTTAAGCTTAAGATTCTTCAAGGAAACAAGAAAAATCACTCTAACCTGGAGGAATCGAACACAAGGGTTCGACTAGTCGAAGTTCAGCTCGTTGGTGAGGAGGGTTAGAATGAAGAAGAAACAAGTTTTTTCCAAATTAAAAGGGGCATCGCTCGCACGACCGGTCTTGGGACATACTTGACCGGTCGTATCAAGACTGGTCGAGCACGTTCTCGACCGGTCTTAGACCAGATAAAAAAATATATGCGATTTTCACAAAATTTTGAAATTTAAATTAATAACATATTAACATCATATACAATATGATACAAAAATGCATGATCAATCATTTAAATTTGCACATACCAAGATCAAATTTCAATTTGTTAAACCTGCTTTTGTCGAGCGGTTTAGTGAAAATGTCAGCAAGCTGAGTCTCGGTAGGAATATATTCTAAAGAAATTATTTTTTCTTCTACTAATTCACGAATGTAATGAAATCGAATGTCCATGTGCTTAGTACATGAATGCTGGATTGGGTTTTTTGAAATGTTTATCGCACTGGAATTATCACAGTATAAAACCAAAGAGTCTTGTGCGATTCCATAATCACTCAGCATACATTTCATCCAAATCAACTGAGTACAAGCATTTCCTGCTGCAATATATTCGGCCTCAATAGTTGAGAGTGATATGGAACTTTGTTTCTTGCTAAACCAAGAAACCAGACAGTTTCCAATGTAAAAACAACCGCCGCTGGTTGATTTTCTATCATCTATATTTCACCTTGTCAACATCCGAATACCTGTACCAATTAAACACTAGAATCATAGGGATACCAAAGACCCAGATTAACTGAACTTGCGACATATCGAATAATTCGTTTAACAGCAGTTAAGTGAGATTCTTTAGGATTAGACTGATATCTAGCACAAATTCCAACACTTAAAGCAATATCAGGTCTACTTGCAGTTAGGTAAAGTAGGCTACCTATCATACTACGATACAATTTAGGATCTACATCTTTACCTGTAGAGTCTTTTGAGAGTCTTAGAGTTGTACTCATAGGAGTATCAAAGTTCTTACCATTTTCAAATCTGAATCTTTTAATCAAGTTTAATGCATACTTAGTTTGAAATATATAAAAATTTCATCAGATTGCTGTTTTATTTGCAACCCTAGGAAATAATTTAATTCACCAACCATGCTCATTTCGAATTCAGATTTCATTAGATCTGCAAACTCAACAGTCATGTTAGTACAAGTTGATCCATAAATTATATCATCAACATAGATTTGAACCATTAAGATATCATCGTTATGTTTCTTAACAAAGAGCGTCTTATCGACACTACCCATCTGAAACTTGTGACTTAGTAAGAACTTAGTCAATTTTTCATACCATGCTCTAGGAGCTTGTTTCAGACCATAGAGAGCCTTTTTAAGGCGGTATACATGATTGGTAAGCTTAGGGTCTTCAAACCCAGTCGGTTGTTCAACATATACCTCTTCATGTAGGTCGCCATTCAAAAAGGCGCTCTTTACATCCATTTGAAAAATTCTAAATTTTCTAAAACATGCAATAGATATGAAAAGTCTGATCGATTCAAGGCGCGCAACAGGGGCAAAAGTTTCATCATAATCAATCCCTTCAATTTGCATGTACCCTTGCACAACTAGTCTTGCCTTGTTTCGAATGATATTTCCCAATTCATCAGACTTATTTTTGAAAATCCATTTTGTTCCAATAATATGTTTATCTTTAGGTCTAGGAACAAGGTGCCAGACATTATTTCTGACAAACTGATTAAGTTCTTCCTGCATAGCAACTGTTTAGTTTTCATCAGAAAGTGCTTTTTTCACATTAACCGGTTTTATCTGGGATGTAAAGTATACGTAGTTACATATGTCCTCTAATTGTCTACGAGTGCGCACACCAGTGAGAGGGTTTCCAAGTGTTTGATCAGTTGGATGATCTTTAACAGTTCTTAATTCAGAATTAGTTTTACTTGATGAAGTATCTGATTTTTCATATATAAGAGCTTCATCATTATCTGAACTAGGGGCAGGTGTGTTCAAGTGATCGTCAATTACTACATTTATTAACTCTTGAATCACACCGGTCCTGTTGTTCAGAATACGATATGCACGACTGTTTAAAGAGTATCCTAAAAAGATCCCTTCATCACTTTTAGTGTCGAACTTTCCCAGATTTTCATGATCACGTAAAATATAGCACTTGTTGCCAAAAATTTGAAAATATTTGACAGTAGGCTTTTTCTCAAACCACATTTCATAAGCCGTTTTATTATTAGATTTGCAGATATAAACATGGTTGGTAATGTAGTAGGCGGTATTCACTGCTTCAGCCCATAAATTTCTAGGGAGCTTCATGCTATTTAACATAACATTTCCCATTTCTTGAAGCACTTTATTTTTTCTTTTTACAATACCATTTTGTTGTGGAGTTTTGGGCGCAGAGAATTCATGTGATATTCCCTGATCACTACAGAGTTTCTCAAAACCGCTATTTTCAAACTCGGATCCATGATCACTACGGATCTTACTAACTTGAGAACATTTTTCAGTTTGGATCCGTTTTATAATTTTTTTCACTTCATCAAGGGTTTCTGATTTGTCCCTCAAGAATGAAACCCAAGTGTATCTTGTATAATCATCTACAATAATCAAGATGTATTTTTTGCCGCCTCGACTTTCCGTTCTGGTTGGTCCTATAAGATCCATATAGAGAAGCTCGAGTGGTCTAGATGTGGTATTGGAGTTCACATTTTTGTGAGAGCTCCTCGTTTGTTTACCATACTGGCATTCACGACATATTTTGTCTACTTTTTGCACTTTAGGTAGACCTCTAATTAGTTCTCCTTTGCTCAATCTGTACAAATTTCGGTAGTGTACATGTCCAAGACGTTTATGCCATAATTCTGTCTCATCAGTATAGACCATGTAACACGTTTGATTAAACGAGCTTCCATTGCATACTATATAGCAGTTTTTAGAAGTTCTGTGACCAGTTAATATTACAGAACCCTTTTTATCTATAATCTCACAACCTTGATTAGAAAATTTAACACTATGGTTGTTGTCACATATTTGAGATATGCTTAACAGGTTGTATTTTAATCCCTCAACATATAAAACATTCTTAAATAAGGGAAGATTATAAAGTTAAACCGTACCTTGGCCAATAATCTTGCAGTTGCTACCATCACCAAATGTGACTGATTCATCAGTCATATCTTTTAGATCGGTGAATAAAGCCTTGTCACCTGTCATGTGCCTGGAACATCCACTGTCTAGGTACCATTTTGAATAGCTTGTTTCTTTGAACGTAGTGTGGGCAACCAAGCAGGTAACTTTAGGAACCCATTTCAAAACTGTTTTGGGTTTAGAAACATGGTTGGTCTTCTTTTGTCTGATGTTGTAAGAATGACCTACAGAGTTAGATTTTAAGAGCTCCTTAAGTAAATCAATTATTTTTTCAGCAAGAAGATTTCTGTTCTGATTTTTAAAATTTATATAGCTGCTTTTAGGTTTATGAAAAGTTTTTATATTTTTAGAAAAAACTTGACTAGTACCTTTTCCTTTTGAGTTAGAAGTTTTTCCTTTCACAAAGTTGGGAGAAGTATACTTCTGTTTAGGAGATGTATTTTTCTCATAGCCCAACCTGGATCTATCCCGACATTTTCTTGATCCAGATAATAATTTTTCTAACTTTAGATCACCCTGGGCATATCTCCATGTATCCTTCAAACTCAGAAGAGAAGATACTTCATTTTTAAGTTTCTCATTTTCAGATTTCAAATCATCAATCAACAAGGTTTTGAATTCCAAATCACATTTTGATTTTTCCAAACAATCTGAAATATGCAATTTTTCTAAAACAAGAGTTTCAAAACATTCATTGAGTTTAGAAAACTTTTCTTTTTGAAGCTTAAGTTTGACAACAATTTTACAACTTTCCTTATATAAGGCATTATAAGCATCTTGAAGATCTTCTTCATTTTCATAATCACTATTCAAAATTTCTTCACTTGTTGAATCATAGTGATCTGAAAAAGTAAACTTGGCTAGAGTCATAAGGGCTTTAACTTCACTGCCCGACTCGGTTTCAGAATTTTCTGATTCAGAAGATGCTTCAGAATCAGACGATTTATCCCAAGTAGCCAACATACCCTTCCTTCTGGGTCTGTCCTTTTTAGGACATTTGTTTGTTAAATGCCCATACTCTTGGCAATTGTAACACTGACTGTCTTTTAAAGACTTCCAAGTTTTGGACTTAGGTTTAGATCGTTTCTTTTCATTTCCCTTTTGAAAGTCGACCCTTTTCTTGCTTTTGAAAATTTTGTAAAACTTTTTCGCCAAAAGAGCCATGTCATCTTCAGAACTTTCTAAATCTGAGTTTTCTTGAGAAATACCTTTAGAAGATTTCAAAGCTATAGATTTACCTTTAGGAGCTTTAAAATTTAATTCATAGGTTTGTAAAGAACCAACTAGTTCTTCTACCCTCATATTATCTGTGTCACGAAGTTCCTGGATCGTGGTTACTTTAGAACTGAACTGTTCAGGAAGTGAGCGTAGTATCTTTGCACACACTTTACTTTCTCGAATTTTATCGCCAAGACCCCATATAGAGTTTACAATGTCATTTAGTCTAGTGTAAAAGTCCTTAAACATTTCATTTTCCTCCATATGAATTTCTTCAAATTTGGTTGTGAGGAGTTGGACTTTAGACTTTTTGACAATTGATGTACCCTCGTGTGTCATTTCTAGTATATCCCAGGCTTGCTTTGCAGTATCACAGGATATAATTCTTTTGAACTCATCCGGTGATAGTGCGCAAGTGATTGCATTTAGTGCTTTAGCATTGGCATTATACTCACTTTTCTGAAGGGTGGTCTATAAATAATAAGCGAGTACGCATGCATACGCTTTTTGAACCGTCAGATTCAGTTACTTCAATGGTAGGAGAGTTCCATTCGGTCACTGTGGCTCGCCACACACTCTCATCCATTGATTTGAGGAAGATCCTCATTCTTGCTTTCCAATAGGCATAGTTGGAGCCATCAAAGGGTGGAGGCCTAGTGACTGATAGGCTATCAAAATTTGATATCTTATAGCTTAGATTGTTAGCTCAGGAAATAAATCCAAAAAACAAACAATAAGAACGAGCTATTAGGCTTTGATACCACTTGAAAAGGCCAAGCTATATGTCCTAAGGGGGGGGGGGGGGGTGAATAGGACTATGCCAAATTAAAAATAAAATCGGGAATAAAATTAATCAATAGCCTTACAATTATAAATCAATTATCAATGCTGAAATCAAATCACCTTAATACATAAGTATTGAGAGATTGATACAAATTCAGTTCTAAGGACAACCTTACACCATAATAAACAAGGGCTTATGGTAGGACAACCTTATTTCTAGAACTTCTTTTGGATCAAGAACTCAATTTTAATAAAGATAAATGAATAGCAGAGAATTGAAATTAAATACAGAAATGTTGATCTAATTTATTACAACAATCTCCACACTTGCTTAAAATGTAAATTGTTACAACATTCACATCCACATGTACATTCCACACAATTAAATGATAAAAGATATGGAATTAAGCAAGCATTCAATCCACAAGACAAAGAGTTATAGTGGTTCGCCTGTGTGTACACCAACTGTTCTTCAACAGCCACACAGAATGCTACTCCACTCCTAATATCCTCACACAGGGGATATTAGCGTTCACTATCAAATAGGTTTTCACAGGTTCACCCAAAACCTTTACAATTGTGTCTTTTTAACTTGGGCTTACACAATTCAAAAACCCACACTTCTGAGTTTTCTTGCTCTCCTCAGATAACCACACAATTTGAGATTTTTCTGGCGAATCCCAAACAAAAACCAAAAAGGAATAGAATTTATAGAATTATAAAATACATGGATTTCTCCTCTTGTAGCTACCCGGAAGAACCAATTGGAGTAGAAGTTTGAATATAGAAGTTAATGTCCACAACTCACTTTAATATGGTTCTAAGTTCTAATTGATTTTAGATTTAAACCAGTTGGGCGTAGCTATATTTGATTTTAATTCCAAGAAGAAGGAATAAGTCAATTCCTCTTTTCAAATCAGATTGGAATACAGAAACAAAATCAAATTAAATAAGCTAAAAAAGAGAAAGAAATTATGCACAAAATAACTTTAAAATAAACACAAACTTATCTTAGAGTGGAGCCTTGAATTCACTTAATTATTCAATGAAAAACTCTGAAATTCGTATGCTATTTATAGCAAAAGAAATTCGTCTTCGACTGGTCCTAGGGTCACCACGACTGGTTTTGAAATAAACTGATTTTTGAATTTCTAAGCGTGATCGCATCAAACTGTTTTACGATAGATCGTAGGTAGTCCACGATTGGTCAAAGGCAGTCCATGACCAGTCGAGACCCCTCTACGACTGGTCGTGCGACACTTGATTTAGTCGCTGGAGTTTGAGTCGTAGCTTTACGACTGGTCGAAGGTCGAGTCGAGACCATCTCACGACCGGTCGAGCAGACTCCAAGACTGGTCGTAGGCAAACCAAAAAATTCGATAAATTGCAACCATTTTAGGACTGGTCTTGGAACTTCTTAGACTGGTCGAGACAGTACTAGGACTGGTCTTAGAATAAACCAAAATCATGTAATAATATTCATTTGGATTATGTATCCAAAGTGACCTACCCTAAGGTCAATCTAATGGTCTATCAAACCTGGAACATGAAGTATGGACATTAAACACTTCATTTGCTTGGACTTTGATCTTTACGAAGCTTGATTTCTTCTCGATGTAGCTTAACTACTTCAGAAGCTTCAATGTAACTTTAAGTTGTACTTGAGTCCCACATTTAGATTTGAATCTTGAACTTGCACTTGAACTTGAGTCTTGACCCGGAGTTCTCTCTTAATATTGTAGCTTGAACTATCATGAAGCTTGAAGAATTCTTTGAGCTAGACTTCAAGTGTTGACGAGGTGTCTCGAACAAATTTATCAAGATATAAACACACAACATACGGAGACGTTTTAACACACAAAATTTAACAATCAAAGAGGAATCAAATCATAGCACTTACACTATCCTCAGCAATAGCCAACTTCTTCTCCCGTCTTTAAGACTATTCAACCTCAACAATAGCCAACTTCTTCTCCCGTCTCTAGGACTGTTTGACCTCAATAACAACCAACTTCTTCGATGACGAGTTCTCGAACACGCGCCCTGGCTTCTCCCCAGGAAGGGACCATTACTACTGCTTCTCCAGTTTTGGCTACCGTAGACACTCAACCAGAGAGTCATCAGTCTCTTCCTTCCAAAGGAAAATAGGTTATTGCTGAAGAGTCCAGTGAAGGATATTCAGACGGTGAAAGTCTACCTTCTTCGTCTAGACAGACTATTTCCGATGAAAGCTAGACAGAGGGAGAAAATCAAGATGATGATTATGAGGAGGGAGAAATCAATATCAGTGGTGAAGATGATATAATTGCAGAAGATGTTCCTGCTAATGAGGGACATATCCTCCCTACCTCCGAGGTTGTCCGTGCAAAAGCTTCACCTATCGCAGGGGAAGAAGAAGAAGAACCTCTGGACTATGGGAAATACGGCTATTCGCCATGTAAGAAAATCTTTACTGTTGTTGTTTACTTTTGTTCTTTTCTCCTTTCTTATCTTACACATTTTATTTTAGGCGATCATGCTACGAATACGGAGGCAGATAATACTTCTCCTTTGGATTTACCCCCTGTTGCACCAACAGCCTCACCGAGATTCTCAATCCCTCTATGAGCGGTAGCATGCGAAATTACTTTTCCAGTGGAGCCAACTAATTTACCTACTCCAACCACTAGAGATTCGAGTACGGCAGCTAGAGCGCCTTCTTTTGCTGACATGTTAGGGGCTGGTCCTTCTACGGTTCAGGAAATCCCTCCTCCCATTAGTCATACTTCTACGGCAGCTATATATTGGTTGCTTTATCAAGAGTTGTACATCTTCTAACTTTCTATCACTATTTCTGAATTCTTTCCTTCTTTATACTATAGGAACCCCTCCTCGCAGTGGAGCGGCAAGTTTTGAGTCCGTGGCCACTGTATCTGAACTGTCGTCCTTCGCGAAGGTCCCCACCCACAGGATGCTTTTGATGAAGAATTCTTTGTCAGCGATAGTTCACATCTTCAAAGACCCTGAACAATGGTTAGACCCGGACATTGCTATCGAAATTCTAGAAAGTTCTGCAAGAATGGCAAAGATCAACATCTCCACTTTGCGTGACTCCCTTCTTAAGTTCCGTGATTCAATAATCTCTTTGGCCTCAGCGAAAAATGTTACAATTGCTCCTGAAATCTTAGAATATGGAAAGCAACTAACTCTGTCCAAGGAAAAGGCTTCTCTTATTGCTTCCGCTGTTTCTGAATTTGACCAGGAACAATTAGTTCTTCAAGAACAGCTGAAGACTTATACTGATGATAGAGTGGTTATTTGAGACCGCATTGCCGCTCTGAAAGAGGAGATCTCGCAGCTAGAGTTGAAAGATCACGAGAAGGAATCATCCATAAAGGAGATTGAAGAAAGGATACAAGTCAATATTCAGTTCGCTAACACTGAGAAGTCCGAACTGCTCAAGAGCAAAGAGATGATCGCATCGTTGGAAGATAAGTTGGCTGGCATTCCTGATTAAGCAAAGATCATTCTTGAGGAAAAGTCAAAACATGCCGCAACTCAGATGCAATTAAAGGAGGACTTGCAAAAATATATGGGGATAGTAGGAATTATAGAAGAACTTTAAGCATGTAATTTCTTTTGTGTATATGCTTTTTGAACAAGTAATTTCTTTTGATTCTCAATTTATGAAGATATGATAATACTTTTTGAGATATTTTATTCTTTTATGCATTTCTACATCACAGATAATTTCAAACATATTTATCTATGCAATAATCTTGACACAACATTTAATGAGGAACTAATTATAAAAAACACCAACATTTTATGCTTGTTAGTGTGGGACTTCCTATATGATTTTTGTTTTAATTGGCGGTGCTAAGTTTCAATTTAGTCAGTTACACACAGTTTAAGCTCTTGAGTAGTGGAGCCCATACAATTTTTTAGACTTTTGAGTAATGGAGTTGGGTCTCATGTGATGGTCTCTGTAACTCTTAGGAGTTCACTAGACTTCTCACAGCCTGGTGAGTTCACAAACCGCGATCCATCAGAGGGGCCCAGTGAAGCTACTGGGGCCGTGAACTCAGTTGAAATTATGCACAGGGTTGGCCGCAATAACTCTCTAGAGTTCACAGGGCTCAAAGGCGACTTTTGGGGTACCAAATCTAGGACCGCCAGTCCATCAATGAGTAAGTTTAAGCCCTTCCTCACGAGTTAATACTGAAATCAAGCCGGAGATCTGGGGGGTCTTACGCATGGTTGACCTATCTATCGACATGGCCAAAGAGCTCACACAGCAGCCCGCGTTTTCTTCGTCTGCATGGTCAAACCCATTCACGGGAGGGCATTTTCCTCTGTTCCCCATGACGCTGTCTGAAAGCTATATAGACGACAGTGGTCTCATGCGTGACTGGCTGTTGAGGACTTTTTGGCCTTTTAGGCTTTTAGTCACTGGTTCCATCAGCTGCCCGCATGGGTATGCATATGATGGCCTTCAAGGGCTTTTTAGGGCCACTGGCTTCTCATTGTTGCCCGAATGGTGAAAATGATAGGCTTTATGTGTAGCTGGCCCTTTTAGGGCTTGGCTAGGCTGCCTTAAAATATCTTAAAAGACAATAGTAGGTGTGATCATCGTTGCTGCAAGAATGATAGACATCTCTGACTGAGATTGATATGTCACCACTTCTGCTAATATCTTCAATGGTATCTGTTTGTGTTGTTCATAATACATTAGCTTATGTTGTTCATAATATATCAGCTTGGTGACGATACCAATTTCAACAGAATTTTGCAGGGCTCGCTTGATGATGACGATGTTCATTTTCTTTTCACAATACTTATTGGTACATAGTCTCGATATGCTCACAAATTTCTTCTTTATTCATTCATTTGATAACACATAGCCGTGGTCTTATTTATTCTTACCCCCTTTTGATTTAGAATCATTATTCTGACAATATTCTGGATCAAATTCAGTAGCATCTTCAGGGACGGGATATTTTGATGAAACGAGCATTGATCGGTATACTGACACCTTGTCCGTCTTGATCCATGACTCTATATGCGTCATTAGAGTATACTTCTTTTATTATGTATGGCCCATCCCATTTGAGCTCGAATTTGCCCCCTGTTCGATGGGTGACTACTATAGGTCTTTTTAACATCAACACCATATCTCCTTTTTTCTTCGGAATACCATGGTGGTATATTATCTTTTTCTTTGACATTACGTAATGCCACTGCTTCTGTCCACTTGGCTCTTCCTCTGTTCCCAGGTTTATCTCTCACAAATTGTCCATCGTCGGCTGCCTTCCGTTTTCCATCTACTTTAGAGCCATTTCAGGATGCTTGACTGTTTTAGGATTGTCTTCCGATAACTGTTCAGCCATAACCATATTCACCGATGACTCTGCCCCCCATCCTTGAAATCTCCTTTGCTTTTCCTAACCGACCCCAATAGGAATTTGAATTCCTCTCCCATGATTTAAGCCGGTGGGTTCTTCGTAATCAAAACCATGTTCTTCATGATCTTCTTACTTGCTGGACTATATTTTTTGAGATCTTGCAGTGTCAGCCTACCATGGTGCGCGTTATTCTTGGTCTCTTCTTCTGCCTTTGCTTCCACTAAGGTGTAAAATTCTATTGGCTCCGGGTGTTTTGCGCTAGCCTCGACCTGAAATCTTCTTGGAGTGGTCGAAAATGGCTTGTGCCTTTCAACATACGGCAATGGCACTGTGTAATTGGACTGCAAAATTTACAATTGTTCAAGCGACAATAGGGTTAGTGGCGGCTGTCATGACTGCCTCGAATGTTTTGGCACAAAATAGAATTTCTTCCTTGCTTCTACAGTCTTGGATGATTCTGCATTTTCTGTTTCTTCTTTAATCACGTTTACTTGAATGTCCTTTAGGACTGTGCTTTTATCATTCTTTCTTTCTTCTTCGACGAACCCTTTATAATAACTTGCGTCCGCAAAGGACTCGGTCTCCATATATGGTTTCGCATTGGCCATTACTTTATACTGCATTCCACTTTTACAGTATTTGAAGCATTGATGCAGAGTAGAGGGTACAATGCCGTACTGATGTATCCATGGCCTTTTTAGGAGGAGATTGTACGTCATCACGGCGTTTATAACGTGGCACATGACATCAGTAGTCAACTCTCCTATTTCCAACATCACTATAATCTTACCAAGTGCACATTGCCCATCTTGATTAAAGCCCTGTATCATCATTCTACTAGGGTGTAGATCAGAACGACGATAGCCTAATTTACTCAGCATCGAGAGAGGCAAGAGGTTCACCGCAGACCCATTATCTATCATAATCCGCTTAACTTTCTTCCCATGGATATGGCCTTCTATCATCAACGGACTGTTATGCTCTGTCTCGCAGATCAAATCATCGTCGGAGAAGGAAACGACTGGTAGGCAATCTTCTTGCTCATCGTGCTTTTCACGTTCCAGCTCTGCTAGCAAAGTTTTCTCAACATCATGATTGGACAATGCTTGGACCAAGTTCTACTGAAATTCCTCTGACAACTTAAGTGCATCATAAATGCTTAATCGAGCCGGTATGCCTTTCAAATGACTTACTACATCATAAGTCACCTTCGTCGTTTCACTCTTCTTTTCTTTCTCATCATCATCGCTTTGCCTTTTGGTGACTTCTTTCCTTATAATCCTTGCTTTCTGTTTTGCCAGGCTTGTTGTCTTTTTTTCCGATCGTAACATGATTACCGCTACTTTCTTTGTCATCTTACAGTCCTCTTTATCTTTCATTTCTCGGGCCTTTTCCTGGATTGTGAGCATATTTACTGTCGCCATCGTGCCCCTTTCTTTTTCTTTTCCTATTACTATTTCACTCCTGTCTATCATTCGTTATATTATACATTTTAATGTATAACAATTCTCTGTCGGATGCCCCACTAGGCGATGATAGCAGCAAAAATCTCTCTCCCTAGTTTTTGTCACATTTTCTGGGCGTTTGGTTCTGGTAATTCGATCATGCTGGATTTTAGTAGCTGGTTCATCATGGGAACAACATCTTCTCTATCAAAAGTGAACCCCTCATGAGAATTGAGCTTCTTAGGCCTTTTTCCACTGTATCTATTTCTTGGCTGATTCGATTCTTCTTTATGTTTCGATCTCTTTTCCCTTGAATCCCTTGTATCTTTTCTTTGCTTGTCACGATCAACGATATTTACAGCCAACCTGCTGGGTGCCCTCCTAACTGTCTCATAGTGAAATGTTGGCATCTTCCGAGTCATTAATTCCAAAGCATGAGCATTAGTGGCCAGGTCATGGAAAGTTCTGATGTCAGCACTGGTGAGTCCAAATGTGATTCCTGTCTCCATAGAGTTCAGACACATTTTGACCTGTTCTCTTTCTTCCGGCAACTGCCTACACGAGGCTCCCAATGTCTTCCATCTGTCTATAAACTTCTTTACTGGTTTGCTTTCCCTCTGTTGCACAGAAGCCAATTCCGTAATACTAACATCTCATTCTGAAGAGAAGAAATTGGACATAAAGGCGTCCTGCATTTTCTCCCAAGTACGTATTGACCTCGTGGCCAGACTAGAATACCATCGGAATGCTTTGTTCGTTAGGGATGATCCGAACAATCGCAAGCAAACTATGGTATCATATAAAAATTTCTCATGCTAGTAATGAAGTGCATCAAGTGTTCCTTTGGCGATCCTTCCCCATTGAACTTCTGAAAATCTGGTTGGCTAGAAAGGGGATATCTTTTACCTCCCTTGGATACGACGTTCGGTATCTGAAACAGCCAGTATTTTCACGCTTTCTCTCCAGTCTGACAGCTTCTTCGACGACTTACCTCACCTCGTCTTGTGTTATAGTTCTTGCTGCTGGGACATACCCCAATGATCCTACCCCCTGCAGCTGAAAGCCTTCAAGTTGGTTTTTTTGTCCATTCATTATGCCCATCATCGGGGGAGCCGCTATCTGGGCTACATTATGTGCAAGGGTCGCTAAGGCCTCTCTAAGGTGTTTCTACATTCTTCCATTAGTACTTTTTGTGCCTCTGTCATTTCATTCATGCGATCCTCTGTAGTCAGCACATTGTCCTGATTTATCCCGACCATATGTACTGCGGCTTCTCCACTCCTCGACAAAGCTGTAGTTGGAGTGGGGCGAGAGTACGTCAACGTAATAGGGTTATGAAGAGAGGAGAGGATGGAGTTTCATTTGACTTCTCTACGCTTTCGGTGCCATTAATCAGTTGGGGCGATACAGACATTGGTGAACTTGCTAACAACGCCTTACCTTTCTACTTTCTTATCCATCTGACCCTCGGGGCGATCAAAGCCGGGAAGTCACGCAACGCTAACTGCGGCACTACTCGCTCGGGATACATCGCAGGGGGAGCGAGTTCAGGATTCTTCCTAGCTGCATGGCGCGTTATCGGCCTTCTAACTCCTGGCGAAGGTAGATTCATCCTAGGGCTTCTTACATTTTATGATCTCGTCCTACGGGACATTATAACAGTCCAGCCCTTATCTCCTTCCGGTGGTTGAGGCGAAGTAGATACAACCCCAGCCGTCACCCGAGTCAGGTTGTTCTTGCTCGTAGGAAGTCGAGTCGTGTACTTCGGGGTTTGGTTCAGTGCATATTCTATCACGAATCCTGTCCGAGTGAAACGAAAGCTCACTTTTCCTATAGAAGGTGCCATTGGTTGTAATTTGTAGTTAGATCTGGAAACCTTCAATTATAAAATATAACTATAGTTAGTGTTTGAAGAATCGAATAATCCATCTTAGAGATGAAGGGGGGGATGTTCCCACTGGGAGTCGCAATTTTGGCGTCGGAAAGACGCCAAACTATGATGAAAGTTCTTAAACTATCACAATGTTAATGTTAAATAAGATAAAAATCCTCAGCGGAGTCGCCATTTTGTTTCGAACAAGAAATAAATGCATTCGATTTGGGATTTTATCTTATTCAAATATAACAGAGACAAAGTTCATTAAGAACAATCATCATATTATTAATACTGAGTTCATTTACATCCTCGGATATCCTTGATTTTAAGATAAATTATTTAGAATACAGAAATTGACAAAGTTCCAATGTCCAAGTCGGATGTTAAATTCGGTAGCACTTCGACTCTGTTTCGGTCATCTCCATAGGAGGAATGTCGTGTTGATTAACTCCTTCCCTTTTTGAGCTTGTGCTTAGAGCAATAAAGGTCGAACTGGAAGATTTCGGTAGCATCTCGACCCCTTTTAGAGCTGGTCACATAGTGGCCTGGTTGCGCGACCCGCGCAACCGGTTTACCTGTTGGACGGTCCGCGCAACCAATTAGCAGGTTGCGCGGCTCGCGCAACTCATCCTCTTCTTTGCTCCTCACCTTCAGTCTTCTTTCAGGGCTCTGCTCCTCTTCAAGAATTCTTCTTCTCTCTCAAATGAGAGGGGGAGAGGGGTATTTATAGGCCTCCACATGTGCCAACCCTCGATCTTCGTGCCATGGGGCCCACTTTGCATCAGATCTAACCGTTCATCTTGATCACTCTCTGCTCCTAATTACGCTACCCGCGTAATAGAAAAGTTGGTTGCGCGATCCACGCAACATGTAATAAGTTGCGCGACCATGGGTAAAGATAAAATCTGTTTACTTACGTTTTACTGTATTTGAGCCATCCGCGCAACCATGTCAATTGGTTGTGCAGTCCGTGCAACCTCTACCTGTTACGCGATCCATGCAACTGCCAAACATAGCACTTAGTTCTTTCTCCTTCCTTCACTCAATGTTAGTTTCTAACCTTTAATCTTTCTTCATGATTTTTATGCTCCAACATGTAGTTCAAAGGTTTATAGGGAACCTACTAGTTCTTCTACTTTCATTTCCTCAATGTTCCTACATTCCTCTATAGTAGTGACCTTGGGGTTAAATCATTCCGATAAGGATCTCAAAATTTTTCTACAAATTTTAGATACCGAAATTCTTTCCCCAAGACCTCCCATGGAGTTACATATGCCATTTAACCTAATGAAAAACTCCATGAATGTCTCATGTTCTTCCATCTCTATGTGCTCAAATTGAGATCTCAGAAGTTGTAGCCTAGACATTTTTACTATGTTAGTTCCTTCATGGGTAGTTTCTAATAACTCTAATGCTGCTTTTGAGTTTATGCACATACTTATTTAACTGAACACATCTAGTGAAACTCCACAGTAAATTTCATTCATAGCTTTAGCTTCGCACATCCTTCTTTCTTTACCAAATTGAGTCCACTTCTCTTTTGGTTTGGGTTTAGATATAGTTGTGCCATTTTCAAGTACCACCTGTTTAGTGGGAGCAACATATCCATTCTCAACTATCTCCCAAACATCATGATCTAAAGTTTGTAAGAAGTATATCATTCTTACTTTCCAATATGCATAATTTAAGCCATTAAAGATGGGAGGACGTGAGACTGATGGTCCATCTCCTTTGTCCATAATTCCTACTTTAGTCAAGATCTTCCTCTAGGTGATAAAACCCTTCAAGAGGAACCCGATCTGATACCAATTGAAATTGCGGTTTGGACCACTATAGTAGAAGTATGGAATAGGTCAAAGTGTCGTAGAGGGGGGTGAATAGGACTTTATAAAATTTATACTAATTTAAAATCCTAATTCCTCAATCTTGATCTAATATGCAATTAATCAAGATGTATCAACCTTAACTCTACAGGCTTCCAAGCCAAGTAGAGGATCCAAACAATAGACTACTTAGGTAGAACAATTTAAGCAATTAGTCTTTTAAAATGTATGAGTGTGTGGGATGTGATTCCTGTTAGATCTAACCATTCACATGCATCATTTTACTCATTCAAGAGAAGCATAGTCAAATGAATACACAAATAGCAATCCCAAACACAATCATATTAGTGGTTCGGTTATGTGCCTACTCCACTCTAGGCGGACGCACTCAACCCTTAAGTGTACCAAATTTTATCTAACAGAGGTTTTAAATCAGGTTCACCTCAAACCGTTACAACCTACACAAGGTTAACACTAGGACCTACACAAGATTCCTAAGGATGTCTACACAAGGCAATCACACATGCCTACACAAGGCAATCGGTGCCTACACAAGGCAATCAGACATGCCTACACAAGGCACTCAATCAATACCTACACAAGGCACAATAGGTCATACACAAGGGCTCTATATGTATTCTCCCATCGTAGGCTTCTAAAAGGTCTTAGTGGGTTTGCGAAACACAACCTGAAGATTAGTCCTACACAAGGAAGGATCCCCAGATTTTGTGGACTCTTAAACACTTATCTGTAAGTAAGCGAGCCCCGTTTAGCATATGATGAAGACGATCTCCCTTGATGACGGAGATTCTTCAGCTCCCTTGAACCGCAACATATGAAGATGCTCCAATATAAGTAGCCAGGGTTGGGTCAAGGTTTTTGGTGAAATTTACTCTATTAAATGTGAATCATTAAGAGACGGAGTGATTTCAAGCATTCAAGAGATTCCAGCATAATGATTTGCCATTAAGTAGTTACTGGAAGATCCTTGAATGCTGAAGTTCATTCTTCAATCCAATTTATTGAGTATTCAATGAATAAGAAAGGGTTGTGGAATGAACTTCTATGAGAAGAAGGTTTAATGATGGTAGGTAAGAAGTTACCCCATTGGAACTCTCTCTTTCTCTCAATGCAAACACTACAACCGAGCTTCTGTTTATAAAGGAAAAAATGTCCAACAATAATATAATTGTCAGAATATGACTGTGTTCGATGTCATCGAACTTGATTCAATGTCATTGAAATTCAAATTTCGATATCATCGAATCTAGTTCGATTCCTCGAATTTATGCGTGATTTTCCTTTGAAGCACGCTGGACATTTTCTTGACCTTCTTCGATGTAATCGAACCTTTTTTTTATGTCATCGAAGTTTGAATTTCAATAACATCGAATCTAGTTCGATTCCTTGAATTTTCCAGAAGATTTTCCTTTGAAGCTCACTGGACATTTTTGTATCCTTTTTCGATGTCATCGAGCCTTGTTTGATGTCATTAAAGTTTGAATCTCGATGACATCGAATCTAGTTTGATTCCTTGAATTTTCCAAAAGATTTTCCAAGAAGCTTGTTGGACAAAAACTTTAAGTTTTTTGATTCATTGAGTCACCATCGATGTCATCGAATACACATGTTCGATGTCATCGAAGGTCTGTTCGATGAATCAAATTTTCAGTCCAAATATATATGTGGTTGCTGGACATGTGAGGATCACTTTTCGATGTCATTGAATCATGTTCGATGTCATCGAACACGAGTGTTCGATGTCATCGACCCAAGCTCGATGACTCGAAGTGATATGTAGAAACCTTAGAAGATTTACCTATTTGCACTAAGTTTTCAAGTACTGAATTCCTTTGTTGTTCTACTATTTTTAAGGGGAATTATATACTTGGGGGTTTTGGACATGGGATGTGAGGTTTAATTTACCTTTTGACGTTCCTGATCACCCATCCAGTTGAGGTAGCATCTTGTATTGTCTTCACATGTGGCTCACTTGTCTTACTGACTCAATCATCACGCTAATTGACAAATAAGGGCACTTTCAATTACTACATCGTGACCTTACACTTGGGGTTGTGAACAACGATCGTTGCTTCTAACTGGCCTAGGGGCCACATAATGATCTCTCCTTCTAGGCTCCGGAGGATTCCCCCATCCTGGAACATTCTTCAAGCACATCGGTCATAAAATTAAGAGCCTCTACTGGCCCATCTAATAACGTTCAACCGATTATTATTCGAACGAGAGGGCCAATGCCGGCCTTGTACTGGTTGTCGTGATCCCTATCCTTGATTATTTGGGTTGAGATCGACCTTTAACCGCGAATGATTCCTCAAATTAGTTGTGACCATGTTGACCTTGAGATTAGATGGGAACGGGTCTATATCAATCATCATGGCTTCCTTACCTTTCTCAGGGAACTTCAGCAATTTGTGGTCGATGTGATTCTGGATAATGTTCCTGAACACAACATAATTGTTAGTTGAATGAGATCGAGTTTCGTGCCATTTGCAATAATCAGTCTTTTTCAATTCCTCGGCTGAGGGTAACTTATGGTTCATACAAATTTTGATAAAATTTTTGGCCAATAGAATTTTAAATATTTCCTTAGCTCTAATGATGTCAAAGATGTAAACCTTTTAAGCCTTCTGTGTGGTCGAAGCGTTCGATTATGCTTTGACTAATGCAGAACATACTAGTAGCTTCTTAGTCACCACCTCAGCAATTGTGATCTCGTAATTTGGGTCAATGTAATATGTCCCTAATGACTAATTATTTTGTTTGGTTCCTTCTTGTAGAAGTTCTTCATAACGGGAGACCTTTTTGGTTAGGTCATATAAATCTATGAGCTCTGTACCTATAAATTCTTGCGAAGTTTATACTCAAGCCCATCTTGTGCAAGTTGCACAAATTTGGTTTCAATCATGAAAACCTTACAATGGCTCTTTACCTGTTTAACCCATGTGATATAGCTCTCACATGTCTCTCCAGACAATTGCTGAAAAAGGGCAAGATCAACCATAGTTATTTCTCTGATCTTAGAGAGGAATTAGTCATGGAACTTTTCTTTCATTTCTTTCCATGTGTGTACTGAATCTAACAATAGGTTCAAATACCATGTGAAGGCCACTGCTATTAGAGAATGACAAATAATTGCAATTCGTAATCATCATTATTGGCCAATTCTTCGCATTACATTGTAAATTAGCCAACATGTTCATTAGTTGACTGACCAGGTTCACTTGAAAATAATGTAAAATTTGGTCGATAGTTCCTTGGCAATGGGTGTTGCCGATCTATCCACTCGGGGTATGATTTATAATACATCAGGATAGTGTTGCGGCCGAGTATTTGACGAGCAACTTCTTGGACAATTTGCACAATCTTGTCACAATTCATCCACTGAGGTTCTAAGACTGGTGGTTGGTCAGGGCTAAACTGGTTCATATTATCCTAGAATCTGGGGAATTGTTGGGGATTGAATCCTCCTAGCAATCCCTAATCCCAATTATCAGGTATAAAGTTCCTAGCCTCTCACTTTAGTCGCCTGGCTTCCACAGGAGGTGAAACATTTCTTATCTCTTGGACAGGAACCGGTGGTGGATTCCATTGCCGAGGCAGCATGGATGGAAACAGAGCTGCATTACTGATAGAACTTCCCTCGGCATGGTATTGCATTACCGATGGTGTTCGCTCGGCCATTGTAGCCATCAATCGATGCATGACTTCAGTCTAGCTGGCCATATATCGATTAGTATTTTCAGCTTGAATACGGAATTGCTCTCCCTGGGCCCTTCCATATTCATGTACAAGCTGAATGCTTAACTGTATATCTTGCAGCACGACAATTACCTCGTCTAGAAGAATAGTCCGAGAGGTTGATGCTGTTCCTAATCTCAGGTGTTAGATTAATGTTTCAATTCAACGCCGTAGGGGCTATTGGAATCAGCATGTCTTCGATTGGAGGTGGTGCAGTTGGCGTAGACAGATCAATTCCAGGAATGCGAGTACTTCTTTTGTTCATAATTAGTAATATTACGCTAGTAAGTTAGAAACAGGGTCCCACCGGGCGTGCCAAAAACTGTTCGCGCGTTTCTCATTCAATTTATGGTTGTACATGTGCGGGCATTTCAGAATTGAAATTGCGGCTTCAATTTAAATTGTACAAGTATGAGCCCAAGTGCCAAGACAGGCAGACATGTAGTGTATGACCGAGATCTGATGAGATTGGCCGCCTATTTAGGCACTCGCTCAGTGTGTAAATAGGATCAGGCGATATTCAGAGGGTGGGGTTCGTCCTCTGATGATGGGTGGTACCTTTGCCTTCCATACAAAAAGACTTTTCGTTACAGATAAAATGAGATGAGAAATGGATTCTTACAGCCGGTCACGAAGGACATGTAAAACACCTTTCTAAGTGAAGAACTGAATCTAGCGTGCGAGTGCAGAACAAAAATTACAACTAAAAACTACCAACTATTTAGTTAACACTACGGATTACACTACGGAATGTAAACAACCAGTTGAAAAGTAAACTATTACACTAAGAAATGTAATTTGCTTGACAGGAAAAGAAAAGAATTACACTATGGAATGTAAATGGACTGGTAATTAAAAGGATAATTGAAAGATATATTTGGTTTGTTTGGGTTAATATGAAATGATTTTTCTTGATGTATTCATCATCTTTTTATAGCTTTAATCCAATCATCTAGATCCTTTTCACATTCTAACTATTGTTATAACCATTTGCCATTACTTGACTTCCTATGTTTCTCCCTTTACCATCTATCTTATAACCGTTTCTTCATGATTACTTCTTTATCTGCTGCTTAGATATTGACATGGCAAGATACATTCCAGTTATTTATTTTGCTGAGAAATCTTTTCAAATCTTCAAATACACATAAATCACACATAATATGTTATAATTGGCTCTTAAGAGGAATGACAATAATGGGGATAAACACTTATATGTCAACTCTAAACCTACAAAAAAAATGCTCTAAATCTTTAAAAATAATTTTCAGTCGCATCCTATCTCCCATGCAATGCCATATGTTATTTACCATTTGACTTTCTCATAATTACTAGAATTAAGGTATAACAGTCTACCTGTACATACATAACCCACCTCTTTATCTCCCCTTTTCCCTATAGGACAGGCCCCACCGTGGCCCAAGCTGGCCAAGCCAGTATCGTTTCACCACGATTCGAGCTGGAGCAGGGCCAGGTACCGAGGCACCCCGACCGATGGGATAATTGTTAACAATGTGTAAGGATAGCTGGAACGTTTCTCTGTAAATAAGATGATTGTATTTTTAGGTGGCCGCAATTTTGTGCCCTCGGGTGTAATGGGAGTGGCTGTTCTCTGAGGCGACGCAGGGAACCATTCATGTGGACGATGATTAGTGACTATCCACTAAGGGAATTGCCTTGATGGAATGACCCTGTTCCTCTAATCAACGAACATTTTCTCCATTACATATGAACGGTCACCTAGTGTTTTTTTTTTTTACCCCTGTCGTTGAAGTGTGTAGGACTGTCTACCAATTAGTGGTTGGACCCACCTGGATCCGGTTCTTATCACGTACGGCTTTCTCCAAGTGTGGTAATAGGAGCCTGTGATTCTTGTGTCCCATGGGTAAACGGTTGCTGATTTTTCTCCGGAAAAGCAGATGCAATTAGATATCTCTCCGTTGATACTCTAGCGAAGTGTGATGCTAGCTAGATATGCGGGTGAACGAGTAACTAAAATAAAAAGCAAAATTCTTTTTAAGTGGTTAAGAAAGCCAAAAAAAGGTGGACAGTTCACATGGAGTGGAGGATAGGAAATTGAGAATGAGGCTCATCCAACTCGACAGTGAATAATAGGGAATGTGAGCAGAGATCAAGTGGGTGGTCTACCATTGCCAATAAGGTAGGTGTCTGGTATGACTACCGTTGGGTGATATACAAGTAATTATATACTACTCTTTTGGCTGCCAAACTAAAATCAACTCATTCCTTTGATTGAACACCATTTACCCCGTAGCCTCAACTACCCTCCCATCTGCCGCAAACTACTATGGCTGTACTTTAGTTATCCAAGATCCTCTTATAAATAAATACTCATGCATGTTGGAAGACTCTGCCTTGTCTCCCTGTTTTCCTCAGAAAAGACCACTGAAATGTTGAAGATCCTTGCAATATATGTATATATATTTTTCTTCAGGTCTCTGATGACAGGAAGACGGGGCGGGTGAACCATGATGGAGAAGCAGGGCACATGCGATGGACTTTTGTGTTCAACGGATGAGATTTCCGCGTGTGCTCTAACTCTCCATCTCGGATCCTCTCCCCAGCTGCCATGCTCTAGGAAGATGAGGCTGCTTACAACACTAGTGTTTGCTGTTCCGTATTTTGTGGGCGACCGACCCTCGGAGGACGAGCTTCCTACGTTTCAATACAGGTACGGTGCTAGTACTTTTTGTTTTTTTTTTTTTACACACACCCCCACACACTCACGCCATAGTAGAATTTCATCACCTATGGGTAATTAAAATGGTCGAATTTCACTTCAAAATTCCAAATTTCTTCATTCTTAACTTAATTTTTTTAGATCTTCAGTATGTACGGTTAATGGTCAAATATTATATATTGGACTTCAATTATTTCTTAGTTTTATGAACATGATAATATTTAATGTTCTATTTTAATCATGTTTGTGGTGCAAGGTGAATTCAAGAGCTTAGATTAAAAAGGATATTAAAAGCATGGATTTAATGTTCAAGAATCACCAAGATCAAGAATGAAGAATGCACATACTGAAGATCTAAGAAAATCAAGTCAAGAATAAAGAAAATCGGAGTTTTGAAGTGAATTCGCATGATCCTCGACCAGTCCTGTCTCCGGCTCGACTTATCCTGCGTACGCTTGACCAATTCTAAACTTTACTTGACCAGTCCTGTCTCAACCAGTTGAGCTGCCTCGACTCGAACTCCAACAACTAAAATCGTTAAAATTAAGTTATCCTCATCTACCTTGGCAAGAGTAATGATCCGGTGCTAGCACTTAGTAACATAACTATGTCGGTGAAACAGTCCAATTCATCAGTTAGGTACACTGCATCATGTTTAACAAAAAAGGAAAAAAAAAAAAAGTTAAGAAGGTCTGAAGCTAGGTCCTTCGGTAGGAAACAGCTTGTATGTGCACTGCCACCTTTATAGTGGAGCGCAGTACTCCTAGCGTACCGTGTAAACTTAGACGGGCCCACCTTGAATGTACATGGTCTATCCACGCCATCTATCTATTTTTCCATCTAATTTAAGGGGTTGAGCCAAAATTTGAAGCATATCCAAAGATCAAGAGGATCATACCACTAGAAACCGTGGGGATAATGATTTCCACCATTGAAACCTTTTGAAACCTTTTGAGGCCCCGTAGTGATGTTTATTTGTTGTTCATTAGATGATATAGAAATGGATGAAAGGAAAACACAAATATAATCTTGATTCAAAACTTCCGTGGCCTCCAAGAATTTTTCAACAGTAGATATTCAATTCAACTGTTTATATGGTGTGGCTCATTCGAACAATGGATATGCTTCATTTTTGGGCTGAAGTCCTAAAATTATATGTTAAAATGGATAGACGGAATGGAAAAAGTATATAAATTATGGTGGGCCTTAGAGAGTTTACTCAGTAGGCCATGCGTAGTGAGTCACTCACTACGCAATCCACTTCCAGATAAACTATTCCAGAATCGAGGGAAGCGGATTGCGTACCGAGTGAACTCTGTGGGGTTCACCATGATCTATGTATTTTATCCACTCCGTCCATCTATTTTATTAGATAATTTTATGGCATGGGTCCAAAAGTGAAGAATATCCTGAGCTCAAATGCACCACACCACATGAAACAGTATGATTGGAGCTTATACCGTTGAATCATTCTTTAGTATCACAGAATTTTTGTATTAAGCTTATATTAGTTTTTTGCGTTCATCCATGTCTTTGTGATCTTATTAACAGCTTGGATGACAAATATATATTATTGTAGGGCCTAGGAATGTTTCAACAGTAGAAATCAATATTCCCACTGTTTCCTGTGGTATGATCTACTCGAGATTTGGATATGTTTCAACTTTAGGCTCAACCCTTTGAATTAGCTGAAAAAACGTATAGATGGTGTGGATAAGCCACTTATTTTCACGGTGGGCCCAACAGAGTTTACTCAATACGATAAGAGCCTACTGTGTTACTCAGTACGCAATCCGATTTCAGAATTGATGGGCCATGACGTAACACATGAATTTACAAAACAAAGTAGCCCACCGTGTGTTGAATCAGTTGCCCGTGCCATGCCAAGCAAGGTAATGTGGTATGCCGTGGACGCGGTATACCGGAAATCGGATTGCTTATTGTGTTACTCAGTATGCTTTTATCGTACTGAGTAAACTCAGTTGGGCCCACTGTGAATGTATGTTTCTTATCCGCACCGTCCATCCATTTTTACCGCTAATTTTAGAGATTGATCCCAAAATTGAAGTAAATTCAACACTCAAGTAGACCATTCCATAGTAAACAGTGCGGAATAATGATTTCCACCGTTGAAATCTTCCTAGGGCCCACTGTAATGTTTATTTGTCATCTAACCTGTTCATAAGATCACAAAGACATGGATGAAGAGAAACCACAAACATCATCTTGATCCAAAACTTCTGTAGCCAAAAAGAATTTTTTAATGGTAGAGGTTCAGTCACACTGTTTCCTATGGTGTGGTCCACTTAAGCCTTTTATATGCTTCCTTTTTTACCTCAATTTCTAAAATTATTTGTTAACATGTATGAATGGAATGGATAAAATAAATTAATAACGGTGGACCCCACAGAGTTTACTCGCTAATAGTACTGCGTTACTCAGTACGCAATCCACTTTCAGTATACCAGTAATTTCTTGCGCTGGGATGTTACATGGGAAGTGGATTGGCTACCGAGTAACTCAGTACGGTAAGTAAACTCTGTGGGGTCCACCGTGATTTACACATTTTATCTACTCCATCCATCCATTTTAACAGATAATTATATGGCTTGATCCCAAAAATGAGATATATCCAAATCTCAAGTAGACCTCACCCCTGGAAATAGTGTGAATTGAAATTCTACCGTTGAAAATTTCTTGGGGCTCACAGAAGTTTTGGATCAAGCTGATATTTGTGTTTTCCCTTCATTCATGTCTGTGTAATCTTATGAACAGGTTGGATGACAAATAAACATCATTGTTGGCCATAGCAAGGTTTCAACGGTAGAAGTCATTATTCGCATTGTTTCCTTTAGTGTGGTCCACTTAAGCTTTATAAATACTTCTATTTAAGAATCAACACTAAAATGATCTGGAAAAATGGATGGACGGCGTGGATAACTCACATACATTCATAGTAGGCCCAACTGAGTTTACTCAGTACGATAAAAGCATACTGAGTAACTCAGTACCCAATCCTATTCCTGTTACATGGGCCTGCAATGATGTTTTTTTCGGACCATTTTAGGACATTAAGCTAAAAATCAGGTGGATCCAAAACTAAAGGCAGCTGGCATATAAACAAGAGCGTATGAAAGTTTCAACGGTGGAAACTTCTTTCTCCGGTTTTCCTTACCGCATGGCCGCCTTGTGTTTTGGATTCACTTGATTTCTTGCCTCATCTCCTAAAATGATCTGAAAAAAAGGAATGAACGGAGTAGGCCCAACATAGCATCCCGGCGAAGGAGCTTCCTGGAGCGACAGAAGCTTTCTATCAGGATGATATTTGTTCCTGCAGTTTATCCGAGTGATAATAATCCTATGAACGGTTTGGATGGCATATAAATATCATCGTCAGATCCAGGAATGTTTCAACAGCGGACGTTTCTGCTCCCACTGTTGGTGTGGCCCACCTGAGTTTTGGGTCTGCCTGATTTTTAGAATCCTGCCATGCTGTGGTCTTTCAAAACATATGGACGGAACGGGTTAGTCACTGACACCTCTGTGGACCCCACACAGACGCGGCTACAGGTATATCTCTGTGGCCGGGGTAACCGACAATCCGCTTCTGATTTGAATCTATCTCCTCTGCACACTCAAGATGCGTGCTCCATTATGAGAGTCGGTTTTGCCTATGTTAACACTCAGGGTGACCAGCATGTGTGGCACCATTGGTCCAAAGATGCACAGAGACAAATCTGTTGATGGGGAAGCCGCCGCGATTAACACTAGTCTGGATGAGTTTAATATGTGATATGTATGGTGAATGCAGACAATTTAAAAGGAAATTTTTCAATGGGCCATTGTATAATTATTTTACCGTAGCCTGCTCAAATTAGTGCCAACAGGATGATTGGCAGCTCATCAGCGACACATGGCTACTTATACCCAATTGCAACATTTTTATAACTAATATAGTCCGAGTCAATTTACCGGCCCAACTCCTCATTTCATATGCTATTTCAGTGTTAGAGTCACAATGATAGATAGCTTACGCATTTCGTGAGTGTTGTTTTAGTTAGTGCTTGGGATAAATGATTCACAAGAAGGCAACATCCTGGCTGGCGTACCGTAGCCAATTAAAAAATGACACGTGGAAATATATATAATGTAAAAGATTTTTAGAAATATTTGAAGCAATTTTTACGGAATTACAACTAGTGTTTACCTAGATGATACCGGTCATATGATGATAAGGCATTGCTGAGAAGTCTAGGAGACGGAAAGTGGTGGAGTGGAAAGAGCAATTAAAAGGACATGTGTCAAGAGGAGAAAGAAAGATTTAGAAGACTAATGTGACAACGTTTCAGCTACCATAACTGTCAAATAAAAGAAAAGATGCCTGAAAAAAATAGCTGCAAGAGAGATTTAGAAATAGCGGAAGGATTCAACGAAGCAAGTCATCTCATACCAAACTGATAAACCAATTAAATTTATTTTATCAAATTTATCCTTCCTTATCATAGCTTTGCTCCATCTTAAGAGTAACCGTAATTTTTAGTTGTAATCCAAGTTTACGCTCCTACACTGGACTATATCCATCTCCAATACAAATAGTTCTTATTTTAGAAAGGCTTCACAGTGGTTTTCTGCGATCGATGATAAGTATTCCTTTTTTATTGCACCCATATATTAAAGTCCATTCGTATTCCTTTTATATTGCACCCATATATTAATCCCCCCATCCGATAATCACCGGATCATATTACAACTATTTTGTGAGTGGCTAAATAGGCGACTGATTTTCTTAGGTCTCGATCATATACAACCTCATTCAACGTATCTACCTATCATATCACTTAGGGCCAAATTGTTCAGTTTGAATTAAGCAGTACAATCAGTTTTGGCACGCCTGCACACACCACATGTGACCAAAGCAAACCGAGAGCCAACAATTTTTTGTACGCCTGGTGGGATTCTAGATTTTGGACACTCGAAATCTTTGGTATTTATACCAAGGCAATATGAGCCGAAGAGGTACTCATAATACTTATTGAGGATAATGAACCTCTTGCACAAGAGGAGAAAATGCAGGTTTAACCAGCGCCAGACTTGTTGCAAAACTTGACACCCAATCCTCTAAACCAGGATAGGCCATCTTCATCTTGGATTGATCCACTGGAGATAATGTCGGCTGGGCTATGCAATATGCAAATGGCGATTTCGCATATTGCGAAGTAGTCACGAGCTCAGGCTGAATAGTCACAAATTCAGGCTGAAACTTTCAATAGGTGGATAGCCAGTCAAATTGAGAGTTTGAATTAGATGATGGTTATTTTTGCTAAAAAACACCTATTGTCCCTCAAGAAGCTGTTGAAACTAGTTTTATTGAAAATTTGGTGCCAGTACAACCATCACCTCTAGTACTTCTTTCACAACAGAATGTGCACCCTGCTCCAATACAGGAAGTGCAGAATGTTCCACAACCTACAGAGTTCAGACGATTTGAACATGAAAATGGGAAGGGATTTTGACTGTACTAGCATTGTGGTATGGTCAAAATCCCAAAAAAGAAGGGATGTTTCAAATAATCCTGATTAGTCATCTGATAGGTTTTGAAAAATTTTTGGACTAAATAACCCCTAACCTTGGATCAACAGTTGTACGGGTTTTGAGTGGAGAAGATGTTACGTAGTATCCAATTCCAAGGAAGTGACGTTGACGGGATTGGTTATTCGACCACTAGAACCTAGATCCAACCCGTTCATTTTCTTTGTAGCCCTCTATTTTTATGGGAAGATGCTAATTTCTTGCTGACATGATCTCTATGTAGCCCATAAAACCTGATAATTTATAATAGTGTTCGTTTAATACGAACTATTTTCTTGTGATGTGGTAATGTGACTAGCGGATGTTGATCATGCTTCAAACCATGGCCTTCCATGAAATTCTGAAGTTAATGAATGGAGTGGATTCCATACATATGTGATTATGGACCCCACAGATGGTGTATGAATGCCCATAGAAGTTTCAATGGTAGAAGTTCAATCACCATTATTTCTTATGGTGTAGTCCATTTAAGCCTTTGGTCTGCCTCCTTCTGGGACTCATGCTTTTAAAATGTTATGTTAAGATAAATAGACGGCATGAATAAATTATATATATCATGATGGCCCATAACAACTAAGAATAATGTCTGGTAGCCATTCACTCCTAACTATTTTCTTATAGTGGGGTCCACCTTATTAGTGGATGTAACTCATTCTCTAGCCATAGAAAGTAGTGGGATTGAAAATCTGCCATGGCATTAAATTCAATTCTGAATCTAATGGACGGAGTAGATTTTTGACACATCCCATGGTAGGCCCCACAACCCTTAACACATGACAATCTCGATCCTTAACACATACTTGATAGTGGGCTCCACATACGACATCCTTATAGTGTTAAGGGTCAGGGTTGAGGTTGTTACGTGTTAAGCACCGAGGTTATCAAGGTCGAGGTTGAAATTGCGGTTTGCACCGCACTAGTAGAAGTATGGAACTGTTCTTATAGTCCTAGAGGGGGGTGAATAGGACTTTTCCAATGATTATACCAAATAAAAACTTTTATTGCGTAACTTAAATGATTTACAAATAAACTTAGCAAAGCAATGTAACTCTAACGGCTTCTAAGCCACTTAAAGGGTCCAATCATATAGGCAACTTAACATATTTCAATAAAGCAACAAGCCTACATCATAGTGAGCTTATGTGCGGGAAGTGTTTCCTATCAATCAAATAACATTCATTCAATCATGTTTAAGAATTTAAACATTCAAGCACATATAAGCATGATTAAACAGATGCGCAAATGACAATTCCAAATACAAGCATGTATAGTGGTTCAGCTACGTGCCTACTCCACTCTCGGCATCCAAACTCAATCCCAGAGTACACTGGATTTCACTGTTGATGGTTTTAAATCAGGTTCACCAATAACCTTTACAGTCCTACACTAATGTAACGCCCCGGAAAATCGGGGGTCGTGCATAGACTCGACTCCCGAGTTCCCGAGTGTCACTTATCATGCATTTATGATTTTTTTTAATGATTAATTAAATTTAACTGCGCATTTTGGAATTACCTGAGGCAAGAAGCACAATCACACCAGTCTACTGAAGTGAAGGATATCCCATATATATACAGGTCCAAAATAATAAAGGGTCGCCCAAGGCGTTGCCCAACCGAACAACAAAAGAAGGCTATATCTAAAAAGAGCAAATCCAAATTCAGCCCGATCAAGCCGATGGAGAGCCGCCCATCAGCTAAAAGTAGGACAGCTCATACTCCTCGTCCAAGCTCGCCTCGCCAGGCTCCTCGTGCCCTAAGTCACCTGCATCTATGAATGGGTCTGGTTGGTGTTTTAAAACACCGTCCCAGAGTGGGAGTGAGTGATCAACTCAGTGTGAACTATTGGTCTCAAGTTACAACAGGCATCAATTGTAATATGAACTTAATGAAAAGCAGACAATCATCAACACCTAATAACTTTATTTAAAATGCATGCATGCGGGATGATATGATGCATGCCCTCGCCACAACACTCCCTCAAGCGACTCCATCTAACGATCGCATATGACAACACTCCCTCAGAGCGACCTCGACTTCCGAGTCGCCACCCTAACTAATGCGTGCAATGCGATCGTGTTAGCCGAGTTATTAATTAAGTTCATTCATCCAAAGGTTGGGGATTCTCGATTCACCCTACGTATCAATGCCCTAAACCGGTTGCGAGGCCAAGACCCCATCAATGCGTGAGGCCGAGACCTCACGGTCCGTGATCCCGTCTTCTGGTTCCTCATCCCCGACACCAAGCACATGAGGAGTGCCGAAAGGAAGGGATCGCTCGCGGTCACTACGGGAGGCGCGCAGACCCCAACAGAGGGCCGACAAATTTCGACATAGTGTCCCATTCCACCATGCCCGGCTCACGAGGCTGTGGACCAGTTTCAAGTGAATTTTCAATGGGCTACAATGGTTGCAGGGTGGTTCAGATTCCATTCATATGTGGGCACACAGGATTAACAAACAGGGTTAGTCAGATATTACGCTAGACCGCACGAGTCAAGCGAGCGTGAGACGAGTGACCTCGGGCACAAGAGACCCATGTAGTCGAACTACAGCCACCCGAACACACCCGCCCAAATCCATGGGTATAGCCTTAAGACGGTCCTACCGACCGGGCCTTCATTCTCCTCATGATTTCTGACCAACCGAAGAGTTTGGATGGTGATTCATAACATGCCAACTAACAAGGTTATCATTTAGCATATGCAATATCACACATTCATATTTTTCAACATAGAACTCATAATTCCTACCAAGCAAAGCTACAATGTGTAAAATTCAAGTGCATGTGTGTTGTGTGGGTTGATGAGGAAGTTAACACTTCCTACATCTCATAGAGCCAAATTGCACAAGGATTAGTAAGACATACATGCTAAGGGCAACATCATGTGAAGAAAACCAAACATGACATAAACATGAGATTATCAATTCATATCAAATCATGTGAGAGATAAGAACAACATCATATGAGAAAATCAACATGACATATAATTCCATACAATTTCAACAACCCAACAATTCCTATAAATTTCCTAGACTCTCCAAAGGCATCATCCAAACATACAAAATCATTAAACTCGTACTAAATTAGTGCTAGGCCACCTAAGAACAATAGTCCGCACCTAGGATCGTTGGAGGCTTGGAAAAATGTCCTAGGAAAGAGAGCTTTGCGGTAGATGGGCCGGAATCCCTAAAACAACTTCACATGTTAGATTTACAAGCAAAACCCCCTTCCTTACAAGGGTTTTCAAAGAAAATAGGGAATGGAGCTTACCTAGTTGCTCAACGGACGAAATAGCGGTTGTGGGGTGAGGTTTCCTTGGGAAGACCTGGGAAGATGCTTGGCTTCTTTCTTCCACTCTCCTCCTTCTTCACTCTCTCCTTCCTTTCTTCTTTCTCCCCTTTCTCTCTTCTCTTCCCTAGGGCAAATTCGTATGGGAGAGGGGTGCCCAAAAGAAACCCCTTTTTATAATTCCAGATTTGGTGCAAATGGCCCCAAGCTTCCATAATTTCCTAAAATAGACTTATGGGACTCCCTATTGGTGTTGGGGTGGCCCTAACACCCCTCTGGCCACCAAATTCGGCGTGTAGGTGCCTTATGGCCCGATTAGGGCCCATGCAAAAATTGAGGACGAACGGATGAGCGGATATATGATCTGAGCAAGCATTTCCGACCTTTAAGTGGCCCTTTGGGGGCCATTTTGATTGATGGGGTATTTCTGGTGGCCCTCTGGCCATGAAATTTATAGGGTTAGTGCTTCATGGCCCGATGAAGGGCCTTGCAAAATTTGGGAACAAACGGATGCGGGGTTTGGTCGTACGGGTCCGATTTACGATCAACGGTCATCGTGCCACGATTGGGGCCCAGATTTGGTGGGCAGGTGTTGAAAAATACATTAAACTTTCACCATAAATTTGAAAGAAATCCGACGGCTGGAAGGCCCGGAGTCTCAGTTTCTTTTGTCGCCAGATTTTAATCTGGCATTGGTGGGCGCATTGGGCAAGCGCCAGATGGTACTTCTAGGTGTCCACTGGGTCCGCAGTCCGCGATGGACCACAAGCCCAGTGAGACCAACGGCTACACCAAGTTTTAGATTTTTTCGACCATCCTCGGTCGCTGTACGGCCTGCACGAGCCCTCCTTCAAGTGTAAACGTACCATCAGACTTGGCGGCCCGCACAAGGCCCTATCATGGCCTGTCTAGTCTACTCTAATGAGCTAATCCTAGGTTAATTAACTCATGGTACCCCACCACAAGAGGTTTAACCGAACGGCCCCGGAGAATCCTACGTGGACGCCCCAGACACCGTGGCTGATCGGACGAGATGTTTCATGATTAATCGAACTTGTGCGGTTCTTTACTTGGTATCACCCGTGTATGGGAAAACATTGAGTGCTAATGGTCATTAAGTGATATTATAAGTTAATTAATTAAAAAAATCAATGATTTTTGGAAATCCAAAACAAGAAAATCCTGGTGTTACACCCCCCCTTAAAAATAATTTCGTCCCAAAATTGCCTAAGGGTAGTAAGTAAAGGTTTCATCATTTCATTTGCCTAGGTTTTGTTGATTTCAAGTTCATATGCATGGTAGGGTGTGTACTATATATACTAGTTTGGCTCATTCTAGTCTACCCCCCTTAAACTTCTTTTTTTTTTTTTTTTTTTTTTATTATTTTAAATTTTACCCTTGAGGGTTTACTAAAATTTATTTATTTACATATTTATTCTTAAAGGTCCAGATTCATGGCGATGGTTTCCCTCTATCTAGAGTGAAATATTCATTTTCAATGTTAGACCAATACGGAGAGACAGTTGTGGTAGGCTCAAATCCGATACATCGATTGTTCGCCTGACCAGGGGCAAATAACACGTTGTATCCCTTCCTAATCTTGATAGATCATGGTCTTCTCTCGGTCCAAAGCAGTGAGTCCTTTGGTAATCACCCAGATTGAGAATTTGGGTCAAGCCGCGAATGCTTCGCAGGCGTATACTTCCGTAATTCCGTAGTCTGATCAATTTAAATGTTTAGGGAACAACCATCGTTGGAACGTTTAAATCTCCTATTTATAAGGTTGTCCTTTGGGTCTTGGTCTATGAGAGTTCTCGTTTTAATTTATATCTAATTGGGGTTTAATAATTCTCTCAACATGCCTATGGGCAACGATCATCCTAAAAAGTTTTTAAAGACTCAAATTTTTATTTTATTTTATTTTATTTTATTTTATTTTATTTTTTTATATGAATTACCATTTCAATCCTATGGCCAGTGGGTTAATCGCAGACTATACTTTGGTTTCGTAAATTCCAAGAATGAATGAATAGTTTGAAAGTGCTAGGGTATTCTGGTGGTTTGGAGTGCTAATAACGCTAACAAGGACGCAGCAAGGCAATTATTCGTACGAGCATTCACAAGACAATCAGAAAATTTCAAAACAATCCACACATTCATATTGAAGTCAAAATGCCATTAGTATGGCCAGTTACATGTTATAACATGGATTACAAGCATCACTAAATACCGCAAACTTAAGAGAAACACAGCCTAATCAAAGCAGGAAGGGTTACAACTATCCTTCAACACATGAAAGAAATTCTAACTGACTCGAACAATCTACTAATTGTCTGTTAGGTTAAGCTACTTATTCTTCTCGGGTCTGGATGCGGTGGGGTGCTTCTTTCCTTGAGGGAAAGGATCACCGAATGGCGAAGAAGGCGGCGACGGTTGTAAGGAAGACCATTTCCTTAGCTTAAGAAATGGAGGGTTGATAATGTAGGCGATTGTTAGAGGAATGGCCTTAGGAGTAGCTTGAGAATGGCTTGAGGATGGGCCTAGAAAGGGTTTAAGATGGGTAAGAGGAAAATGGATTGGAAGGAATGGGGTTTGGAAAGAATTTGAAAACAGTCGTGGAATATAAGGAGTTGGGAGATGGGTTTTCCTTAGAGAGGATTGAGATCTTTCAAATGGTTGGGAGAGAAGTGTTGAAGGTGAGATTGTTGAGTGAGGTGAATTTAGAGATGAGTTTAAGAAAATGGATTTGAGGGATGGAAGTTAAGAAGTGATTAGGAATGAGTTGAAGAAATGAGGTTGAGAAACGTTTGGAAAGGGTTTGAGAGAATGAGGATTGAGATGGGTTAGAGTGAAGAAGAATATGGTTGTTGAGAATGTGTAAAAAAAAAGGAAATGGATTTAGGTTGGATTTGCGATAGGAGCTTGTGATGGATTTAGGTGAGTGGGTGGAGATGGATGTGGGAATGAGTTTGAGAATGGAAAAAGGAGAAAAAGGGTTGATGTTGGGCTTTATAAATGAGTTTTGGTAAATGGATTTTGTGAATGGAAGTGAAAGTGAATGAGTGAATGGAGTGGGATTTTGAAGATGGGTGTTGATATGGGTTGGTTTTATAGAGGAGAAGAAAATGGGTTTGAAATGGGTTTTGTGGGTGAAATTTGGAGAAGGTTTGGCAAGGGATTTGAGAGTGAGGTGTGATGTTGGGTTTTGGGGAAGGGTCAAGTAAGAGGGGTTGAAGGGAAAGGAAATATGAAGAAGAAGAATGTGGGTTTGGGGATTGGGTTTTGAGATTGGGAGAGAGAGAGTTTTCTCTTGGGTTTAAAAGGGATGGTGGAGGTAATGGGAGTAGTAGAGATAGGTCTTATGGACTCTAGATAGTCTTAAATAGCAAGGGAAATGGGCCCCACTCGTGTGTGCATTAAAAGGGAGGAGGAGACCTATCTCGTAACGTTCCTTATACTTTTAATAACTGGATTATTTTTAAAATTTTTATAATGATTTATCATCAAGTTTTAAGTCATCCTACCAATTTTCATATCATTTGGAGTTGTAAATAAATTATAAAAATTCTAGAAGTAAACACCGTCTTAAACTAATGATTTTTAGATAGTTGTCAATTCATTCCAAACTTAACTATATTACAATTTTTATTTTATTTTATTTTTATTTTTATATTAAACTAAACTTGTTAAGCTTCAATCTGTCTTTTGAATCACCTAAATCGGAGTTATAACGAAGGAGATATGAGTTTTTGAAGTTGCGCTGAAAAATGCAGAAAACGGGCCGCCCGACCCGCTGTGGCCCGCCCGGCCCGCTTTCCGGCGTAGGCTACGCCGCTGCCGGCGTGGGCACGCCGGCCCTCTGGCCGACCGGCGTAGGCAACGCCACTCCAGGCGTAGGCTACGCCGCTCCCCTGGCTTAACTTTCTTGTTTTGTGATTTCTCGGGTGCCTGTAAGGCCCCCAGAAAAGTGCCATATATGAATTTGGGGTAGGAGAAGCTGATCTACGCAATGAGCCTACTAGTTTCACAAGATTCTCCTCATTTAGTGTCCAAAACCAGGTTTTATTCCAATTTCACTATTTTCCGGTAAATTTTCATTCACCCACAACTCTTTATCCCCAAATGGGTCTAATCTATCAAATTTGACCTGATATTCACTAATTTGGTCTAGGACAATGCCTTTGACTGTCTAATCCTTCAGTTTCGGTTCTACATTTTCTCTATTTCTGATAAAATTTCATTCGTCCCTACTTAATTATCCCCGAATGGGTTTGAACTATCATGTTCAGCCCGGTATTAGTTCACTTGGACTTGGGCGATGATTTCGACCATCAACTTTTCGATTTTTAGCTCGATCCTAACATTGTACTGGGGAAATTAAAGAACGGAGTGATGGTAGGTGAAGGTTTTAAGGAGATAGGTTGAAAAATGGAATTTAGAGTTAGGCCTGTTTGGCTAGTGGCATTAACCTGTACTAAATGGGATTTCAATACTAATCCCAACTCAAAATTGAAAATGGCGTGTCTGGAATGAGTGGAGGATGTGGTTCAAAATTAATTTCCTAGGCTTGTTAGAGGAGTCTTGTGTTGGGAGGTGTAATGCAGGATTTCCAAATCCCTTGACGAAGAATTTCTAAGTATAATTGGAAGGAAAATCCAGAATTTCCCTCTAATTGGACACGTTTCGACAGGGGCATCATGGAACATGGGATGCGCCATCCAAGGACACTCCTCACATCTACATTCATTGTTACTCAAAAATCCATTTCATCCAAATCTCACCTATTTCATTGGCCCACGGCCCTAGGAATTAGGCGGACTAAACTAGCTAAACCTCCTATTCAATCAAATCGAATCTTGTCGTCAAGTCAAACCCTTGGATTCCCTTTCTCGAGGCTATTCATTCCTAATTCCTCTCTGGAAGTCCTATCCCCGTCACTATAATTGTCACTGGTCCCTTCCGTGTCCGGATGGTTCTTAGGAACTGGTTCCTATTTTCGCGTTTCCATCACGTATCCTCTCAAGTCACGGACGCGTTAGTGAGTTCATGACCCATGGCCCAAGGGATTCCAAACTATTGCTCGATACCATCCGTAACGCCCGAAAATCGGGGTCGTGCATAGACTCGACTCCCGAGTTCCCGAGTGTCACTTATCATGCATTTATGATTTTTTTTTAATGATTAATTAAATTTAACTGCGCATTTTGGAATTACCTGAGGCAAGAAGCACAATCACACCAGTCTACTGAAGTGAAGGATATCCCATATATATACAGTCCAAAAAAATAATAAAGGGTCGCCAAGGCGTTGCCCAACCGAACAACAAAAGAATGCTATGTCTAAAAAGAGCAAATCCAAATTCAGCCCGATCAAGCCGATGGAGAGCCGCCCATCGCCTAAAAGTAGGAGAGTCCGTCCTCCTCGTCCCAAGCTCGCCTCGCCAGGGCTCCTCGTGCCCTAAGTCACCCGCATCTATGAATGGGTCCGGTTGGTGTTTTAAAACACCGTCCCGAGTGGGAGTGAGTGATCAACTCAGTGTGAACTATTGGTCTCAAGTTACAACAGCATCAATTGTAATATGAACTTAATGAAAAGCAAACAATCATCAACACCTAATAACTTTATTTAAAATGCATGCATGCGGGATGATATGATGCATGCCCTCGCCACAACACTCCCTCAAGCGACTCCATCTAACGATCGCATATGACAACACTCCTCGAGCGACCTCGACTTCCGAGTCGCCACCCTAACTAATGCGTGCAATGCGATCGTGTTAGCCGAGTTATTAATTAAGTTCATTCATCCAAACAGGTTGGGGATTCGATTCACCCTACGTATCAATGCCCTAAATTGGTTGCGAGGCCAAGACCCCATCAATGCGTGAGGCCGAGACCTCGCACGGTCCGTGATCCCGTCGGGTTCCTCATCCCGACACCAAGCACATGAGGAGTGCCGAAAGGAAGGGATCGCTCGCGGTCACTACGGGGAGGCGCGGTACCCCAACAGTAGGCCGACGGCCGAGCTCGGACATAGTGTCCCATTCCACCATGCCCGGCTCACGAGGCCGTGGACCGCTTTTAAGTGAATTTTCAATGGGCTACAATGGTTGCGGGGTGGTTCGATTCCATTCATATGTGGGCACACAGGGTTAACAAACAGGGTTGATCGGATATTACGCTAAACCGCACGAGTCAAGCGAGCGTGAGACGAGTGACCTCGGGCACAAGAGACCCATGTAGTCGAACTACAACCACCCGAACACACCCCCCAAATCCATGGGTATAGCCTTAAGACGGTCCCACCGACGGGACTACCTTCATTCTCCTCATGATTCGACCAACCGAAGAGTTTGGATGGTGATTCATAACATGCCAACTAACAAGGTTATCATTTAGCATATGCAAATCACACATTCATATTTTTCAACATAGAACTCATAATTCCTACCAAAGCAAAGCTACAATGTGTAAAATTCAAGTGCATGTGTGTTGTGTGGGTTGATGAGGAAGTTAAGTACTTCCTACATCTCATAGAGCCAAATTGCACAAGGATTAGTAAGACATACATGCTAGGGCAACATCATGTGAAGAAAACCAAACATGACATAAACATGAGATTATCAATTCATATCAAATCATGTGAGAGATAAGAACAACATCATATGAGAAAATCAACATGACATATAATTCCATACAATTTCAACAACCCAACAATTCCTATAAATTTCCCTAGACTCTCCAAAGGCATCATCCAAACATACAAAATCATTAAACTCGTACTACAATTAGTGCTAGGCCACCTAAGAACAATAGTCCGCACCTAGGATCGTTGGAGGCTTGGGAAAAATGTCCTAGGAAAGAGAGCTTTGCGGTAGATGGGCCGGAATCCCTAAAACAACTTCACATGTTAGATTTACAAGCAAAACCCCCTTCCTTACAAGGGTTTTCAAAGAAAATAGGGAATGGAGCTTACCTAGTTGCTCAACGGACGAAATAGCGGTTGTGGGGTGAGGTTTCTTTGGGCCCACCTTGCTCTTCTTTCTTCACTCTCCTTCTTCACTCTCTCTTCCTTCCTTTCTTCTTTCTCCCCTTTCTCTCTTCTCTCTCCCTAGGGCAAATTCGTATGGGAGAGGGGTGCCCAAAAGAAACCCTTTTTATAATTCCGCATTTGGTGCAAATGGCCCCAAGCTTCCATAATTTCCTAAAATAGACTTATGGGACTCTTTATTGGTGTTGGGGTGGCCCTAACACCCCTCGGCCACCAAATTCGGCGTGTAGGTGCCTTATGGCCCGATTAGGGCCCATGCAAAAATTGAGGACGAACGGATGAGCGGATATATGATCTGAGCAAGCATTTCCGACCTTTAAGTGGCCCTTTGGGGGCCATTTTGATTGATGGGGTATTTCGATGGCCCTCTCTGGCCATGAAATTTATAGGGTTAGTGCTTCATGGCCCGATGAAGGGCCTTGCAAAATTTGGGAACAAACGGATGCGGGGTTTGGTCGTACGGGTCCGATTTACGATCAACGGTCATCGTGCCACGATTGGGGCCCAGATTTGGTGGGCGTGTTGAAAAATACATTAAACTTTCACCATAAATTTGAAAGAAATCCGACGGCCGGGAAGGCCCGAGTCTCGCTTTGTCGGTGCGATTTTAATCGGCATTGGTGGGCGCATTGGGCAAGCGCCGATGGTACTTCTGGGTGTCCACTGGGTCCGCAGTCCGCGATGGACCACAAGCCCAGTGAGACCAACGGCTACACCAAGTTTTAGATTTTTCCGACCATCCTCGGTCGCTGTACGGCCTGCACGAGCCCTCCTTCAAGTGTAAACAGCCATCAGACTTGGCGGCCCGCACAAGGCCCTATCATGGCCTGTCTAGTCTACTCTAATGAGCTAATCCTAGGTTAATTAACTCATGGTACCCCACCACAAGAGGTTTAACCGAACGGCCCTGCGGAGAATCCTACGTGGACGCCCCAGGACACTGTGCTGATCGGACGAGATGTTTCATGATTAATCGAACTTGTGCGGTTCTTTACTGGTATCACCCGTGTATGGGAAAACATTGAGTGCTAATGGTCATTAAGTGATATTATAAGTTAATTAATTAAAAAAAATCAATGATTTTTGGAAATCCAAAACAGTGAAAATCCGGGGTGTTACAATCTACCCCCCTTAAAAATAATTTCGTCCCCGAAATTGCCTAAGGGTAGTAAGTAAAGGTTTCATCATTTCATTTGCCTAGGTTTTGTTGATTTCAAGTTCATATGCATGGTAGGGTGTGTACTATATATACTAGTTTGGCTCATTCTAGTCTACCCCCCCTTAAACTTCTTTTTTTTTTTTTTTTTTTTTTTATTATTTTAAATTTTACCCTTGAGGGTTTACTAAAATTTATTTATTTACATATTTATTCTTAAAGATCCAGATTCATGGCGATGGTTTCCCTCTATCTAGAGTGAAATATTCATTTTCAATGTTAGACCAATACGGAGAGACGGTTGTGGTAGGCTCAAATCCGATACATCGATTGTTCGCCTGACCAGGGCAAATAACACGTTGTATCCCTTCCTAATCCTGATAGATCATGGTCTTCTGCTCGGTCAAAGCAGTGAGTCCTTTGGTAATCACCCAGGATTGAGAATTTGGGTCAAGCCGCGAATGCTTCGCAGGCGTATACTTCCGTAATTCCGTAGTCTGATCAATTTAAATGTTTAGGGAACAACCATCGTTGGAACGTTTAAATCTCCTATTTATAAGGTTGTCCTTTGGGTCTTGGTCTATGAGAGTCCTCGTTTTAATTTATATCTAATTGGGGTTTAATAATTCTCTCAACATGCCTATGGGCAACGATCATCCTAAAAAGTTTTTAAAGACTCAAATTTTTATTTTATTTTATTTTATTTTATTTTATTTTATTTTTTTATATGAATTACCATTTCAATCCTATGGCCAGTGGGTTAATCGCAGACTATACTTTGGTTTCGTAAATTCCAAGAATGAATGAATAGTTTGAAAGTGCTAGGGTATTCTGGTGGTTTGGAGTGCTAATAACGCTAACAAGGACGCAGCAAGGCAATTATTCGTACGAGCATTCACAAGACAATCAGAAAATTTCAAAACAATCCACACATTCATATTGAAGTCAAAATGCCATTAGTATGGCCAGTTACATGTTATAACATGGATTACAAGCATCACTAAATACCGCAAACTTAAGAGAAACACAGCCTAATCAAAGCAGGAAGGGTTACAACTATCCTTCAACACATGAAAGAAATTCTAACTGACTCGAACAATCTACTAATTGTCTGTTAGGTTAAGCTACTTATTCTTCTGGGTCGGATGCGGGTGGGGGTGCTTCTTTCCCTTGAGGGAAAGGATCACCGGAATGGCGAAGAAGGCGGCGACGGTTGTAAGGAAGACCATTTCCTTAGCTTAAGAAATGGAGGGTTGATAATGTAGGCAGATTGTTAGAGGAATGGCCTTAGGAGTAGCTTGAGAATGGCTTGAGGATGGGCCTAGGAAAGGGTTTAAGATGGGTAAGAGGAAAATGGATTGGAAGGAATGGGGTTTGGAAAGAATTTGAAAACAGGTCGTGGAATATAAGGAGTTGGGAGATGGGTTTTCCTTAGAAGAGGATTGAGATCTTTCAAATGGTTGGGAGAGAAGTGTTGAAGGTGAGATTGTTGAGTGAGGTGAATTTAGAGATGAGTTTAAGAAAATGGATTTGAGGGATGGAAGTTAAGAAGTGATTAGGAATGAGTTGAAGAAATGAGGTTGAGAAACGTTTGGAAAGGGTTTGAGAGAATGAGGATTGAGATGGGTTAGAGTGAAGAAGAAGAATATGGTTGTTGAGAATGTGTAAAAAAAAAAAGAAATGGATTTAGGTTGGATTTGCGATAGGAGCTTGTGATGGATTTAGGTGAGTGGGTGGAGATGGATGTGGGAATGAGTTTGAGAATGGAAAAAGGAGAAAAAGGGTTGATGTTGGGCTTTATAAATGAGTTTTGGTAAATGGATTTTGTGAATGGAAGTGAAAGTGAATGAGTGAATGGAGTGGGATTTTGAAGATGGGTGTTGATATGGGTTGGTTTTATAGAGGAGAAGAAAATGGGTTTGAAATGGGTTTTGTGGGTGAAATTTGGAGAAGGTTTGGCAAGGGATTTGAGAGTGAGGTGTGATGTTGGGTTTTGGGGAAGGGTCAAGTAAGAGGGGTTGAAGGAAAGGAAATATGAAGAAGAAGAATGTGGGTTTGGGGATTGGGTTTTGAGATTGGGAGAGAGAGTTTTCTCTTGGGTTTAGAAGGGATGGTGGAGGTAATGGGAGTAGTAGAGATAGGTCTTATGGACTCTAGATAGTCTTAAATAGCAAGGGAAATGGGCCCCACTCGTGTGTGCATTAAAAGGGAGGAGGAGACCTATCTCGTAACGTTCCTTATACTTTTAATAACTGGATTATTTTTAAAATTTTTATAATGATTTATCATCAAGTTTTAAGTCATCCTACCAATTTTCATATCATTTGGAGTTGTAAATAAATTATAAAAATTCTAGAAGTAAACACCGTCTTAAACTAATGATTTTTAGATAGTTGTCAATTCATTCCAAACTTAACTATATTACAATTTTTATTTTATTTTTATTTTATTTTTATATTAAACTAAACTTGTTAAGCTTCAATCTGTCTTTTGAATCACCTAAATCGGAGTTATAACGAAGGAGATATGAGTTTTTGAAGTTGCGCTGAAAAATGCAGAAAACGGGCCGCCCGACCCGCTGTGGCCCGCCCGGCCCGCTTTCCGGCGTAGGCTACGCCGCTGCCGGCGTGGGCACGCCGGCCCTCTGGCCGACCGGCGTAGGCAACGCCACTCCAGGCGTAGGCTACGCCGCTCCCCTGGCTTAACTTTCTTGTTTTGTGATTTCTCGGGTGCCTGTAAGGCCCCCAGAAAAGTGTCATATATGAATTTGGGGTAGGAGAAGCTGATCTACGCAATGAGCCTACTAGTTTCACAAGATTCTCCTCATTTAGTGTCCAAAACCAGGTTTTATTCCAATTTCACTATTTTCCGGTAAATTTTCATTCACCCACAGCTCTTTATCCCCAAATGGGTCTAATCTATCAAATTTGGCCTGATATTCACTCATTTGGTCTAGGACAATGCCTTTGACTGTCTAATCCTTCAGTTTCGGTTCTACGTTTTCTCTATTTCTGATAAAATTTCATTCGTCCCTACTTAATTATCCCCGAATGGGTTTGAACTATCATGTTCAGCCCGGTATTAGTTCACTTGGACTTGGGCGATGATTTCGACCATCAACTTTTCGATTTTTAGCTCGATCCTAACAATGTACTGGGGAAATTAAAGAACGGAGTGATGGTAGGTGAAGGTTTTAAGGAGATAGGTTGAAAAATGGAATTTAGAGTTAGGCCTGTTTGGCTAGTGGCATTAACCTGTACCAAATGGGATTTCAATACTAATCCCAACTCAAAATTGAAAATGGCGTGTCTGGAATGAGTGGAGGATGTGGTTCAAAATTAATTTCCTAGGCTTGTTAGAGGAGTCTTGTGTTGGGAGGTGTAATGCAGGATTTCCAAATCCCTTGACGAAGAATTTCTAAGTATAATTGGAAGGAAAATCCAGAATTTCCCTCTAATTGGACACGTTTCGACAGGGCATCATGGAACATGGGATGCGCTCATCCAAGGGACACTCCCTCACATCTACATTCATTGTTACTCAAAAATCCATTTCATCCAAATCTCACCTAATTCAGTTGGCCCCACGGGCCCTAGGAATTGGGCGGACTAAACTAGCTAAACCTCCTATTCAATCAAATCGAATCTTGTCGTCAAGTCAAGACCCTTGGATTCCCTTTCTCGCTATTCATTCCTAATTCCTTGGAAGTCCTATCCCCCGTCTATAATTGTCGGTCCAGGGTCTGGGATGGTTCCTAGAGTTCTAAGTTCCTATTGCGTTTCCTAATACGTATCCTCTCAAGTCAGCGGACGCGTTAGTGAGTTCATGACCCATGGCCCAAGGGATTCCAAACTATTGCTCTGATACCATCTGTAACGCCCCGAAAAATCGGGGGTCGTGCATAGACTCGACTCCCGAGTTCCCGAGTGTCACTTATCATGCATTTATGATTTTTTTTTAATGATTAATTAAATTTAACTGCGCATTTTGGAATTACCTGAGGCAAGAAGCACAATCACACCAGTCTACTGAAGTGAAGGATATCCCATATATATACAGGTCCAAAATAATAAAGGGTCGCCCAAGGCGTTGCCCAACAGAACAACAAAAGAAGGCTATATCTAAAAAGAGCAAATCCAAATTCAGCCCGATCAAGCCGATGGAGAGCCGCCCATCAGCTAAAAGTAGGACAGCTCATACTCCTCGTCCAAGCTCGCCTCGCCAGGCTCCTCGTGCCCTAAGTCACCTGCATCTATGAATGGGTCTGGTTGGTGTTTTAAAACACCGTCCCAGAGTGGGAGTGAGTGATCAACTCAGTGTGAACTATTGGTCTCAAGTTACAACAGGCATCAATTGTAATATGAACTTAATGAAAAGCAGACAATCATCAACACCTAATAACTTTATTTAAAATGCATGCATGCGGGATGATATGATGCATGCCCTTGCCACAACACTCCCTCAAGCGACTCCATCTAACGATCGCATATGACAACACTCCCTCAGAGCGACCTCGACTTCCGAGTCGCCACCCTAACTAATGCGTGCAATGCGATCGTGTTAGCCGAGTTATTAATTAAGTTCATTCATCCAGCAGGTTGGGGATTCTGATTCACCCTACGTATCAATGCCCTAAATTGGTTGCGAGGCCAAGACCCCATCAATGCGTGAGGCCGAGACCTCGCGGTCCGTGATCCCGTCGGGTTCCTCATCCCCGACACCAAGCACATGAGGAGTGCCGAAAGGAAGGGATCGCTCGCGGTCACTACGGGGGCGCGGTACCCAACAGAGTAGGCGACGGCTCGGACATAGTGTCCCATTCCACCATGCCCGCTCATGAGGCTGTGGACCAGTTTCAAGTGAATTTTCAATGGGCTACAATGGTTGCAGGGTGGTTCAGATTCCATTCATATGTGGGCACACAGGATTAACAAACAGGGTTAGTCAGATATTACGCTAGACCGCACGAGTCAAGCGAGCGTGAGACGAGTGACCTCGGGCACAAGAGACCCATGTAGTCGAACTACAGCCACCCGAACACACCCGCCCAAATCCATGGGTATAGCCTTAAGACGGTCCTACCGACGGGGCTGCCTTCATTCTCCTTGTATTTCTGACCAACCGAAGAGTTTGGATGGTGATTCATAACATGCCAACTAACAAGGTTATCATTTAGCATATGCAATATCACACATTCATATTTTTCAACATAGAACTCATAATTCCTACCAAGCAAAGCTACAATGTGTAAAATTCAAGTGCATGTGTGTTGTGTGGGTTGATGAGGAAGTTAAGTACTTCCTACATCTCATAGAGCCAAATTGCACAAGGATTAGTAAGACATACATGCTAGGGCAACATCATGTGAAGAAAACCAAACATGACATAAACATGAGATTATCAATTCATATCAAATCATGTGAGAGATAAGAACAACATCATATGAGAAAATCAACATGACATATAATTCCATACAATTTCAACAACCCAACAATTCCTATAAATTTCCCTAGACTCTCCAAAGGCATCATCCAAACATACAAAATCATTAAACTCGTACTACAATTAGTGCTAGGCCACCTAAGAACAATAGTCCGCACCTAGGATCGTTGGAGGCTTGGGAAAAATGTCCTAGGAAAGAGAGCTTTGCGGTAGATGGGCCGGAATCCCTAAAACAACTTCACATGTTAGATTTACAAGCAAAACCCCCTTCCTTACAAGGGTTTTCAAAGAAAATAGGGAATGGAGCTTACCTAGTTGCTCAACGGACGAAATAGCGGTTGTGGGGTGAGGTTTCCTTGGGCCCACCTTGCTCTTCTTTCTTCACTCTCCCTTCCTCTCTCCTTCCTTTCTTCTTTCTCCCCTTTCTCTCTTCTCTTCCCTAGGGCAAATTCGTATGGGAGAGGGGTGCCCAAAAGAAACCCCTTTTTATAATTCCAGATTTGGTGCAAATGGCCCCAAGCTTCCATAATTTCCTAAAATAGACTTATGGGACTCCCTATTGGTGTTGGGGTGGCCCTAACACCCCTCTGGCCACCAAATTCAGCGTGTAGGTGCCTTATGGCCCGATTAGGGCCCATGCAAAAATTGAGGACGAACGGATGAGCGGATATATGATCTGAGCAAGCATTTCCGACCTTTAAGTGGCCCTTTGGGGGCCATTTTGATTGATGAGGTATTTCTGGTGGCCCTCTGGCCATGAAATTTATAGGGTTAGTGCTTCATGGCCCGATGAAGGGCCTTGCAAAATTTGGGAACAAACGGATGCGGGGTTTGGTCGTACGGGTCCGATTTACGATCAACGGTCATCGTGCCACGATTGGGGCCCAGATTTGGTGGGCAGGTGTTGAAAAATACATTAAACTTTCACCATAAATTTGAAAGAAATCCGACGGCTGGAAGGCCCGGAGTCTCAGTTTCTTTTGTCAGTGCCAGATTTTAATCTGGCATTGGTGGGGCGCATTGGGCAAGCGCCAGATGGTACTTCTAGGTGTCCACTGGGTCCGCAGTCCGCGATGGACCACAAGCCCAGTGAGACCAACGGCTACACCAAGTTTTAGATTTTTTTGACCATCCTCGGTCGCTGTACGGCCTGCACGAGCCCTCCTTCAAGTGTAAACAGCCATCAGACTTGGCGGCCCGCACAAGGCCCTATCATGGCCTGTCTAGTCTACTCTAATGAGCTAATCCTAGGTTAATTAACTCATGGTACCCCACCACAAGAGGTTTAACCGAACGGCCCTGCGGAGAATCCTACGTGGACGCCCCAGGACACTGTGCTGATCGGACGAGATGTTTCATGATTAATCGAACTTGTGCGGTTCTTTACTGGTATCACCCGTGTATGGGAAAACATTGAGTGCTAATGGTCATTAAGTGATATTATAAGTTAATTAATTAAAAAAAATCAATGATTTTTGGAAATCCAAAACAGTGAAAATCCGGGGTGTTACAACTAAGGACACCAATTTATGCTCTCCGCAAGAGCAAAGGTCATATACCTTGAACTCACGTTTAAGACCACCGGCCAAGGTCCCACACAAGGCACCTACCTCTTAGGCCCACCGACCAAGGTCCTACACAAGGCGCCTACGTTTAGGCCCACTAGCTAAGGTCCCACACAAGACACCTGCCAAGGTCCCACACAAGGCATGTAACGTTTAGGCCCACCGGCCAAGGTCCCACATAAGGAACCTAACGTTTAGGCCCACCGGCCAAGATCCCACACTAGGAACCTAATTGAGTTTGTTGATAGCAAACTCTTAGTCTCAATCCTACACGAGGAAGGTGACTAAACTTTTGAAATCTTAAAGAGACACTTGTCGGATTGAGTTCTCTCTTTTAGCATGTCTTGGGTTGCTAGATCTTTGCGCTCTCGAGCTTGAATCAGCTTCCCGGTGCTCCCCCGATCGCATAACTTAGATTTGCATGTTGGCTCGGCTTCACGATCAAGAACCTTGCATAAGATATACCTAAAAGGTGACCAAGGTTATGGGAGTTGGTTGAATCTCCTATCAAGGATAATGTGTGGATTTCCTAAGAGATTCAACATATGGACGCTCTAAAGTATCAAAGAACCAAGGATATTCCTATTGGTTTGGCCTTTGTACTTTAGAGAAGGCACGAGTTCATGTTCTTCATTGATTAGGAGCTTTGAATGCTCATAAGAGTGAATGATCACAATGAAGAGAATATGAACTCGTATGGATAGAGTTTAGGTAGGTTAAGATAAGCTTGGGATACACTAGAGACTATATGGTGTCTATTTTTATTAATTTTGCAAGTTCCTACAAGCCATTTTTATAGATAAAAGCTTCAAACAGATAGAAAATGACTATAAAATGGCTAGTTTATTGTAACACCTCGTATCTCTGGTACGCAGGTGTTGCCTTATCTTAAAACCTGCATCAACCAAGCTTAAATTACTAGGTGACTTAAATTTTTGACATGTACAGGATGGGACTTCCAACCAGCATTGAAGCCACTCATATGAGTCTCCAAGAGCCAAACTAGACACTACTTCAGCCTGGAGGTATGAATAACTAAGCCCTTCCAATTAAAACCATTCATAGGACACCTGATATGAAGATATCGCCACAAAGCACTTACAATGGACTCTTGAAGGCTAGTATAAAGCCAAACAAGTCATTGTTACATCCCAAAATCCTAAACAACCGTTGAAAATAAATATCAAACCAATCTAACCTGTGGATTGTGTGTATCAACCGCGAAAAGGGGCTTAAAACGTGTGGTATGGCCCACCTGGGCCTTGGATTCGCCTTAAGATGGGCCAGTACCCTTTATGGATGCTCCCATGATAAATAAATGGACTGGATTTATCACGAACACTATGAAGGACCCCACATGGAGTGCATGTGCACCCCAACGTACATACACGACGTGCACTGGAGCAATGAGGTCCCTAAGCTCGGCCTTTGACCGAGCTCCTCTCGAAAATAAGAAAATGACAGTTTTCTCCCGCCAAAACCATATTCAAACTGGCAATCTTCGGGCCCCAAAGTGGCCCACCATAGCCACTTTCTGAGCCATCTGATCCTTTCAGTTTCTCCGTGGGGCCCAGCTTAACAAAACCATATAGCCACTTGATCCCTTGTAAGCGGATGGGGGAGATGGGTTACCACCGTCCATTAGGTTACGCGTGGCAGGTATATGCAAGATAGGACCCATCTGTGACTGCATGAACGGCCCGTGATCATTTTAGTTTGGCCATCTGTAACAACCTCAGTCCCTTAGTTAGACATGCTTCATAGGGAAAGTAGTGAACGCTTAGAGACACAGAAAACAGATTGTCTTCGTCCCATTTAAGGTAGAAGTATTGAATTTCGGGGACGAAATTCTCTTTAAGGGAGGTAGATTGTAACACCCCGTACTTTTCTGTACTCGGGTGTTACCTTTTAAACCCACACTGAGCTAGAAAAATTATTTAGGTTAACCAAAAACTTGAACTCAACATACACAGGATGAGAATTCTGGTTGACATTAAAGCCATCCATCAGGGTCTCCAAGAATCAGGACACACCCCCATGACAATTGGGAAGGTGAGACTACTCGGGCACTCTAAATTAAAGCCATTATGATTGTTAATACTGTTGCAATACACTTCTCACCAACACATGAGAACTAGTTAGTAACAAACCGCGCTTTCATCGTAACTAGTACTTGATATTAACCGTTGAAAACAAATATCGGGTCCAACCGGTCAACAGATCATGTTAGATGGGCTAAAAATAGCTCAAAAAGGTATTCAACGACCTACCTAGGGCTCACTATCGACCCAAAGTGGGCCAGGATCCCTGAGTAAGGTCCCCAATACAAATAAACGGAATAGATTGTGACACTATCATTTCAGTGGGTTCATGCACGACGCATGTACACCAAAAAACACAGAGGTGCGAAGTACACCAAATTCGTTAGTTGGGTCAAACATGCCTTGACCGACCATTTTGCAAAATGCAAATATCTCCTGCCAATAGAGATTTAAACCGACTTACTTCAAACTTATAAGTGGGCCACCACGATCATTTTCCTGACCATTTGATCCATTTAGTCTCGCTGTGGGGTCCGGCTTAACCAAACGGTATAACCGTTTGACCTGTTGTAAGCGGAGGAAGGAGATTGAATGCCACTGTCCAATTCATGCCAAAAATAACCCGACGAGCGCCTGTGGGAGGAATGAGAGAGAAGACCGCCGTTCCTCTTTGGATGGGCAAGGCTCAGCCGTCCATGATAGGGACGATCACAATAGTACACCTCTCTCTCTCGTTGGCTATAAAAAGGGCCCTGTAGCCCTTGGAATTCACACGAAGAGAGGAGGAAAGAGAAGAAAAAAAATAGAGAGTCATTCTTTCATATTGTAGTTCGAGTGCAGGTCGACAATCACCCACCTCAGGTGATTCTTCTTCTTCCCTCTCCTTAGAAGTTTTGGCTAAGATAAGGTAGCATGGTTGAAACTGGAACCATGCCTAGCAAATGGTTGAGTCGTTCCAGCCACAGTAACGTCAAGACGACCCAAACAATGGCCATTCCATACCACACATTAGACCTTGCCTAGAGTTTGTCATGAGCTCTCGGTAGAGCATCGAAACGAACTCAGATAGCAAGCCAATCACTGGCAGTAGAATAGACTAAAAACGACAGTAAGTAGGTTCTTGCTTCTGAGCAGGAACTGAGCCGAACAGTGGCTCTGTTTTGGACTAAGAACCCACCTAAGTACAACCCATGTTTCGGGCCGAGAACCGGCCAAATAATGGCCGTGTGTTAGGCCATAAACTGAATGGAACAGAAACTCCATTTGGAGCTGGGATCGGGCTGTCCATCAGGCCATGAATGGCTCTGTTTGGACCTTTCATCAGGCCCCGTTTTGAGCTGAAAGCTGGCCAGGGAGATGGCCATGTTTCATGTTTTGCAGCAGGCCTATCTGAGGCTTTGTCTTGGGCCAAAGCCACGTAATGGCTCTGATGGGAGCTGAAAATGGACAGTTCATCAGGCCATGTGGCAGCTCTGTTTTGAGCTAAGAACTGGCCAATAAATGGTTGAGATTCAAGGCTTACGACAGGCCTATCTGGAACCCGGTTCTGGGGTGAACCCAGGCATTCATCAAAGTTCCCATCCTGACCTTGAAACAAACCTGAAATGGTGATGAATGAGCCCCAGACCAGGCCTCAAACTTGGTCATAGCGTGCCTTGTTTAGTGCTAGCTGATCTGCCAAACAGTGGCCGAACGTGGGGTCCGAAATCTGGTTGAGCTAGTGCTGCAACGTGAGGTTGGTGGGCTGACTGCCGTCTTGGGCCCTGCATAAAATTCAGGTGGGCCTCACCAACATCAATGGGCTGCCCTATGTTGGGCCTCACCAAGAGGCTGGTGGACTACACTGGGTGGACCCCAGCTAAATCCCTGGCGGGCCACACCATCAGACCACTCCAGTGGGCCGCACCTAGATAAGTGTTGCATCAAGCCGTCCATCAGTGGACGATACTCTTTGACCGTCCACTAGCCAATGTCCAGAGCTGGACGTTTTTATCTAAAGAAAAAAAAAAAGAAAAAAGAAAGAAATATATAATAATATATATACCTGCCAACTTGTTCACATGCAAAATTTTGAGATCTCATCATAGCTGATGAGTCTGGAAAATCTGACTGGTCCACATGGAGCAGAACCTCATAAAACCCCGTGGTTTTAGATTTTTACTTTAAACTGAAACTTCTGTGGGCCATGAGAAATGCAAACAGTTTCTTCCTTTTATTTGAATTTATCTTTGCTATGGCCCACCTGAATCTTAGATCAGGGTGAAAATTCACCCCCTGAGGTTTCTTAAGATTTTGCATCTTATGGACCGATCGGATTCGGCACCCATGGCACGTGTGTAGGTGCATAAGGGAGCATGCCATATATATATATATATATATATATATATGCATCTGTACGTACATGAATTTTTAAGATATGATGTCATACAAAGAACCCCAGATGCTCAAGGTATGCTGTACGTGGATTGCATCTAGGGCCGTCCACCAAACAGCACCGGACCTCTATGCTCCATCCTGGCCATCCATCAAAGGGCAAGCAATACTGGACGGCTGCTGCACAAGTATATGTATAAATGCTATATGTGGTGGGTCCCATGGGACTCACGTGACATGATATCAGATGCATATGAAAAATAATGCATGAGGAGTATATCCAGGCCATTCAAAGGCAGCAGGGTCCACCTTACTGCACCCCACCTTAGTGCATATATCGCACATCCACTCCGTCCCATAGGGACCATGGATCCCTAGCCACCCATCAAGGGGCATCGCCAGATCGTCCATCAAAGGGGACCCAGTGCTGGACGTGGACACCTGATCCATAGCTCAACTGGTGGGCTGGTTGGAAATACCTCAGTTCAACATTAGTGACCCTATGAGCAGCCTGGATAGAAGATAAGCCGGCATGATGGGCCCTGTGGGATTTCAACAGTAGAGATCATGGCCACATTGCTTTTGGTAAACAAAATCCGTCCCTTGGAATAAAACTCTGAAAACAACCTATTAAAACCAGCCAAGGGAATAGGTAGGTGCACCCCATTCATTAGGGCCCACTTCACGATGTATAGCACCATTCATGAGACTTCACTACAACACATCTGTTAATCCAAGACATAGGGATGCCTGATAAACGGAAATTGTAATTTTTAGGAAATTCCTCAAGCGACCTTGGATCACAAGAAGACTCGGGTCGAGTTCAAGAATACTACCATACAGGTGATGATTCTTCCCCTTGAGCTTTCCATCTTCTCATTAGCTTAAGATATAGTTTTTATTTAAATTCATAATTGATATCTCCCTTTATAATCACATGTGATAGCTGGTGGAAATTGAATTGTTATATTACATGCTTTATGGTTATCCTGTATAATTGTTCATGCTTGTGGATTTCTTTTTTTGAATTGCTTATGGAATTTAAACTGGTACATTAGTGGAAAACCCCTACCTATAAATGTACACCCATACTTGGGATGTAACTCGATCGACAGGTTTCCATTAAACATCCTAAAATTGTAGTTTCATGGGCCGGGGATGGTGGTCATGGGACACTATACCCGAGCCTGAAAGTGCCCTGGTTTGTCAAGTTATGTGAGTGTTAAGTCAGATTGTCTACAGAGCCTGATAGGAAGATCAATTCAAGCGTCTGCCTCAACCGAATGTGTGCAAGCTCGCCACAGGTAAATTTAAAGCCTCACATCCCATGTCCCAAAACACCAGGTGAATAAAACCCTTAAAAATAAGTTAGAAAATCATAGGGTTTTATGGTGAGAAAACTTTTTCAAAACAGGAAAATCTCTAAGTTTTTCTTGCCTTGTCGATTTTATCGAAACACCCTCGATATGATTGACCTGCGCAGTCAAGTCCTCGATGCTTCATCGATACCATCGAAAAGAGGACCAAATATGTCCAACAAACTCACAACATATCTGGATGAATTATTGATGTATCGATACACCTATCGATATCATCGATACTTAAATCTCGAGCTCATCGAAAGTGGCTCGATAAGATCGACAGGCAGATTTTCGGTGCCCTTGTTTTTAAAAGAAAATCTCAAATTCCTTCGATATATCGATGCTCTTCCCGATATGATCTTAAATAAAAAATCGATAATATCGAAAGACCATCAATGATATCGATCGTGGGTGCGCATTTCTTCCAACAGATATTTCAAGTTGGTTTTAACTTTGATCGGGAGATATTCGAGGAAATCGATATTCATATGTTGATGATATCGAGGCCGAGTCGATTGCATCGAAACTGGACACAAATTGTCCAGCGAGCTTACTGGTAAATCTATATAATTTATCGATGCATCGACACAGCCTTCGATATCATTGATATACAAATTCCGATGACATCGACTGACCCTCGATCATTTCTTAAAAACCTAAAATATTTCTAGTCAAGTCTCTCTCATTTTTTCAAGTGTCGATGGATCGATCCTATCATCGATGGAATCGGAGTTCAAAATCCGATGACATCGACAATTGTTTTAATTCATCGACCAACTGGCAAAAAGTTTCAAAAGCGTATGACTTTGAGTTTGAGTCATCGAGCAGACCATCGATATTATCAAGAGTATACGCTCGATGATATTGAACCTACTCGATGATATCAAATTATGTCATAAATGTGAACGTTTTATATCCGTTGGAACCTTTTGCCTACATATAGAGGACTTGTCTATTGTTGCTGTGAGAGAAAATAGAGAGGGCTTTTGAGTGTTTAACCTTAGATCATGTACCCAAAGCCCTTTCTCTCAGGGAAGTTCATCCTCCAATCCACCCTTACCATTGATATTCAATAGAGGGGATTGGGGAATGAACTTCCACATTCAAGGATCCTTCAACAACTACTTTAATGGCAAATCATTAAGCTGGGATGCCTTGAATGCCTAGATGATTAGAACTACTTTATCTTCCTTATAGGAAAACCTTTAGAGAATAGGATTCCATCATAACCTTGACCTAACCCGTCACCATATATCGGTTCATCTTTTGTGTTGCGGATCAAGGGAGCAGAAGACTCTTCATCGACAAGGAGGAGGAGATCTTCAGCATTGTGCTTATCGAGACTCATCAACTTATTTGTAAGTATTTAGAGTCCAAGAGGACACTTGTGATCATTCCTTTGTAGGATTGGGTCTTAAGTGGTTCTCACCCTTTGAAGTCCTCAAGGAGGCCTTCGACGGGAGTATACGTGGTGGGTGCATTGTGTGGACCCTGGCTCTGTGAAGAGCATAAACATCTGGTTGAAGGTGAACCAGCAAAACCTTAGGTTTGAGGTCAACCGCTGTGAAACCTCGGGTTTGAGGTGAACCATGTAGAAACCTCCAGTAAGGTCTTATGGAAGATCCTTGGCCAGTGTGCCTAAACGTGGGTGCGTTATGTTAACCCTTTCTTATGAGAGCATAAACAGTCAGCCTCAGTGTAGGTTGTAAAGGTTGAAGGTGAACCTGATTTAAAACCTTAGGTTTAAGGTGAACCGCTGTCAAACCTCCTTAGTGAAATCCGGTACACTCAAGGGTTAGGTGCGGTTACCAGGAGTAGAGTAGACAAGTAGTCGAACCACTATAAAAATGACTGTGTTTGTGATTGTTCTTCTTCTGTGTGTGTGATTTATGTCAATGCATTCATATTTATATATCTGATCACACCCCACACACATACACAGTCACATCCATCATAAACTAAGTTATATATTGCTATCTCTTGAGTAGTTTGTGATTGAATCCTCTACTAGGCTTGGAAGCCAGTAGAGTTATATTTGCGTAATCCTGATAAATTGCATATTCATAGGATTAGTGAAATAGGATTTCAAAGTAAAGCTGTAAAAACTTTAAAAAGTCCTATTCACCCCCCTTTAGGACATATTGGCATGTCCCGACTTCAATTAAAGTGGTCTTCCCCGTAATTTCAATTGGTATCAGAGCCAGTCTCTCTTTAAGTGCTTCATCGCTTAGAGAGTGATCTTGACTGAAGTTGGGAGTATGGCCAAAGGAGAGGGCTCATTAGTCACTAGACCTCAAGTATTTGACGGCTCAAACTATGCATACTGGAAGGCTAGAATGCATTACTTTCTGAGATCTTTGGATCATGATGTTTGGGATATAGTTGAAAGCGGATACGTGCCATCAACTGAACAAATCGTACTTGACAGTGGTACAACCATCACAAAACCAAAATCCAAAGAAAAGTGGACGGCGTTCAACAAAGAAAAATAGACTGCTGAAGTTAAAGCTATGAACGTCATCTACTGTGTCGTGTCCAAGGATATATTCAATCAGATAATTATGTGTGGGATATCCAAGGAAGCATGAGATCTATTGGAAACAACCCATGAAGGCACAAGCACTGTGAAGAGGTCCAAACTACAACTTCTTACTTCACAGTTCGAAAGTCTCAGAATGAAAGAACATGAGACGTTTATGGAGTTTTTCACAAAATTGAATATAATCTACAACTCCATGGGTGGATTGGGAGAGAAAGTTTCGGTAACAAAAATTTGTAGGAAAATTCTAAGATCCTTACCAGAATGATTTAATCCCAAAGTAACAACAATTGAGAAGTGTAGGAATATAGATGAAATGATAGTAGAAGAACTGGTAGGTTCCCTACAAACCTTCGAACTACACTTCAAACAAATCCTAAAATCCAAAATAACTGTCCTCAAAACTTCTAAGAAAACATTATAGAATGGCAGTGAGAGTGAAAATGAATATGAAGATGACGAAGTGGCCTTGCTGGCACAATGATTCAGGAAGTTCTTTCAGAAAAATCGTGGTCGGCCTTCTAGAGGAAGAAAGGTGAACAACAAACCTTCTATAGGCAAATTTGGTAGAAGAACTAAAGAACCACAATGTTATGCCTGTTAGGAGTATGGACACCTATCAGCCGAATGCCCAAACAGAAAAATTAAGGGCAAGGCAATCGCTGCCACGTGGGATGATACTGAGGAGTCAAATTCAGAATCTAGTGACTCAGAAAGCGATGGAGATCAGAAATCATTGAAAATATTCATGGTCTCCACTACTTCAATCATTCCCACTGAATCTGAGAACGAGAAAGAACAGCAAGCCACTGAATCATTTTCATCTGATAATGAAGAAACTGGAGAAGAAGAAGAAATCAAAAAGGATAAACTGCAAGATGCTTATAATCAATTTTATATTCATAGCATCAACATTCTTAAAAGACTTGGAATATCTGAGAACAAAAAACAATTACTGCAAAAAGATTTGGACACAACTGTAGAAATCAATACACATCTATTCAATGAGTTACAACAACATCACTCAGATAATGACAGACTTGAAAGAATTAACACCTTCCTCAAATCTGAGACCGAGAAACTAAACAAACAGGTTGAGCAATTAAAAGACAAAAATTTGCTCATTTAAAATGAAAATCATACACTCCTGTTTAATCTAGAAGAATCCAAGAAGATGACCAAGATAACCTACAAGTTTTCCCAGAGTGGCGAAACGCTAGAAAAACTGTTGGGAATGGGAAGACCTCGAAAGGATAAAAGCGACCTAGGATATGAAAAATTTAAGCCAAAGACTGGAAATACAGCACCTAGAATTGAAAAATCTGCTGCTTCTGGAAGCAAAACCAGAACAACTCCAGTATGTCATTTGTGTGGTGATTCAGGTCATTATAAGTTTGAATGCATAACACCAAGGAGGACTTAAGCTAGGTCTGGTCAGAATCATGTTAACAAATTATTAACCAGAGAAATACAGAACTTCAAAAGTCCTCTTAGGAATATGGATAAAAGAAATTCCCTTGCATCACCACCCAAATTGATTAACAAAGTAAAATGGGTAAGGAAGAATTAGTTCAGATCATGCATCAGAATCTGAACCTGCGCTAAAATGAGAAAATGTTCCTGGTAAGCTGTCAATGATACATCTGAGGTTCTTCACCTCAAACTTTTGTATATAAACATTATTATGTTTATAAAATTTGAGTTGTACAAAGATTGTACATTTTTTTTTTTAATATGGTTCTTTTGTAAATTCAAGTATGGAACCTTCCATCCTTGATGGCTATCAGTCTGAGGATGAATGAGCAAAGCTCGGAATTAATATCTCATTCTCAATTAATCGATCAAGGATCGATATCATCGATGTCCCTGACCATGAATGACATCGGTGACAGTCTCGATAGAATCGATCGGCAACTTCTCGATATCATCGGAACAATGATCGATAAAATCGACAGATGCCGCCCGATATAAGTTAGCAAAGCGAAAAAGGGGGTTTATTTTGAAAGTGCCCTGGTTTGTCAAATTACGTGAGTGATGGGTCAGATTGTCTACAGAGCCTGATAGGAAGATCTATCAAGCGTCTGCCTCAACCGGATGTGTGCTAGCTCGCCACAGGTAAATCTAAAGCCTCACAACCCATGACCCTAAACACTAGGTGAAGAAAACCCTTAAAAACAAGTTAGAAATCATAGGATTTTAAGGCGAGAAAACTTTTTCAAAACAGAAAAATCTCTAAGTTTTTTCTTGCCTTGTTAATTTTATCGAAACACCCTCAATATGATCGACCTGTACTGTCGAGTCCTCGATGCTTCATCGATACCATCGAAAAGAGGACCAAATATGTCCAACAACTTCATGACATATCTGGACAAATTATCGATGTATCGATACACGTATCGATATCATCGATACTCAAATATTGAGCTCATCGAAAGTGGCTCGATAAGATCGACAGGCAGTTTTTCGGGGCCCCTGTTTTTTAGAGAAAATTTTAAATTTCTTCGATATATCGATGAGCCTTCCGATATAATTTGAAATCAAATATCGATAAGATCGGAGGTTCATCGATGATATCGATCGTGGGCCCGCATATCTTACAGCAGATATTTCAGGTTGTTTTTAACTATGATCGGGGGCCCTTCGATAAAATCGATATTCAAATATTGATGATATCGGCACCAGGTCGATTACATCGAATAAGGTCATAAACTACCAGCAAGCATAAAGAAAAATCCACTGGATTTATCGATGCCACGACTCTGATCTCGATATCATTGACATTCAAATTCCGATGATCTCGATGGTTCCCTGATCATTCATGAAAACCTGAAATATTTCAAAGTCAAGTCTCTCTCATTTTTCAAGTGTCGATGGATCGAACCTATCATCAATAGAATCAGAGTTCGAAATCCGATGACATCGACAATAGTTTCGATTTATCGACCAGTTGGCAAAGACTTTTAAAAACGTATGACATTGAGTTCGAGTCATCGAGCAAACCATCGATGCTATCGAGAGTATAGACTCGATGATATCGAACCTGCTTGATGATATCGAACTCTATCATAAATGTGACCAGTTTATATCCGTTGGAACTTTTTGCCTATTTATAGAGGACTTGTCTTTTGTTGCGGTGAGAGAAAGAAGAGAGTGCTTTTGTGTGTTTCAACTTATATCTTATATCCAAAGCCCTTTCTCTCAAGGGAGTTCATCTTCCAATCTACCCTCACTATTGATATTCAATAGAGTGGATTGGGGAATGAACGTCCGCATTCAAGCATCCTCCAGATACTAACTTAATTATAAATCATTAAGCTGGGATGCCTTGAATGCATTAGAGTGGACCTACTCTATCTTCCTTATAGGAAAATCCTTAGAGAGTAGGATTACATCTTCACCTTGACCTAACCCGAAACCTAGTATTGGTACATCATTGTGTTGTGGATCAACGGAGCAGAAGACTCTTCGTCACCAAGGAGGAGAAGATCATCGACATTGTGCTAAACGGGACTCATCAACTTATTTGTAAGTATCTAGAGTCTAAGAGGACACTTGTAATCATTCCTTTGTAGGATTGGGTCTTAAGTGGTTCTCACCCTTTGAAGTCCTCAAGTAGGCCTCCGGCGGGAGTGTACGTAGTGGGTGCGTTGTGTGGACCCTTGCTCTGTGGAGAGCATAAACATCTGGTTAGGAGTGAACCAATAAAACTCTGGGTTTGAGGTAAACCGTGTAAAACCTTGGGTTTGAGGTGAACCGTGTGAAACCTCGGGTTTGAGGTGAACCGTGTAGAAACCTCTAGTAGGGTTTTATGGAATATCCTTGGCCAGTGTGCCTAAAAGTGGGTGCATTATGTTGACTCTTGCTCGTGAGAGTATAAACAGTCAGCCTTAGTGTAGGTTATAAAGGTTGAAGGTGAACCTAATTTAAAACCTTAGGTTTGAGGTAAACTGCTGTGCAACCTCCTTAGTGAAATCCGGTACACTCAAGAGTTAAGTGTGGTTACTGGGAGTGGAGTAGACTTATCATCGAACCACTATAAGCATTACTGTGTTTGAGATTGTTATTCTTCTGATTGCGTGATTTACTTTAATACTTTCATATTTGAATATCTGATAACACTTCACACACCTACACAATCATATCCATCATAAACTAGGTTGCATATTGTTTACTTCTTAAAACAGTTTGTGATTGGATCCTCTACTAGGCTTGGAAGTCAGTAGAGTTATTTTTGAGTAATCCTAATGTGTGTCTGTTGTTAGGATTAGTGTAATAGGATTTGAAATAAACCATAAAAACTTTTAAAACTCCTATTCACCTCCTTCTAGGACATATTGGCATATTCTGACTTCAACTAAAGCGGTTTTTACCGCAATTTCAATTGGTATCAGAGCAGGTCTCTCTTTAAGGGCTTCACCGTCTAGAGAGTAATCTTGACTGAAGTCAGAAATATGGCCAAAGGAGAGGGCTCATTAGTCATTAGACCTCTAGTATTTGATGGTTCGAATTATGCATACTGGAAGGCTAGGATGCATTGCTTTCTGAGATCTTTGGACCATGATGTTTGGGATGTAGTCAAAAGTGGATATGTGCCACCTACTAAACAAATTGTACTTGACAGTGGCACAATAATAACAAAATCCAAACCCAAAGAAAAGTGGACAACATTCGACAAAGAAAGTGTAACGCCCTGAAAATTGGGGGTTGAGTAAAGCTCAGCTCCCGAGTTCCAACGCATCACTTATGTAACACAGATAATGGTGATTAATATGAGTGCATTCAAACATGAGTGAGATTATACTAAAACAATATATCATACTCTATGGATGACTAAATAAAGTAAGCGAAAGACTGTGATATATATATAAAGTACATAAGTGGTTTCAAATCCCTAGAATACACATATGTAATAAGGTTGAATATATACATGTTTTGTGTCAAATTATACAAAATACCAGAATGTAAAGTGTTCAACTAAATCATATATCCCTGTAATCCTGTCGAATCAGAACCTGGTCTACCTAGACCTGCCTGATAGCTGCATATAGGAGAAACCCTCCTCATTATCATAAAAGTTCAGCTCCGCTTCGCAAGCATCGTCATCATCTGAAACTAAGACAGGGTCTGGTTGGTGTGTACAACACCGTCCCACAACGTGGGAGTAAGTGATCAACTCAGTGGAACTATAAAGCAGAGGTTAACATGTTATTAATTCAATTAAGCAATAATGATAATGCAATACAACAATCAGGTCCTAAGTACTCTTGTTAATGTAAGAATGATATGAATGATATGATGCATGCCCTCGCTTACACTCCCTCAGCGACTCCATCTCACGATCGCGCATGCAACCCTTCCTCAGTGCTTGACCTGCTATGCCAAATGCATACGTAATGTGGTGCATGCACATGATTACCAAGTTCTTATTAGTCCTTTTCATATAACAGGATTGGAAAAACTAAGGTACCTCCCTTATATTAATACCCAAACAATGATCCATTCTAGGGTCATCAGTCCTAGGAAATCTCATACGATGTTGCGGTTCTAGGTCACTGCAAAGGGCTCATCACCTGATCAGTGCAGGCCTAGTTTATACTCTAATTACTATAGAAAAGCTCGTCGCCTCCACGCAGGTTCAGAGTATGCTCGAGGTCACTACAAAGGGCTCGTCACCTTATCCATGTAGGCCGACAACTCGAATACAGTGTCCCATACCACCGTATTCGGCTCATGAGCTTTGATTGCTCACTGGTCACTACGGGTGGGCTCGTCGCCTCGGCGTAGGCCGACAGCTCGACCACGGTGTCCCATACCACCATGTCTGGCTTATGAATCTTAGCGGATCGAGGTACCAAGGTTAACGGGATTTCACTGGTGAGTTTGGTACCTTAGGTTCAAACATTAGCATCCATACATGGTGAACATACAATAAGCAAATCGGGTTATTTGACAAGCTCGACTAGTATGAGCACACCTTGAATCGATCAACATGAAGCGCGTGAGCACTTCGTGTGGCCTAACCACTGCCGACGACCAATGTACAACTCGGGTTCACCGAACATGTCCAAGGTGGCGAAAACAACCTCAACCAAAAAATCAGGGCCTATTACCGATTGCCTGGACTATATCATAGTCCAAACCTCATTCAATTTCAACAGGTAATCACATGAGATAGTCAAAGCAGTAATGAACAAATAATTCAATTCTTACAATCATATGAACATGTTGTAAAGTGCAACACAAACATGATTTCACACACATTCATTCCACAAATAAAATAGACATCATAATGTAACGTACATGGAGGAAATCATACACATAATTAAGGTAACCGAGATTCATATCTCAACCCTCATACAAAGTACTTTTTAGTAACAACTAGCTCATTCAGACATTTCTTCAAACACTTGGACTACATACATCATCATATATGATGTATGTTGGTTACACATGTATTAGGCCAAATCCTTTTATTAGGGAGTTGCCCCGTATACCACACGCATATAACCACAACGGATAATCATGGCATGCATGAATCCGGGTTCCATATTCATTTAATCATTTCCACAAACACTTGGGCTACACACTTTAACATATATAACGTATATTGGCCGTGACGTGATTTAGGGCAAATCCTTTCATTAAAGGGGTTGTCGCCTATACGACAATCATATATCCATGACAGTTAGTCATGGCGAGTACGAATGCAAATTCTATACTCATTCAGTCATTTTCACAAACCCTTAAGCTACATATAATAACATACACAACGTATGTTGATATAACATGTATTAGGGCTAATGCTTTTGCCCAGGAGTTATTATACATACATCTAGCATACATAGACGGCAGTTAATCATGGCAAACTTAAATCCAAATTCCATACTTATATGATAATTTCAACAAACACATGGATTACCCTATATTCAACATAGTTTAAGTATAACTGAAAAGCGAAACAGACATCGCATTTTGCATGTGAAATAGCATCCACGTCAATAATAAATCACTAACTGACATTGAAAGCATTGAAAACCATAACCTAAACGTATATAGTCCGCACCTTACGCCAGTAAATGCGTAACAGATTCGTTTTAAACACGTAGTCTTTCTCAACGGTGGATTGATGACCTATAGCATGAATTAGGTTAGCTATTTCATAACTTACACTATCTGAAACCCTAAAATAAATTAGGGGTTGGATCTCTTACCTAAGAACAGGATCGGAATCGCCTAAATAGTGATACAGAAAAGCTGATTCAGCCCGTGGAGTGATGGGATTGAATCCCAGGGATGAACTCCAACTCTCTCTCTCTTTCTTCTCTTTCCTCTCTTCTCCCTCCTAGGGTTTCCCAAATTCGTATGGAATGAGAAATTGAGGGCTTAAGGCCCTTATATAGGCCCAGAATTGATGGAAATGGCCCCAGGGCCAAGGTATACTTAGGTTATAGCCAAAACCCATCTGTTTCGACTCAACGGAACACTTCTGGAGGCCTCCTTTCTACGTGCCGTCAGAATTAAACTCCCTAGCATTGGATCTAGGTCAGGTTAAGTCTTTGGTCTGATCAGATTTACAGATTGACCGCGGCGGACCAGTTTCAGTTCGACGGTCACCAGTACTCGATCGGGGCCACAAGTGCACTGACATGTGTGGGAAATTTCCCTCGATCCGAGGGTGTAATTGAGTCAGATTCTGACGGTCTGAATCCTTATATTTGGCCCACAAGCAACAAGTCTCAGATTACTTGAAATTGAGTTTAATTCTAAAGATATTCGCGTTGCTCACACACTTTGCTCCGGGCTCAAGTGAATAGCTTTGGGATACTATCTGGACCTGATTTCTGAGGTGGTGGTCAAGTCCAGCAAGGCAGTCTTAATTATATAATTTCGTAGTAATCGGACTTTCGACGTGTGGTCCAGGTCCGATACGAAGTTTCAATGTGCTCTCGAGAACAACTGGGTAATGAGATTGATCCTAGATTTCAGGGTAATTTAGCGTTAATGATTCTGTAAGTTTTGGATCTTACGGTTCATATTTAAAGTGGTTCAAGCTAATTCTACTGATTGTTCAGTTTAATACTTAATTAAAGCGTGCCCTAATTACGACAAAATAAGGTCCTAGGGCAGTTCTATGCCCCTTTTTGGCACTTTTAATTATTATATTATTTTAATTATTTTTTTAGTAGTTTATCACCAAGTCTACTTCATCTCTACCAAATTTTATTAGGTTTCGTGTTGTAAAAAAATTTTAAAAATTCTAGAAGCAGCAGTTGTCCAAACTAATAGTTTTCGGATAGTTATCACAACGACCTATATTTAACTATATTAAATAATTTATTATATTTTTTTATTTATTTTTATATGAAACTAGATCATCAGGCTTCAATCTGGCTTTTGAATCACCTAAATCAGAGTTATAACGAGGAAGATATAATTTTTGAAAGTCGGACGTATATTGCAGATTTTTTTTATCGAAAATGGGCTACCGGCCCGCTGCGGCCCGACCGGGCCCGTTATACGGACGAGGCCTCGCCGAACTGGCGAGCCCCTCACCGGTCGTTGGACTATCTGGGGTGGTTTCACCACCCAATATTTGAAATGGGTGTATTCTGCAAATCGGAATGAGTTATTCAACATGTAATATATGTTTTTGGGGTAAGAGAAGCTGGTCTATCCAATTAGACTACTTATTTCATGAGATTCCAAAAGTTTAATGGCTAAAAACCCATTTTATTTATTTATTTACTATTCATAGTAATTTTTAGTTTACGTATTGTTCTTTATCACCTAAATTTTAAGATTTGTGTCTAATATGAAAGTCCTTAGAAAAATTTGAAGAATAAGGTGGTGAAAGGTGAGATTTTTGAAGAAAATGGGAGATTTTGAAGGAAATGGGTTGAAAGGGGATTTGAGACTTTGAGATTGAGTTTTTGAGAAGTAATCAAGGTGTTAGGATCAACCCATTGCTTAAGTATGTCTAACTCCAAGTTGGCAAAAATCCGGGGTGTTACAGAAAGACAAACATCTGAAGCCAAGCCTATGAATGCTATCTACTGTGCCATGTCCCAAGATATATTCTATCAGATAAGTATGTGTGGGACATCCAAGGAAGCATGAGATCTATTGGAAACAATCCATGAAGGCACAAATACTGTGAAGAGGTCCAAACTACAACTTCTGACCTCACAGTTTAAAGGTCTTAGAATGGAAGAGCATGAGACATTTATGGAGTTTTTCACCAAGTTAAACATTATTTGCAACTCCATGGGTGGATTGGGAGAGAAAGTTCCAGTACCAAAAATTTGTAGGAAAGTTCTAAGATCCCTACTGGAACGATTTAATCCCAAGGTGTAACGCCCCAGATTTTTACCAACCTGGAGTTAGATGTCCTTAGGCAAGGGGTTGATCCTAACCCCTTATTAACTTCTCAAACCTCAAATCCTTTAGAAATTAAACGAGAAGTAATTAAGTGTTAAGCTAAATTAGCTACGAAATCCACTTGATCTACTTTAAATACAATCTGCAAGACCCAAAACTTGTAGAATCATTGACGCTAGGTTACCCTAAAATCTAGGATCAATCTCATTACCCAGTTGCTCTCGGGAGCACATTGAAACTCTGTATCGGATTTGGACCGCACGTCGAAAGTCTGAATAATATGAAGTTATATAATTAGGACCGCCTTACTGGGCTTAACAACCATCTCGGCAATCAAATCCAGATAGTGTCCCATGGCTATTCGCTTGAGCCCGGAGTAAAGAGTGTGAGAAAACGTGGATTTCTTTAGAAATTAAATCTAATTTAAGTAATCTGAGACATGTCGCTTGCGGGCCTGATATAATCAATCAAACCGTCAGAATCTGACCCAAATACACCCTCGGATCAGGGGAAATTTCATACACATGTCCGTGTACTTGTAACCCTGATCGAGTTTCAGTGACCGTTGAACTGAAACTGGTCCGCCACGTGTGATCTGGGAACCCGACTGGAACAAAAACTTAACTCGAGCTAGATCCGTCATAAGTGAGCTTAAGTTCGACCTTTGGCTCAAGGGGGGCTCCGGAAATGCTCCGTTGAGTTGAAACAGATGCACTTTGGCTATAACCTAAGTATACCTTGGCCCTGGGCCTATTTCTGGCAATTCTGGGCCTATATAAGGACCTTAAACCCTCTCTCATTCACTCCATACGAATTTGAGAAAACCCTAGGAGAGAGAAGAGAGTAAAGAGAGAGAAAGTGTGAGAGAAGTGGGAGGAGATTCCAGTTGTCCTATCCTACCATTCCACGTGCCTGAACATTACTACCGTATCGCTTTTCCGGCGATTCTGATTCCATTTTCAGGTAAGAAAACCTAACCCTAATCAGTTCTAGAGATTCAATTAGTGGAAGTGATGGAATAACTAACCTATTTCATGTCATAGGTTGCCGTTCTACCGTTGATAACGACTTGGTGTTTAAACTGAGTCCATTACTCGCTTCTACGGCATAAGGTGCAGACTTTAAACATATAGGTTATGGTTTTCAAGGCTTTCAATATCAGTTAATGATATATTACTGACGTGGATGCTATTGCACATGTACAAAGTGCTGTCCATTTCATTTTTCAGATATACGTTAACTATGTTGAATATACTGTATTCCTCGTATTTGTAGAAAATACCGTATACATATGAAATTTGGATTTGTGCCTAACATGATTATTTGTCATGACTATATGCTTGTTATGTATGCGACAACTCCTTAGCGAAAGGACTTGCCCTAAATCACGCCATGGCTAAATATACATTATATGTGATAAAGTGTGTAGCCCAAGTGTTTGTGGAAATGAATGAATGAATATGGAACTTGGATTCATGCTTGCCATGACTATCCGTCGTGGGTGCATGCTTGTTATAAATGGGGCAATTCCCTAGTGAAAGGATTTAGCCTAATACCTATGTGATCAATATACGTCATGTATGTGGATGTATGTAGTCTAAAGTGTTTGTTGAAATGTCTGAATGAGTAAGTAGTTAGTCATTTGTAATGTGTAAGGGTGTTGAGATATGATTCTCAACTCCTTTAACTATGTGTATACTTTCCTCCATGCACCGTATATTATAGTGTCTGTTTCTCTATATAATACATATATATAAATCCATGTTTAAGTTGTATTCCAACAAAGCCGTGAAGGGTGATGGGAGAGTGGTGTAACGATTCCGTGTAACAGCCCTGGCAGCCCTAAGCGGACAATACGGACCTTTGATTGTATGAATTGAAAACTTGATCCATTACTGCTTTAACTATCTTTTAGGATATTTTGTTGTAATTGAATGTGATTGGGGCTATTGTATAGTCCAGGCAATCGGTAATCGGCCCTGAGTTTGTGGCTGAGATTCATTCGCCACGTAGGACGTGTTTGACGAACCTGAGTCGTACGTTGGTCGTCTATAGTGGTTAGGCCACGCGAAGTGCTTACGCACTTCATGTCGATCGATACGATGTGTGCTTGTGCTAGTCGAGCTCATTAAGTAACCCGATTGGCCGTTGCATGTTCACCATGTTTGGACGCTACTGCTGAACCTAAGGTACCAAACTCACCAGTGAAAACCCTGTTAACTTTGGTACCTCGATCTGCTAAGACTCATGAGCCGGACATGGTGGTATGGGACACCGTGGTTGAGCAGTCGGCTTACGCTGGGGCGACGAGCCTCCCTGTAGTGACCAGTGAGCAACCCAGACTCGTAAGCCAAATACGGTGGTATGGGACACACTGTATTCGAGCTGTCGGCCTACAATGTTTTGATGATGAAGCCATGATGGATGATGGGGGAGTAGTGTAACGATTCCTACAACAGCCCTGGCAGCCCTAGACGTGCCCTTTGTAGTGACCTCGAGCATACACTGAACCTATGTTGAGGCGACGAGCCTTTCTGTAGTAATCAGAGTATAATCTAGGCCTACCCCATCGCAGCCTAGCTGTGGTCTCCAGTCGGGTCGGTGACGTGCCTTCAAAAATAGACTGCCAGTTGGTAGGGAGTTGGTGGTAGTGACCTACAACCGCAACTTCGTATGAGATTTACTAGGATTGACGACCCTATAATGGATCATTGTTTGGTATTGATATAAGTGAGGTACCTTAGTTTCCTAACCCTGCTTTATGAAAAGGACTAATAAAAACTTGGTAATCATATACATGCATCGCATTACCAAGTGAGGTACCTTAGTTTACTGCTTTATCATTACTGCATGACTGAATTGATAACATGTTAACCTCTGCTTTATTGTTCCACTAAGTTGATCACTCACTCCCATGTTACGGGACGGTGTGTACATACCAACAGACCCTGTTTGAGTTTCAGATGATGGCGATGCTTGCGAAGCGGAGCCAGACTTTTATGACGATGAGGAGGGTTCTCCTTTATGCAGCTATCAGGTGGGTCTATGTAGACCATCTTCTGATCGATGGGGTTACAGGGTTGCTGATTAGATGCCATTACACTTTAGTTTGCTCTTTTGGAACACCCTTGTATACTCATTTTGTCCATTTTTGGAGTATACATTGATATATTTAACCTGGTAACATGTTCACACTCTGGAGACTTACAACAGTTTATATATTTTATATATCTATCATAGTCTTCTGCTTGCGTAATTTAACTGTCTCTGGAGTATGATATGTTGTTTTGGCTTAATCCCATTCATCTTTAATGCACTAACACGGATAACATTAAATCATCATTATCTATGTTGCATAAGTGATGCGTTGGAACTCGGGAGTTGAGTCTATGCTCGATCCCCGATTTTCAGGGCGTTACACAAGGTGACAATAATTGAGGAGTGTAGGAACATAGATGAAATGAAAGTAGAAGAACTGGTAGGTTCCCTACAAACTTTTGAACTACACTTCAAACAATCCCAAAAATCTAAAAACATTGTCCTAAAAGCCTCAAAGAAAATGATTCATGAGGATAGTGGAAGTGAAAAGGAAGATGAAGATGAAGAAGTGGCTTTGCTGGCCCAAAGATTCAGAAGATTCTTTCAAAAGAATCGTGGTCGGCCTTCCAGAGGAAGAAAGGTGAACAACAAACCTTCTGTAGGCAAATCTGGTAGAAGAACCAAAGAACTATAATACTATGCCTGTCAGGAGTATGAACACCTATCAATCGAATGCCCAAACAGAAAAACTAAGGGCAAGGCAATGGCTGCCACGTGGGATGATACTGTGGAGTCAAATTCAGAATCTAGTGACTCAGAAAGCGATGAAGATCAGAAATCATTGAAAATACTCATGGTCTCCACTGCTTCAATCATTCCCACCGAATCTGAGAATGAGAAAGAACAGCTAGCCACAGAATCATCTCCATCTGACAATGAAGAAGAAGAAGAAGAAATTGAACAGGATAAACTGCAAGATGCCTATAATCAACTTTATATTCATAGCATCAACATTCTTAAGAGACTTATAATAACGGAGAACAAAAGTAAGTTGTTGCAAAAAGATTTGGACACAACTGTAGAAATCAATATACATCTGATCAATGAGTTACAGCAACATCACTCAGATAATGATAGACTTGAAAGAAGTAACACCTTCCTAAAATCTGAGACTGAGAAACTAAACAAACAGGTTGAGAAATTAAAAGATAAAAATATGCTTCTTTAAAATGAAAATCATACACTCCTGTTTAATCTAGAAGAGTCCAGAAAAATTGCCAAGTAAAACTGTAAGTTTTCCCAAAGTGGTGAGAAGTTGGAAAAACTTTAAGGGATGGGAAAATCTGGAAGTAACAAAAATGGCTTAGGATATGAGAAAGGCAGAGCTATAACTGGGTATGGAAAACAATTGCTTGAAAACTCTAATGCCTCTAGTAGCAACATAAAGACTAATCAAGTAGTTGAATTAGATAAGAAAATTAAATCTACTACAAGTAAGATCGCTGTCACAAAATGGATAATTAAAGAAAAGAAGAAGAACTATCTTGCTACTCATTCAAATTAGTTAACAGGCAATGACACTAAGTGGTACCTTGACAGTGGTTGCTCAAGACATGTAACAGGTGACATGTCCCTTCTTTCTAAATATAAGAATCTTCATAATGGGATAGTCACCTACGGTGGTGGAACCACTGCTAAAGTAATTGGACAAGGAATTATAAAAGGAATACAGCTGCTTGAAAATGAAAAAGCTTTCTGCATAAAAGATCTGACACAATCTCCTAAGCATATCTCAAATCTGTGATAATGGGCATGTGGTCAAATTCAACAGACAAGAATGCAAAATCCTAAACCAATCAAGAAAATCAGAAATGAAGGGTCATCGCACAAGTAACCATTGCTACATTATCAGAGGCATAGAAAGGACTGATGCTTAGAAGTACTGAGCAGAGAAAGACAAGTCCAGACATGCATCTAGATCTGGATATTTGCTGAAATGATGTAATTTTGTTGAGCGTCAAATGATATATCTGAGGTTCTTCACCTCAATTTTTTGTATATAACTTTTAAATGTTTATAATTTTTGATGTGTACAATAATTGTACATAATTTTGCTGAATATGCTATTGATTCACAGAAATACTAAAAAGTATACTTGAAGGGTTGAAAAAGAAAAATACTCCTCTTCGATATGCTTGTTGATCTGTCATTTTCGATTAATCAATCATGGGTCGATATCATCGACATCTCTTCAGAATGTGGAAAGACACATGATCAGGACTACTATCGAAGTAATTGCCGATAACATCGGATGTGGATCATCGATATAATTGAAAGTAAGTTCGAAAAAATCGAAGACTCCCGCCTGATAAAAGGCGATCGAGCGAAAAAATCTTACTTCTTTGAAAAATTTTCCATTTTTCTCTCTGCTCGAATCCTCGGCCAGAAGACCATCAACGGATCCCAGAAGCTTCAAAAGAAACGGGTACTATCTTTCCATTTCTTCCACGCTAGAGTCTAACCTCACTTTTGGTCGGGTATTTTCTGTTCTTTTGGTTGATCATCCTTACCTTTCCCTGTCTCTTATATTGAAAAATCATGAACAAAGGGAAAAGTAAGTCTCTTTATCAGTCTTTGAAAGGAAAAGCGAAACAACCCAGTAGGCATCAACTCATTCCATCGGGGAGACGTCCAGCTACTGTTGTTGAATGTCTGGTACTTAACAGTGCCATTGAGTCTTTTGGCGTGGACCTTCTTCTAGAAGTAATTGGATGCCAAAATATTCTAAATCTTGGTGCTACTTATCAAATTGGAGTGGTCCATGACTTCCTCAGTAAAAGTCATGTTATTTGTGTCGATCCACCCTGCATTCAAGTAGAATTATTACATTACTCCAAGCACATCACTCCCATCACCTTGAGTAACCTTATAGACCTTTAAGTCACTCACATTCCTGTTACCAGTCGTAATCTAAATGGTCTTGGTGTTTGGGGTGAGGTAACCCGCGCACTGTGTCAGGGAACAACTATTTCTCGGAATGATGATAATTCCCTTCACATTAATCATTTTGGACCCACTTTTAAAATCCTCTATAGCATTTTTGGGTCCAATGTCTATCCTTGCGATGTGAATGGAAATCATCTCTCCTTTTGTACTAAATGTGCTGTATGATGTGTATCAAGAAGTTCAGGTGTGCCTCCCAACACTTCTTCTTAAGCAGCTAATTCGTGTCATTCAAGGCAACCACTAGGATACACTAGCTTTTCTTGTACTCATCTATAAATTAGCCCATCATGTTGGTATTCCTGCCACATCTGATACAGTCTATCCAGAGAGATGGTTTGATATTGATTCAGCTCAGGTGGCTCAACAGTTGTGTCTTCCCTCAGCTCTTCTCGAGAATAGTGCTCCCCTGCAGTCGGCTGCTCCATATGCTCATCCGTCATATCCTTGGGGATCCAACCGAACGCCACTGATAAGTCCAGAATCTATCACAAATCGCCAAACTCATCACCTCGAACGTCACCTACTGAATGGTATGGCGAGCATGGAGGAGCGACTTCACAATTGTGAGAGACGTCTCACCGTGATTGAAGAAAAAGTCGATCTCTCCAGCAAAAAAATCAGCAAGTGGTTGACTTACTCACACGTGGTAATTCTCAGAGTCGGTAGAAGTTGATTGTGCAAGTTCTATATCATTTCTTTTATACCTGTGTGTGTGCTTGGTGTTTTTTCTAGGATAACTGTTAATTTGCTGCCAATATTGGGCAGTTTATTTTGGATAGGTGGATATTTTGATTTCCTTCTGGGCTGAGTATAATTCTTATCTTTACTGCCATGATTATGTTTTACGTTCCCCTGGTTTATCTAGTTTCTGATATGGAATGCAAGAGATATCTCTAATGAATATTCTATCTGCTGTGCATTCATAAATTCTGATATTGATGTTTGCTTAAACTGAGTTAATTATGATACATCAATTGTTCTGCTTCTACCTGTTCGGTTCTCCCAAGTATACTCTTCAGTCAATATCACTTGATATATCTTTGTCAATGACTGACAAAAAGGAGGAGAACATTTACAAACACCCCGAATGGAAATTGTATATCTGGTTAGATGTGGTTGCAAGTGTTAGGGGGAGCAGCTGCAACGAGCAAGGGGGAGTTGGAATTTACAAGACAGGGGGAGCAGCTATTGGGTGTGTTGATGTTTTATTTAAACTAACATGATTTAAATGATTTTTAAACTCGCAAGTATACGAATCAGATACAGATATGGTACGTATTACGAGATCGTTCCCACGAGGACTAATCGTCACAATTCAAATCTATGACTCTCCTTAACTAATCCAACAAATAATGGAATGAACTACTAAGCACAATTCTAAAAAAAAAACAATTAAGAACACGGAAGAAAATTCAATCAGAGAAAAAGCACTAGGACTTTTGAATTCACCCCTAATTATCCTAACCCTTGTTTTGTCTGTTGATTCACCTTGATCTAGATTGATACCACTTATATAGAGAAAGCACAATCTGTGTCCTTAATCGGGCACACAGAATGTCTAATTCCTTTAAGTAATGCCATGAATAACACATCCCATGTCCTTGGTCGGGCACATGGAATGTACAGTTCATTAAAGCACCCTGTTTCTTCCTCTATAGGAAACCTGTTCTTGATCAGACACAAGCACCTATAATAAGCATCCTAACAACATCCATATATATACTTTGGTCAAGTTCATAGATGGAGAAGTATAAAATTTAAACCAATCAAGCCCACTTAGAGAAAAAAAATAAATTAATTAATATTCAAAGTGAATTCAACCAATACAAGAGCTAATCAAATTAGGGGCTTCATCTCAGCCCTAGCTGAGAGATTAGTGACCCATAAAATCCATCAAAAAGATTAAACAAAATTCATAAAAAATAAAACACCAAACCAATCGATCTCTCTCTCTTCTTTCTTCTCTTTCTTCTCTCCCTTGCTCTAGATCTGGAATTCCCTGTTTCTGAATGAATTTCCCACGTCCATAATTCCTCTTTTATAGCTGTTGGAGGGCTGGAGTCGGTGGCAGAGTTGTAGCAGGACATGGAGTGCAAATTTTCGCAGCCATGATCAGTGGGCCCCACAGAGGTATTTACTGAAAAATCCACCTCGTCCATTGGATTCAGGATAAAATTTCAGTCAAGAATGGGTGGTTTTAAACGTCTATTAACGCGGCCCAGAGAAGAAATCACGAAAAGATTAGTTTTGAACATTGCAGAGCAGTCCGTTTGTGGCCTCTGTACTGCACATGTGTGTACACATGGGAGTGAAATATCAGCATGGTTTTGAAGCTCTCGAAACCCTCTACACGATGAACGGCTTGGATCAGCCGTATGGTTGACGAGTGGGGTCCAAAAACTCCCACAAAAACTGCCAGCGTCCGTTCGTTACGCGGACGCGAAAATCGACGCTGCTGTGATGGTGGGGTTCGTGATCGGAATCTACAGCAAAATCCACTCCGTTCACCAAATTTCTATCGAAATTTCGGTCGGAACTACATAGTTTTTCTCCGTTTTGGTCTGGGCCATGGAAGATCTCGTTACACCGTCCAACCTGCGTTTGAACGGCTAGATTCCAATCTTGATGATGATTTACAAATCTGCCACCTAGGCAGTGTTGAGAGGCTTCCCTGGACTCTGATGGACGGTCCGGATTGGATCTCTGACTCATGACGGTGGCCCACAACCAAAGACCGGTTGCCGTTCGCAGACGCTGGACGAAGCTTCCTGGTTTTTGAATTTGAGAGAGAAGAGATTGGTCAGCGCTTGCACTTACCGTCTCAGCCGTCCGGTGCACGGCTCACGTATTGAGTGCATGGTGTACATGCATCATATATGGGGCCCACTGTGATGTTTGTGCGAAATCTGCACCGTTCATTCTTTTCTTCATATTATTTCAACCGCCAAAACCAAATTTGGGGCAGTTCCAAATATCAGGTGGGCCCAGAATCGATGGTTTGTGGGCTGATTTATCAGTTGGCCCACTTCTCGAGATCTTCAATGGATGAAATTTAATATGTATGGTTAATTTACGGCCCTCATCCCATGTATGAAGTTTCGAACTGATTGGATGGCGGGAACCATGTGATCTTGCATTCTGGACCCTTTTCGGGCCCCTTTGAATGTGAACGGCTTGATTTCTTCGGGTCCTTGGCATGTAAATTCTTCAATACTGGTCCTCTGAGGTTCATCCCGTGCTCTGGTAATTTCGGAGCGCCAAATCCATGCTTTTAACATCATTTTTCAATACACGCTCCTGATTTCATCCTGAAATAAAAACACAATTAAAATATGGCATTAAACATTGTCATGTATGTAAAATCAGGCAATAGTCGGGGTCTGAGATGCAATATTCAACCCTCATCACAACCCCCAACCAGCATTTTGCTAGTCCCAAGCAAAACATGCGAAAAATAATTTCAGAAATAAAAGACAATTCCTGTAAATTCAAGTGACTTGTGAACAGATAGCTAAGATGTGAAAATTCTAAGATTCATGATTGGTGTGTGGAGTTTTTCTCTTGGAATCAAGCTCTCGACAGATTTCATAATTAATTTCAAACTATTAATCCATTAATTGGAACAATTCTGAACATCGAGCTCCATGAATGTAAAGTGTAATCTCGACTTACAATCATTAAGAGATCCAATTGTCAATTTCATGATATCATTGATATTTAACAATGAAATTCATGACAACTGAAACCATCACTTGCCTTTTTCATTCTATCAGACTTTGATGATTTTTTTTTTTTTTTGAATAGTAACGTCAAGGAAGGAAATCAAATCCTCACCTATAGGGAGCAAACCTATGGTAAAGGTTTTATACCTAACTCTTTCTGAATGTAAATCATGGGGGATCGAATCCTCACCTATAGGGAGCATACCTATGGTGAAGATTTATTCGACTCGCCTTTTCTCTTCTTCTTTATAAACTGATGTTAACAAATTTCTCAGGCTAGTTCCTTTCATGCTTAATGATCACCAAGTTACCATTTAATATCGAACTGAAAACTTAATGTGTAAGTGAGATCTGATATGCGAAATCATGGTTCAATCAATGTTTACAACTTCTAATCATGGATTATCAATTCAAAATTGACTGTGAAATCAAGCAGATGGCTGAATCCAAGAGTCATAAGTTACCAACATCACGTATCTTATAATGTTAAAATCACAACTATCCTTCAAAAGCACTTTGAATTCAATAGAATTTCCAGAAAAAATTTTAAAATTTTCACAAATTTTGCTCAAGACCAAGACCAAAAAATACTGATTAGGTAACCTAATCGCCCACCCCCAACCTAAAATCTACATTGTCCTCAATGTAAAAGAAATAAGCAAGCAATGCACATGGGACAATGAGACTAAAAGAGGAGTGATGGAAAGATAGTACCTGGATGGAGAATCAAGAAGCTTTCTCAAAAAAAATTTCAACGTAAAAGTGAGTTAGCACAAGAGAGAAATCAACAGAAGCAAAAATAACAAAAAGAAAAACAAAAGAAGATCCTACCTATACCACTTTCGCAAGTGCTCTCGATTGCATTTAGCGCATGCAACAAGCCTTTAAACCCCTAGGTTACCCCTAGTGGACGAGTTGTAGTCTCGTGAGGGTTTGCAGTAATGTTACCCACAAACATTGAAGTAACTAACTAGGAAAAAGTAATACAATAAAATAAAAGGCTGGGTTGCCTCCCAGGAGCGCTAAGTTTAACGTCTTCAGCCAGACAAGCACGGACCATGAAATAACTTATCTTTATAACCAGGGTCCGCCAAAGAAATTACCTCAACACCTTAATTAACCGATCCCAGACAAGTGATGTGAGTTCCCATGAGCTGTGCTATCTGCAATGAGGTAACTGACACTGTCATCAAATAATTTAAGGACTTCTGCTCGAACGACTTCTTCCATGTTAGGATCACGCTTCCTTTGCATTTCACGCGACATTTCCACAGCATGATCCATACATACAGTGGGGCATACTCCCTGTATTTCCGCTATCTTCCGTTCAATTGCTGCCTTATATGCTCTAAGAAAATTAAGCAGCCTGCTCGCCTTTGTCTTCTCAGAGTTAAAAACTGTGTTGTCAGGAAGAGTCTTAGAGGGATGAAGAGGTTCCACTTTCGCTCTCCATTTTTCAGTCTCCAATATAGGAGTAGAGTCGAGCAGTGCATTGACTTCATGGATGGGACTATCGATGTCAAAGTCCATGCCATATTGTGCTAAGCAGGTCTCAAGTGGATCTTCAAAAGATTTACGGAAGGAGTCCTGTACTAGACTCTCGATCATGTCCACTTCAGATATGTCATCCAAATCTGCGGATTGTTGTCCTGCATTAAAGACATTGAGTTTAATATTCATGTTACCAAAGGACAATTTCATAACTCAATTCCGGCAATTTATAATAGCATTAGATGTGGCCAAAAATGGACGACCCAAGATGACTGGGATTTGACTATGAAGATTTTGGACAGGCTGAGTATCTATAACTATGAAATCCACTGGAAAATAAAATTTATCAACCTGGATTAACACATCTTCAATAACACCCCGGGGCACCTCGACAGATCTATCAGCCAGTTGTAATGTTACCTTAGTCAGTTTCAACTCACCAAGTCCTAGCTGCTCATAAACCGAATATGGTAACAAATCGACGCTTGCCCCTAAATCAAGCAATGCCTTCCCGATCTTATGATCTCCTATGCCGCAAGAAATGGTGGGAGCTCCTGGATCCTTAAATTTAGGAGGGGTGTTATGTTGAATCATGGAGCTGAGCTACTCTGCAATGAAGACCTTCTTATGAACATTCTGCTTACGCTTTTGAGTGCATAAATCTTTAAGAAACTTAGCGTAAGCAGGGACTTGCTTGATAGCGTCAAGCAACAGGATGTTGACTTGCACTTTTTTGAACACATCCAAGATTTCATCAAAGTTATTTCTTTTCTTTATTGGTGCCAGACGTTGAGGAAAGGGTGCTTTGGGCACGTAGGGTGGCACATTAGTGGCTCTTGGAGAGTCAGAGAGCTTTTGGACTTTAGATGCATTGGTGTGACTCTCTGTTTCATCTTGATCTTCTGCTTTAGAATTTGATTCATCCCTAGGCATCTCTATTCTGTTATCAATCTGCTTGCCTGACCTAAGGGTAGTGATCGATTTGGCCTGTTCATGATATTGCCCTTGGTTGGAATTAGAGCCAATCTCGTATTGTCCCTTTAGATTAGCCTCAGGTTGGCTAGGGAACTTGCCCTTCTCTCTCTCACTCATTGTGGCAGCTAGTTGACCCATTTGTACTTCCAGCTTGACAATGGATTGCGCATTTGCATGTAAGCTTTGCTGGTTGGCTAGTAAGGTTTGTTGGGTGTCTTTTTGGAATTGGAGAGAACTCTACATAAAAAGATGGAGTGTATCCTCAAGAGATGGTTTCCTTGATTGTGTAGGCAGTTGTTGATATTGCGGAAACTGTTGAAGTTGTTGACTGCCAACTTGGAGGTGCGGTTGCATGGGAGGATTTCCAGATGGTCCTCCTTGTTGTGGTCCTTTTGCCCAAGAAAAATTTGGATGTCTAGCCCACCCTAGGTTGTATGTGTTCGAGTAAGGATCATTCCCAGGTTTTTGAAAAGTGTTCATAGCATGTACTTGTTCAGAGAGAAGTTCTGGGGATGCTGCACCAGATGGACAAGACTGCATAGGATGGGCAGGACTAGAACATGTGGCACATGCCTCGACTTGAGCTGTTTGTGGAGGTCCATTATTTAATACCAGAGCATCAACTTTCTTCAGGTCCCTGGCATGTAAATTCTTCAATACTGGTCCTCTGAGGTTCATCCCGTGCTCTGGTAATTTCGGAGCATCAAATCCATGCTTTTAACATCATTTTTCAATACACGCTCCTGATTTCATCCTGAAATAAAAACACAATTAAAATATGGCATTAAACATTGTCATGTATGTAAAATCAGGTAATAGTCGGGGTCTGAGATGCAATATTCAACCCTCATCATGTGTACATGGGCTAAAAATTGTGAAATTGTGTAAAGACATGTACACACAATTTAGTGTGTGTTTGTCTAGAGTGTTCTAGCTTTTTGTCATGTAATTGACAAAGGGGGAGATTGAAAGTGCCCTGGTTTGTCAAATTACATGAGTGATGGGTCAGATTATCTACAGAGCTTGATAGGAAGATCGATTCAAGCGTCTGCCTCAACCGGATGTGTGCGAGTTCGCCATAGGTAAATCTAAAGCCTCACATCCCATGACCCTAAACACCAGGTGAAGAAAACCCTTAAAAATAAGTTAGAAATCATAGGGTTTTAAGGCGAGAAAACTTTTTGCAAAGTAGAAAAATCTCTAAGTTTTTTCTTGCCTTGTCAATTTTATCGAAACACCCTCGATATGATCGACTTGTGCTGTCGAGTCCTCGATGCTTCATCGATACCATCGAAAAGAGGACCAAATATGTCTAACAACTTCACAACATATCTGGACAAATTATCGATGTATCGATATGTCACGCCCCAAACCCAGAAATCAGATTCACAGGAATCCTGATCACCGAATCTAGTGATGATAGCCTCCGTAGTACCCCATTCTCGGCTCTTAGCGTCCATATGCCAGATTCCGATCCTGGGATCCTACAAGGAGGATTTTTTTTTTGTACATTTAACTTGTAATAAGCATAACCACAAGTATACCCAAATCATAAAGGCAACATCATCATCACATATCCACTAATATAATCATTTGATTACAGTACTGAAGGAAATACATAAATCGAAAATCAAGCTATAGAAGACCGCTGCATGCTCTAAGCTCAACACTGCTGCAACCTAACATCACCTGCACGCATCTATCATACATAAGCTTATAGAAAGCTTAGAGGGCGGTGTAAGTGTGTGCGCAAAGTAAGTGCCAAGTATTCAACGCAATGTCATAATCATACGATATCGAAATAGGTGCAAGGTCATGAATCATATGTTAACAGAGTAAGTAAAATACTGACAAGAGTAGGAATTATCGGAGTAAATAGAAATACTGGCAAGATCATAAATTATACGATAACAGAGTAAGTGGAAATACGGATAAGTCCATACGTCAATCAATATCAGAATAAGCAATGTAGAATAGTTATGCAAATGAGGAGTCATAACGAGCTAATTATCAAACGTCGAGGATACGATGCAGTGTGTAATTCCTGATGAGTCCACGAATAACGCCAATTGCATTTAGACTATATAAATGAAGAAACACAGTAACCCAAGATACCATATGACGTGGATGTAATGCAATATGCAGTGCGAATGGAATAACCATGCTGGAGTGTGATGTCGGGATGATAGTACGTAGTATCGTAGGCTATGGGGTTCATCACAAGGGACTTCTATCCAAACCAGTCCCATACCTAAATTTGGATAGTCAAACTCAATGTGGTAAACTCCTGATCTCAGGTTAGTCGCGCGCCCAACCGAAATCCTGGCCATGAGAAGGTACACGTAACCAATAGTTGCTCACCACTAGCCTGAGTGGATAGTGAATGAATGAATGAATGAGTATGCAACTCCTGCTCAATAAGTCCACATATCAGTACAATTCATCTCTAGAATCATCACCGAGGTCTATTACACTCTACGCCAGCTTGCCGCCCCTATCCAAGTGCACAACTGGGTAAGTGGAAGAGACCTCACTATCCTCCTGCCAATATTGGGCCTGGCTCGTCGATAGCGGACCCATTCCTCAAGCTGGTCAAACTCAACCTAGATATTGCCCCCTCACTCAGGCGGGTAAGGTCACACCCCCTCCCAACCGACCACGACACAGTGGGAGACGCGGCCTACTGGTATACGGCCCTCTTGCGCTCATATACATCCACTCGGTCTTGACGTTGGGGCGTCTCTTGGCCACGGAGGTTTAGGAATTTTCACCCAGGGACATCTATGGCGCTCGTATGCTAGAACCAAACATTTCTGGTGTCCCATCTGGCCATCCACGATATATCGGTGGAGGCTACGGCCTTGATGTCACTAGGGCATATAATAATCACAGCACGTAATGCAAGATGCATGAGTCATACAATCCAGTCATGCATCAATCTTGCGCATACCATGCACTTATGTGAGATAACCTCCGCCTATCAGGGAGTCTCATAACAACACGCTCAGTGACATATGCAATGATCAGCCACGTCTCATAACAAACATGCGGATGATGTGTATGGGTATATATCATGATGCTATGCTGTCACATACTCATAATCGGTATCAATAACTGGCCTCAACAATCGGCTTCGACAATGTGGACATTTAACCAACATTTCCCCCAAGGAATGGCCCACATAAACGTCAATATATACATCATGGTGAAAACACACATTACATCAGTCCTTAGATACATTGCTTTGGGTCCCACACAAGGGCCACACATTCATCGCATTGGGCCTCACTCGTGGGCTCCATATACATCACATTGGGCTGTATCATATGTGCACTACACATCGCAATGGGCTTCAGCTTATGGGCCATGAATACACCACATCAGGCTTCACGACCCATGGGCTTCAAATACACAAGAGGTGGGCCCTACACATGGGCCTCAAATACATCACAATGAGTCACAACCCATGGGCCTAAAATACATCTCAAGGACCCACGCCCATGGGTCTCAAATACATCAAATACATTGCAAGTGGCCTTAATTCTATTTCACAGGTAGGCCACATACCTGGGACTAATACACATCACTATGGGCCACATCACATGGGCAGGAAATACATCACATGAGCCTCATTACATAGACCTCTTATTCATCACATTAGGCCTTAAACACGGGCTGAATACACATCACAATAGGCCTCATCTATTATTCGCGTATACCTCATATAGGTCTCGATAATCGGCCTTAACCATCGAAATCGACACTCGAAATCGGCCTTGATACTCGGCCTCACATACATCAAATGGGCCACAACAATCAAAATTGGTAAATCGGCCACGTCAATCAGAATCGGTCTCAAGATGGGGTTCATAGGTGGATAGTCGATGATGGTCCAAGCAATATCAATGGGGCCCATTCGTTTGGGGTAACCCATTAGAGGATGATGAAAATGGGCCTAATCAGGCCTAAAGGAAGGCAGATATGGGCATTAAACCATCATTGCCCGTCAATGTGGACTTTTAACCAACATTGCTCCCTAGGAGTGGCCCTACATACAGTGGGCCCGTGGCCTCCCACAAAGGCCTAATATACATCGCAATAGGTCTCATACAAGGGCTACATGAACATCACATTGGGCCACGTCTTAGGGCCTCATGTACACAACAGTTGGGCCCTATTATATGGACCCAGAATACAATTCAATGGGTCACGCCAAAAAGGGCAACAACTATATATAACATGCGGGCCCTGCACCTAGGCCTAATATATATAACAGGTGGGCCCTGCACCTGGGACTCATCATATCAAGTTGGGCCTTGTTAATGGGCTGCACTAATGGGCCACAAGTATATCAAGGTGGGCCTCATCACATAAGCCTCACATGCATCACATTAGTCCTCCCACAAGGCCATATGTAACATCATAATGGTCCCCATATACGGGCCGCATGTACATTATAATGGACCATATCCCATGGGTCCCGAACACATTGTAATGGGCCACATCCCATGGGCCTCTCATACATAATATCGGGCCTTGCCATCTGGGCCGGAGATACATCACAATGGGCCACAACCCATGGGCCCTAATACTCAATGGGTGGGCCCTACACATGGACCTATGTTGAGGGTCAAATATTGCATATTAGTCCCCATTTATTACATGGATTTACGAACATAATACCAAATAACGCCTCATTTTAATCGTGTTTGTGCTGCCAGGTGTATTTACATGCAAGGACTGAAAAGAATGCTAAAAGTATGGAGTTAATGCTCTTGCATCACCAAGGCATTGGATGGGACTCCAGGGGACCAAGATCAACGGCAGAGATCCAAGAAAACCAAGAAACTGAAGCTCAAGTGGCCTGGAAGTCAGCCAGAATGCAAGATCACAGGGTTCCCACCATCCGTTTGGCTCGAAACTTCATACATGGCATAAGGGCCATAAACTAACCGTACACGTCAAAAATCAGCCATTGGATCACTGTGGAAGAGGCCTAATAGCCAGATCAGTCCACAAATTGTTAAACCAGGGCCCACCTACAATCTGGATATACCTTAAATTCGGTCCCCATGGTTAAAATGAGATGGAAAAATGGATGGATAGGGAGGATTCTCAAAAATATCACGGTGGACCCCACATGTACACATGCGTGTACATAATACACTTTCTCCAGCCGTGCACGGAAACAAACAGTTGGTCAAACCGACTGTTGACCACTCCATCTTCCTTATAAGGAAGTTTCTATTTTTTTTTGCTGCTGCGTAAAAACGGACGCTGTCCCTTTTTTCGGATGTAGGTGGGCCACCATCACCTGATATTTTGATGATCCACACCGTTCAATGAGTTCGGGTGGTCAAACCGACCACACAAGGATCTGCGGTCCGATTTTGAGCAAACAATGCATATACACGAGGTTCAAACGTTAGTCGGACAGTGGAATGAAATTATCCGTGGACCACACCAAATTCAGTAAAAAAAACCATCCATTTTCAGCTAGTTTTTCTAGTAGAATGCAATGAACGGTGTGGATTTCTCAACCGTCGATGTTTATGGACCCCACTAACCATCACAGTGTCAGTCCGCGGGCTCTGTTTCTGCGCGTCTGGGACTCGACTGATGTGGGCCATTGTGTGATTGCGGAGATGATCAGATCGATGATCCGAACCGTCCAGTAGAAGCCCAAGGACCTTCTCATCTCAGCCGAGGTGGAGAATTTCAAGAAACCACGGAGATAAAATTTTGATCATCCAAACAAAAGAAGGACGGTGGCTTTACAAGTTTCGTGGGCCGCATCAGCAACAATCCAAAACAGGCCCTCTCTAACTGAATTTTTATCCTGCATCCAGTGGATGGCGTGGATTTTTCAGAAAAAGAGTGGAATGGGACCAATCGATTTCACAGCGGAAGAGATCCGCGATCTCTGTTACAGCGTCCGGGATTCATCCGAATTTTTCGGGTGGTTGTGGCCCACCACATTTGATCAGATGGAGGATCTGATCCGTCCATCGTGTAGCCCATCCACAAATTCCCCAAGGGACGTTGTTTCTTTGAAAAGAAAGCAAAGGAAGATGGGAGTTTTCGTTGCCGTTTTCCAACTGCGAAAAAGCTTCCATCCGCAGACTTCTTACGCACTCTTCTCCACCGTCCTGGAGAGCTATAAAGAGAGAGGGGAACGAGAGAGAGGGGATCTACGGCTGGGTAGGGGACGTGGATTGGCAGAGAGAGAGACCGGGAGTTTTGTTTTATTTTTATTTTTTTATTTTTTTTGTTTTGTTTAAGAGTCAGCCCATTCATGTTGGGCTGAACCTCTTAGCTAGGGCTAAGAGGTGAAGCTTGTAGCATGATTGGGACGTTTGCTTGGCTTTAATTCATGTTTTGTTGAATTCTTATGGATTTTAGTTATTTATGAAGGCATATTTTTAGTTTTTAATGTTTTGTTGTGACTCAAATTACAATGGATCTGCGATAGCTTTAAGTATGTTTTTCTTATTATTAAGATTGTGAAATTAGTATGACCTGTTGTTCACCATTGTCCTATGGGCATGGTTGAGTGATGGAATTCTTCCTAACTTTCACAATTCTCCTGTGATTGACTGTGGGATTGGTAAATTGCTGTTGTTTGCCATTGTCTCCTGGGCATGGTTAGGTGATGGGATCACTTCCAAATTTATGCCAATCATATTTGTTGATGATTAGATCCATGAGACATTCAGAGATCTGACAAATCTCTTCTCACCAACTGGATAGGATATGGCTCTAATTCCAGTTGTGTCCTTGAATTAATACAAGGTAACTTCCCAATTGCTACAAGTGGATCCTTAGCACCCTAGTTCCCACCTTTATTTTTCACAAGTTTTAGATACATATTTTACCATTATTCTTCAAATTCACTTGATTAGATTTCATCTTAATCTAATTCTAGTTCTATTTAGTTTCAGATTACATACAGGTTTCAGTCCCTGTGGATTCGACCTCGGTCTTACCGAGATTATTACTACATCACAACCCTATACTTGGGGAGTGAACAAGTTTTTGGCGCCGTTGCCAGGGACTGATGGCTACTATTCTCTGAAAATAATTGGTTTTAGAATTAGATTAAGATTAGGATTGTACTAACTTTAATTTTAGATTTTTCTTTCTTAGAACTAACTTTCCTGTTTTGTAGGGTCTTTGATAGATTGTCTAAATTGGTAACTTCGTCCTAATTTCTCTACTTTTTTTTTTTTTTTTTTTTTTAGATTTGGTCTTATCTCTTAGATACTGACTTGGATTGTTTTGTTTTGTAGGATCTTAACATAGGAACTTCTTATTTGGTAACACCTTTCTAACTTCTCCTCTTACTTTCCATATTGTTGTAGGATCTTTTCTTTTATTTTTCTAGGATTAGACTCAGAGTTAGGGTTCTACCATGGAAGTATGGGTATGTGCATATGCTGAGATGGATAGGAGATATTGGGGAATGCCTGAGGGTTGTGGAATTCAACGTATACCTCAAAATTTCTCTCCATCGAGAACAGACATTGAAAACGAACTAGAACGTTATATTCCATCGGTTAATAGGGCCGTATACGATCGTAATTATGGGAATGAGGATTATTATCAAACATCATATTCTCCCATGTATGATCAGTATGACTATAACCAGTGGAACCATCAGAACTGGGAAGATGAACCAACAACATGTTGTAATAATTATTCTTTTGGATGCCCTACCTTTGAGAACCAACCAGAAACGATCCAAGAGAACTCATTTCAGTATAACATGGAGTGTCTTGCGGAAATTAGAAAAGCAATGGAAGCACTCAATTCGTGCCTCGAGAGGATAGAGGAAGCTCGCTCATCCCAACTACAATCCAATCCAGAAATACAATGCCAGGAAAGTGATCCTCACTCGCTTTTGACAAAATCTGGAATTTGGAATGAGGAGTTGGATTCCATTAATGAGCATACGGTTCAATTCCCCGATGAGTCGATCTCAATGACTGTTCAAAAGAATGATGGAGATACATGGGTGTCTTTCAAATACAGTGATGATGACACACTTTCCTTACATGACACACAGGATCTCAATGATGAGGTAGAGGTTAGTTTATTTGAACCTCAACCGAATTTAGAATGTGAGGAAAGCGATCCCATTCCAAGTACGCACTGCACAGAATTAGACGATGATGCGTATTGGGATGATGATCATGAATGTTCAGCCCCAGTTCCCCTGAAATTAATCTCAAGTTTGGTCCAGGTCAATGATCAAGAAGTGCACGAAGTGAGCGGTCATAATGAGCTACTCCACTCACCTGACATATCTTATTTAAAAGTGGATGAGCTCCTTACAACCAATCCTTCTATCTCTTGTGAGACATGTTTGGACCACTCCCCTAAATTGAATGATGATATAATTCGGGAGATGAACGAGTTACTTGATACGACTCTGGAATTTAAAACTACCCAGTTAAGGCCACCATCTGAACTGTTGAATTTTGACGAGTCCAGACCTCTTCTGAGTAGTATCAATGAACAGAGTCCGCACATCAATACTTCGTCTACTGACCCTCTATCTATCTGTGCAGGGCTGAAGCAAGAGAGCGTACCTACGGTTACTTTTAAAGACGATGGATTCCTTGGGCAGATCATCACATACTTCAATGTGAAAAATGAGTCACTCTCAGCTAAATGTCCCAACTCTTTGGATCATTGCTTGGCACACTTTGCAAATTCAAACGATCCCATGATAAGAGACATAGTGAATGCCTTGCAAGACAATATTTCGGTAGTCATTACTGACCGAGAGAACCCTTACTCTGAAGCCCCTCCCTCCCCAGATCCTCACTATTTACCATTAAGGGAGGAGGAGATAAAAATTGAACAAAAGTCTGATACTTCGGAATGTGTTGAGACTACACCACTTCTTCAAAATTTTTCTTAATTTAATCTACTTGTAGTCTCTGATTCACCATGGGATACTAACTTCGAAACTTCTTCTGTCGCAGGTGAATCGTATATACTCTGGATATCTCAGGCGAATCAACAACAAATTTTTGATGAGGTACATAAGTTTCTCTAGAATGTCATGCTCCAGGGCATCCAAGCCTATTGCAAAAAGGGCTTTTGGATGATCCTGTTAAAAAAGCTACTGAGAAATTTATCATGATACTGGCCAGAAGAGGAACCTTGCGGCATGACTGAGTAGTTTTTCCCTGCTTTCTTAGGACTAGGGTAGTTTCCTTTATGCTGTTTTAGGATAGACAGTAAACTTAGTGCTCCTGGGAGGCAACCCAACTTTTCATTCCATTTAATTTTCCTAGTTAGTTAGTTCAATGTTTGTGGGTAACATTACTGTAAACCCTCACGAGACTACAACTCGTCCACTAGGGGCAACCTAGGGGTTTAAAGGCTTGTTGCATGCGCTAAATGCAATCGAGAGCACCTGCGAAAGTGGTATAGGTAGGAGTTTATTTTTGTTTGTGTTTTACTTGTGTTGGTTTCTCTCTTACCGACTTACTCTCTCACTGATATTTTTGGAAAAGTATCTCGATTCGTTATCCAGGTACTATCTTCCCATCACTTCTCTTTTACTATTCGTTGTCCCATGTGCATGGCATGCTTATATCTTTTACATTGAGGACAATGTAGATTTTAGGTTGGGGGTGGGAGATTAGGTAACCTAATCAGTGTTTTTCTTAGTCTTAAGCAAAAATTGTGAAAATTTTTAAATTTTGCTGAAATTTCTTGTGAATTCGAAGTGATTTTGACAGCCATCTTTGATTTAGAATTACAAGATAAGTGATGTTGGTAATTTGTGACTCTTAGATTTGTTAGTTGTTAAATTTCACAGTTAAAGTCGAATTGTTAATCCATGATTAGAGGTTTTAAACATTGATTGAGTCATGATTTCACAAGACACATCTTGCTTGCACATTAAGGTTCAGTTTGATATTAAAGGATTAACTTGGTGACCACTAAGCTTGAAAGGAACCAACCTAAGAAATTGAAAGGATTGGGCGAATGGTCTTCACCATAGGTTTGCTCCCTATAGGTGTAGATTTAATTCCACACGGATAATATGTGAAAAGGGATGGGTGTACAGTCTTCACCATAGGTTTGCTCCCTATAGGTGAGGATGTGATTCCCCTCCATGGCGTTATTTAAAAAAAAAAAAATTTTATGAAAGAATGAGCCGTGAGGCAAGTTTTGGTTATCATGAATTCTCTTATTGGTTACCAATGATATCCTGAAATAGAGAAGTGAATCTTAATGATGATAAGCAAGGTGACACTATACACCCATGGAACTCGATGTTTAGAATTTTTTCTAATTTATGGATTAATGCTTAGGACTTGATTATGAGGTTTTGTCATGTACTTGAGTCCAGAAGAAAGAATGCCCAATATTCATGAATCTTAGATTTCTCGTGTCTGGATCGTTTTTCAAAATATTACTCAGTTTCATAAAAATTATCTTGTAATTCTCAACTTATTTTTCGCATATTTTGCTCGGGACTAGCAAAATGCTGGTTGGGGGTTGTGTTGAGGGTCAAATATTGCATATTAGACCCCATTTATTACATGGATTTACGAACATAATACCAAATAACGCCTCATTTTAATCGTGTTTGTGCTGCCAGGTGTATTTACGTGCGAGGACTGAAAAGAATGCTAAAAGCATGGAGTTAATGCTCTTGCATCACCAAGGCATTGGATGGGACTCCAGGGGACCAAGATCAACGGCAGAGATCCAAGAAAACCAAGAAACTGAAGCTCAAGTGGCCTGGAAGTCAGTCAGAATGCAAGATCACAGGGTTCCCACCATCCGTTTGGCTCGAAACTTCATACATGGCATAAGGGCCGTAAACTAACCGTACACGTCAAAAATCAGCCATTGGATCACTGTGGAAGAGGCCCAATAGCCAGATCAGTCCACAAATTGTTAAACCAGGGCCCACCTACAATCTGGATATACCTTAAATTCGGTCCCCATGGTTAAAATGAGATGGAAAAATGGATGGATGGGGAGGATTCTCAAAAATATCATGGTGGACCCCACATGTACACATGCGTGTACATAATACACTTTCTCCAAATAGCAGACCTGAACAAACAGTCGGTCAAACCGACTGTTGACCGCTCCATCTTCCTTAAAAGGAAGTTTCCATTTTTTTTTGTTGCTGTGTAAAAACGGACGCTGTCCGTTTTTTCGGATGCAGGTGGGCCACCATCACCTGATATTTTGATGATCCACACCGTTCAATGAGTTCGGGTGGTCAAACTGACCACACAAGGATCTGCAGTCTGATTTTGAGCAAACAATGCATATACACGAGGTTCAAATGCCGGTCGGACGGTGAAATGAAATTATCCGTGGACCACACCAAATTCAATCAAAAACCATCCATTTTCAGCTAGTTTTTCTAGTAGAATGCAATAAACGGTGTGGATTTCTCAACCGTTGATGTTTATGGACCCCACTAACCATCATAGCGTCAGTCCGCGGGCTCTGTTTCCGCGCGTCTGGGACCCGACTAATGTGGGCCATTGTGTGATCGCGGAGATGATCGGATCGACGATCAGTAGAAGCCCAAGGACCTTCTCACCTCAGCCTAGGTGGAGAATTTCAAGAAATCATGGAGATAAAATTTTGATCGTCCAAACAGAAGAAGGACGGTGGCTTTACAAGTTCCGTGGGCCGCGTCAGCAACAATCCAAAACAGGCCCTCTCCGACTGAATTTTTATCCTGCATCCAGTGGACGGCGTGGATTTTTCAGAAAAAGAGTGGAATGGGACCCACCGATTTCACAGCGGAAGAGATCCGCGATCTCTGTTACAGCGTTCGGGATTCATCCAGATTTTTCGGGCGGTTGTGGCCCACCACATTTGATCAGATGGAGGATCTGATCCGTCCATCATGTAGCCCATCCAAAAATTCCCCAAGGGACGTTGTTTCTTTGAAAAGAAAGCAAAGGAAGATGGGAGTTTTCGTTGCCGTTTTCCAACTGCGAAAAAGCTTCCGTCCACAGACTTCTTACGCACTCTTCTCCACCGTCCTGGAGAGCTATAAAGAGAGAGGAGAATGAGAGAGAGGGGATTTACGGCTGGGTAGGGGACGTGGATTGGCAGAGAGAGAGACAGGGAGTTTTGTTTTATTTTTTTATTTTTTTATTTTTGTTTTGTTTAAGAGTCAGCCCATTCATGTTGGGCTGAACCTCTTAGCTATGGCTAAGAGGTGAAGCTTGTAGCATGATTGGGATGTTTGCTTAGCTTTTATTCATGTTTTGTTGAATTCTTATGGATTTTAGTTATTTATGAAGGCATATTTTTAGTTTTTAATGGTTTGTTGTGACTCAAATTACAATGGATCTGCGATAGCTTTAAGTATGTTTTTCTTGTTATTGAGATTGTGAAATTAGTATGACCTGTTGTTCACCATTGTCCCATGGGCATGGTCGAGTGATGGAATTCTTCCTAACTTTCACAATTCTCCTGTGATTGACTGTGGGATTGGTAAATTGTCTGCCTGACGGTGGGTTCCATTGTCTGCCTGACGGTGTGAATAAAACACACACCATGCTGGGTCCACCTTCCACGGCAGTGGACAGTGTGAATAAGACACATACATCACTGTGGGTCCCATGTGGGGCCCACCGTAATGTTTATTTTTATCCAATCTACTCATGAGATCACGTGGACATGGGTCCACTGTAATATTTATTTATCATCCAACCTGTTGTTGAGGTCACATGGACCAGGGCCTACAATAATGTTTGCTAGCCACCCAACCTATTTATAAGGTCACTCGGACCAAGGGGGGCCCACTGGAATGTTTATTTGTCACCCAAACTGTTCATAAGGTTACGTGGGCCGGGCCCACGGTAATGTTTATTTGCAATCCAACTTATTTATAAGGTCATGTGGACCTTGGGTAGGGCCCACTGGAATGTGGTTCACAAATCCAGTCCACCCATTATGTGTGTCCCACCTGGCTGACCGTTCAGACCAAGTTTCAGCTGCATCCAAATTTCAGGTAGGCCCCACCAAGTGATTTTATATGTTTAGGCACATCTTTATATGATTTGAGATGGTATGGCCCACCTGAGTTCCGTATACGGCTGATTTTTGGGATATCCCATAATATAAAGGGGACATTGAAAATGCACGGTGTTGATGTTCGAAATGCATCAAGGTGGGGCCCACAGTTGGGCCTTGAGGCCCAGCCCGTCCGCCCACAGTGTCAACCGCAGGACGCTGCCTGTGTCGTCCTATGCCAGTAGCAGCAGCAACAGACGCTGCTGTTGTTTGCTTTATTATTATTATTATTTTTTTTTTTTAATTCAAGAATTTTCGCGGTTTTTCCCATGTGCGGTCCGTATCTGAAAAATCCAACCCGGCCATTAGATTCTACGGCCCTTGATTGATGAAATGAGACCAATATGCGACGTATTTTTGGCGTATAGAAATGTCTGGGTGGTTTTGACGGTAAGGCCACTGTTTTCTACGCTATGGCCCGCTCGATGATCAGATGGGCCTCATTTTTCGGCTCAACGCCTAAAATGTTTTGGGGAACGGAATAGACGACATGGATTTGATCAATACATCCGGGTGGGGCCTGTGTGAGTGGTCCACCCAAAAGCCTTAAAACCCTTTTTTTTTTATTTTTGTTGCTCCAGTCAGTACACCCACCACCTATTCACGTTTCACTTGGTATTATGCAACCATGTCCAGCATCCAAGGACGCTGGACGGTTTTATACAATTAAAGTGGGTCCCACAAGGACACTTAGGTCAATTTGATATTTGTGTTTTTCAATCCTATAAGGTAGGGTCCACATGACTTGGACGGTTTGGATGAAACATACATCAAGGTGGGGTACATCCGGGTGGGCCATACTATCACATCATCACACACAAAACAAATGAAAAAGAGAGGGAGAGAGAGAGAAGCACCCACCTTTGATCTCCCCCTCCTTCCGCCAATGCATGTTAGAGCTCCAAAGGTACAATTTCAACGGTTGGGATCAATTTTGGAGGGTGGGATTGGGTGGTAGGGAGTGGGCCATACCTAGTTTTTCTCATGGAGCTATGGACGTCCACCTCTCATGGGGGTTGCATAGAATGAGAGAGGAATGAGAGAGAGAGGTGTAAGAGAGAGAGAGAGAGAGGTGATGTGAGTGATGGAGAGAGGGATGGTGAGTGATGGGTGAATGTACTTAGTTGTAAGAGAGAGTTAACTTTAACAGAGGGGTGGTTGTACTTGACATTGATTGATGGAGTGATGTGATGTGTCGTAGAGATTCCCTCGGTATTTGCAACGCACGGCATTTTCCTCGAACTGAACACGAGCCTACATCTCTTGGCCTGGGTATCGCCTCAGCGCATGAGACACGTCATCGGAACCGCAGCGATGGCGTGGTCGCACTGATACAAGTCTCGGGTCGAGCTGACTCTGATATGCAGGACTCGGCTTAGGATCACGTGCAAACGTCGGATATAGGTCACAAAACAATACGGACTAGGATACGGGTCTTACACGATACACGTATCGATATCATCGATACTCAAATCTCGAGCCCATCGAAAGCGGCTCGATAGGATCGACAGGCAGTTTTCCGGCGTCCCTGTTTTTTAGAGAAAATTTCGAATTTCTTCGATATATCGATGCGCCTTCCGATATAATCTGAAATCGAATATCGATAAGATCGGAGGTTCAACGATGATATCGATCGTGGGCGCGCATATCTTATAGCAGATATTTCAGGTTATTTTTAACTATGATCGGGGGCCCTTCAATAAAATCAATATTCAAATATCGATGATATCGGCACCAGGTCGATTGCATCGAACAAGGTCATAAACTGTCTAGCAACCTTAAAGACAAATCAGCTGGATTTATCGATGCCTCGACTCTGATCTCGATATCATCGACATTCAAATTCCGATGATCTCGATGGTTCCCCAATCATTCATGAAAACCTGAAATATTTCAAAGTCAAGTCTCTCTCATTTTTCAAGTGTCGATGGATCAAACCTGTCATCGATAGAATCGGAGTTCGAAATCCGATGACATCGACAAGAGTTTCGATTCATCGACCAGTTGGCAAAGACTTTCAAAAGCGTATGACATTGAGTTCAATTCATCGAGCAGACCATCGATGCTATCGAGAGTATACGCTCGATGATATCGAAACTGCTCGATGATATCAAACTTTGTCATAAATGTGAAAGTTTTATATCCGTTGAAACTTTTTGCCTATTTATAGAGGACTTGTCTTTTGTTACTGTGAGAGAAAGAAGAGAGTGCTTTTGTGTGTTTCAACTTATATCTTATATCCAAAGCCCTTTCTCTCAAGGGAGTTCATCCTCCAATCCCCCGTCACCATTGATATTCAATATAGCGGATTGGGGAATGAACTTTCACATTCAAGGATCCTCCAGCTACTAACTTAATTGTAAATCATTAAGCTGGAATGCCTTGAATGCATTAGAGTGGACCTACTCTATCTTTCTTATAGGAAAATCTTTAGAGAGTAGGATTCCATCTTCACCTTAACCCAACCCAAAACCTAGTATTGGTACATCATTCTGTGTTGCGGATCAAGGGAGTAGAAGACTCTTCATCACCAAGGAGGAGGAGATCTTCGACGTTGTGCTAAACGAGACTCATCAACTTATTTGTAAGTATTTAGAGTCCAAGAGGACACTTGTGATCATCCCTTTGTAAGATTGGGTCTTAAGTGGTTCTCACCCTTTGAAGTCCTCAAGGAGGCCTCCGGCTAGAGTGTACATAGTGAGTGCGTTGTGCGGACTCTTACTCTGTGGAGAGCATAAATATCTGGTTAGGAGTGATCGAGTAAAAATCTAGGTTTGGGGTAAACCGTGTAAAACCTTGGGTTTGAGGTGAACTATGTGAAACCTCGAGTTTGAGGTGAACCATGTAGAAACCTCCAGTAGGGTCTTATGGAAGATCCTTGGCCAGTGTGCCTAAAAGTGGGTGCGTTGTGTTGACCCTTGCTCGTGAGAGCATAAATAGTCAGACTCAGTGTAGGTTGTAAAGGTTGAAGGTGAACCTAATTTAAAACCTAAGGTTTGAGGTGAATCGCTGTGAAACCTCCTTAGTGAAATCCGGTACACTCAAGGATTAAGTGCGGTTACCGGGAGTGGAGTAGACTTATCGTCGAACCACTATAAAAATGGCTGTGTTTGAGATTGTTATTCTTCTGATTGTGTGATTTACTTTAATACTTCCATATCTGAATATCTGATCATAGCTCACACACCTAGACAGTCATATCCATCATAAACTAGGTTACATATTGTTTACTTCTTAAAACAGTTTGTGATTGGATCCTCTACTAGGCTTAGAAGTCAGTAGAGTTATTTTTGAGTAATCCTAATATATGTTTGTTGTTAGGATTAGTGTAATAGGATTTGAAATAAACCATAAAAACTTTTAAAAATCCTATTCACCCCCTCTAAGACATATTGGCATATCCGACTTCAACTAAAGCGGTCTTCACCGCAATTTCATATTTTTCAAGGGTTTTCGGTCATCTTCTCTGCTCGATTCTCTCGACTAAACTGCTGGAAGCCACATCGGACTACTCAAATCACTCCACAAATCGGGTAATACCCTTTTACGTCATCCCATCTTGGGTATTTTTTCTTGGTTTGTTAGGTGTGTTTGTCGTTTTTCCCAAATCCTTCAAAATCCACTTGTCCACATGGGAAAGGATAAAGGAGTAGCATTCGGTTTAGGGGAGTCTTCAAGAACTACACGGCAAAAAGTCCTTGCCTCAAAAGAAAGGGCGAGGGCCCTGAAAAGTGGGATCCCCACTTGGCAAAGATCACGACAGACTTCATGTGGCAGGTCCCAGACCGAATTTTCGGCACCTTTTTAACCGGCACCCTCGCCTCCGGATAGCCAACGACCTACAAAATACACCAGCAGGAAACTGATGCATGAAAGAAAAGTAGACATGGGTTACTTAACACCTTACAATCTGGAACCCTTATTTGCTGCGATTGGGTGACTGTATGTTCTAGACTTCGGGGGGCTATGCCAGCTTGAACAAACACGGAACTTCCTCGCCGCGTGTCACTCACTTGTATCAAATCCTCCTTCAATTATGGTCTCTCTGAATAGTAATGTGATGTGTTGATCACTCCTGCCACATTGGCTAACATTCTCAATCTGGAAATGGCTTCAGAAGCCCTCCCTCAATTGAACCTCGACTATCCTGATGTTCGATCCATGGTAACTAAGTATCTATGTAATGGTCGAGACATCCCTTAGCATCAAGGGAATGCGCGGAAAGCTAGGTACTTGGAGCCCCGATTTCAGATTCTGCATGGTATATTCACCACAAATATATATCCAAGAAGCGCCAACAGATCCGATCTCACTAGATTCATGGTCATGATAGCTTATTCTATTGCAAATGGGACAAGAATGTGCCTTCCAACTTAGCTCGTTAGTCAGTTGGTAAGTGTTGTTCATATCTCCAGGGATCTTCATCTCCCATATCCCTGGATCATCAGCAGGATATGCAATACCATTGGTTTCCCATCTACCAACAATCCGGTACTCCCACTTCAAGTCTTCAATATAAAGAACATTCGCAAAATAGACTTGAGGTTTCACGAGTATGCTGAGGACGAAGAAGAAGGCATTCAAGAAGGAGAAGCAGAAGGTAGTGGGGTCCCTCGAGAAACTGGGATGGCCAGAGATGAACCCTCTGAACCCGATCCAGCACCATCAACTCTCAATGCCTGGGCATGTAAAACGCTACAAGTTAGACAGGATTGGAACGATTCAGAGGGATATCCACTTTGTGCATGAACGACTGATAGTCCTGGAGCGACTAGTCCATGGAATACAACAAAGTGTGCAACGGCCGATTGATCTATTGACTTGTCGACAGGATGACATGGCGCCATCCCACTCAGCTCCATAGTGCTGATTCTTGCATACTGTCACACACACATCATTCTTAATGCTGCATATGAACATTGGTATCTTTTTGGGTGTTCTACGCTCTCTTGGGTATGTGTGACAGTTTTTCTAACTCAGATAGACTGATTTTTTTTTGTGTTGTGTATATATGCCTCGATGTGGGATTGATACTGGTACTTATGGGTGCCTTGACATGGGCTTGATTTGTTTTTTCTGGGATAACTGTTAATTTGCTGCTAATCTTGGGCAGTTTATTTTGGATAGTTGGATATTTTGGCTTCATTTTGGTAATGGTTGAGTATAATTCTTATCCTTACTGCCATGATTCTATCTTGAATTCCCCTGGCTTATCTATGTCTGATATGGTATGCATATATTGTGCTTTACTGATTATTCTATCTGCCATATCATTGTTTTATCTGATTTACTATGCATCCATATGTTATGAAATTGATGTCTGCTTAAACTGAGTTAATTATGATACATCAATTGATCTACCTCTGCCTGGTCGGGTCTCCCAAGTAATTCACTCTTCAGTCAATATCACTTGATATATCTTTGTTAATGACTGACAAAAAGGAGGAGAACATTTACAAACACCCCAAATGGAAAATTGTGTATTTGCTTGAATGGTTGTGCAGGTGTTTAAGGTGAGCAGTTGCAACAAACAAGGGAGAGTTGGAGTTTATAAGTGAGGGGGAGCAGCTACTAGTTGTATACATGGGCTAGAAATTGTAAAATTGTGTAAAAAGCATGTACACATAATTTAGGGTGTGTTTGTCTAGAGTATTCTAGGGTGTTTTGGGTTTTTGTCACGTAATTGACAAAGGGGGACATTGAAAGTGCCCTGGTTTGTCAAGTTACGTAGGTGTTGAGTCAGATTGTCCACAGAGCCTGATAGGAAGATCAATTCAAGCATCTGTCTCAATCAGATGTGTACAAGCTCGCCATAGGTAAATTTAAAGCCTCACATCCCATGTCCCAAAACACCAGGTGAATAAAACCCTTAAAAATAATTTAGAAAATCATAGGGTTTTATGGTGAGAAAACTTTTCCAAAACAGGAAAATCTCTAAGTTTTTCTTGCCTTGTCGATTTTATCAAAACACCCTTGATATGATCGACCTGCACTATCGAGTCCTCGATGCTTCATCGATACCATAAAAAAGAGGACCAAATATGTCTAGTAAACTCAGAACATATCTGGACGAATTATCGATGTATCGATACACCTATTGATATCATCGATATTTAAATCTCGAGCTCATCGAAAGTGGCTTGATAAGATCGACAGGCAGATTTTCGGCGCCCTTGTTTTTAAAAGAAAATCTCAAATTCCTTCGATATATCGATGCTCTTCCCGATATGATCTTAAATAAAAAATCGATAATATTGGAAGACCATCGATGATATCGATCGTGGGTACGCATTTCTTCCAGCAGATATTTCAGGTTGGTTTTAACTTTGATTGGGGGCCATTTGAGGAAATCGATATTCATATGTTGATGATATCGAGGTCGAGTCAATTGCATCGAAACTGGACACAAACTATCCAGCGAGCTTACTGATAAATCTATAGGATTTATCGATGCATCAACACTGCCTTCAATATCATCAATATACAAATTTCGATGACATCGGCTGACCCTCGATCATTTCTTAAAAACCTGAAATATTTCTAGTCAAGTCTCTCTCATTTTTTCAAGTGTCGATGGATCGATCTATCATCGATGAAATCGGAGTTTGAAATCTGATGACATCGACAATTGTTTCGATTCATCGACCAACTGGCAAAAGGTTTCAAAAGCGAATGACTTTGAGTTTGAGTCATCGAGCAGACCATCGATGCTATCAAGAGTATACGCTCGATGATATTGTACTCAGTCATAAATATGATCATTTTATATTTGTTGGAACCTTTTGCCTATACATAGAGGACTTGTCTATTGTTGCTGTGAGAGAAAGCAGAGAGAGCTTTTGAGTGTTTGACCTTAGATCATATACCCAAAGCCCTTTCTCTCAGGGAATTTCATCCTCCAATCCACCCTTACCATTGATATTCAATAGAGTGGATTGGGTAATGAACTTCTACATTCAAGGATCCTCCAGCTACTACTTTAATGACAAATCATTAAGTTGGGATGCCTTGAATGCCTAGATGATTGGAACTACTCTATCTTCCTTATAGGAAAACCTTTAGAGAGTAGGATTCGATCAAAACCTTGACCCAACTCGTCACCATATATCAGTTCATCCTTTTTGTTGCGGATCAAGGTAGCAGAAGACTCTTCGTCGACAAGGAGGAGGGGATCTTTGACATTGTGCTTATCGGGACTCATCAGCTTATTTGTAAGTATCTAAAGTCCAAGAGGACACTTGTGATCATTCCTTTGTAGGATAGGGTCTTAAGTGGTTCTCATCTTTTGAAGTCCTTAAGGAGGCCTCCGGTGGGAGTGTACGTGGTGGTTGCATTGTGTGGACCCTTGCTCTGTGGAGAGCATAAACATCTGGTTGAAGGTGAACCAGTAAAACCTTAGGTTTAAGGTCAACCACTGTGAAACCTCGGGTTTGAGGTGAACCGTGTAGAAACCTCCAGTAGGGTCTTATGGAAGATCCTTGACCAGTGTGCCTAAAAGTGGGTGCGTTGTGTTGACCCTTACTCGTGAGAGCATAAACAGTCAGCCTCAGTGTAGGTTGTACAGGTTGAAGGTGAACCTGATTTAAAACCTTAGGTTTGAGGTGAACCGCTGTGAAACCTCCTTAGTGAAATTCGGTACACTCAAGGGTTGAGTGCGCTTACCGGGAGTGGAGTAAACAAGTAGTCGAACTACTATAAAAATGACTGTGTTTGTGATTGCTCTTCTTCTATCTGTGTGATTTATGTCAATGCATTCATATTTATATATCTGATCACACCCTACACACATACACAGTAACATCCATCATAAACTAAGTTATATATTGATATCTCTTGAGTAGTTTGTGATTAGATCCTCTACCAGGCTTTTAAGCCAGTAGAGTTACATTTGAGTAATCTTGATAAATTGCATATTCATAGGATTAGTGAAATAGGATTTCTCAGTAAAGCTTTAAAAACTTTAAAAAGTCCTATTCACCCCCCTCTAGGACATTTTGGCATATCACGACTTCAACTAAAGCGGTCTTCACCGCAATTTCAATTAGTATCAGAGCCAGTCTCTCTTTAAGGGCTTCACCGCCTAGAGAGTGATCTTGACTGAAGTTGGGAGTATGGCCAAAGGAGAGGGCTCATCAGTCACTAGACCTCCAGTATTTGACAGCTCAAACTATGCATACTGGAAGGCTAGAATGCATTATTTTCTGAGATCTTTGGATCATGATGTTTGGGATATACTTGAAAGCGGATACGTGCCACCAACTGAATAAATCATACTTGACAGTGGCACAACCATCACAAAACCCAAATTCAAAGAAAAGCGGACTGCATTCGACAAAGAAAAATAGATTGCTGAAGCTAAATCTATGAACGCCATCTATTGTACTGTATCCCAGGATATATTCAATCAGATAAGTATGTGTGGGACATCCAAGGAAGCATGGGATCTATTGGAAACCACCCATGCATGCACAAGCACTGTAAAGAGGTCCAGACTATAACTTCTGATTTCACAGTTTGAAAGTCTCAGAATGGAAGAACATGAGATGTTTATGGAGTTTTTCACAAAATTGAATATAATCTGCAACTCCATGGATGGATTGGGATAGAAAGTTCCGGTACCAAAAATTTGTAGGAAAATTCTATGATCCCTACCGAAACGATTTAATCCCAAAGTAACAACAATTGAGGAGTGTAGGAACATAGATGAAATGAAAGTATAAGAACTGGTAGGTTCCCTACAAACCTTCGAACTACACTTCAAACAAATCCAAAAATCCAAAACAACTGTCCTCAAAACTTCTAAGAAAACATTACAGAAGGGCAGTGAGAGCGAAAATGAAGATGAAGATGAGGAAGTGGCCTTGCTGGCACAACGATTTAAGTTCTTTCTGAAAAATCGTGGCCAGCCCTCTAGAGGAAGAAAGGTGAACAATAAACCTTCTGCAGGAAAATTTGGTAGAAGAACCAAAGAACCACATTGCTATGCCCATCAGGAGTATGGACACCTATCAACCGAATGCCTAAACAGAAAAACTAAGTGCAAGGCAATGGTTGTCACGTGGGATGATACTGAGGAGTCAAATTCAGAATCTAGTGACTCAGAAAGCGATGAAGATCAGAAATCATTGAAAATATTCATGGTCCCCACTGCTTCATTCCCACTGAATCTAAGAATGATAAAGAACAGCAAGCCACTGAATCATTTTCATCTGAAAATGAAGAAACTGGAGAAGAAGAAATCAAAAATGATAAACTCCAATAAGCTTATAATCAACTTTATATTCATAGCATCAACATTCTTAAAAGACTTGGAATATCTGAGAACAAGAAACAATTATTGCAAAAAGATTTGGACACAACCGTAGAAATCAATACACATCTAATCAATGAGTTACAGCAACATCACTCGGATAATGACAGACTTGATAGAATTAACACCTTCCTCAAATCTGAGACCGAGAAACTAAACAAACAGGTTGAGCAATTAAAAGACAAAAATTTGCTCCTTCAAAATGAAAATCATACACTCCTGTTTAATCTAGAAGAATCCAAGAAGATGGCTAAGATAAACTACAAGTTTTCCCAGAGTGGCGAAAAGCTAAAAAAACTGTTGGGAATGGGAAGACCTGGAAAGGATAAAAGGGGCCTAGGATATGAAAAATTTAAGCCAAAGACTGGAAATGCAACACCTAGAACTAAAAAATCTGCTGCTTCTGGAAGCAAAACCAGAACAACTCCAGTATGTCATTTGTGTGGTGATTCAGGTCATTATAAGTTTAAATGCATAACACCAAGGAGGACTCAACCTAGCTCTGGTTAGAATTATGTTAACAAATTATTAACCAGAGAAATACAAAACTTCAAAAGTCCTCTGAGGAATATGGATAAAAGAAATGCCCTTGCATCACCACCCAAATCGATTAACAAAGTAAAATGGGTAAGGAAGAATTAGTTCAGATCATACATCAGAATCTAAACCTGTGCTAAAATGAGAAAATGTTCCTGCTGAGCTGTTGATGATACATTTGAGGTTCTTCACCTCAAACTTTTGTATATAAACATTATTATGTTTATAAATTTTTAGTTGTATAAAGATTGTACAATTTTTTTTTTGAATATGGTTCTTTTGTAAATTCAAGGATGGAACCTTCCATCCTTGATGGCTGTCAGTCTGAGAATGAATGAGCAAAGCTTAGAATCAATATCTCATTCTCGATTAATCGATCAAGGATCGATATCATCGATGTCCCTGAAGAATATAAATAGTTAAGTGACCATGAATGACATCGGTGACAGTCTCGATAGCATTGATCGGCAACTTCTTGATATCATCGGAACAATGATTGATAAAATCGACAGATGCCGCCCGATATAAGTTAGCAAAGGGAAAAAGGAGGTTTATTTTTTAAGGGTTTTCGGTCATCTTCTCTGCTCAATTCTCTTGACCAAATTGCTGGAAGCCACGTCGGACTACTCAAATCACTCCACAAATCGGGTAATACCCTTTTACGTCATCCCTTTTTAAGTATTTTTTTAGGTTTGTCAGGTGTGTTTGTCGTTTTTCCCAAATCCTTCAAAATCCACTTGTCCACATGGGAAAGGACAAAGGAGTAGCATCCGGTCCAGGGGAGTCTTCAAGAACTACCCGACAAAAAGTCCTCGCCTCAAAAGAAAGGACGAGGGCCCCGAAAAGTGGGATCCCCACTCGGCAAAGATCACGACAGACTTCATGTGGAGAGTCCCAGACTGAATTTTCGGTACCTTCTTAACCAGCACCCTCACCTCCGGCTAGCCAACGACCTGCAAAATACACCGGCAGGAAACTAATCCATGAAAGAAAAGTAGACAGGGATTGCTTAACACCTTAAAATTTGGAGCCCTTATTTGCTGCTATCGGGTGGTTGCCTGTTCTAGACTTCGGGGGGCCATGCCAGCTTGAACAAACACGGAACTTCTTTACCGCGTGTCACTCACTTGTATCAGATCCTCCTTCAATTATGGTCGTTCTGAATAGTAATGATGATGTGTTGATCACTCCTGCCACCATGGCTAACATCCTCAATCTGTAAATGGCTCCAGAAGGCCTCCCTCAATTGGACCTCGACTATCCTGATGTTCAATCCATGGTAATTAAGTATCTATATAATGGTCGAGACATCCCTTGACATCAAGGGAATGCGCTGAAAGCTAGGTACATGGAGCCCCAATTTTAGATTCTGGATGGTATATTCACCACAAATATATATCCAAGAAGTGCCAACAGATCCGATCTCACTGGATTCATGGTCATGATGGTTTATTCTATTGCAAATGGGACAAGGATGTGCCTCCCAACTCAGCTCGTCAGTCAGTTGGTAAATGCTGTTCATACCTCCAGAGATCTTCATCTCCCATATCCCTGGATCATCAGCAGGATATGCAATACCATTAGTTTCCCATCTACCAACAATCCGGTACTCCCACTTCAAGTCTTCAATATAAAGAACATTCACAAAATGGACTTGAGGTTTCACGAGTATGCTGAGGACGAAGAAGAAGGCATTCAAGAAGGAGAAGCAGAAGGTAGTGGGGTCCCTCGAGAAACTAGGATGGCCAGAGAAGAACCCTCTGAACCCGATCCAGCACCATCAACGTCAATGCTTGGGCATGCCAAACGCTACAAGTTAGACATGATTGGAATGATTCAGAGGGATATCCACTTTGTGCATGAACGGCTGATAGTCCTGGAGCGACTAGTCCATGGAATACAACAAAGTGTGCAACAGCTGATTAATCTAATGACTTGTCGACAGGATGATACGGCGCCATCCCACTCAGCTCCATAGTGCTGATTCTTACATACTGTCACACACACATCATTCTTAATGCTGCGTACGAACATTAGTATCTTTTTGGGTGTTCTACGCTCTCTTGGGTATGTGTGACAGTTTTTCTAACTTGGATAGACTGATGTTTTTTTTTTTTTTTTTTTTGTGTTGTGTGTATATGCCCCGATGTGGGATTGATATTGGTACTTATGGGTGCCCTGACATGGGCTTGATTTGTTTTTGCTGGGATAACTGTTAATTTGCTGCTAATCTTGGGCAATTTATTTTGGATAGTTAGATATTTTGGCTTCATTTTGGTAATGGTTGAGTATAATTCTTATCCTTACTGCCATAATTCTGTCTTGAATTCGCCTGGCTTAACTATGTCTGATATGGTATGCATGTACTGTGCTTTACTGATTATTCTATCTGCCATATCACTGTTTTATCTGATATACTATGCATCCATACGTTATGAAATTAATGTTTGCTTAAACTGAGTTAATTATGATACATCAATTGATCTGCCTCTGCCTGGTCGGTTCTCCCAAGTAATTCACTCTTCAGTCAATATCACTTGATATATCTTTGTCAATGATTGATGAAAAGGAGGAGAACATTTATAAGCACCCTAAACGGAAAATTGTGTATCTGCTTGAATAGTTGTGCAGGTGTTTAAGGGGAACAGCTGCAACAAGCAAGGGGGAGTTGGAGTTTACAAGTCAGGGGGAGCAGCTACTTGTTGTATACATGGGCTAGAAATTGTAAAATTGTGTAAAAAGTATGTACACACAATTTAAGGTGTGTTTGTCTAGAGTATTCTATGGTGTTTTGGGTTTTTGTCACATAATTGACAAAGGGTGAGATTGAAAGTTCCCTGGTTTTCAAGTTACGTGAGTGTTGAATCAGATTGTCTACAGAGCCTGATAGGAAGATCAATTTAAGTGTCTACCTCAACCAGATGTGTGCAAGATCGCCACAGTTAAATTTAAAGCCTCATATCCTATGTCCCAAAACACCAGGTGAATAAAACCCTTAAAAATAAGTTAGAAAATGATATGGTTTTATAATGAGAAAACTTTTTCAAAACAGAAAAATCTCTAAGTTTTTCTTGCCTTGGCGATTTTATCAAAACAGCCTCGATATGATCAACCTGTGCTGTCGAGTCCTCGATGCTTCATCGATACCATCAAAAAGAGGACCAAATAAGTCCAACAAACTCACAACGTATCTGGACGAATTATCGATGTATCAATACACCTATCGATTTCATCGATACTCAAATCTTGAGCTTATCAAAAGTGGCTTGATAAGATCGACAGGCAAATTTTCGGCGCCCCTGTTTTTAAAAGAAAATCTCAAATTCCTTCGATATATCGATGCTCTTCCCGATATGATCTTAAATAAAAAATTGATAATATCGGAAGACCATTGATGATATCGATCGTGGGTGCGCATTTCTTCCAGCAGATATTTTAGGTTGGTTTTAACTTTGATCGGGGGCCATTCGAGGAAATAGATATTCATATGTCGATGATATTGAGGCTGAGTCGATTGTATCGAAACTGGACACAAACTGTTCAGCGAGCTTACTGATAAATCTATAGGATTTATCGATGCATCGACACTGCCTTCGATATCATCGATATACAAATTCCGATGACATCGGCTGACTCTCGATCATTTCTTAAAAACCTGAGATATTTCTAGTCAAGTCTCTCTCATTTTTTCAAGTGTCTATGGATCGATCCTATCATCGATGGAATCAGAGTTTGAAATCTGATGATATCGACAATTATTTCGATTCATCGACCAACTGGCAAAATCCACCCTTACCATTGATATTCAATAGAGTGGATTGGGGAATGAACTTCCACATTCAAGGATCCTCTAGCTACTACTTTAATGGAAAATCATTAAGCTGGGATGCCTTGAATGCCTAGATGATTGGAACTACTCTATCTTCTTTATAGGAAAACCTTTAGAGAGTAAGATTCCATCATAACCTTGACCCAACCCATCACCATATATCGGTTCATCCTTTTGTTGCGGATTAAGGGAGCAGAAGATTCTTCGTTGATAAGGAGAAGGAGATCTTCGACATTGTGCTTATCGGGACTCATCAACTTATTTCTAAGTATCTAGAGTCCAAGTGGATACTAGTGATCATTCCTTTGTAGGATTGGATCTTAAGTGATTCTCACCCTTTGAAGTCCTCAAGGAGGCCTCCGGCGGGAGTGTACGTGGTGGGTGCGTTGTTGTAACGCCCTGAAAATCGGGGGTCGAGCATAAACTCAACTCCCGAGTTCCAGAACATCACTTATGCAACAAAATGAATGATGATTGAATGTTGACTGTATTCGTGCATTGAACATGAGTGAGATTAAGCCAAAACAGCATATCATACTCCAGAGACAGTTAAATTGCAAGCGGAAGACGATGATAGATAGATAAAATATATAAACTGTGATGAGTCTCCAGAGTGTGATAACATTACCAGGTTAAATAATTACAAGTACAGCTCTAAAATATACTAAATGTGTAAGTGTAATATCTTCTATCCCAAATACCATAGCCCCGTCAATGCAGTACCAGGTCTTCAGAGACCCGTCAGAGAGTTACATGATAGGAGAACTCCTCCTCATCACCATAGAAGTAGTCCAGCTCTACTTCATAAGCATCGCCATCATCTGAAATTAACAACTGGGTTGGTGTGTACAACACCGTCCCGTAACGTGGGAGTGAGTGATCAACTCAAAGGGAACAAGAAAGCATAGGTTAACATGTTATCAATTCAATCAAGCAAGAATGATAAAGCAAGAAATCAAACAATTTAACTAATCTTATTAAGTGCGAGAATGAAATGACATGATGTCGTATGCCCTTGCCAAACCACCCTCATGCGACATCATCTTACGTTCGCGAATGTTTAACTCCCTCGTGCGCCACATCTACTAAGCACATGCGGTGCGATGATGATCATGATTACCAAGTTATTATTAGTCCATTTCAAACAAAAGATTGGGAAACTAAGGTACCTCCTTGATCATTCCCAAACATGATCCATTCTGGGGTCGTCACCCTAGTTAATCTCATACGATATTATGGTTTGAGAGGCGTAGCAAGGCATCACAAAGGGCTCGTCACCCGTCAAGACGGATCAGACCTCACCGTATGCGGCTCAATTGTCACCGTCACCAGGCTTGAGTACGTCTCACCGTACTCGGCTCAATCACTAGCCGTCGGCCGAATACAGTCTCTCACCGTACTCGCTCAACTCATACTCCGCTTCTTTCGTGAAAGACTCGTCGCCAATTACGCACCTTGAGTATACTCGAAGATACTACAGAGGACTCGTCGCTCGTCAGGACGAGTACAGGTCTCACCGTACTTGGCTCTCGCCGTAAGTATCGACAAATTAATATAGTGTCCCATACCACCATAATTGGCTCACGAGTCTAGTTGCTCACTGGTCACTACGGGGAGGCACGTGGCCCCAGCAGAGGCCGACAAATTCACCACGGTGTCCCATACCACCATGCCCGGCTCATGAGTCTTAGCGGATCGAGGTACCATGGTTAAAAGGGATTTCACTGGTAAGTTTGGTACCCTAGGTTCAAGCAGTAGCGACCAAACATGGTGAACATACATAGGACAGATCGGGTTACTCGACGAGCTCGGCTAGCTCAAGCGCACAACAAGTTGAACGACATGAAGTGCATAAGCACTTCGCGTGGCCAACCACTATCGCCAACCGAAGTATGACTCGGGTTCGTCGAACACATCTCACGTGGCAAATGAATCGCAGCCACGAATTCAATTCTAGTACTGATTGTCTGGACTATAATCATAGCCCCAAACATGATAACTTGCAGATAGATAAATCAGTAATGGATCAAGATTCCACTCATACAATCAAGGTATGGTATTATCTGTTTAGGTCACATGTGTGGTTGCATGCATGCACTCGTTGCTCGCTCCCCATCACCCATGACGGATCATACAACGTAAATATAAATTTAAACATATGCATTACATAGTTATAATCATAAAGCAGTTGAGCATGTTATGAATCACAACACAAGCATGAGTTTATACATGTTCAATTCCTAATCACACAACAATCCAAGGAGATCATACACATAGTTAAAAGAGGTTGAGAATCATATCTCAACACCCTTAAACATTACAATTTGCTAACTACTACTCATTCAGACATTTCAAGAAACACTTAAACAAACATGCATCAACATATATGGCATATGTCGATCACATAGGCATTAGGCCAAATCCTTTCACTAGGGAGTTGCCCCAATCATAACACGCCAGACACCCACGACGGATAGTCATGGCAAGCAGGAATCCAAGTTCCATATTCCTTCAGTCATTTCCACAAACACTTGGGCCACACATTTTAGCATATATGGTGTCCATTGGCCGTGGCGTGATTTAGGGAAAATCCTTTCGTCAAAAGGGTATCACCAATACAACAATCATGAATCCATGACAATTAGTCATGGCGAGCACGAATGAGGATTCTATACTCATTCAGTCATTTTCACAAACACTTAGAATACACTAATACAACATACATGGTGTATGTTAGCAAAACATGTATTAGGGCTATCCTTTAGCCAAGTGAGTATTTTATCCATGTATAATATATTACTAAAGCAAATAATCATGATAAATGCATCTCCAAAATTTATACGTATACAGTATTTTCTAGAATATGCATTTTCAACATACATACTGTATACAAGCAAACATGTATTACGGCGATTCCCTTCGCCAAGCAATTATTTTATACGCACATAATATACTTATACGATGATTAATCATGACAAACACATCGCTAAAATATACATGTATACGGTACTTCTTACAATACCGTATTTCTACATACATAGTGTTTATTAGTAAACATGTATTTAGGCGAATCCTTTCGCCAAATAAGTATTTTATCCATACGTCATATATCCATACGACAAATAAACATGTCAAACACATTTCCATAAAAATACGTATACGGTATTTTACACGAATACCTAGAGTATGTGAAATTCCAAATTCTACAATTCTAATCGAAACCGAAAACTAGAAAGCACTTTGTACATGTTGCAATTGCATGCGATCATGAATCTATCATTATCCGACATTGAAAGCGTTGAAAACCATAACCTATACACCTAAAGTCCGCACCTTGTGTCGTAGAATCGTAATGGAGTCGATAGGTTCGCTAAGGTTCCGTATACGGAGTTCAATCAAAAAAAGAACTTAAACAAAGTTAGTTATTTCATAACCTACAACCTATACAACCTTAAAACAGATTAGGTTAGGGTTTCTTACCTAGAACGACGCCTAATCGCCGAAAAGCGATGAGAATCAAAGCGGTGGAGCCCGAATAGCGCAGGGAATGTTGAAATAGGAGTTCCTCCCACATCTCCCTCACTTTCTCTTTTTCTCTCTCTCAAATCCAAATTGTATGGCTGGAATGGGAGAGGGTTTAAGGTCCTTTTATAGCCTAAAACCTTCCCAAAATAGACTCGTGTTCAAGGGTTACTTCTATATAAAGCATTTCGGCGATGTTCCACCAAAAGAGTATTTCGGTGGCCCTCCTGAGCCAAACGTCGACTTAAGCTTACCACACATGGATCTATGTGGGATTACGTTTCGACTCGATAGGATTCCCAGATCGCACGTGGCGGACCACTTTCGCTTCAACGGTCGGTGGGCCACGATCCGAAATTCCAAGCACATGTAAATGTTCCTAAATTTTTCTTAATCCGAGGGTGTAATTTAGTCCGATTCTGACGGTCGGTTGCTTATCTGCGATGCGCAAGCGAATGGTGCCAGATCACTATTCCAGATATTTATTTTGTAAAGGGAATAGTGTTTTTCACACACCCTCGCTCCGGATCCAAACGAATGGCCGTGGGACATCTACCAACTGATTTTTGAGATGATAGTCAAGCCCAGTGAGGCGGTCCTAGTTCCTTAACTTCGTGTTAATCGGACTTCTGATTTGCGATCTAGACCTAATACGAAGTTTCGTTTCATTCCCGAGAGCAGCCAGGAAATGAGTTTGATCCTAGATTTTAGGGCAACCTAGTGTCAATGATTCTACAAGTTTTGGGTCTTGCAGATCGTATTTAAAGCGATTCAAACGGATTTCGTAGCTAATCTGGTTTCACACCTAGTTACTTTGTCTCATTTCTAAAGGATTTAGTCCTAAGTGATTTCGGTCGAGGTGGTACTGTGCCTTTGTAGTTTGTATATAAAGTGATCCAAGTTATACTACTTAGCTAGTTTAAGATAGTGTCTAGGGTGAAGGTGCTTTGAGAAATTGAAAGCACAAGGTAGTGAAGGGTGGGATTTGTGAAGAAAATGGTTTGAAAAGAGATTTGAGGCTTTAATTGAGCGTTTAAGAAGTTAAACCTGTATTAGGATTGATCCATTGCCTAAGGACGTCTAATCCCAGGTTGGCAAAAAATCTGGGGTGTTACAGTTGTGTGGACCATTGCTCTGTGGAGAGCATAAACATTTGGTTGAAGGTAAACCAGCAAAACCTTAGGTTTGACTTCAACCGCTGTGAAACCTCGGGTTTGAGGTGAATCGTGTAGAAACCTCCAGTAGGGTCTTATGGAAGATCCTGACCAGTGTGCCTAAAAGTGGGTGCGTTGTGTTGACCCTTGCTCGTGAGAGCATAAACAGTCAACCTCAGTGTAGGTTGTAAAGGTTGAAGGTGAACCTGATTTAAAACCTTAGGTTTGAGGTGAATCACTATGAAACCTCCTTAGTGAAATTCGGTACACTCAAGGGTTGAGTGCGATTACCGGGAGTGGAGTAGACAAGTAGTTGAACCACTATAAAAATGACTGTGTTTGTGATTGCTCTTCTTCTGTGTGTGTGATTTATGTCAATGCATTCATATTTATATATCTGATCACACCCCACACACATACACAGTCACATCCATCATAAACTAAGTTATATATTGCTATCTCTTGAGTAGTTTGTGATTGGATCCTCTACCAGGCTTGGAAGCCAGTAGAGTTACATTTGAGTAATCCTGATAAATTGCATATTCATAGGATTAGTGAAATAGGATTTCTAAGTATCGCGTAAAAACTTTAAAAAGTCCTATTCACCCCCCTCTAGGACATATTAGCATATCCTGACTTTAACTAAAGCGGTCTTCACTGCAATTTCAGAGCCATTGGCCTACGCTTGGCCATGTGCTCCCCGTAGTGACTGTGTGCTTATTTAAATTGGCTGGTTGTAATTGGATTAATAACGGATTGGCTAATCATGCATACATAACACAGACCAGCATCTATTGCTATCATACGTGATGTACATATCGTTCCGTCTGGATGATGTGTCTCGGGTTCGATGATTCCAACTAGATGATGTGTCCTAGGTTCGATGATTGCATGGGTGATGGCCCACTGTGCGCATGGATGAGCATCCCCGGGGAGTGATTACATATTTTACACATCCATGTACCTAATAAGACCTGCATCGTCTATTATTTTGTATGCTTTGTTTTATAACTATATTTACCTAATGTGGCGGTGTGTAATCTTGAGGGGAATTCACACTGAGTTGGCCACTCATCCATCAAATATATAACCGTACAGGTAGCACAGGTCGCTTAAGTGACTTTCAGGTTCAGGATGATGAGGAATCGGGTACAAGTGTTAGGGTTGTATGACTGTATCTACCTCAAGGAACTGCGCGGTCTTGCGGCTTATATTTACATTCTTATATTATTTTTCTTGTACTAGATCATGTGGATTCTTGTATTTTTTATATCAAGACATTGGTTTGTATAAGTCATTATGGACACTCTTTTGTATATTCTAAATGATAATGAAAATTTTCCTTATGCTTACTTGTCCATTCTACGTTCATCTGCTTACTCTGATAAAAGAAGAAAAAAATATATTCAATCATCCTTTAAGGTTAACAACTAGGTTTTCGGGAAACGGTTCATGTACTCGGGTCCTGAAAAGTCTGGGCGTTACACCATCTCAACAGTCCGTTTCTGGAGAAAGCGACACTCTCCCTTTTACCAAAAAACGGCCGAGTAAGGCCTGTGCTTGAAAAGGGAAAAAGGGGAATTTCCACTTCAGGAAGCTATTGCTGGAGCAATTCCAGCCGTCCACGAGACCACGTGGCTCCATCCCTGCCCCTGGTTCTGGGTGAAACGAGTGAAAGGAGAGAATGCCTGCTATCTCATGAAAATTCCTAAATCTCATGAGATGTTTTGTAAATAGCCTTTGGGACCCAAGAAGTGGGCCCCACACTGATCTTGGGCCTTGTCTGGACCAACCAGACGGACCAGATCATGACCATGCACATCGGATTGTAATCTGCCATTAGAGACCGGATCATCTTCCCTGTTAAAAACCCACACAAAGTGACGTGATGGACCCCACTAGATCAGAAAAACTACTTTTCTAGTGGGCCTTAGGGTCAGTTTCCCATCCAAGCGAGTGGATGGGTCCCATGCACAACTGATCTCAGATCTCAGCCGTGCACAGTGGGGGCATTTCCTAGCCGTTGTTGCTCTTTCTCCCTCTATATAAAGAGCCCTATAGCCCTTGAGATTCGGACCAAAGAGAAAGGGAGAGACAGAGAGAAAAGGGAGGAGTGATTGGAGGTGTGAACGGCTGGGTGAACTCAGTGCACCCTGCACCGTCTCATCCATGAGAAATTGGTCTGAGTCAGGTCAGTTTGGACCCACAGTTGCACCACAAGAAAGAAGCAAGAGAGAGAGTTGCGTTGAAGTTGACCCGTCCAATTTCAAAGCTCGTCAAGTAACTCACTCCGTTCTTCATCCAACAACACCCAGCTGTTAGTGCTGCTATCAGCACAAACAGAGTTGAAACTAGTGACTTAGGCCCAAGCAAGCCTTCACCCTATCTGTGTTATGGACCGAAGCCAACTTACACCGTAAGCTATGTTTTGGGCCAAACATCTGACCATAGTCCATGAGATGATCGGCCTTTATGTAACACCCCGAAAAATGGGGGTCAAGCAGAAGCTCAACTCCTGAGTTCCAACGCATTACTTATGCAACATAGATAATGATGATTAAATGTTGTCCGTAGTAGTGCATTAAACATGAGTGGGATTATACCAAATCAGCATATCATACTCCAGAGACAGTTAAATTATGCAAGCGGAAGACTGTGATAAGTATATAGAACATATAAGTAGTTATAAGTCTCAGAGTATGAATATCACCAGGTTAAATAATTACATGTATAGTTCCAAAATATACAAAATGATAAAGTGTAATGTCATCTATCCATATCCCTATAGCCTCGATACGCAACTCCAGGTCTATAAAGACCCCCCAGAGAGTTGCATATAGGAGAACTCCTCCTCGTCATCATAGAAGATATGCTCCATCTCGTAAGCCTCATCATCACCTGAAACTACAACAGAGTCTGGTTGGTGTTTTAAAACACCGTCCCAGAGTGGGAGTGAGTGATCAACTCAGTGGAGCTATAAGGCAAAGGTTAACATGTTATCAATTTAGTAAAGCAGTAATGATAAAGCAATACAACAACCATTCCTAAGTACTCTGGTTAATGTAAGGATGATATGTGTTAATGATGTATGCCTTCACCTGCACTCCCTCTACGACATCATCTCACGATCGTGCATACAACCCTTCCACTATGCTCAACTCCTACGCCAAAGACACATGCAATGCAGTGCATGATCATGTTAGCCCAGTCCTTAATTAGACCCATTCATACAGCAGGTTCGGGAAGCTAAGGTACCTCCCTTTATATCATTTACCCAAACAATGATCCATCTAGGGTCATCAATCCTAGTTAATCACAGACGATAGGCAAGTTATAGGGCAACATCACCCCTGATTTAGAAATAGTAGACAGGCAAGTTTAGGTCACTATGTAGAGTCTCATCACCTCAGCGTAGGCCTTAGTTTATACTCGAGGTCACTACAGGAAGGCTCGCACCTTAGCGTAGGCCGACAGCTCGAATACAGTGTCCCATACCACCATGTCCGGCTCATGAGTCTTAGCGGATCGTGGTACCAAGGTTAAATGGGCTTTGCATCAGTAAGTGGTACCTTAATTCAAGCAGTTTCGTCCATACATGGTGAACATATTTTAAGTCAATCGGGTTACTTGACAAGCTCTGCTTGTACGAGCGTACGTTGAATTAATTGACATGGAGCGCGTAAACACTCCGCGTGGCCTAACCACTGTCGACAAACAGCGTACGACTCAGATTATCGAACGTATCTTGTGTGGCGGAATGACCTCGGCTACTAATTCGAGAATCATTACCGATTGCCGGGACTACGCAGTAGTCCCAATCATATTCAAACACAATAAGAATTCATATGTGACAGTCAAACAGCATGTGACAACCAATTTCAATATAAATCTCATTCGAGCATTTTAACAAATACGTAATACACATATCGTCATATATAGGTAATTCATCCATAAAGCACGTACTAGTAAGATAGGTTACATGAAGGAAATTGTAACTATAGATAAGGTAATTGAGAATCCTATCTCAACACCCTCATTAAATATATTTCAGCCGACATTTTCTCATTTAGGCATTTTATTAAACACTTAGACTACACATATCAACATACATGTAATAAATTAGTTATAACATATATTATAGCAAATCCTTTCACAAAGGAATTGCCACACGTACAGCAATCATATATTCTCAAACAACAATCATGGCAAGCACAAATCATAATTCTATATTCATACAATCATTTCAACAAACACATGTAATGCATTAATTTCAACATAGTTCATATATATATATATGTGTAAAACACGGAAAACATCGCATCTAAGCATATGTGATCGCAATCAAGTCAATCATAAACCATTAACTCACATTGAAAGCCTTAAAAACCATAACCTAAACATTTATAGTCCGCACCTTTTGTCGATAAACTCATATCGAACTGAGTTTGAATACTACGCCTTTGTTTACAGCACAACGGCTACCTGAATCACGAAATAAGTTAGTTATTTCATCGATTCCTCTATTTAATCCCTAAAACAGATTAGGGTTAGGATTTCTTACCCAAAAATGGAATCAAAATTGCCAGTATACCGATACAGGCAGGATGATTTGGCACATGGAGCGATGGGATCGAATCCCAGCAACTATCTTTCACTCTCACTCTCTTCTTCGCACTTTCTCCTTCTCTTTTCTCTCTTCTCTCTCCCAGTGTTTAGGAAATTCATATGGAATGAGAGAGGGGTGGGTTAAGGGTCTTATATAGGCCTAAAACTGATGTCAATGGCCCCATGGCCATGGTATACTTAGGTTATAGCCAAAAGCGGTCATCTGGAGGTTTATTTCCTGGATACAGTCTGAGGAAAGTTTCCTGACAATGGATCCTTGTCAGGTTAAGATTTCAGTCCGATCGGATTAGTGGATCAATCGTGGAGGACTAGTTTCAGTTCAACGGTCATCGTCACTCGATCAAGGCCACAAGTACACTGACCTGTGTAGGGAAATTTTCCTTATCCAAGGGTGTATTTGGGTTAGAATCTGACGGTCTGAAACCTTAAATTTGGCCTGTAAGCGAATGGCCCAATTCACTTAAGTTTGAGTCTATTTTCTAAAGATATTCGCGTTTCTCACACAATTCGCTCCGGGCTGAAGTTGTACATTTTTGGATACTACTTGGACTTGATTCCCGCGATGGTTGTTAAGCCCAGCAAGGCGGTCGTAATCGTATAGTTTCACGATAATTGGACTTTTGACGCGCGGTTAAGGTCCGATATGGAGTTTTAATGTGCTCCCGAGAGCAACTGGGGTTTGAGATTGATCCTAGGTTTCTAGGTAATATTGAGTCAGCGATTCTACTGGTTTTGGGTCTTACAGTTCATATAGAAAGTGGTTCAAGCTAATCTCCTAATTAATTTAGTTTAGTACTTAATTAATTTTCATCTAATTTTTAAAGAATTCGGTCCTTAGTGATTTTCGCCTGAGGTGATACTCGGGTCTTTGTACGAATTTTTCCGAGATGTTACACTCTAATTAGGCCATGTTAGGAGCTGAGAGTAGCTCTCAAACAAGGCTCAAATATGGGCTAAATCAGGCCAACGTTAGATGCATGATTGGGCCGAAACCATGCCAAACGATGGATAGATTTTGGACCGAAATCATGCCATATAATGGCTCTGTTTAAAGCTGAAAATGGACCATCCATTAGGCCATACAACGGCCCTATTTTGAGCTGGAACTGGCCAAACACTGGCCAGGTTTTAGACAGACAACGGACCTAAATGGTAGTCATAGTTAAGGCTGGAAACCAGGCCAATCAATGGCCAAATTCCCGGCCGAACCTGCGATGGGATTCCAGGCTAAAGATGGGCAACGTGTGAGCCCTGTTTCGAGTTAAATCTTGGCCAAGCTCCTAAGCTGATATTAAGATAGCTACACCCGCATTTGTGGGTTGGAACCAGGCCAAGTAAATGTCTGTGCTTCAGACCCAAACGAGGCCAAACAATGGCCATATCTCGGGAAGAAATCAGGCCAAAACAGCGACATGTTTCAGGCTGAAACCAGACCAAACTATAGCCCTGTTTCAGACCTAGGCCAAGCCAATTAATGGCTGAGTCTTGGGCTGGGACTATGGCCTGGAAATGGCCTTAATCAGGCCTCGTTTCAGGTGGGATTGCACATTTTTACTAGGCCCTGCATGAGTATGAAAACAAGCCTTAACGGGCCAGATAATGATCGAGTTGTGGGCCAGAACAGGGCCTTGCTTGAGCAACAATCTGACTGAAAACTAGCTTAGATTCTGGCCCTGAATCAATGTAAGAATCGGCCCTTGTAACAGCTAAGATAGGGTCCAAAATCAGTCCACCAGTGGGCCATTTTCTGGGCCAAGACCTAACCAAAAACTGGGTCAAATCTAGCCTTAGATAGGCTGCGACTTGGGCCTGCACCGGATTGAGAACAGTCCTCCAATAAGACTGTTACTTGGACTGAAATCAGCCCAAGATTATACGCTGAAAGCACCCTCAATGTTGGGCTAGGAATGGACTCCAGCCGGTCTCACCATGCAGGTGGACCTCACCCGACCCAAATTTCAGGTGGGCCGCACTCTGTTTACTTCAACGTCAGATGGGCCACACCACAGATACGGTGGGCCACACCCAGCAGTGGGCCTCACCCTAGTTCACGACCCTGACGAGCCGTACATACCCGACGGGCCTCATTCATGCAGCTGGTGGGTTACCGTGTTAGGGCCAAACAGGGCCCACCATGGCTCAGTTTTTGGGGTCATCTAGGGATAGCAGATGTGGGCTCCGATCGATCCCAGTCTAGGTTGAAATTGGGAGATAGAGTGGGCTAAGGGCAGACCCAGTTTAGGCCTTGATTTATGGGCTAAGTCCGGCCCAAAGTTTCATGTAGGAAGGTTTTCATCCATTTGCTCAAGTAACCAACTTATTGGTACAACTCTTGCTTGAAAATGATCTTAGGTAGTCCCTCGTACAGTGTTAGACCATTAGCTAACCTTAGAAAATGAAATTAAGAAAAGAGTTACAATGATTCAGGTGATGATTTTCCTCTCTTTAAGCTTTCCATCCCTAACTAGACTAGAAATAGTAGCTTTATTAATTTGATGGCTAGTTAGACTAATGATAAACTATATGTGGAAATAGACTGCATTCACTTGACCTATCTATTTAATATAATTCTCATGTTTACTATTGTTTAGGCTCTTGATTACTCTGAACTGCCTAGGTGAATAATCTAACCGTTCATGTCTTGTATCTTATAGTGTGTATTGGTATATGTATTGTCCTTATTCCCTTTTCATGTTAAGATCTATATTGTTATTATGATGATATGACACACATACTGTTGGAATCTATCCATAGGAAGTCCTAGTAAGGAGAGTCTGTGCTTAGGGTGTAACTGGACTAGCTGTGATGTGAGTAGACCCTTGACATGGGGGTTTGGGTTGTTGGTATTTGACCACGGGGTTCACCATCCATGTGTAGTTCCACCTACTGACTTGGAATGAATTTCACAACCTTTCTAATACCGTTGTTTGCTCGTCTTTGAACCATTCATGCCGTCATGCTTGAATTGTCATATTTAGTGATTTCAACACTTCATCCCCAGTCGACAATGGTAGTGGCCCCTTTACATTGAATTGATTGATCACATGTTGGTGGGTACTACACACACCCTAAGGTGGTAGTCTCATGGGTCGGGGATGGTGGTCAAGGGACACTATGCTCGAGCCATTGGCCTACGCTGGGCCATGTGCTCCCCATAGTGACTGCGAACTTATTTAAATTAGCTGGTCGCAATTGGACTAATAACGGGTTGGTTAATCATGCATGTATAGCACAGACCAGCATCTATTGTTGTTATATGTGACCTACGTAATTGTAACACCCTGGATTTTTGCCAACCTGGAATTAGATGTCCTTAGGTAATGGGTCGCTCCTGACACCTTATTAACTTATCAGAACTCAATCCCAAAGTCTAAAACCGCTTTTGAACCCATTTCCTTCACAAATCCCACCCTTCACCACCTTGATCTTTCAATTTTTCTAAGTACCTTCACCCTAGACACTATCTTAAACTAGCTAAGTAGTATAACTTGGATCACTTTATATACAAACTACAAAGGCCCAGGTACCACCTCAGACAGAAATTACTCAGGACTAAATCCTTTAGAAATTAGGCGAGAATTAGCCAGTGTTAAACTAGAGTACCTGTGAAATTAGCACCAATCACTTTAAATATGATCTGTAAGACCCAAAACTTGTAGAATCATGGACGCTAGGTTACCCGGCTACTCTCGGGAGCATCTCGAAACTCCATATCAGATCTGGACCACATGTCGGAAGTCCAATTAACACGAAGTTAAGGAATTAGGACTGCCTTGCTGGGCTTGACAACTATCTCGGAAATCAAATTCAGATAGTGTCCCAGCGCTATTCGCTTGAGCTCGGAGCGGGGAGTGTGAGAAATGTGAAAATAATTCTAAATTAAATTCAAAATAAATAAATCTAAGACTTGTCGCTTGCGGGTCAGTATTAAGCAACCTGACCGTCAGAATCAGGCCAAATTAAACCCTCGGATCAGGGATATTTTTTCAAACATATCTATGTACTCGAAATCTCCGATCGAGATCCGCTGACCGTTGAACTGAAACTGGTCCGCCACGTGCGATTTGGAAACCCGACTGGAACAAAACCTCAGCTGAACCTAGATCCAATGTCTGCGAGCTTAAGTCTAACCTTTGGCTCAAGGGGGGCCGCCAGAAGTCCTCCGTTGAGCTGAAACTAACCCACTTTGGTTATAACCTAAGTATACCTTGACCTTAAGTCAATTTGGGTGAAGTTTTAGGCTATATAAGGACCTTAGAACCCTCTCTCTCACAGCCATACGAATTTGAGAGAAACCCTAGAGAGAGAAGAGAGAAAAGAGAGAGGAAGTGTGAGAGAAGTGAGAGAAACTCCCTATTACTATTTCTTGCCGCTACGCAAGCTCCACCACTCTATTCTTGCCGCTTTCCCAGCGAATCTGAGTTCGTTTCTAGGTAAGAAACCCTAACCCTAATATATTTTAGAGTTGTAAGGGTTGTAGGTTATGAAATAACCTATTTCATTCTATAGGTTACCAAACTACCGAATACGGAAGCTTAGCAAACCTATCGTATTCGTTACGATTCTACAGAAAGAGGTGACGACTTTAGGTGTATAGGTTATGGTTTTCAACTCTTTCAATATCAGATAATGATAGATTCATGATCTGTATGCAATTGCACATGTACAAAGTGTTGTCTGTATTTCGTTTCGATTAAAGACGATGAATATAGAATTTTACATATTCTAGGTATTCGTAGAAAATACCGTATACGTATAAATTTTGAAAATGTGTTTGCCATGATTATTTATTGTATGAATATAATATATATGAATAAAATACTTAGTTGGCGAAAGGACTCGCCATAATACATGATTTGTAGAAATAGTGTATTCTAGAAAGTACCGTATACGTATAAATTTTAGAGATGTGTTTGCCATGATTATTTGCTGTATGAATATATTATATATGTGTAAAATACTTGCTTGGTGAAAGGACTCGCCCTAATACATGTTTTGCTAATATACACTATATATGTTGTAATAGTGTACTCCAAGTGTTTGTGAAAATGCTTGTGAGAGTAGGTGTTTGGATGATGGTGTCTTAGGTAGGTGTTGAGATGAGATTCTCAACTACCTTAGAGACGTGTATGATTTCTTCCATGTGGTTGTTTACTTTAACTGCTTACTTATGAAATATATGTGTTTGTATTCCTGTTTATAACATGCTTTATAACATGCCTTATAACATGCTATATAACATGCTTATTAACATGCTTGAATTACTTTATTTAATATGCTTTACTCTACATGCTCTAAATAAGGATTGATTGAGTTTGACACTGTGTTTATAGTCCAGACAATCGGTACCAGACTTAAAATCGTGGTTGAGATTCATTTCGCCACGTAAGATGTGTTTGACGAATCTGAGTCGTACTTCGGTTGGCGACAGTGGTTAGGCCACACGAAGTGCTTACGCACTACATGTCGTTCAGTTGATTGTGCGCTCGAGCTAGTCAGGCTCGTCAAGTAACCCGATATGTCTAATGTATGTTCACCATGTTTGGACGCTACTGCTTGAACTTAGGGTACCAAACTTACCAGTGAAATCCCGTTAACCATGGTACCTCGATCCGCTAAGACTCATGAGCCGGGCATGGTGGTATGGGACACCGTGGTCGAGCTGTCGGCCTACGCTGGGGCCACGTGCCTCCCCGTAGTGACCAGTGAGCAACTAGACTCGTGAGCCGATTATGGTGGTATGAGACACTATATTCGTGCTGTCGGCCTACATTGATAAGGTGATGGGGGAGTGGTGCAACCATTGTGTGTAACAGCCCTGACAACCCTTTGTAGTGACCTCGAGCATACTCTGAAATTGCGGTGAGCCTTAGAGTTTTGCCTCGGTGTATAGAATATGAACTAGGCCTGTATCTGTATAGTGATGAACCGTTAAAGAGGTGATGGGGGGGTGGTGTAACCATTGTGCGTAATGTACTCGACAAAATTTTTACAAATGACCTAGAAACACACCATCGTATGAGAGTAACTAGGACTGACAACCCTAGAATGGATCATGTTTGGGAATGATTCAAGGGAGGTACCTTAGTTTCCCAATACTGCTGTTTGAAATGGACTAATAACAACTCAGTAATCATGCTCATCATGCATTGCATGTGCCTGGAAGATGTGGAGCACTGAGGGATGAAAGCATGCCGCGAGCATAAGATGGTGTTGCATGAGGGTGGTTTGGCAAGGGCATCCATCATGACTGCATTCATACTTGCATTAATAAGAGTAGTTAGGAGTGTTTGATTGTACTGCTTTATCATTACTGCTTGACTGCATTGATAACATGTTAACCTATGCTTTATTGTTCCACTGAGTTAGCTACTCACTCCCACGTTATGGGGCGGTGCTTGCAACACCAACCAGGTTGTCTTAGCTGTAGGTGATGATGATGCTTATGAAGTAGAGCCGGACTACTATTATGATGCTGAGGAGGAGTTCTCCTACATGTAACTCTCTGACAAGTCTATGAAGACTTGGAATTGCATTGATGGGGCTATGATATTTGAGATAGAAGACATTACACTTCCACAACTTGGTATATTTTGAACTTATACTTGTAATTCTTTAACTTGGTAACCTTATCACACTCTGGAGACTTTCTATAGTTTATATATTTTTCTATCTATCACAGTCTTCCGTTTACAATTTAACTGTCTCTGGAGTATGATATGTTGTTTTGGCTTAATCTCACTCATGTTCACCACACTAATACAGACAACAGTCAATCATCATTCATTTTGTTTACATAAGTGATGCGTTGGAACTCGGGAGTTAAGTTTATGCTCGACCCTCGATTTTTAGGGTGTTACAGTAATTGCCCGTCTGGATGTCATACCCGGGGCACACCAGTATCTAATGTCATCGTATGTATTTGTCTGACTGGATGTCTTACCCAGGGCACAGACCGTCTAGATGTCTTACCCGGGGTACACAGTATCTAATGTCATCGTACGTATTTGCCTGATTGGATTCTTACCCGGGGCACAATCCGTCTAGATGTTTTACCCGGGTCGATGATTACATCCATGCATTCATGCACGTAACAAAATTGCATCTATTGTGTTTTGGAGTGTCGGTATGTTTCCGTGATATCCCTTGTTTAGGACGGCAGTGTGTAATCTTGAGGGGAGATCACACTGAGATGGCCACTCATTCATCAATATTCAACCATACAGAGGACGTAGGGATAGATGGAACTGCGATGGATCAGGAGGAGGCCGCAGTCGAAGAGGAGACTGGAGGCGAGGAGCCGTATTAGGAGGCAACAACGTATTATGGCCTTAACCAATAGCTTTTCTTTGATAGTCTATTTGGATTTGATGCATTAAACTTTAGGTTTTGTAAATTGGCCCCCAGCTGAGCGATCCAGAATATTGTTCGTATGTTGGTTCAGATTTATATTATGTCTCTTTTTCCACTATCTGCACTTTGATTCACTCATTGATTACCCTTATCATTAGCTAACTCCTGGGTTTTTAGAATCTGGGTCATGTACTCAGGTTTTGAAAATCGGGGCGTTACATTTACGGTGCTACCGAAGTGACCTTCAGTACCATTGAACTTGCTTCGGTAGTACCGAATTATCTATCGATAGTACCAAATTAAATACCCAATTTGCTGATCGAAAATAGTCTCTTTCGATGGTTCCGAACTTTGTTCGTCGGTGGTAGTCGGTGTCACCGAAATATTCAGTAGGTGACATCAATTATCTTTGTAAGCTTGTTGGACTGTTTTGAGCCCCTTCGGTAACACTGAAGATATCTTCGGTGGTACTAAAGGTGCTATTCGATGGCACCTTCGTCCTACCAACGTTTGACAGATTTTCCTGTTTTTCTTGTTTTGTCCAATAAGTCTTTCACCAACTTGGGACTTGCTTAAGCCAAGACTGTAGAATATAAAGTACGGGTTTGGGATTGGCTTAGAATAGATGACCTAGGTGGGTTTTCCTATTTGGGTTGGGATCATCTATTTACAAGGTTTAAGATCGTAAAAGCAGTTCTTCATCTTCAATATAACTTTTCTTGCTTTAGCTTCAGTTGCGTCGTCAGTCTTCAATTGTCAGGTACTGGTCTGACTATAAGACAAAACTAGTCATGTAATTGACAAACATGGGCGTAAATAAGTGCACTAACCATCTCCCCCTTTGTCAATTACGTGACATAAACAATCTATCCTATGACTATGTCATGGTCCATACCAATGACATACCAAAATTAAAGGAATTACATATCAAATATATAGATTTACAACTCAAGACTTGACATGTAATACGAGGTCATGCTGCTACCCCTTAATGTTTACCAAGAATAACCTGTAATAAGGGAAATAAACAATTTCTGCAAGAAATAGCATTATTTTGGTGGGTAGGTTTCTTCTCCCCCTTTTTGTCAGTTATTGGCAAAGAGTTAATCAAGAAATATTCCAATAACATTTGAGAATGGATAAAACAGAGGGTAAGAGAATAGAACAGTCAGGTCATATAATGATATAAGTTTAAAGATCTTCATTCAGACAGTGAAATATAACATCATAAGCAGTCAAACCATATGTTAGATAGAAAACATAATCGTAGAAGGAGTATCTAACATGCGTAGAAAGGATATTATCATAAATTCATCAAAATTACTACCCCAAGGTTGGGTAGATTAAGCCATTATCCAAAAACCAAAAAAAGAGAGAGCCCTTAAGGGCATATCAAAACCAACATATTAAAATAAATTATCCAAAAAGAAAATGTACTATGATTCAGCAATAACAAGTAAAGATCATCAGGACGATCCACCCTCATATGGAGGGATATAAGAGTGGAGAGTTAATTCAGTGACGTGCTCCCCAATATGTTAAAGAGAGTCAAGACGAAGTTTAATCCTAGAGAGTCAATTTTCGTACTACGGAGGCGAGCTTTTATATTTGATTACCCTTCAAGAAGTTGACGCATTGGATTGATCTGGCGAAGGAGGTGCCTAGTGCTGACTGATAATGAACTTGGAGCAGGCATTGGAGTGCGACAAGAGTCCCAGCTAGTGGTCATGGGAGCTTCTTGAGCTTCTTCACTGCTCATGCATTCCTGATTCTCCTCATATGTAGTTGCAAACACATTTAGTTGAATTAGAGTTTCCTTGGTAAAACACATAGTAGGATATACCGTATCATGAGTAGATGGCAGTCCAAGGAATTTTGAGAGTTTGCAGATAACACTTTGAAAGGGAGGCTAATACAATGAACACCTTTAATGACTAGGATCAATTGTTTCAAGATAAGGGTTAGTAGGCATATTTCAATCCCCTGAAAGATGTTATACAAGATATTTAGAACAAATGGAGAGATCATATCTCCAGAGACTTCACATGGGTGTGCATTTATACTCAGAATGTTGTGCAATACTTTGGTAGTTGAGTCCAAATGCGATGATGAAAGGAAGTTTCTTTTGTTCCGAGAGATTGTGGCACCATTACACAGTACTTGAGTTATTTCTCCCCAAACTCCAAGATGATTGAGAGAATGATCAGTTGGAGGAGTTTGTATTACTCTAAGGTGCAATAGTTAACTCAGCACCAAAGGAGTGACCTCCTTGGTTTGCTTTATGAAGTTGAAGCTGATTGATGGAGGTTCATCATGAGTGTGATGATAAGAATTTAAGAATTGATGAATGAGGTTGTACTAAACCTCTCCTCGAAGTATAGTAGGTTGTCCCACCCAATTGATCTTAAGTAGAGATCAATCTCATATGGTTCGATGAGTAGGGATCTGATCAATCTATCAAAGATTGTTTTGTTTGACATAGCCATTTCAGTGGGGTTGGAACAAGAAGAGCGATAAATGTTAGTTTGTCTACTGGAGTATTCTCCTTTTGCAGGAGCCTTGCCCTTTTCTTTAACGATAGTTGTGGTGAAATCATATATCAGAAATATTAATGAAAGGGTTAACAGTATGCATATGAAGTTTTATATTTTTTAGATATACCAAGAAAAACATATGAATATTTCAGAAGAATTAAGTTATGCATATGCAACTTCAGATAATCTATTCTTCAAAATAAAGTAACAACTATGACTTAATAAAAACAAAAGATTGGAGACTTCTAATTTCCTTGGAAAATGAGTTATCAAGGAAATGAATAATTGATGCATCAATATACCAAAATAAGTATCCAGCAAAAAAAAAAATGAAGGAAAATACACACAACAGAAATAGTCCTAATACAATGTAAATCTTAAGAAGATCAATCTACAATATCTTCTTCAGGGCATGACAAATGTGCCGCAATCTGTTCCACTGACTGTTGAAGTGAGGAGAGTTTTTCTTCCATGGACTTCATCATCTCACCATGTTTTGATTGATCCTCCAAAAGTTGTATGAGAGAATCCTTCTGAGGAGTAGAAATTGTAGGAGCTGAAGTTGGTGAATGGGTATCTAGGCCTTCTTTAACCATATCATCTTTCTTCCCAAGAAGCTCTTCTTCTGCAGATATTGGAACGTTAGTATCATTTTCAGAAGAGAGATTCATTTTTCGGATACTATTCTCATTGATTTCTGGAGCTGATATGGATTCTCCTTCAAGCGCCCTGAATCCATATTGATGGGTCAGCTTGCACAACAGATGACCGAAAGGTATTGCTGTGAAGTTAGACTCAAGACTTAAAACTATTTCATCATATTTCAAGGTAGGTAGACATAATGGTTCCCCTTTACCAATGTGATATAAAGTCTCCACCATGAATGGTGTAAGCTCAGTGTGATTTCCGTATCTAGGATAGATATTGAAAATGCAAATCAAATGGAGTATACGATAATCATCTGACATATTTGTGTCCCGTAGTGCGTTCCCATGATGCCAAGGGACATTCTTCCCATTGCACGAAATTTTTTTCCAAACAGCTCTTTTTGCTTCAGTAGGTAGGTTTAATTCAGTGGGTGGTTTGGAGCATAATGGCATTCCTATCAAGGTTGAAATGCGATATGGGCTGATTTTGATTTTACGGCCATCGCAATCAACTTCAAAACCCTTAGATAGAGTGCAATGAGATAAGAATGATCAGACTAAGGTTTTGTTCACTGACCCTCCAAATGACAGAACTTTTAGCCATCCTTGTTGTGAAAGAATTTCTTGAACTTTGAATTTTTCAAGGTATTTTACATTTACTTTTCTTTCACAAACAATTCTTCTTTTAAGAAATCTAGCTATAATGGGGCTGATAGAATCAAGAGTTGAAGAAGATGAAGGTCAAGATGATTAGTTAGAAGATCATCCACGCTTTGGAACGCAAAGTTTTTACCTAGTTATGGTTGGACCTTCAGTGTCATACTTCCTCTTGGATTTGTTTTCTCTAGGCGGAGATGACTACATTTGTGAAAATGAAGTGAAATGAAGGACGGACCTATCAAGAGAAGACAACCTAGGAGAAATGAACCTAGTTTTAGATGTATTGAGAAAGCACTAGAAAGTACCTCTTTGTTCAAATCACTAAAAAGTGGGCATTGGGGGTTTTAAGTAGTTTGACACGGCTCAATTTCGGTAGCACCGAAGGTAGGTTCGGTGTTACCGAAATATCCCCGAGATTCAGAATTTGCTACAACAAATTTCCTAGTATACATTATTTTCAAGAAATGATAAGTGATGTTTTATTTAAACCAACACGATTTAAATGATTTATAAACTCGCAAGTATACGAATCAGATGTATCAAGGTTGAATCGTTCCCACGAGGATTTTGATTTCACAACTCAAATCTATGATTCTCCTTAACTAATCCAACAAATAATGGAACTAATTACTAAGCACAATTCTAGGAAAAAAATAAAACAATTAAGAACAGGGAAGAAAATTCAATCAGAGAGAGAGCACTTAGGACTTTCGAATCCACCCTAAATCCTAACCCTTGTTTTGTCTGTTGATTCACCTTGATCTAGATTGATACCAAAATAGAGATAAGAATGATCGATCAATTCCTTTAAGCAATGCCATGAACAACAAATCCCATGTCCTTTTACATTGTACATTCATTAAAGCACCCTGCCCTTCCAAATTCTTGATCGAACTTAATAAGCATCAAACAACATCCATCTATATACTTTGTCAAGTTCAAGATGGAAAATTTCCAATCAACTTTGAATTTTTAATTAATATTCAAGGTAATCAAATTAGAGGCTTATCATTTACTTTTAGTGACCCATAAAATCTTTTACATAAAAATAAAACAATTCTTCTTTTCCTTCTCTTTCTTCTCTTTCTTCTCTCCCCAGAAATCTAGATATAATGGGGCCCCACGTCCATATAGAATCAAGATTTGAAGAAGATGAAGGTCAAGATGATTAGTTATCGAAGATCATCCATCTTTCGGAACGCAGGGTGGTTTTGAAGGTTTGATGTGGCCCACTAGTTTCGGTTTTGAACGTCATCGGGTAGCCCTTTCAGGCCTCTCAGTTGCACTGTGTACGCATGGGAGTGAACTTCGGCATGGAGATGATGGATGGATCGATCTCCCGTACATTGACCCCATCTTGGATGAATCATTTACGCGGACGCCAAACCTGCCCGATGTGATGGTGAAGGACTGCAACGGCTTTGAAGAATCTACTCCGTTCATGAGATTCACGTCGAGAAACCGAAAAGGGTGAGTGAAATCGATCTTTCGAACGACAACCTAGGCCAGAAATGAACCTAGTTTTAGATGTATTGAGAAAACCGCACTAGAAAGTACCTCTTTTCCGTTCAACCCTTCAATCGGGGCGGTCTTTGGGAAAAAAAATGGCATGTTTACGAGAAATCAATCCATCCTCTGTCTAATTAATGGGTTGGGACCAAAGTGAGGCATATCTTGCTATCGGGCATTTGTGGGCTGATTTGTCGGTTGGAGCACTTCCGAGATCATCATTTGAAATTTAATATGTACGGTTAATTCACGGCCCCCATCACATGTATGAAGTTTCGAATCGATCGGGTGGGGGAACCATGTGATCTTACATTCTGAAAATCCCAGAGACCATTGGTTCTCTGGAGTCCATCCCGTCTTTGTGGTGACTTTGCTTTTAACATTAATTTTCAATCAACGCTCCCGATTTCCTATAACAAAAACACGATTATACATTATTTTCAAGAAATGATAAGCATGAATTCACCAAAAAATATTTAGAGGCCAGGAATCTTTAGATTTATCAGTTTGGCCAATTATCAGGCTTAGTCCTTTGATTTGACTCTAATGCTCATATGGGAGGCACGATCCTCAGATGTAACAATTTCAGCTCAAGTTGACCACTGAGGTCGCTTTTCAATATTCTTAAGGAGATGATATGATGTGAGCCAATAGATTGCATATTTGGATCTCATCCTTCATTTTTGTGTCTTTTCTTCTATTTTGTTATTTAGGTTAGGAATGACTGTAGTGGTGGAGGCCATGAGAATCTTCAGTGACTTTATGTCTCCATCACTACCTGACTCATTAGAATCTGAATTTGAGTCGTAGTGTCATCCCAAGTAGTTGTCATAGCTTTTCCTTTGGACTTCTTTGTAGGATATATAGTGAATATGTGTCCAAATTTTTGGCAGTTATAGCATTAGAGATCTTTGGACTTTCTAAAAGATTTGCCCATCTAGTGTTTGTTGTCCAATTGTTTCCCATTAAAGGACTTGTCGCGGTTCTTATTAAAGAATCTTTTGAACCTTTTGGCCAGAAGAGCCACTTCCTCATCATCTTCTTCATTTTCAGATTCTTCATCTTCCATTATGGTTCTAGAGGTTTTGAGGACATTGTCTTTTGATTTTATGGGCAGTTTGAAATGTAGCTCAAAGGTTTGTAATGATCCCACTAGCTCTTCAACTTTCATCTTATCAATGTTCCTACATTCCTCTATTGTGGTGACATTAGAGTTGAACCTTTCCAGTAGGGATCTTAAGATTTTCCTACAGATTTTGGGTATCGGAACTTTTTCACCTAGTCCTCCCATGGAATTGCATATGACATTTAATTTTGTGAAATATTCTAGTAAGGTTTCATGTTTTTCCATTCTTACGTTTTTGAATTAGGAGGTTAGTAGGTGCAGCCTTGATCTTTTTATTGTGTTGGTTCCTTCATGGGTGGTTTCCAATAAATCCTATGCTTCTTTCGAAGTTCCACACATACTGATTTGATTGAATACTTCTTATGAAACTCCACAGTAAATAGCGTTCATGGCTTTAGATTCATGTAATTTCATTTCTTTATCATAAATAGTCCATTTCTCTTTTGGTTTTGGTTTAAAAATAGTTGTATTGTTGTCTATTACCACTTTTTCAGTTGGAGGTACATATTCATTCTCAACAAATTCCCAAACTTCAGTATCCACAGCTTGCAGAAAATATAACATCCTGAACTTCCAATAAGAGTAGTTTGAGCCATCAAAGAGAGGAGGACAAGAGACATCTGGTCCTTCTTTACTCATTGTTCCAACTTCTGTTTAGGATTTCCCTCTAGGTTGTTAAGCCCGTGAAGAGGAACCCACTCTAATACCAATTAAAATTGCGGTTTGCACCACACTAGTAGAAGTATGAAACTATTCTTATAGTCCTAGAGGGGGGTGAATAGGACTTTTCAAGTGATTGTACTAAATAAAAACTTCTCTTAACTAACTTAAATGATTTATAAATAAACTTAGCAAGGTAATGTAACTCTAATGGCTTCCAAGCCAGTTAGAGGGTCCAATCACATAGGCAGCTTAAGATATTTCAATAAAGCAACTAGCTTATACCATAGTGAGCTTGTGTGTAAGAAGTGCATCCTATCAATCAAATAACATTCATTCAATCATGTATAAGAATTTAAACATTCAAGCATATATAAGCATGATTAAACAAATGCACAAATGACAATCCCAAACACAAGCATGTATAGTGGTTCAGCTACGTGACTACTCCACTCCCGTCATCCACACTCAATCCCAGAGTGCACCAGATTTCACTATTGATGGTTTTAAATCAGGTTCACCAACAACCTTTACAGTCCTACACTAAGGACACTAATTTATGCTCTCCGCAAGAGCAAAGGTCCTACACCTAGAACCCACGTTTAGGACTACCGGCCAAGGTCCCACATAAGGCACCTATGTTTAAGCCCAACGGCCAAGGTCCCACACAAGGCATCTACCGTTTAGGCCCACCGGCCAAGGTACCATATAAGGAACCTAATGTTTAGGCCCACCGGTCAAGGTCCCACACTAGGAACCTAATCGAGTTTGTTAATAGCAAACTCTTAGTCTCAGTCTTACACGAGGAAGGCGACTAAACTTCTGGACTCTTAAAGTGACACTTACTTGTCAGATTGAGTTCTCTCTTTTAGCTTGTCTTGGGTTTCTAGATCTTCACGCTCTCAAGTTTGAATCAGCTTCTCGGTGCTCCTCTGATCGCGTAGCTTGGATTTGCTTGTTGGTTCGACTTCACGATCAAGAACCATACATAAGATGTACCTAAAAGGTGACCAAGTTTATGAGAGTTGGTTGAATCTCCTATCTAGGATAATAAGTGGATTTTCTAAGAGGTTCAACCTATGGACGCTCTAGAGTATCAAAGAACCAAGAATATTCCTACTAGTTTGGCCTTTGTACTCTAGAGAAGGCAGAGTTCATGTTCTTCATTAATTAGGAGCTTTGATTGCTCATAAGAGTGAAGGATCACAATGAAGAGAACATGAACTCGTATGGATAGAGTCTAGGTAGGTTAAGATAAGCTTGGGATACACTAGAGACTCTATGGTACCTATTTTCACTAATTTTGCAAGTTTCCACAAGCCATTTTTATAAATAAAAGCTGTCAATGGATAGAAAATGGCTATAAAATGGCTAGTTTACAGTGCTACTGAAGTGACCTTCGGTACCACCGAACTTGCTTCGGTAGTACCGAATTATATATTGGTAGTACTGAATTATATATTGGTACAGAACTTTGTTCGTCGGTGGCATCGAACTTTGTTCATCGATGGCAGTCGATGACACAGAATTATCATTGTAAGCTTGTTGGACTATTTTGAACCCCTTCGGTAACACTGAAGGTATCTTCGGTGGTACCGAAGGTGCTATTCGATGGCACTTTCGTCCTACCAATGTTTGATAGATTTTCCTATTTTTCCTATTATGTCCAATAAATCTTTCACCAACTTGGGACTTGCTTAAGCCAAGACTATAGAATATAAAGTATGGGCTTGGGATTGGCTTAAAATAGATGACCTAGGTGGGTTTTCCTATTTGGGTTGGGATCATCTATTTGTAAGGTTTAATATCGTAGAATCAGTTCTTCGTCATCAATGTAGCTTTTCCTGCTTCAGCTTTAGTTACATCATCGATCTTCACTTGTCAAGAACTCATCTGACTATAAGACACAACTAGTCATGTAATTGACAAACATGGGCGTAAATAAGTGCACTAGCAGAGGTTGTCATGCTTTTAGGGTTGAGGTTGTCATACTTTGAGGGTCAAACTTGTCATGCATGCGCAACAAAAAATGGATTAAAGACTATGGATCTATGGTACCAAAGGTTACAAATTAAGTCTGTAGCGAAAGAATGTTTAGTCCGTAGCTATGGTAGCACAACCATTGATTTTGAAGGGTCGAGGTTGAGAAAAGGCTACAAATTTATGTGAAAGAATGTTTTAGTCCATAGCCATTAGTATTGTAGCCATTGCTTTTCAAGGGTCGACGTTGAGCAAAGGCTACAAATCTATGGCACCAAAGGCTATGGACTAGATCCGTAGTGAAAGAATGTTTTAATATGTAGCCATTGGTACCATAGTCATTCCTTTTCAAGGGTCAAAATTGTCATGTGCCAAGGGTGTAAGTTACTGTCTGTCAACCTCGACCATTCACACATGAAAACCTCGACCCGTAACACATCACGACCCATACTTTTGACACATGACAACCATGACCTAAGCCCTTAACATAAGATAACCTAGACCCTTAACACATGACAACCATGACCCAAACCTTTTATCACATATTGATAACCTAGACCCTTAATATATGACAACTTAGACTCTTAACACATGAGAACCTAGACTCTAAGAAAATGTTATTCTATAAAAAATAAAACAACATTTTCATTTAAAATGTCTTCCACGTAGGCTTTTATCTCTAAGAAATTTGGTCAACGGAGCAAAAACACTTGTAGGGCCTTAGAAGTTGTTGGCGATGCCCATATGCTATAAAAGTTGATAATGATGAATGTATGCTGAAAATGTAGTCGAAATGGGTGGTGGTGATGGTTCCTTGGAAGACATGTTTGAAAAGGAAGAAGAAACTTAAGGAAAATATTAAGGGAAAAAGAAAACAAACTCCATAAGGGAACCAAGTTCCAAAGCAGGGGTATTTGTAAGTTCCATATTTTGTCAATTAGTGTGAGTTGTGAGTCCCTGTGGAAGACTAAAGACTTGAAGAACACAGGCATCCAAGTAGTGGAAATTTAAAGAAAAGAAGAAATGACATAACCTCTTCAAAATTCATTTTAAAAATCCTCAAACTTGACCTTACAACTAGCCTAAACTCAATAGGAAAAACTAACCCAATATGAGCTAGTAAGTGGTCATAGAAGAAAACTGTTTAAAAAGGAACTTTAGAAAAAACAGTCAAATTTTGATCCTATCGACAACCATCGAGGGTTCTTCGATGGCATCGAAAACCACAATGGCAACAAGTAGATATCTCAAACTGTCCAGCAACCTCAAGATATATTTCTAGATATTTTCGATGGCATCGAAGGTGTTTGTACCTTATTTGGCCTATTCCTATTTCTGGCTATTCAGGGTTGGACACGTGTGAGATGTATGTGGGCGTGTTCAACGGTCATAGGATTTTCTACATATACGTACGATTACATTTTAAAAGGAAACCACAACATATTAATCACATTGAGAACAATCGATATGGGTGAGAGTAAGTTCAGGTGGCTAAGCAGCAAGTAGCCAACGATTAGGTTCACACGATCGCTGGATAGGTGTCTGCAAACTACAGAGAGCAAGAACATGGGAAGTATCTAGAAGAAGAATGAGGGAAGAAATGCTTACAATAACCGTCAGAACATGGGAAGCGTAAGTGCTATTATGTTAAGCACACATAGATTGTCAAATTTCGTAAGAGAAAAGTGCTTCAAGGTCATATTACAAGTATGGAATCACAATTACTCTACATGACTCATGATTAACTCAAGATCGACTTATGATCAACTCAAATCATCTTATAATCAACTCAAGATCGAAAAATCTTCTCAATAAATTGAGGCCCATATTCAAGACAAGATCAAGCCAAAGTTTAAGAGATAATGTCTTATATCTTTGCTAAAACACAGGTAGTATAACCCTTGAAAGATCTCTGGTTTAAGTACTTTCAAATTTTCATTAAATTTGGTTTTTATAAGTATTTTTTATTTGGAATTCATCCAGCCTAACTTTTGGTTCGGCCAGCCTAACTTCAAGCTCGAGCAAAATAAAAAATTCTGTTGAAAATTCAGCTAGCCTAAGCTTGAAATTCAGCTAGCCCGAGAAAGTTCGGGTGAAATTCCAATAATGCAAATCTTTGAAATTTGTGGGAATTCGACAATTTGAGTGGCAAATTCGGCTAACCGAATTTATCCTAGGACCAGCCAAATTTTGAATAAATCTTATCCCATGCAATCCGATAGTCGTTGGAATAAATCCGGTGGACTCTGGCGAGCTGAAGCCAATCTTAGGCTAGCTGAAGTTCCAACTTCTTTACTTATAAATTGAATATTTCTCTCATTTTAAAAAATAACAAAAAATTACTATAATCCTTTTACAAGAGAGAGAGAGAGAGAGAGAGAGAGAAGCTCAAGTCATCGGCAGGCTATCTGTTGGTATTTATAAATTTTAATTTATTGCTTATTCAATTCCTTTTTTCTCAAGATCATTTAAGTCTTATTCTAAGAGAGTAATCTATACTCTTCTTTGAGATATAAGAGAATTAAATCAAGTAACATTTGGGTTTTCCATTTATAAAATCTATCAAACCCTAGAATCTTTGTCTGATTAAACAGTGCACCATCCGTTCAAGAAAGAAATTCTTCTGCTACAAGCTTCTACCACATCTTCGAATCTCCATTTGAATATAAGTACATTTACTGTATTTCATTTTAGGTTTTTCTGAGATAGCCTGTGAAAATCTCAGTGAGGTTTGTCTGAGATAACATGTGAAAGTCTCAGAGGGGTTTCTATTTGTACTAGCCCGTGAAAATCACAATGGAGTTTTTATTGTGATAACCCGTGAAAATCATAAAGAATTATATCAGGTTGTTAAGGTGAACCTGTGAAAACTTTATTATAGTGAAAGCTAAAATTACGAGGGTAGTAATTTTGGGAGTGGAGTAGGTGTGGTTGTTTTAAGTACCAAACCACTATAACTCCTTGTGTCGTGTGGTGAATACTTTATTCTTTTTTGTGATTAGATGTTATTTATTATTTCATTCTTGTGGTGAATGTTGTAATCTTTTTATATTCTCTTGCTAATTTGGAAGATTGATTTTAAAGACATTCGTGAAATAAGGTTATTCGGCCTAATATTTTAGGTGAAGGTTGTCCTACGAATTATTTGGAATCAACGTTTTAATACTCAAGTGATTGAGATTTTTATAATCTTTACATATTTCGCATTTATTTTAATTATTTGGCATTGTCCTATTCACCCCCCTCTAGGACATCACTAGCTCTCCATTTCAAGTGGTATCAGAGAGGGTTGCTCTTTTTTTTTTTATTATTGGAATTTACCTCCTTGAGCTAGATCTAGAACTACAAGATGTCAAATTTTACAAGCTTATCCATTACCAGGCCATTTCCCTTTGATGGCTCTAACTATTCTTATTGATCCAGGATGAGGATTTTCCTCAAATCCATTGATGAGAGTGTGGCAAGCTATTGTAACTAAACGGATCCCTCCTATGATGGAAGTAGTAGCCGATGATCGAACCATATCAATGAAAGAAACCGCATACAATTTTTGGACTACTGTTCAAAAAAGTAAAAGCAGTTTTAAATGCAATAACCTATGCTCTATCGTCAAATGAATTTAAAAGAATCATTTCGTGTGATACAGTTAAACAAGCATGGGATATTCTTGAAATGACATATGAAGGAACAACCATTGTAAAAAAAATTAAAAAAAATCTAAGATCCAAATCCTCACAATTAAATTTAAGGAGTTTCATATGGAAGAAAATGAGTTTTTTTATGGACTTCTATATGAAACTAAATGACATAGTAAATTCCATGTGGGGTCTTGGAGATAGAATCCCTGAAAGCAAGGTTTGCACAAAAATACTGCGATCACTTCCTGATAGGTTTAATTCAAAGGTTACTGCTATATAGGAATTAAGAGATATAGATACTATGAAAGTTGAGGAGTTAGTTGGTTCCCTTCAAACTTACGTGCTAAATTTCAAAGCTCCTAAAATCAAGTCCATACCTCTTAAATCTTCTAAATCCAATTCAAAGGAATCTAATGTAAATTCTGATTTTGAAGAAAACGAAGATGATATGGCTATGTTGGCAAATAAATTTTATAGAATTTTTAAAAATAAGAAAAGAATAGATTTTTAAAAACCATTTGAAAAAAGAAAAGGAAATTCAAAAATTTGAAAATCTAAAACAAAAGATACCCAATGTTTCAACTATTCTGAATATGGGCATTTAGCTTCTAAATGTCCTAAAAATGATAAATCTAAAAGAAAAGGCATAATAGCTACTTGGGATGAATCATTAGAGTTTGAAACTAATTCTAAAACTGATGAATCAGATCAAGAAAATGCAAACGATTTGAAAGCTTTTATGACTATAGCCAGAATCACTTCTTCAGATAACTATGATATATCTGATTATGAGACTCCAAGAAGTGACTGTGAAAATGAAGATGATATTCAAGATGCATGTAATGCCCTATACAGAGAAAGTTGTAAAATTGCGACTAAATTGAATATTCAAAAAGAAAATTATGCTAAACTACAATTAGAATTTGAAAAAGCTATTTTAGAAAAATCTGATTTTACTGATTGTTTTGAAAAGACTAAATTAGATTTGAGTTTTAAGACTTTGGAGTTGCAAAAACTTAAATCCAAAAATGAGAAACTAAAACTTGAAGTTTCCTCCCTTCACAGTTCAAAGGACATTTGGAAATATACCCTTGGTTACCAGAAACTTGAAAAACTATTAACCTCATCTAGGCAATGTGGTGACAAGTCTGCACTGAGTTATATTAAAAATAACTCTTTGAAATTTAAGGATTTTGCTCCCACCTTTGTAAAAGGAGAATCCTCAAACTCTAAAACAAAGACTCTAATAGATTCAAACTATAAAAGGAATGACTTCAAAAACTTAAAACTTTTTCAAGTTTCTAATATTAAAAATAGTGCTAACTACCAATATCAAAGAAATAATAATAGAAATCCTCATTTAACTGATAATTGTAGACTTTTTTAAAGAGCTATTAAAATCTAACTCTGATAAGACTGGAGTATATAGAAAAAGGAGAAATCCTAACTCCCAAATACAGTGTAAAGTAAGAGATCCTCTTAAACTTAGAATCATAATGAAATGGGTTCCAAAGGTTAAGTGTCTTGTAATCCACAAAGTTTTCAAAGCAAGTAGCCACTCAAGATAGTACCTGAATAGTGGATGTTCGAGACACATGATATGTGATAACGATATACTCTCAAACATCAACCAAATAAATGACGGCTCAATTATATTTGGAGATGGAAGCAATTGCAAGATTATTGGCCAAGGTAATGTATATCTTCCTAACTTACCTCTCTTTGAAAATGTTTTATATGTTAAAGGGTTAAGACATAATCTTCTAAGCATATCTCAGATCTGTGATAATAAACATAGCGTAAAATTTTCAAATAATGGATGTGAGATAATGAAAAAGAAAACATAATATTAAATGGTCGTAGATCTTTTGAAAATTGCTATATACTTGATCACTCTTGCTTAACAAACCATTCATGTTACATGGTCCAAATAAACGAGACTGAACTATGGAATCAACGTCTTGGGCATGTAAATTATAGAAATCTATATAAATTGAGCAAAAGAGATCACTTATGTGGCCTACCCAAACTGAAAAAGATAGAAAAAGTACATGGTGCATGTCAAATACGCAAGCAAGTTAGCAGTAGTCACAAGAAAGTGAACTCCTTAGTAACGACAAGACCTCTTGAACTTCTCTATATGGATTTAGTCGAACCAATTAGAACAGAGAGTAAAGGCAACAAGAAATATTTTCTGGTTGTAGTTGATGACCTCTTGAACTTCTCCATATGGATTTAGTTGAACTAATTAGAACAGAGAGTGAAGGCAAAAAAAAGAAATATTTTCTGGTTGCAGTTGATGACTACACTAGATATTCTTGGGTAGCCTTTCTAAGAGAAAAGTCAGATACTCTTGAAAAAGTTAGAAAACTTATAAAATGTATCCAGACTAAAAAAGAGTTATCTGTGGTCAAAATTAGAAGTTATTATGGAACTGAATTCGAAAGTAGAAAATTTGAGAAATACTACAATGATTATAGCATATCGCATGAATTTTCTGCTCCAAAAAGACCCTAGTAAAAAGGGGTTGCTGAAAGAAAAAATAGAATTTTGTAAGAAATGGCTAGTGTAATGCTAAATAGCATGAACTTACCTAAATATTTATGGGCTGAAGCTATGACTACTGCATGTTATATAATTAATCGTGTTTATATTAGAAATAGTAAAAATAAAACAACTTATGAACAATTGTTTACAGAGGTGTGGGATTATCACATTAAACCAAATCAATACAAAGGAAAGGGGCTCGTCACCCAATTTCATTCATGCCCGGGCCTTCGAACAGTGCTCTGGCATGGAACCATCGGCTAGGTAATTTACGGGGGCCGTTCGAACAAGGACCTATCGCCTCCATTAGTGCTCGCTGGTCACTACGGAGAGGCTCGTCACCCTAGCGTAGGCCGACAGCACGGACATAATGTCTCATACCACCATGCCCGACTTCTGAGTCTTAGTTGTTTACTGGTCATTATGGGGAGGCTCATCACCCCAGCGTATGCCGAATTCATAAGTTTTTATTCAATTATTCACAATTACTTCCTTATATTCCTGATTTAGATTTAGATCTTCTCCTAGTTTTAATTCTAATTACTTTCATAATACACACAAGTTCAGTCCTTGTTGTAAGACCCGTAACCTCGCAAGACCTTCATTACATTTCTACTCAAACAACAACATGTTCCCCATAGACCAGATTGACGAGTTTTGATCATTACCATATTTTTGTACCGCGATACCTCGTGACTTGTACCCTAATGACCACGCGGGTGTTACGATTCCAACGCCGTGCAACACATCCCATTTTGACATTTAGATTAGAAGTTACAATTTTGGCAAAATCCGAGATGGGCCGCACAATGCACACGAGCCCCACTTGCACAAATCCCCATATTGTCAAATCAATCAATTCATCAATCCATCAAGCCATCCATCACTCATGTCACTCTCCCCATTAGTCAAACAAACTCATGCCATTCTCATGCAACTCATACACCTACCTATGTTAGCCATCATTCTCTTAATCTTTTTCTCCCCATTCTACCCCTCCATCTTCCCCTTATTCCCTCCCTATCCTAAAATATCTACCACAATAACTCCCTAACTCTCTCTCATTTTTACCATTTCCTAGCAAGAGTAGAGAGGGATTAAGAGAGAGAGAGAGAAAAAAAATATTATAAAGATTAGGGAGAAATTAAGAGAGAGAGAGAGAGAGAAAAGAAAGAAAGATTAGGAAGAGATTAAGAGAAAAGAAAGAGAGCTTGTGAGAGTATTAGGATAGATCAAGAGAGTAAGAGTAAGAGAATAGAAAAAAGTGAGATTTAAGAAGATTAGGGAGGAAGAGGAGCTTGGTGGGCCATCCGATCGCCGATCTGAGATGATCCAACCGTCCATTCTTCTAAGTGAGTGCATGAGAGGGTCAAAACCCTCTCATTCTTTGTGATTTCTCTATTTTGGTGGGCCCATAAGGGTGGGACCCACCTTGATCATGTATGAAATATGTGGTGGACCCCAAGTGGCGGGGGCCACCCCGATGGCCGGATCTATTTCCATTTCTTTCCCTTTCTTTTCTTATTCTCATGGTGTTGTGGGATCCACAAGTGGGCCACACTATTAGAGGGAGTGTCCCTCATGCTATCATAGCGTGGACCACCTCGTGTGGCTTACTGTGATATTAATTTTCTTTTTAAACCACTTGATTGTATAAGCACACTTGGATGGTGAAAATACACTAAAAATTGATGTGATCCAAAGCTTCTTGGCCCCACCATGAGTTGAACATTCAAATAGATGGAGTGGATTTCCTAGGTCAGCCCTACCTCACCCTTAAAACACAAAGGAGGGAGAGGGGTAGTGGCACCATGTCCCTGGACACAAAAATGTCCAGAGACATGTCTCTGGCACAATTGCCTTCCAAAGTCACCATGTGGACTTCACTCGTGGACGTCATCATGATGTATCTATATATATCATCCACACCGTCCATCCGATTTTCCTTCTCATTTTAGGCGTTGAGCTTAAAAATGAAGCTAATCCAAATCTCAGGTTGGTCATACCACAAATGCTAAGGGGTTGGGTTACCCACATCATTTCTTACTTTTTGCATGGGAGGTTTGGAGAGAGTTTTCACTCGTAGGACCCATATTGATGTATTTCTTAAATTCACACCACCCACCATCTTTTCAAGATCATTTTAGGCCATGGGCTAAAAGATGAGACAAATTCGAGTCTTAAGTGGGCTGTAATGAGGGAAACGAACTATTGCTATTGAAATCTTCCAATGTCCACTGTGGAGTCCCTATTCATCCAAATAAACCCAAATCAGAGCCCATTAGACCCGTTCGAGATGGACTACACAGTGAACAAAGTAGAAAATCCATGTGGGGTCCGCACTGATGGTGCATAAATAATTTTTTTTATAAAGGAAAATGGAAGGTGTCACTGGGTGTTATTGGCCCGGGATTGAATGACGTGAGGAGAAGCCTCCTTACACCTTGGGCTGCCTTCACACTTGGGACCCTACATGATGTATTTGTCATATCCACTCCATTCATCCGTCTTATCATATCATGTTAGGCCATGGGCCCAAAACTCAAGTTGATCCAGATCTCAGGTGGGCCATACCATAGGGTCATATAGGGCTAGAAACCTCTTAGACTTTGGGATTTCTTGGTTTTGGGATTCCTTGGACTTGAGAATCCTTAATTTTGGGATCCCTTGGACTTGGGAATCCTTGAAATCGAGACCTCTTAGGTCTTTGGTTATATTTAGCATCTTTAATTCAAATCCTTAAATTAGTTGAGGTGTGAATGTTGAAACTATGTTTTTATTAAAATCCATTTAGGCATATACTTTTCTCAAACTGATGAAGTCTCAAGACTCAGATAGGCCATGAGCATATGATCACATCCTAGTGACTAAACAATGATCTGTAACCATCAATTTACATTAGTAATGATTAGATGGTGCAGATCATTCTACTAAAGTAAGTATAGTGATGTCATTGACAATCTGATTATTTTGGGACATCATTAGTAGGCCATATGCCCAAATGGATTGGTAGCCTAGTGACACACATGTTGTATATCTGGGTAACCATCTGGGTCACTCCCAGTGGACCCCGTGTTGTTATATATATTTTATTTATGCCTTACAACCTACATGAGAAGCTAATGTTAGTCTACGGTGGGCCATACCACATAGACTTCTATATTTCTAGTGGGGCATGTTGTTTAGTTCCCACTCTTTATATATGATGTGCTGATTAAGGCCAATTATTCTCTGATATGTCTGATAACATGCTAGTGTACTTGGCCTGGTAGGACACACTAAGAACATGCTTAGTATTATGACATCATGTTTAGATATATGCCCATACGCATTATTTGTATGCATGTTGTGGGTGGTGATTGATAATAGCATATGCCATTGGGCTGAGATACTCAGGGGACCCCATATGAGATAGGGTTGCCCCACATGATCGCGCTATACGCGTAGATTTGATGCATGACTTGATTGGTATGACTCATGCATTTCGTATCTTGTATGTCACGATCACTTTACACCCTAGCGACATCAGGGTTATGGCCTCCACAGGTATATCGTGGATGGATAGATTGGATATCGAAAATATCTGTTCTAGCATTAGGGTGCTATGGATATCCTTTGGTGAAAGTCCTTACGCCCTTGTGTACCAGTAGGATGCTTTAACATCGAGACAGAGTGGATAACATGAGCACCCGAGTGCCAAATACCAGTAGGCCGCGTCTCCCACTGTGTCGTGGTCAACTGAAAAGGGGTGTGACCTTATCCGCTTGAGTATAGAGGGCTGTAAGCTAGGTTGAGACTGACCAGCTTGTAAATGAGTCCGCTATCGATGAGTTGGGTGGGCATTAGCATACCACTGGTAATGCAAATAGTGAGGTCTCTTCCATTCACTTGGTTATGCGCGCGATGGGGCGGCAACCAGTGTTGGAGTGTACTAGACACTGATGATATTTCCAGTGACGAATTGTACTAATATGTGGACTAGTTGAGGATTGACATGCTTGCATTTGCATCTCTAGCATATGACATTCGGCTATATACGCTTTGCATTGCATAGCCTTGGTATGGGTAACATCATTTATGGACTTGTCAGTTTAGCCTTCCATCATTTTCGCTTATTCTGACATTTGTATGCTTGGCACATACATTGTGCATACATGCACGCACTCTCTAATTAAGCTTCGTAGTAAGCTTATGCACATTCGTTACGTGCAAGTTATGCTAGACCATAAGAGCATGTGCCCAATCTTTTAAAATTTTGTTATATGATGTATTTCCCTTTCAACACTCTACTCAAATATTATATTAGTGGATATGTGGTAATGATGTTTTGGTGACTTGGGTACACTTGTGATTATGCTCTTCTACAAAAAAAAAATCACCCTGAAAATCCTCCTTGTAGAATCCCAGGATCGGAACCTAGCACATGGGAGCTAGGAGCTGAGAATGGGGTACTACGGAGGCTGTCGGCACCGGATTCGGTAGCTGGGAATTTTATGAGCCTGGTTACCGAGTTTAGGGCATGACAATTATTGGTGTCAAAGCATAACTTGGGAATAGCTGAGGATAACATGACATATCTGCTAATGGTCTTAAAACCTATCAACCCTATCCTGAACTGATATGCAAATAGCAGGATTTCTTCAATGTAACTCTAATGGCTTCCATGCCAAATAGAGGATCTAATCTTAAGACTATTCAAAGCATAAACAAGATGTAGAACTTAGTTCATGATGGATGTGACTGTGTGTGAGATGTGATTCTAATTAGTTCTAGGTAATCATGTAAACATGCATTATGAGAACATTCAGAGAAATTACATAAGCAGTAAATGTAAATAGCAATCCCAAAACACAGTCGTTTTTATAATGGTTCGACTACGTGTCTACTCCACTTCCGGCGGATGCACTTAACCCTTGAGTGTACCGGATCTCACTAACGGAGGTTTCAAATCAGATTCACCTTAAACCAGTACAACCTACACAAGGCTGACTCTAGGACCTACATAAGGTACCTAACATGTCTCCATAAGACACAAGTTTATGCCCCACATAGGAGTAAGGGTCAACACACATCACCCAGATTTTAGGCCACATAGGCCAAGGATCCACACAAGGAACCTAGAGTTTATGCCCTACACAAGAGCAAAGGTCAACACACAGCACCTAGGTTTTAGGCCACACTGGCTAAGGATCCACACAATGAACCTAGAGTTTATGCTCCATGAGCAAGGGTCAACACACAGCACCCACACGTATTCTCCCATCGGAGGCCTCTTATGAGGACTTGAAAGGGGTGAGAATCACCTGTGACCCACTCCTACATACAGGAATGATCAGCAGTGTCTCTGGACTCTAATGACTTATAGATAAGTAGATGAGCCCCATTTAGCACATTGATGAAGATATCCTCCTTTGATGATGAAGAATCTTCACCTTCCTTGATCCACAACACTTGGGATGCTCCAATGTAAGGCGACGGGTTGGGTCAAGGTTATGTTGGAATCCTACTCTATTAAATGTTTTCCTATATTAGAAACAGAGTGATTCCAAGCACTTATGCATTCAAGGTATCCCAGCTCAATGATATTCCATTAAGGTGGTAGCTGGAGGATCTTTGAATGCAGAAGTTCATTCACCAATCCACTCTATTAAGTATCAATGAGGAGGGTGGATTGAGGAATGAACTCCCAAGAGAGAAAAAGGCTTAGGGTAGGTGATCTGAATTAAACACTCAAAAGCTCTATTTATTTTCTCTACAAACAACCTTAGGCAAGCTCTCATTAAATAGGTAAAAAGTTCTAACGGAAATAAAACAACCATATTTTTAACAAAGTTCGATATCATCGAGCAGACTTCGGTATCATTGAGCGTATACTCTTGATAATGTCGAATGGCCACTCGATGACACGGACTCAATCTGTCAAATGCTTTTGAACCTTTTTGCCAACTGGTCGAGGATATTGAACATGCTTCAATGTCATCAGATTTTGAACTCCGATTTCATCGACACATGGTTCGATTCCTCGACATTTTAAAAATATGAGAGCTAACTTGCCTTTAAAACTTAATAGTTATTGATATGAGTGAGCATTCCTCGATATCATCTGATGTTAAATATCGATGATATTAGTACCAATTTCGATTCATCGATCTTTTTAAGGATTTTTTTTCCTATAAACTTGCTGGACAGTTTTGTGTCCCAATTCGATGTCATCGACCTAGTCTCAATATGATCGATCTTTGAATACCGATATCATCGAGTGATCCTTGATACTTAAAAGAATTTACCTGAAAGTTTACTGGTCAGATTTGTGTCCCAATCCGATATCATCGAAGGTCCGTCGAGATCATCGAGGTTTGAATTTTGAGGATATTGAGGCTCTCTTCGAGATATCGAAAATCACATGATTTTCCTTAACTACATATTGGACACAAACTAACCAAATGTCATTTTTATCGAACTATCTCAATGAACTTGAGATTCGAAAGTCGATGATATCGAACATGCCATCGATTCATCGATAATTCGGTCCAGGATTCATTGTGGTTGTTGGACATCTGAAGTCCTCATTTCGATAACATCGAGTGAGTTTCGAGGACATCAATAACAGAGTTCGATTTCATCGAACCACTTATCGATAAATCGACAAAGGCAGAAAACTTAGAGATTTTTCTGATTTTACAAAACAGTTTTCACACCTTAAACCTTAAGTTGTACTATTCATTTTAAAGGGTTTTATATACCTTGTGTTTTGGGTCATGGGATGTGAGGCTAAGTTTACCTTTGACGAGTTTGGGCACACATCCTATTGAGGCAGACGCTTGAATGATCTTCCTATAGGGCTCACTTGTCTTACTGACTCAACACTCACACTAATTGATAAACCAGGGCACTTTCACCTTCGTGTAGGACATGACACCCATGAGGCTGAGGAGAGGGGCTCACACATCCCAGACAGGTGTGGCCCCAGCTGTATCAGTGAGTGCAGACCAGCTTCAACGGATGTTGCATGAGATGACCTCTATATTACAGAGGTAGGATAGTCGAACCACTGATACGCCAGTCCAAATCGAGCAGGAGCGCGCGAGCTCCCTTCTCCGTGACTTTGACAGCTCGATCCCACATGTTTCCAAGGTGAACCTGATTCGACAGCAGCGGAGCAGTGGAGATCATAGGTAGAGAAGATCTTTGACATGATGAGATGTACGACACAACACCGGGTCCCTTTGGTAGTATTCCTTCTACAGGGTGAGGCCAAGCATTGGTGGGCGTAGGTTACCCGAGTAGTAGGAGCTGATTTTGAGTGGACCTAGAGGACTTTGTAGACCGGTTCGAACGAAATTTCTTTCCCGAGCATGTTCGACAACAACTCGCGTTAGAGTTCGAGACTCTGGTCCAGGGAGGCATGACTATGTCTCAGTATGAGGCTCGATTTGTTGAGCTATCTAGATTCACGCTATATCTTGTAAATGAGGAGGGGCGGAGGGCCTGTTGTTTTGAGGGCGGAGGGCCCATCATTTTGAGGGCGGCTTGCGCCTTGGCCTTCGGAGTAGTGTCACTGGATACAAGCTCCCGTCATTTGATGATGTTGTAGAGCGGACCCAGATCTATGAGGTAGAGTGGACCAATGCACAACGGATTATAAGTGCTATGTTGTAGATCTAGCACCCTGTATCGTCAAATCTTATAGTGATAAACCTGGAGTGATTGACTTGTTTAATGGATGGAAAGTTCACCTTTATACGAAGATGAGTTTCAAGCCATCTACATCAACATCAAAGTGCATGTTCAACTATAAGAAAAACATCAAGTTCACATACTAGACCTAGTGCAAGTGAGACTTCAGGTCCAAGTGCATTACATGTTCAAGTATACAAGTTCAAGTTTTAAGTATACAAGTTCAAGTTTCAAGTACTTCAAGTATACTATCTACCGAAGCGACCAAAGTTACAAGTTCAATGTTCACATTTAAGGTATTCGTGACCCTAGAAGGACCTTAGGCTTAGGTCATTCATATTGCATATTGAATTTGGGTCATAGTACTTATTTTATGCTTTGATTCGACTAGTCCTAGTCATTGTTCGACAAGTCCAGGCACTGGCTCGACCAGTCTAGAGTTTTTTTCTCGACCAATCTAGAAATTAACTCAAATTTTTGGATAATTCTGGTAGGTCCTCGACCAGTCCAGAGTTTTTTTTTTGACCAATCTAGAAATTAACTCAAATTTTTGGATAATTCTGGTAGGTCCTCGACCAGTCGAGCACTCTGCTCGACCGGTTGTGAAGACTGGGTCGACCAGTCAAGCAGGGCATGACTTAAACTCTAGTAAACATTTTAAACCCCACTCGACCAGTCAATTGCCATGCTCGACTAGTTGAGAAGGCCACTCAACTAGTCGAGAGTCTGTTTTATCCGATCGTGCCAGAATTTTTGAAATTTGGTTGTTCTCAGGACTAGTCAAGGGAACCAAATTTTAGCCTATAAATAGAGGACTTTTCTCAGCTTTTTTCATTAATTCTAAGTCCATTCAAGCCACCACTCTGAGAGATAGGTCCCTGTTATTGTGAAGCTATTGTACAGTAATCAAGATGCTTTAATATAGCTTTTTGGTTTTTAATTTCTTAATCTCTTGCTATTCAATCTTACTTGATAAAAGGGAATTCTGTTTTATTCCTTTTTGAGATCTAAGAAATTGAATCAAAGTATCCCAAGGTTGGATTTAATTTAAAATTCACTTATATCTAGAACCCTTTCATTTGTGAGATTAAACATTGAACATCTACATCTTCAAAGAAGCGGTTCTACCGGGCTACATCGAAAAAGAATCTTCAGATAAGTATTGTTATTCAATTTATTTATTTTTTAGTTTGTGAGATAAGCCAGAAAATCTCCATTGTGGTTTTGACTGAGATAAGCCAGAAAATCTCAGCGTAGGGTTTTTAATTGTGATAGCCCATTGAAAACACAGTTGTAAAGGTTTTAAGGTGAACCTTGGAAAACCTTCTTTCATAGTGAAAGCCAATATCACGTGGGTTATGAATATTGAGATTGGAGTAGGTGTGGTTGTTTGAGAACGGTTGGTGTACACACCGAACCACTATAATTCTTGGATTTTGGATGATGATGATGTATGTGATGTGGTGAATGCTTGTATTTATTTTCATGTACTTGTGGTGAATGTTGTAATAGCTAGATTTGTTTCATTTGCCTTTTGTATTAGTTTGAGTTTTTGATCCTTACTATGTTCAAGAAATCAGGTTGTCCTACCATAAACCTTGGTTTTTGGTGTAAGGTTGTCCTTTGAACAAAGTTTGCATCAACCTCTCAAGACTGGTGCATTTGAGGTTGTTATTTATTTCAGCTATCTGCATTTATTTTCCACATTTATTTTTTATTTGGCAGTCCTATTCACCCCCCCCCCCCCTACGAATGAGAGCTCACACTTTTCAAGTGGTATCAGAGCTAAGTGGCTTATTCTGTTGGATTTATTTCCTGAGTTTGTCGATCCAGATGTCAAATTTTGATAGCCTATCTATTACTAGGCCACCACTGTTTGATGGCTCCAACTATGCTTATTGGAAAGCCAGGATGAGGATATTTCTGAAATCCATTAATGAAAGCGTGTGGCAAGCCACAATGACTAGATGGAAACCACCAGTGTTTGAGGTTCTAGGCATCAATGGAACCAAGTCCATTAAAGAAACACCTTTTTATTTATGGACTACTCCTCAGAAAAATGAAAGTAGTGCAAATGCTAAGGCTTTAAATGCAATCACTTGTGCATTATCACCTGATGAATTCAAAAGAATCATTTCTTGTGATACTACTAAACAAGCCTGGAACATTCTTGAAATGACACTCGAGGGTACGTCTATTGTCAAAAAGTCTAAAGTTCAAATCCTCACCACTAGGTTTGAGGAAATTCATATGGAAGAAAATGAGACATTCATGGACTTCTATACAAAACTAAATGACATAGTAAACTCTATGTGGGGTCTTGGAGATAGCATTCCAGAAAGTAAAGTCCGTGCAAAGATTCTATGATCGCCTCCTGAGAGATTCAACTCCAAGGTTACTGTTATTCAGGAACTTAGAGACATGAATAACATGAAGGTTGAGGAACTTGTTGGTTCTCTTCAAACATATGAGTTAAATTTCAAAGCTCCAAAAGGTAAGTGTATAGCTCTTAAATCATCCAAATTTACTTCATATGATAGTATTGTTAATTCTGATTGTGAAAACTCAGAGGATGAATATGGCTTTACTTGCAAAAAAGTTTTATAATATTTTCAAAAGTAAAAAAGAATTGATTTTCAAAAACCCTTTGAGAAGAAAAAGGGTAAATCTTAAACATGGAAATTTCTAAAAGATAGCCAATGTTTCTACTGCCATGAATACGGGCATTTGACAAATAAGTATCCAAAGAGGGACAAGCCAAAACATAAAGGCATGTTAGCCACATGGGATGAATCATCCAGCTCTAAAGCTTCTTCTGAGTCGGGTGAATCAGAACCCAAAACTTCAAATGAAGTCAAGGCTTTAATGACTCTAGCCAGAGTCACTTCCACAGAAAGTTGCAATTCAACCAAATATGATAATCTGAGGAATGACCTTGAAAATGATAATGAAGATGATCTTCAGGATGCCTATAATGCCCTATACAAGGAGAGTTGTAAGATTGTTGTCAAGCTAAAACTTCAAAAAGAGAAGTTTCTGAAATTGAAAGAGGATTTTGAAAAAACGGTTTTAGAAAAATCTCATATCTCTGATTGTTTTGAAAAAACTAAATGTGATTTGAATTTCAAAACATCTGAATTGGAAAAATAAAAAACAGAAAACGAGAAACTAAAACGTGAAGTTTCTTCCCTATTGAGTTCAAAGGATACATGGAGGTATGCCCAGGGAGACCCTAAACTTGAAAAGTTATTAACTACATCGAGAACATATGGAGATAGATCAGATCTGGGCTATGATAAATACATGCCTCTGAAAAATAAGAGTATAGCTCCTATATTTGTCAAAGGAGAATCCTCTAACTCGAAAGGACTTGAAACATAATAATCAAAACAACTCTAGAAATTTAAAGACTTTTCAAGTACCTAAAGTCAGTACTAATAATATCAGCTTTAGAAAACAATCCTATAATCCTTTAGCTGAAAAAAAATGTGGACTTACTCAAGGAGCTTCTCAAATCTAACTCGAATGTGAGAGTTAATAATAATTACAAGCGAAGGAAAACCAACAGTGCTCCAAAACCCAAAACTACTATGAAATGGGTTCCTAAGGTTACTTATTTGGTTGCCCACATCGCCTTTAAGGCTTCGAGTCAATCAAAGTGGTACCTAGACAGTGGTTACTCAAGGCACATGACAGGTGACAGAGATTTGTTCACCAATTATAAAGATATGACTGATGGATCAGTCACTTTTGGTGATGGAAGCAATTGCAAAATAATTGGTCAAGGTACGGTTCATATCTCTAACCTCCCTCCTTTTGAAAATGTTTTATTCGTAGAAGGGCTTAAGCACAATCTTTTGAGCATTTCTCAAATCTGCGATAATAAGCATAGTGTAAAGTTCACTAATCAAGGATGTGAGATCTCAAATGAGAAAGATTGTATGATATTAAATGGTCGTAGAACGTCTGAGAATTGCTATTTCGTAAGTGAATCTTGCTCATCTAAAGTATCTTGTTACATGGTCCAAACCAATGATAGCGAATTATGGCACAAGCGCCTTGGACATGTAAACTACTAAAATTTGTATAGATTGAGCAAAGCCAATCTTATTAGAGGTCTTCCCAAATTAAAGAAGATGGATAAAATGGCAAATGTCAAATTGGTAAACAAACAAGGAGTAGTCACAAAAAGGTGAACTCCACTACCACATCCAAACCCCTTGAACTTCTCCACATGGATCTTGTTGGACCAATCAGAACGGAGAGTAGAGGTGGTAAGAAGTATTTCTTGGTTATTGTGGATGACATTACCAGATTTACTTGGGTTATATTCATGAGAGAAAAATTTGAAACTCTCGATGAAGTCAAAAGAATACTTAAGCATATTCAACTTGAAAAAGAAATGAATGTGGTTAAGATCCGAAGTGATCATGGATCGGAATTCGAAAATAGCAATTTTGAAAAGTTCTGTAGCGATCATAGAATATAGCATGAGTTTTCTACTCCTAAGACGCCTCAACAAAATGGAGTTGTTGAAAGGAAAAACGGAGTGCTACAAGAGATGGCCAATGTAATGTTAAATAGCTTGAAATTACTTAAAAAATTATAGGCCGAAGCTGTTAATACTGCATGTTATATTATAAATCGTGTTTACATTAGAAAATCAAAAGATAAAATAACTTATGAATTGTAGTTTAATAAGAAACCCATAGTCAAATACTTTCAAATTTTTCGAAGTAAGTGTTATATTTTACGAGACCAGGAAAATTTAGGGAAGTTCGACACTAAGAGTAATGAAGGGATATTCCTAGGTTATGCTCTGAATAGTCAGGCATACCGTGTTCTTAACAAGAGAACTGGTGTCATTCAGGAGTCCATAAATGTGGTTACAGATGATCACCTGAATACACAAATCACTAGTTCAGAAGATGATGAAGTCAATGTTATTGAAAAACCTGACTCCTCATCTTGTAAAATCAACACTGAACTATGATCAGTCAAAGACCAACCTACTGATCAAATTTAAGGTAACCCTTTCACTGGCATGCGTACTCGAAGACAATTAGAAAACATATGTAATTATGTGTGTTTTACTTCCCAAATTGAGCCGGCCAATGTAAAAGAGGCACTCATTGATGAAAATTGGATAGTTGTCATGCAAGATGAACTAAATTAATTTGTTTTGAATGATGTGTGGCATTTGGTTCCAAGACCATATGATAAACATATAATTGGAACCAAGTGGATTTTTAAAAATAAATTTGATGAGTTAGGAAATATGATAAGAAATAAGGTTAGACTGGTTGTATAGGGGTACACTCAAATAGGAGTCGATTACGATGAAACCTTTGCCCCAATAGCTCATCTTGAATCTATCAGATTGTTTATATCCATTGCATGTTTCAAAAAGTTTAAGATCTATTAAATGGATGTCAAAAGTGCATTTCTAAATGGTGATTTACATGAAGAGGTTTATGTTAAACAACCTAAGGATTTTGAGGACCCTAAACACTCTAATCATATGTATCGCCTTAAAAAGGCACTTTATGGTTTGAAACAAGCTCCCAAGGCATGGTACGAGAAATTGACTAAGTTTTTACTAAGTCATGATTTCGTTATGGGGAGTGTTGATAAATCTTTTTTTGTTAAGAAATATAATGAACACATACTTATAGTAGAGATATATGTTGATGATATTATCTATGGTTCTACTTGCTTTAACCTGTCTACTGAGTTTGCAGAGTTGATGACATCTAAGTTTGAAATGAATATGGTGGGAGAACTGAATTACTTTTTAGGTCTACAAGTTAAACAACTTAAAGGCGGTATCTTCATTTCTCAAACCAAGTATGCCTTAAACTTGGTCAAGAAATTTGGATTTGAGAATGGTAAAAAATTCGATACTCCTATGAGTTCAACTCTTAAGCTTTTTAAGGATGCAACAGGTAAAAGTGTAGTTCCTCGGTTATATCATAGTATGATTGGTAGTTTATTATACTTAACTGCGAGCTGACCTGATATAACATTCAGTGTAGGTATCTATGCTAGGTATCAATCAGATCCTAAGAAATCTCACCTTATTGCTGTCAAGAGAATTATTAGATATGTCACAAGTTCGGCTAATCTAGGCCTATGGTATCCACATGATACTAATGTTCAATTAGCTGGATATATGGATGCTGACTGGGCTGGGAATATAGATGATAGAAAGTTCACCAGTGGCGGATGCTTTTATGTAGGGAACTGTTTAGTTTCTTGGCATAGCAAGAAACGAGTTGATCATTATCCATAAATTGAAATTTGAATATATTAAATAAATTAGAAAATGCATGTACCCAGCTTGTGTGGATGAAAAGAATACTCAATGACTACGGTATTGCTCAAGATACAATGATTTTATATTGTGATAACTCTAGCGCAATTAATATTTCTAAAAATCCCATCCAGCATTCTCGTACCAAACATATTGACATTCGGTATCATTATATTCGGGAATTAGTAGAAGAGAAAATCATTTCATTGGAATATGTGCAAATGAAAAATTAGCTTGTAGACATATTTACTAAACGACTTGACAGGAATAGGTTTTCTAAGTTAACAATGGATATTGGTATGTGCAATTCAAGCTGAGTTTATCATGCTTACATGCTTTATTTTTGTATATTTTTATGCAAATAATTTTAAATAAAAATTAAATAAAATGTTCATTTTTAGTGCTTGCATGACCAGTCGAGCATATACTCGACCAGTCGTAGCTGGATGGGTCGAGCATGTACTTGACCAGTTGTGGCGCGTGGTTGGAGGCCCTTTATGAGTGAGAAAATCACCTTTTTCACCATTTTTCTCTTCTTCCTCACTTGCCCCTTCTCCGACCCATCGAACCCATCTTCGATTAGTGCTTGGTAAGTGCTCCATTTTTATTTCCTTTCGTATTTGGGTTCCTTGGATCTTACATTACTAGATTCTTGCATTTATTTAATCTTTTCTAGTGATTTCTTAGTTCTTTTTGTGAAAAATCTGTTGGGTTTAAAACCCTTGATTCCTTTGTTGCATTTCTTAGTTGATTCTTGCAATGGAGGGCCGTTCCTCTGAGAAAACCACTAAGTTTCCTCTTCAAGGTCCACTCATGTTAGGGTACAAACCCTAAAACCTCCCAGAGTTGACCCCGAGTATGTGAGGGATTTTCGTCATTGAGAGGTTGAGCGGACGGTCAATTCAAACCATCTTGCTCAATTTCATATTCTTCCACTCCTTGTAACTGTAAGATGGGAGAATATTCTGAATTGGGGTGGACCGGCTTACCGCTTCATTGTGCAAGCCATGTTCGCTTGTATTAGCGACATCTCTCTTAAGGAATTAACCTTCACAATCACCTTTAGAGAAGGTCTATTCAAAGTCGATCATTACATAGCTTCTGACCTACTTGATGTCAATGTAAATGACGATGGTATACCTATATCGACTTTAGCCAAGAAAATGTCTGAGTCGAAAAAGCATTCCATGACCCCCAAATTATGTAACATGGACTCGGAATGGAGTTCGGGGAATGAGCTCCGGACTAACCAAATGTTGCCTAAATACAGAGTTTTGCATCACATTTTTATTTCCAATGTTTATCCCCGATCAGGAAACAAAGTTGAATTGACATCATTTATGTTTCGTATTATTCATTCAGTCGTGTCTGGTATTCTTATGTGTCTTCCTTCTTTGATCTGTTACATCATTATTCAATTCCGAGTTCATCCGGGCCATAGCTATATCCCATTTGCTTATTTGATGACCGCCTTAGCTTTGCACTGCAATGTGGTCATGCTGCCTGGTGAAGCTCCTATTACGTTTCTTTCGTTCAATAATTCAAATATAAACAAGATGAATTTGAAGCTTACTCCTGGTCAAAAGGATGGGGGAGGAGAGGAAGTTAGAGAAGAAGATGCGCTACCAACTAACATTATGATGGATGATATCTTTGATGAATTAGATGAAGATGATATTGAGGCTGATTTTGATTTTTAGCCTTCCAAGTTTGATGAGTGCCTTCGCGCCTTAGAGGAGAAGGTGGATGGATTGAAGATATCCCAGGATAGTCAAATGAAATATATGCATAAATATTTTTGATGCATTACAAATGGATTACATCAGATTGATCCGTCCATTCCACCTCATTCTTCATCTGGTTTGGACTAATTTACTTTTTCTTAATTTTTGGTTTTGGGCATGTATTAATGATTAACTCTATACTTTCACTTCTTGCCTATTTGATATTTGGACATGTATAACTATTTGATGTTGACACTTTACTTCACTATGTTTTAACTTTCACTCTCTTTCTACTACTCTTTACATATTTCATAATCACAATCATGTTTGCTCTTTATTATGTATTTCTTCCTTTGTCATTTTGTGACAAAAAGGGGGAGAATTTTTGTAAAATGGTGTGGTTATATATGTTTGGTTAGTGAATGACGTAGAGAGATGCATGTATGTGTATGGTTTTTTTAATATAGGTCTCTACAAGTCACTCAGCTCAAATTAATGGGGAGTAGATTGAGGGGGAGTTTTTGAAAGTTTGATAAAGTAGTTTGTGAACCTATGAATTATGAATAGGTTGATCTTCTAAGCTGGTTTTGTCACAAATTTGACAAAGGGGGAGATTTTAAGTGCTATGTTGTAGATCTAGCACCTCGTATTGTCAAATTTTGTAGTGACAAACCTGCAATGATTGACTTGTTTAATAGATGGAAAGTTCACCTTCATATGAAGATGAGTTTCAAGTCATCTACATCAACATCAAAGTGCATGTTCAACTGCAAGAACAAGACCGAGTGCAAGTACGACTTCAGGTCCAAGTGCATTACATGTTCAAGTATACAAGTTCAAGTTCCAAGTATACAAGTTCAAGCTTCAAGTACTTCAAGTATACTATCTACTGAAGCGACCGAAGTTACAAGTTCAATGTTCACATTTAAGGTATTCGTGACCCTAGAAAGACCTTAGGCTTAGGTCATTCATATTGCATATTGAATTTGGGTCATAGTACTTATTTTAGGCTTTGCTTTGACTAGTCCTAGTCATTGTTCGACTAGTCTAGGCACTAGCTCGATCAGTCTAGGGTTTTTTTCGACTAGTCCAGAAATTAACTCAAATTTTCGGATAATTCTTGTAGGTCCTCGACCAGTCGAGCACCCTGCTCGACTGGTCATGGAGACTGGCTTGACTAGTCGAGCAGGGCTCAACTCAAACTCCAGCAAGAATTTTGAGCCCCACTCCGATCGTGGAGACTGGCTCGACCAGTAGAACAGGGCTTAACTCAAACTCCAGCAAGCATTTTGAGCCCCACTCGACCAGTCGAGAGTCTGTTTTATCCGATTGCACTAGAATTTTTGAAATTTGGTTGTTCTCAGGACCAGTCGAGGCAAACCTTAGACCAGTCGAGGGAACTGAATTTCAGCCTATAAATAGAGGATTTTTCTCAACTTTTTTCATTAATTCTAAGCCAATTCAAGCCACCACTCTAAGAGATAAGTCCCTGTTATTGTGAAGCCATTGTACGGTAATTAAGATTCTTTAATATAGCTTTTTGGTTTTTAATTTCTTGATCTCTTTCTATTCAATCTTACTTGATAAAAGGGAATTCTGTTTTATTCCTTTTTGAGATCTAAGAAATTGAATCAAAGTAGCACAAGGTTGGATTTAATTTAAAATTCACTTAGATCTAGAACCCTTTCATTTGTGAGATTGAACATTGAACATCTACGTCTTCAAAGAAGCGGTTCTATCGGGCTACATCGAAGAAGAATCTTCAGATAAGTATTGTTATTCAATTTATTTATTTTTTGGTTTGCGAGATAAGCCAGAAAATCTCCATTGTGGTTTTGATTAAGAGAAGATAGAAAATCTCAGCGCAGGGTTTTTAATTGTGATCGCCCATTGAAAACACAGTTGTAAAGGTTTTAAGGTGAACCTTGGAAAACCTTCTTTCATAGTGAAAGCCAATATTACGTGGGTTATGGATATTGGGAGTGGAGTAGGTGTGGCTGTTTGAGCACAGTTGGTGTACATACTAAACCACTATAATTCTTGGAGTTTGGATGATGATGATGATGATGATGATGATGATGATGATGATGATGATGTATGTGATGTGGTGAATGCTTGTATTTATTTTCTTGTACTTGTGGTGAATGTTGTAATAGCTAGATTTATTTCATTTGCCTTTTATATTAGTCTGAGTTCTTGATCGTTACTAAGTTCAAGAAATCAGGTTGTCCTACCATAAACCTTGGTTTTTGGCGGAAGGTTGTCCTTTGAAAAAAGTTTGTATCAACCTCTCAAGACTAGTGCATTTGAGGTTGATATTTATTTCAGCTATTTGCATTTATATTTCACTTTTAATTTTTATTTAGCATAGTCCTATTCACCCCCCTCTAGGACTGAGAGCTCACCCTTTCACGGATCCACAATATAAGACCCGTATCCTTGACCGTGCCGTTACATAGACTTTCGCAGTCTTTCCGGTCAAATTTCGGTAACCTTCGACCTTTAACCGGCATTGCGCGCGTCCCTAATTCACATGCCATCTACCCGAATCGATTCAACCTAAGACTAGTACCTTTGCGACCGCGCCGTCGCCACGGTTCCGATGCCGCGACTCACGCACCGAGGCGATACTCTGGCCAGGAGATGTGGGCCAACGTTCGGTGCGAGGAAAACGTCGCGTGTGCGAAACCCAAGAGAATCTCTACGAGATGTCACATCAATCATCCATCAATCAATCCCATCATGTCAAGTACACATCACCTCACACTCTTTCCCAAGCAACCCCCAAAAGTCAAAAAGTTCTTACACAAGCCCATACCTCTCTTACAACATGTGCCACAAAAGTAAAAAAAAAGTGGCTCTTACACCCATCACCACCACATCAAACATCACCCATCTCTCTCTCCCTTTACAAGTCTCTCTCTCTTTTCCAAATCTCATTCCAAGCAAACCTCCATACGTCCAAGCCATTCCCAAACTCTCCAAGAGAGCTACAAGTGTGACCCACCTTTCCTACCCCTTCATCTCCTATCTCCACCATCCAAACCTCATCTCCTCCGTTGGAATCAAAGCTAAGGAACTAAGGAAGCCTTTGGTACAAGAAAAAAGCGGTGGGTGATCTTAGATAGTTGTTTTTCATTCATTTTGTTTGATTAAGGGTCCATATATATGGGACCCATCTAGATGTATGTTTGTATGAGGGGCCCATAGTGGCGGGGTCCCTCCATCTTTACCGGTGTCTCTCTCTCCCTCTCTCTTTCTATGATCTTGGCCACCCATGATGTGTGTATTTCATCCATGCCATCTACCGGTGGACCCCATCCATATGGGACACACCATGAGGTTTACGTACCATCCCAACCACCCATTTGGGGGCCCACCTTTGAGGTGGCTAAGTGGAGTGTGATATGACGTGGGGCCCACCTCCATAGCTCACGTGAAAGGCTGAGTGAAAGATCCCTCATTTCAACGCTAGGCATGGGCCCAGCTCCATAGCCAACTGATAAACTGCGTGGAGATACCTCGTTTCACACTAGAGGTCTTAGCATCGATCCTGTGGAGGTGGCTTCATGCAGCAGAGAAAAAGTAAAAAAAAAAAGAATTGGTGGGCCGCTCATGCAGGCCCCACCTTGATATATGTATTCAATCCATGCTGTCCATCCCAATCCTTGCCTCATTTTAGGCGTTGAGTCGAAAAATGAGGTCAATCCAATAATCAGGCGGACCATACCATAGGAAACTGTATTTCCTACTGTTCAAGGCTATTCAAGCCCTCCTTTCTGTTTCTACACGCCAAAAATACCGGATATTAGACTTAATTGGTGTATTTTGAGCCCTAGAATCCATTGGTCGGAGTGGATTCTCAGGTAGTGGGCCCCACACGTGATTTTTCGCAGGAAAAAAAAAGAAGCAGGGATGTAGCAGCGCTGCTGCTGTCAAATGGCACAGGTGCTGCCTGCGCTGACGTTGGGCAGACGGCGGGTGGACAACAGCACCCATGGCTCCTACCATGGGCCCCACCATGATGTATATTTTGTATCCACACCATCCATGAGGTGGACCACCCCCTTAGGTGGGTCCCCTCCAAAAATTAGCTTGATCCAGATCTCAGGTGGCCCACACCACAAGAAACAGCGGTGATTGAACTCTACCATTGAAACCCTTTATGGGCTTACGGTAGTTTTGAATCAATCTGATATTTATTTTTCCTATTCATCCAGGCCTTTGTGACCTTATCAACAAGTTGGATGGTAAGTAAACATTATGGTGGGCCCTCACGTGGAGCCCACAGTGATGTACGTGTTTTATTCCCACCGTCCGCTGGACGGTGGAGCCCACATTAATGCATGTGTTTTATTCTCTCCGTCCAGGGGACGGTGGGTGTATGTGGGTGCGTGCGTGTGCATGTGGTGTGTGCATGGTGTATGTGCGTGTGGTGTGTGCACGTGTGGCCGTGTATGTATATATATATATATTATATTGTATATATATTATAGATATATATATATATTATGCATATATATATATATTATATTATGGAATATACATATACCTAATGTTGGGCCTTCATGGGACCCACCATGATGCATGTGTTGTATGCAAGCTGTCCATCTATTTTGTAAGCTCATTTCATGACGTGAGCCAAAGAATAAGTCAGATCTATAGTTCAAGTGGGCTCACCTTGATATGCATAAGGCCCAAGTGATTAGGCCCACTTTGCCATAATTATGGCCCGTTGTTAGGGCCCACTTCAATATATATATATATATATATATATATATATATAAGGCCCATGTTACGAGGCCCATTTTGATGCATTCTAAGGCCCATGGGTTATGGCCCATTGCAATGTACATAAGGCCCGTTGGTGAGTCCCATTAATGCGACCCATTTGATGAATGTAAGGCCCATGTGATATGGCCATTTGATGTATTTAAGGCCCAATGGGATGTACCTAAGGTCCATTGCAATGTGTGATCCCAACAGGGTTTATGTAATGATGTTTACGACGGGCAATGCCTTGGGAGCAATGTTGGTTTGACGTCTACATTGCAGTATAGTGTTGGTTAAATGTCCGCATTATGACTCTCCCTAGGGCCATTGATAGGCCCGTGCTGGTTGTGTGTAGGTCGTCTATGTCTGGGCCCATTTACATTGAAAGGATAGTTCACTACTTTATGACATGTTTAGTATAGTTCCATAATTCATGATCATACGCATCATATTATGCTTGATATGAGAAGTGATTGATCATAACATATGCTTTTGGGCAGATTGTTTAGGGGCTCCCGGATAGGCGGTGTTGCCCTACATGAGCGCACGATACGCGAAAAATTGCTGCATGATTGGATAGTGTGATTCATGCATTCGCATGGTGTGATATGGTACTATACGCCCTAGCGACATTAGGGCCGTAGCCTCCACAGGCGTATCGTTGTTGGCAGGATTGGATACCGAAAATCTTGTTCTACATGGGGTGCTATAGATATCCCTGGGTGAAAGTCCCTAAACCCTTATGGTACCAAGAGGTTGCTCCAACGTCTAGATCGAGTGGGTGCAGGAGCATCGAGTGCCGATTACCAGACAGCTGCGCTTTCCACTGTGTCGTGGTCGGTTGGAAGGGGGTGCAGCCTTACCCGCCCGAGAGGAGGGGGTAATGCTAGGCTGAGTTTGACCAGCTCGAGGAATGGGTCCACTACCGACGAGCCGAGCTCGATATTGGCAGGCGGGTAGTGAGGTCTCTTCCACTTACCTTATTCTACGCGATGGGGCGGCAATCTGGTTTAGAGTGTACTAGACCCCGGTGATATCCCAGATTTGAGCTGTATTGATATGTGGACTTGGATGAGGATTTGTATGCTTGACTTGCACCTTGCATCTCATAGCCTTGGTATGGCCGGCATCATTCATGTCTTATATTGCATAGCCTTGGTACGGCTAACGGTATTCATGGATTCACCAGCATGTTCCACATTACTCTGATATTTCATAGTTACATTACTACCTTACGCACACACTTTCACCACCCTCTAAGCTTTCTATAAGCTTATGCACGACCGTTGTGTGCAGGTGACGTTGGATCACAGCAGCGCTGAGGCAGGAGCATAGAGCTGATCATTTTGAAGCTTTTTTTGTCTATCATCATTGTATTTTCCTTTATACTCATTGTACTTGTAAAGTTTTTTATCATAGTGGAAATGTGATGGAGTTTTTTATTGTTGTTTTTGGGTTATGCCTTTAGTTATGCTTACTATGAATTGAACTGATGTTGAAAATCCTCCTTGTAGCATCCCAGATCGGAACCTGGCGTATGGGTGCTGGGAGCCGAGAATGGGGTTCTACGGAGGTTTTCGGCGCCGGATTCGGCGATCGAGAATTTTGTGAGCCCGATTTTCGAGTTTGGGGCGTGACACGCAATCAGAGAGAAGATCGGAAGAGGAAGGCCCCCTCTAGTAGCTCTTAGTAGTAACAGCTTCGTCTACCGCAGAGGCGCACGACCCATCCATCCTTTCGGCTACCATCAGCAGCCCAAGGACCACCACAGAGACGGTTCTTAGGTATTTGCTACGGATGTGGTGGGACGGGGCATCGTAGGCATGAGTGCCCCCACCCACAGCAGCAGTCGAGAGCGCCTCAGCAGCAGCAACGACCAGTGTTGTCATGTGCGATTGTATATGCGCATATTTTAGGGGAGATCACATATGCGGCAGTGGCATATGCGATCACTACACATATATGATCGCATATGCCACATGTGTCAGCATATGCGATCACATATGCGATGTATGGTATCGCATAATGGCCAACGGTCATATTTCTGATCGTTTTTTTACTCTTTTTTTTTTAATCTGGATTTTTTCTCTATAAATATGTATTCTAAGCATTCCCACATGCAAAAAAAGCTCAAACTCTCTCTCTCTATTCTCTATTTCTCTTACTACATCCTCTCTTACATATTTCTAATTCTAACTTCTAAGCATACATCCACTCCTCTCCATCCATATTCCATTTCCATATTTCTTTTCTTTCAACTTTCAAGAATCAAGAATCAATGAAGGGTACAAGAATCTAGAATCCATGATATATGATACATCCATATTCAAGAATCAAGAAGATTTAAGAGTCAAGTCAAGACTCCTTTCCAATCTCTATCCACTGAATTGATTGAACTCTCTTTCTAGTTCAATCAAGGGAACATACATAATACCACTCTCTCTTTCTATCTCATTTTCATTTTGAGTTTCATATTTCTAAGTTTTCTAAGTTCTAACTTCTAAGTTCTAACTTCTAACAACTTCTATCATTTTTTTTAGTTAGTTTGTTAATTGATATGTTACTTTATTAGTTGTTACAACTTACAACTTACAAGTTACAACTTACAAGTGACAAGTTACAACTTACAACTTACAACTTACAACTTACAACTTACAAGTACAAGTTACAACAAGAATTCAAGATCAATACTCAAGTCAATGGGCAAAGGTGAAGATAAGACAACTTAAACAAGAATTTGTAAGTTAAAAGTTGGAAGTTGGAACCTCTTTTAGATTTGTAATTTTAATTTTGTTTCTGTGTGAATTTCTCTCTCTCTCTCTCTCTCTCTCTCTCTCCTTCTTTTTCTACAAGTGTAACTCAACTCTCTCTCTTTTTATCATTTTCTTTTCCTTCTTCTTCTCCCTTTCTACAAGTGTAAGTGTGTAACGTGAAAGTGTCCTGGTTTGTCAATTAGTGTGTGTGTTGAGTCAGTTAGACTACAGAGCCTAATAGGAAGATCAATTCAAGCATCTACCTCAACCGGATGTGTGCAAGCTCGCCACAGGTAATTCTGAGCCTCGCATCCCTTGTCCCAAATCACCAGATATACTAAAACCCTTAAAAAATGTTAGAATATCATAGGGTTTTTAGGGTAAGAAAATGTTTTCAAAATAGAAAAATTCTCTAAGTTTTCTTGCCTTGTTGATTTTATTGATACACATTTTGATATGATCGACCTGCGCTATCGAGTCCTCGATGCTCCATCGATACCATCGAAAAGAGGACCAAATATGTCCAGTAACCTTATACATATCTGGATGGAATTATCGATGTATCGATACACCTATCGATATCATCGATATTCAAATCTCAAGTCTATCGGAAGTGACTCGATAATATCGACAGGCAGAATTCCGGTGCCCCTATTTTTCTTAAAGAATATCATATAAGCATCGATATATCGAAGCCTCTTCGATACCATCGAAATTCAAACCTTGATGATATCGGTAGGCCTTCAATGATATCGGTCTTGGGCACCAAGTTCTCTAGCAACATATTTCAGGGTGATTTATCTATGATCGGGGGTCACTCGATTGAATCGATATTCAAATATCGATGATATCGATGCCGTATCAATTGCATCGAACATGGACATAAACTGTCCAGCAAGCTTTATGAAAAATACTTTTAATTTATCGACGCATCGACACTGCTATCAATATCATCGACATTCAAATTTCGATGATCTCGAAGGTCCCTCGATCACTCATGAAAACCTGAAATATTTTAAGTTAAGTCTCTCTCATTTTTCAAGTGTCGATAGATTGAGCCACCCATCGATGGAATCGGAGTTTGAAATCCGATGACATCGACAATCATTTCGATTCATCGACCATCTGGCAAAAGGTTTCAAAAGCGTATGACATTGAGTTCGAGTCATCGAGTGGACCATCGATGCTATCGAGAGTATACGCTCGATGATATCGAACTCTGTCATAAATGTGACCATTTTATATCCGTTGGAACCTTTTGCCTATATAAAGAGGACTTGTCTATTGTTGCTGTGAGAGAAAGAAGAGAGTTCTTTTGAGTGTTTAACCTTAGATCTTATACCCAAAGCCCTTTCTCGTAGGGGAGTTCATCCTCCAATCCACCCTCATCATTGATATTCTATAGAGTGGATTGGGGAATGAACTTCCACATTCAAGGATCCTTCAGCTACTACCTTAATGGAAAATCATGAAGCTGGGATGCTTTAAATGCATAGATGATTGAAATCGATCTATCTTCCTTATAGGAAAATCTTTTGAGAGTAGGATTTGATCATGACCTTGACCCAACCTGTCGCATGCAATGGTACATCTTTTGAGTTGCGGATCAAGAAGACCGAAGCCTCTTCATCAACAAAGGAGGAGATCTTCGTCAACGTGCTTAATGGGACTCATCCTCTTATCTGTAAGTATCTAGAGTCTAGAGGACACTTGTGATCATTCCTTTATAAGATTGGGTCTTAAGTGGTTCTCACCCTTTGAAGTCCTCAAGGAGGCCTCCGGCGGGAGTGTACGTGGTAGGTGCGTTATGTGGACCCTTACTCTATGGAGAGCATAAACATCTGGTAGAAGGTGAACTTGTAAAACCTTAGGTTTCAGGTCAACCGATGTGAAACCTCGGGTTTGAGGTGAACCATGTAGAAACCTCCAGTAGAGTCTTATGGAAGATCCTTGGCCAGTGTACCTAAAAGTGGGTGCATTGTGTTGACCCTTGCTCGTGAGAGTATAAATAGTCAGCCTCAGTGTAGGTTGTAAAGGTTGAAGGTGAACCTGATTTAAAACCTTAGGTTTAAGGTGAACCGCTGTGAAACCTGCTTAGTGAAATCCGGCACACTCAAGGGTTGAGTGCGTCCGTCGAGAGTGGAGTAAACTGATCGTCGAACCACTATAAAAATGACTGTGTTTGAGATTACTATTTTTCTGATTGTGTGATTTACCTTAATATTTTCATATCTGAATATCTGAGATCACACCTCACAAACATACACAGTCATATCCATTATAAACTAGTTTGCATACTGTTCGCTTATTAAATAGTTTGTGATTGGATCCTCTACCAGGCTTGGAAGCTAGTAGAGTTATTTTTGAGTAATCCTAATATGAGCTTGTTGTTAGGATTAGTGTAATAGGATTTTGAATAAACCATAAAAACTTTAAAAGTCCTATTCACCCCCCTCTAGGACATATTGGCATATTCCTACTTCAACGAAAGCGGTCTTCACCGCTATTTCAATTGGTATCAAAGTCGGTCTCTCTTTAAGGGCTTTGCTGCCTAGAGGGTGATCTTGACTGAAGTTGGAATCTTATTCAAAAGTGTCCAAGAGGGTGTGACAAACCAGAATAATTGCCTTGTAATTCATACCGCTCTGAAAGTCGGTAATAGTTCAAAGCGGTACCTTGATAGTGGATGCTCCAGACACATGATTGGTGATCAAACTCACTTTTGTGAGTACTCGAACTTTGATGGAGGATCAATCACATTTGGAGATGGTAGCTCAGCCAATATTGTTGGATAAGGAACAATAGCTGTACTAGGCCTTCCGAAGATCAAACATGTCCTCTTGTAAAAGGTCTGAAATATAATCTCCTTAGTATCTCCCAAATTTGTGACAAAGAACATCTTGTCACTTTCTCAAAGGATGTGTGTAGAATTTTAGATCATACAGGAAAATCTCTCATAAAAGGTTTATGCACTAGTGATAACTGTTATGTAATTCAAAGTACAAGTGAGAGTGTGCTATCCACAAAATGTAATATGGCTGTAAAGAATGAATCCAAATTATGGCACTAAAGGTTGGGACATGTTCACTACCGAAATTTAGTAAAGCTCAGTTCAAAAAATTTGGTTAGAGGACTTCCCAAGATTAGAAAAGAAGAAAAAGTTGTCTGTGGAGAATGTCTAAAAGGAAAACGGATAAAAGTTGGACACAAAAAGACAACCACCATAGCAACAACAAAACCTTTGGATCTGCTACATATGGATCTAGTTGGACCAACTAAAGTGGAAAGCCATGGCAAGAAAAGATACTTCCTGGTGGTGGTAGATGACTACACCAGATTTATTTGGGTCGCATTTCTTCGAGAAAAATCGGATGCTTTCGAGGAATTTGTGATCCTGGCAAAGCGGCTCCAAAATGATAAGGGATACGACATCAATCGCATCAGAAGTGATCATGGTGGAGAATTTGAGAATGAAAGATTCGAAAAATATTACAATGAGAAAGGAATTCGTCATGAATTCTCAGCCCCAAAAACCCCTCAGCAAAATGGAGTCGTTGAAAGAAAAATCAAGTATTGCAGGAAATGGGGTCAGTTATGATAAATGAGAAAGATATGGTAAAAAGTTTTTGGGCAGAAGTTGTCAATACTGCCTGCTACATCATAAATAGAGTATATCTTAGAGCAAGTCTGAATAAAACTCCATATGAACTATGGTATGAGAAACTGCCTAGTGTGAAATATTTTCAAGTCTTTGGTAGCAATTGTTATATCTTGAGAGACAGAGATCACCTAGGGAAATTTGAGTCTAAAAGTGATGAAGGTATCTTTCTGGGGTATGCCATGAATAGTCGTGCATATAGAGTATATAATCTAAGAACCCTCACTATTCAAGAGTCAGTCAATGTGGTAATCGATGATCAACCTCATGAAGAAGATACACCTGTGAAGGAATTAGAAGATGATGTAGATTCATGCATACTAAAAAAATCTGATAAGAAAACTCCATCACCCAGTGAACCTCAATCATCATTTGACATTCCCATCATTAAGTGTAACGCCCTAAAAATCGGGGGTCGAGCATAAACTCAACTCCTGAGTTCCAACGCATCACTTATGCAACAAAATGAATGATGATTGAATGTGATCGGTATTAGTGCAATGAACATGTGTGAGATTAAGCCAAAACAGCATATCATACTCCAGAGACGGTTAAATTTGCAAGCGGAAGACTGTGATAGATAGATAAAATATATAAACTGTGGTGGGTCTCCAGAGTGTGATAAAGTTACCAAGTTAAATAATTACAAGTATGATTTTAAATTATACCAAGTTGTGTAGTGTGATCTAGTCAACATCCCTGTAGCCTCGACAATCAAGGCATGGCTCTCACGAAGCTGCCAGAAAACAGCATATACGAGGAAGCATTCTCGTTGTCATAGAAGTCCATCTCCGCCTCAGAAGTAGCGTCGCCATCTGCAATCAGACAAAGTCTGGTGGATGTTCGGAACACCGTCCCGTATCGTGGGAGTGAGTGATCAACTCAGTGGAACAATAAAGCATAGGTTAACATGTTATCAATTCAGTCAAGCAGTAATGATAAAGCAGTACAATCAAACAATTTTAACTACTCTTATTTAATGCAAGTATGAAATGACATGATGTATGCCCTTGCCAAACCACCCTCATGCGACATCATCTTACGTTCGTGAATGCGTCCATCCCTAAGTGCTCCACATCTACCAGGCACATGCAGTGCGATGATGAGCATGATTACCGAGTAATTATTAGTTCATTTCAAACAGCAGTATTGGGAAACTAAGGTACCTCCCTTGTATCATTCCCAAACATGATCCATTCTAGGGTCATCAGTCCTAGTTAATCTCATACGATATTATGGTTTGAGAGGCATAGCGAAGGCATCACAAAGGGCTCGTCACCCGTCAGCACGGATACAGATCTCACCGTATGCGGCTCAATTGCTGACCGTCAGCTCGAGTACAGGTCTCACCGTACTCGGCTCAATCACTAGCCGTCGGCCTCGAATACGAGTCTCACCGTGCTCGGCTCAACTCATACTCTAGTTCTTGTGAAAGACTCGTCGCCAATCACGGACCTTAGAGTATACTCGAAGATACTACAGAGACTCGTCGCCGCCAAGTCGACACGGTGCGGGTCTCACCAGCACTCGGCTCTCGCCGTAAGTATCGACAGCTTGAATACAGTGTCATATACCACCGTATTCGGCTCACAAGTTTAGGTTGCTCAATGGTCACTACGGGGAGGCACATGGCCCCAGCATAGGCTGACAGGTCAGCCACGGTGTCCCATACCACCATGTCCGGCTCATGAGTCTTAGCGGATCGAGGTACCATGGTTAACGGGATTGCCACTGGTAAGTTTGGTACCCTAGGTTCAAGCAGTAGCATCCAAACATGGTGAACATACATAAGACAGATCGGGTTGCCTGACGAGATCAGCTAGCTCGAGCGCACAACAAGTTAAACGACATGAAGTGCATAAGCACTTCGCGTGGCCAACCACTATCGCCAACCGAAGTATGACTCGAGTTCGTCGAACACATGTCACGTGGCAAATGAATCACAGCCACGAATTCAATTCTGGTACCGATTGTCTAGACTATAAACATAGCCCCAAACACAATTAATTTCAAATAGTAAAGCAGTAATGGATCAAGGTTCAAATCATACAATCAAAGTTTGATAATATCCGTTTAGAGTCGCTGTGGTCATTGCACGCATTCGTTGCTCCACTCCCCATCACCCATGACGGATCGTACAACGTAAACATGAATTTAACATATGCATTACATAAAAATCATAAAAGCGATTGAGCATGTTATAAAGCACAACACAAGCATGAGTTTGTACATATTCAATTCCTAATCACACAGCTATTCAAGGAAATCATATACATAGTTAAAGGAGTTGAGAATCATATCTCAACACCCTTAAACATTACAATTTACTAACTACTACTCATTCAGACATTTCAACAAACACTTTAAAATACAGGAATCAACATACAAGACATATGTTGATCACAGAGGTATAAGGCCAAATCCTTTCACTAGGGAGTTACCCCAATCATAACACGCATACACCCATGACGGATAGTCATGGCAAGCAGGAATCCAAGTTCCATATTCATTCAGTCATTTCCACAAACACTTGGGCCACACATTTTAGCATATATAGTGTGTATTGGCCGTGGCGTGATTTAGGGCAAATCCTTTCGTCAAAGGGGTATTGCCAATACAACAATCAATTATCCATGACAATTAGTCATGGCAAGCACGAATGAGAATTCTATACTCATTCAGTCATTTTCACAAACACTTAGAATACACTATTGCAACATACATGGTGTATGTTAGTAAAACATGTATTAGGGCTATCCTTTAGCCAAGTGAGTACTTTATCCATGTATATTACTACAGCAAACAATCATGATAAATACATCTCCAAAATTTCTACGTATACAGTATTTTCTAGAATACGCATTTTCAACATACATAGTGTATACAAACAAACATGTATTACGGCGATTCTTTTCGCCAAATAAGTAATTTATCCATATATCATATAATCATATGACACATAATCATGGAAAACACATTTCCAAAATATACATGTATACGGCACTCTTTACAATACAGTATTTCTACATACGTAGTGTATATTAGTAAAACATGTATTTCGGCGAATCCTTTCGCCAAATAAGTCTTTTATCCATATATCGTATATCCATACGATAAATAAACATGTCAAACACATTTCCATAAAAAATACGTATACAGTATTTTATACGAATACCTAAAGTACATGAAATTCCAAATTCTACAATTCTAATCGAAACAGAAAACGGAAAGCACTTTGTACATGTGCAATTGCATGCAGATCATGAATCTACCATTATCTGACATTGAAAGCGTTGAAAACCGCAACCTATACACCTAAAGTCCTCACCTTTCACCTTGGAATCTCAACGAATCAGCAAGGTTGGATGAGCTTCTGTATTCGGGAGTTTTCTAGCCTAAGGAGTGAAATCGGTTAGCTATTTCACAACCTAAAGCCTATACACCTCAAATCAGATCTAGGGTTAAAACGGAGCCGGTGACGCCGGAAAAAGGTCAAGGAAGGGGTGGTGCAGCTCGTTGGATGATCTACAACATTAGGAGGAAAATTCTCCCACAAATCCCAAGGTTTTCTCTCCTTTTTCAATCTCTCTCTCTCTAGGGTTTTATCCCAAATTCGTATGGTTGTGAGAGGGGCTGTTCTAAGACCCTTATATAGCCAAAAACCTCTCCGGAATAGACTCCGGTTCAAGAGGTACGACTATTATCGGTATTTCGGCACTTTTCCAGCTCAAAAGAGTGTTTCTGGCGGCCCCCCTTGAGCCAAACGTCAGACTTAAGCTCACAACTCATGGATCTACGTGGGATTACATTTTCGACTCAATCGAATTCCCAGATCACACGAGGCGGACCAGTTTCAGTTCAACGGTCAGTGGGCCACGATCCGAAATTCCAAGTACATGTAAATGTTCCTGAAATTTTTCCTGATCCGAGGGTGTAATTTGGTCTGATTCCGACGGTCTGGTTACTTAATACTGATCCGCAACCAAATGGTGCCAGATCACTATTCTAGATATTTATTTTGTAAAGGAAAGAGTGATTTTCACACTCCCTCACTCCGGACTAAAGCGAACAGCCGTGGGACACTGGCTGGATTTGATTTCCGAGATGGTTGTCAAGCCCAACGAGGCAATCCTAAGTCCTTAACTTCCTTTTATTCGGACTCTCGACGTGCGGTCTAGATCTAATACGGAGTTTCAACGTGCTCCCGAGAGCAGTCGGGTAATGAGTTTGATCCTAGGCTTTAGGGTAACCTAGCGTCAATGATTCTACAAGTTTTGGGTCTTACAGATCATATTTAAAGCGATTCAAACGGATTTCGTAGCTAATTTAGTTTCGCACTTAGTTACTTTGTCTCATTTCTAAAGGATTTAGTCCTAAGTGATTTCTAGTCGAGGTGGTACTTAGTCCTTTGTAGTTTGTGTATAAAGTGATCCAAGTTATACCACTTAGCTAGTTTAAGATAGTGTCTAAGGTGAAAGTTCTTAGAAAAATTGGAAGATCAAGGTGGTGAAGGGTGAGATTTGTGAAGAAAATGGGTTCAAAGGCAGCTTTAGACATTGGGATTCAGTTCTGACAAGTTAATAAGGTGTTAGGATCGACCCATTGCCTAAGGACGTCCAATTCCAGGTTGGCAAAAATCCGGGGTGTTACAATCTACCCCCCTTAAAACAAAATTTCGTCCTCGAAATTGGCTAAGGGTAATAAGGGAAGATTTCTATTATTTTATTTGCCTAAGACTTATTAGTTCCAAGTTTCTACACGTGGTAGGGTATACTAGCCTAGTTCATTTTAGTTTATCCCCCTTAAAACTTATTTCTTTATCCATTTCTCATACCCTGATGGTTTGCTACAATTTATTTCTTTACCTATTTGGAGTCTTGACGATAATTCCCACCAATTTAGAGTAAGATAGCTATTTTCATTATTTGACCAACACGGAGAGACGGTAATAGTGGGCTCGATACCGATACATTGATCATCTACCGGGCTAGGGTAGGAAGCTCATCGTATCACTTCCGAATCCTGGTCTTCTGCTCGGCCAAGCAGTGAGTCCATTGGTAGTCGCCCAGGATTGAGAATTGGGTCAAGCTGCGAATGTTTTGCAGTTGTATATTTCAGTAACTCCGTAGTCCGATCACTCTAGAAACGTAGGGAATGTCCATCATTACAAGGTTCAAATTGTTTATTCTAAGGTTACCCTTTAGGTCTTAGTCTAAGAGAGTCCTCGTTATTATCTATGTCAAAGGAAATGGTGAATCAAATCTTTCTAGATCATGCTAAAATCGGTTTCTCATATTAGAACTTGCTAGGGCTTCTATAATGTGCGTATGTTAACGAGCACCGTTTCGATCCTGGGCTAGTGGAGTAGGGTCCACCACGCTTCTGCTGCGCCACCCAGATCAAAGAGATGCAATAGGTGACCTAACCAGATTGGGCTCATAATGTTCTACCCCCCTTAAAATTTTATTTTCACCCTCAAGGCTTAAGATTTATGTCCTGCTCCGTACATCGGAACAAGGTGTAATTTATAACCTATCCTTGACATAAAATGAGATGCGGTCTCCCACTACATCAGTCTTGGTACCTAGGATTATAGAAAGGGACTATCACAGATGGATGTGAGTTTGAGGCAAGATGCTTAATTCTACCAAGGAATTTTTTTGTCCAGACTTATTCTATTTAATCATGTCTAGCTTAATAGGCAGGCTATCTTTTTACGTTCATAAGCACAATATGTATGCCAACATGGCATGTGATTTGAGACCTAATTCCTAACTGTTTGTTGCCCATTTGGGCAATTCCTTAGGCCTAAAAGACAAAGTCTCTATTAGCTATATACTCCTAACACTTTTCAAGGACAAAATTATAAACTTTTAGTTGTAAATGGTTGGGCCAACACGAAAAGAAAATTGTGTAGTGGGTCTGAGTCGGTTAAGCCGAATAACTAAGTCTATTATTCAATTGGCTTAGCATAATTAATTAGTCTTTTACTTTTCTTAGCCTAATTAGTAGTCTAGTCTTAATTTAGGAGTAGTGGAAAACCATAGGTGTAGTACAAAGTCTATGCTCATACGCTAGATGATTTCACATAATTTCTAATACAAGGAAGAGTTTTATCACTTAGGGTCAAAGTTGTCCAATTCGAATTGAGTTGCCTGCACTTGACGCTCGAGCATTCCACACATGTTCATACTCGCTAAGAAGATCCTGGGGTTCACATTATTAATTTGTTGGATTTCCTATACGGTTAGGTCTATCGAATTTTAGGATCACCACTCTAGGTTCAAATCTCTAGGGTCTATTTGTCAAATAACCATTTACTCTAAAAGCTTAAACTGTCAGAGTGTGGTGGGTTAATGTATATCAAGGGACTTTATCACTTCAACACTATTTGGCCAATGGTCTTAAGTTGTATTAAATGGGACTGTATTGCTAATCCCATTTCGGGATTGAGAATGGCATGGTTGGTAGGAGGGTGGGTGGGATAAAAATAGATTTTATAGGCTTTAGAAAATGAGCCTTGGGTTAGAAAGTGTGAGATGGGATTTCCAAATCCCAGCATGATAAATTTCTAAGTGTAATTGAAAGGAAAACTCGGAATATTCTTTTAATTACATACATTTTAAACATGGTGTTGGAAAACATGGGATACAACCAATCCCCATGAAATCGAGAGAATGGCCGTAACCAATTCGAATAGGGCCATGGAAAGTGAATGAAAAGTGAAGGGGAGAGAAAGTAAGGGATGGAGGTTTGTTCCTCCATGAGTTTGAGCCTCAACAGATATTTGTAGAAGCCCAAATGAAAGGAAATAAACGTAGGAAACGAAGAAATGGAAGGGGTAGGGAGCTTACATGTTTTTGAGCTTCAAGTGGGGGGTATGGGAGTCCAAATGAGGGAAACGGAAAGGGTAGAAGGTAGGTGTGGCTGTAAACGATGGAAGAGAGTGGGTGATGACCGAAAATGGGAAATGAGACGATTGGAGTGGCGATTTGAAGAGAAAACAACAAGAGTAGGAGGAAAAGAGAGATTGGAGGGTCGTTTGAGAGAGAGGGGGGCAAAACGACGTGAAATAGGGGTCCCCCCACAATTTCGCATGCACCACAGGTATCTAGGGGTCAGGCCGACCACAACCAGCACCAGCCGGACCCGACCGGATCAACCTGACCGTGGTGCCGCCGCGGTCCGCCTTGCCCGGCGCCGCACTGCCGTAGTGGGGTTGTGTCCACCACCATCCCAAGGTGCCAAATACACCCTGGGTCCACTTGTTTTCTCCCCGGATTGATGTGTGTGACCCCCGACTCCGTTTCGAGTCGTTTCGGGTCAAATCGGATGTATCTCGCAATCTGGAATGAGTTATCTGATGTAAAATATATGAATTTGGGGTAGAACGAGCTAATGAAGCCAACCAACCCAGCTATGCAGGGTTACGCAGCCCGAAATTGTGAAAAAAACTTCGATTGACAGTCATTTCCCTGTTTTAATTTCATTTTACTAAAATAGTAATTTTTGTTTGATTACTCTTCATCTGTTGGGCTTTAGGAGTTGTGCTCATCGCGTAAAGAGCTTAGAATAATTAGGAGGACGGTTTGGTGAAGTTAAATAGGACACTTACTATTTTTGGCCGAAAACCTTGCACACTAGTAGACATCACGACCCTATAGTAAATCGGGAATTCTAGGAGTTTTAGTTGTAGCTTATTTCTGATTTCCTTCCCATGACTTGGTATCCCTATTTAAAGGGTTATGAACTCATTTTTCTTTTGACATTCATTAATCAATTTCGAATTTATTAGAATTTATTTCTACTTTCAGCTTTCATTTCTCGTAACTCGAGAAGTCTCTGTGAGGAGTCCAGAGAAGCTCCGAGGGTTCGGAGTAGCTATTATCATCACATTTATCTTATATTCTACCGATTTTCAACGGTTGGGATGAGGTGGATTGTAGTCTAGATGGCCTAGGAATGTTTTAAGGTCGACCCGTGCGACCAAGGGTTAATACGGACTCGATTTCAGCATTTATTTTCAGCGAACTTTGCCAATTGGTGAAGTCGGGATGCCTATGACTATTTCTACATTCCGTCGCTCCCTCCTAAGTCAGAGTGCGTCAGAGTGCTTCAGTGTGACCATAACCCAGGTTCGATTTAATCCAAATCATGCTCTGATACCATCTTGTAACACCCTAAAAATCGGGGGTCGAGCATAAACTCAACTCCCGAGTTCCAACGCATCAATTATGCAACAAAATGAATGATGATTGAATGTGATCGGTATTAGTGCAATGAACATGAGTGAGATTAAGCCAAAACAGCATATCATACTCCAGAGATAGTTAAATTTGCAAGCGGAAGACTGTGATAGATAGATAAAATATATAAATTGTGGTGGGTCTCCAGAGTGTGATAAAGTTACCAGGTTAAATACTTACAAGTATGATTTTTAAATTATACCAAGTTGTGTAGTGTGATCTAGTCAACATCCCTGTAGCCCCGACAATCAAGGCACAACTCTCACGAAGCCGCCAGAAAACAACATATATGAGGAAGCATTCTCGTCGTCATAGAAGTCCGGCTCCGCCTCAGAAGTAGCGTCGCCATCTGCAATCAGACAAAGTCTGGTGGGTGTTCGGAACACCGTCCCGTATCGTGGGAGTGAGTGATCAACTCAGTGGAACAATAAAGCATAGGTTAACATGTTATCAATTCAAATCAAGAATGATAAAGCAAGTACAATCAAACAATTTTAACTACTCTTATTTAATGCAAGTATGAAATGACATGATGTATGCCCTTGCCAAACCACCCTCATGCGATATCATCTTACGTTCGCGAATGCGTCCATCCCTCGGCTCCACATCTACCGGGCACATGCGGTGCGATGATGAGCATGATTACCGAGTAATTATTAGTTCATTTCAAACAAAGCGGTATTGAGAAACTAAGGTACCTCCCTTGTATCATTCCCAAACATGATCCATTCTAGGGTCATCGGTCCTAGTTAATCTCATACGATATTATGGTTTGAGAGGCGTAGCGAAGGCATCACAAAGGGCTCGTCTCTCCTGTCGGACGGATACGAGATCTCACCGTATGCGGCTCAATTCTTGACCGTCAGCTCAGTACAAGTCTCACCGTACTCGGCTCAATCACTAGCCGTCAGCTCGAATACAGGTCTCACCGTACTCGGCTCAACTCATACTCTAGTTGCTGTGAAAGACTCGTCGCCAATCATAGACCTTGGAGTATACTCAAAGATACTACAGAGGACTCGTCGCCCGTCAGCACAAGTACAGGTCTCACCGTTCTCGGCTCTCGCCGTAAGTATCGACAGCTCGAATACAGTGTCCCATACCACCGTATTTGGCTCACGAGTTTGGGTTGCTCAATGGTCACTACGGGGAGGCACATGGCCCCAGCATAGGCCGACAGCTCGACCACGGTGTCCCATACCACCATGTCCGGCTCATGAGTCTTAGCGGATCGAGGTACCATGGTTAACGGGATTGCCACTGGTAAGTTTGGTACCCTAGGTTCAAGCAGTAGCATCCAAACATGGTGAACATACATAAGACAGATCGGGTTGCCTGACGAGCTCAGCTAGCTCGAGCGCACAACAAGTTAAACAACATGAAGTGCATAAGCACTTCGTGTAGCCAACCACTATCGCCAACCGAAGTACGACTCGAGTTCGTCGAACACATCTCACGTAGCAAATGAATCACAGCCACGAATTCAATTCTGGTACCGATTGTCTGGACTATAAACATAGCCCCAAACATAATCAATTTCAAATAATAAAGCAGTAATGGATCAAGGTTCAAATCATACAATCAAAGTTTGATAATATCTGTTTAGGGCTGCCAGGGCTGTTGCACGCATTCGTTGCTCCACTCCCCCATCACCCATGACGGATCGTACAACGTAAACATGAATTTAACATATGCATTACATAAATAAAATTATAAAAGCAGTTGAGCCTGTTATAAAGCACAACACAAGCATGAGTTTGTACATATTCAATTCCTAATCACACAGCTATTCAAGGAAATCATACACATAGTTAAAGGAGTTGAGAATCATATCTCAACACCCTTAAACATTACAATTTACTAACTACTACTCATTCAGACATTTCAACAAACACTTTAAAATACAGGAATCAACATACATGACATATGTTGATCACAGAAGTATAAGGCCAAATCCTTTCACTAGGGAGTTACCCCAATCATAACACGCATACACCCATGATGGATAGTCATGGCAAGCAGGAATCCAAGTTCCATATTCATTCAGTCATTTCCACAAACACTTGGGCCACATATTTTAGCATATATAGTGTGTATTGGCCGTGGCGTGATTTAGGGCAAATCCTTTCGTCAAAGGGGTATTGCCAATACAACAATCAATTATCCATGACAATTAGTCATGGCAAGCACGAATGAGAATTCTATACTCATTCAGTCATTTTCACAAACACTTAGAATACACTATTGCAACATACATGGTGTATGTTAGCAAAACATGTATTAGGGCTATCCTTTAGCCAAGTGAGTATTTTATCCATGTATAATATATTACTACAGCAAACAATCATGATAAATACATCTCTAAAATTTATACGTATACAGTATTTTCTAGAATACGCATTTTCAACATACATAATGTATACAAACAAACATGTATTACGGCAATTCTTTTCGCCAAATAAGTAATTTATCCATATATCATATAATCATATGACACATAATCATGGAAAACACATTTCCAAAATATACATGTATACGGCACTCTTTACAATACAGTATTTCTACATACATAGTGTATATTAGTAAAACATGTATTTCGGCGAATCCTTTCGCCAAATAAGTCTTTTATCCATATATCGTATATCCATACGACAAATAAACATGTCAAACACATTTCCATAAAAAATATGTATACGGTATTTTATACGAATACCTAAAGTACATGAAATTCCAAATTCTACAATTCTAATCGAAACAGAAAACGGAAAGCACTTTGTACATGTGCAATTGCATGCAGATCATGAATCTACCAGTATCTGACATTGAAAGCGTTGAAAACCACAACCTATACACCTAAAGTCCTCACCTTTCACCTTGGAATCTCAACGAATCAGCAAGGTTGGATGAGCTTCCGTATTCGGGAGTTTTCTAGCCTAAGGAGTGAAATCGGTTAGCTATTTCACAACCTAAAGCCTATACACCTCGAATCAGATCTAGGGTTAGTGTTTCTCACCTAAAAACGGAGTCGGTGATGCCAGAAGAAGGTCAAGGAAGGGGTGGTGCAGCCCGTTGGATGATCTACAACAGTAGGAGGAAAATTCTCCCACAAATCCTAAGGTTTTCTCTCCTTTCTCTCTCTCTCTCTCTAGGGTTTTATCCCAAATTCGTATGGCTGTGAGAGGGGCTGTTCTAAGGCCCCTATATAGCCAAAAATCTCACCGGAATAGACTCCAGTTCAAGAGGTACGACTATTATAGGTATTTCGGCACTTTTCCAGCTCAAAAGAGTGTTTTTGGCTACCCCCCTTGAGCCAAACGTCAGAATTAAGCTCACAACTCATGGATCTACGTGGGATTACGTTTTCGACTTGATCGGATTCCCAGATCACACGGGACGGACCACTTTCAGTTCAACGGTCAGTGGACCACGATCCGAAATTCCAAGTACATGTAAATGTTCCTGAAATTTTTCCTGATCCGAGGGTGTAATTTGGTCTGATTCCGACGGTCTGGTTGCTTAATACTGATCCGCAACCGAATGGTGCCAGATCACTATTCCAGATATTTATTTTGTAAAGGAAAGAGTGATTTTCACACTCTCACTCCGGACTCAAGCGAACAGCCGTGGGACACTGGCTGGATTTGATTTCCGAGATGGTTGTCAAGCCCAACGAGGCGGTCCTAAGTCCTTAACTTCATTTTATTCGGACTCTCGACGTGCGGTCTAGATCTAATACAGAGTTTCAACGTGCTCCCGAGAGCAGTCGGGTAATGAGTTTGATCCTAGGCTTTAGGGTAACCTAGCGTCAATGATTCTACAAGTTTTGGGTCTTGCAGATCGTATTTAAAGTGATTCAAACGGATTTCGTAGCTAATCTGGTTTCGCACTTAGTTACTTTGTCTCATTTCTAAAGGATTTAGTCCTAAGTGATTTTTGGTCGAGGTGGTACTTAGTCCTTTGTAGTTTGTGTATAAAGTGATCCAAGTTATACCACTTAGCTAGTTTAAGATAGTGTTTAGGGTGAAAGTTCTTAGAAAAATTGGAAGATCAAGGTGGTGAAGGGTGAGATTTGTGAAGAAAATGGGTTCAAAGGCAGCTTTAGACATTGGGATTCAGTTCTGACAAGTTAATAAGGTGTTAGGATCGACCCATTGCTTAAGGACGTCCAATTTAAGGTTAGTAAAAATCTGGGGTGTTACATTAAGGATCACAGTCGAGAACCAATTATTGGAGATCCTAATGATGGTGTAAAAACTCGACGATGGATAGAAAATATCTATAGCCATTTCTGCTTTACCTCAAAGATTCAACCTAAGAACATTGTGGAAGCTCTTCAAGATGAACATTGGATAAATGCTATGCAAGAAGAACTTCAACAATCTCAAAGAAATGAGGTATGACAATTGGTTCCCAAACCACTCGATACAAATGTTATTGGAACTAAATGGGTCTTCAAGAATAAATCTAATGAATCAGGAAAAAAACAAGGCTTGTAGCTCAAGGGTACTCACAAATAGAAGGAATTGATTTTGATGAGACATTTGCTCTTGTAGCTCGTCTTGAGTCTATCAGAATTCTTTTGCCCATTACATGTGCATTAAAATTTAAACTATTTTAAATGGATGTTAAAAGTACTTTTCTTAATGGAGATCTAGCTGAAGAAGTTTATGTAGAACAACCAAAGGGATTTTTAGATCCTTAGTGTCCTCATTACGTATATCGTCTGAACAAAGCTCTCTATGGTCTCAAACAAGCACCACGTGCTTGGTATGAATGATTGACAAAATTTCTTTTAGACTATAAATTCTGCAGAGGGAGTGTTGATAAGACTCTGTTTACCCAAAGAACAAAAGACTCACTGCTTATTGCACAAATTTATGTGGATGATATGTCTTTGGTTCAACATGTGAAGATGTCGCATACAAATTTGCCTACCTCATGAAATCAGAATTTGAAATGAGTATGGTTGGTGAACTAAACTTCTTCTTACGATTACAGGTCAAGCAGCTATATGATGGAATCTTTATCCGTCAAACCAAGTATGTGAATGATTTGGTGAAAAGGTTTGGTCTTGAATTTGGTCGCTCTTATCACACTCCCATGAGTACCATACTCAAACTTTCCAAAGATACAAATGGCAAGAGTGTGGATCAACATCTCTACCGGAGTATGATAGGTAGTCTACTATATCTCACAGCTAGTTAACCTGACATATCTTTTAGTGTGGGGGTATCTGCTAGATATCAGGCAGATCCTAAGGAATCTCACCTAACGGCCATTAAGAGGATCATTAAATACATAGTAGGAACTACCTCCTTCGGACTGTGGTATCCATTTGAAACATCCACCATCATCGCTGGGTATTCTGATGCCAATGCGTAAGAAATTTGGATGATTGAAAATTTCAACAAGCGGAGGATGTTTCTATGTTGGAAACTGTCTAGTCTCCTGGAAGAGCAAGAAGCAAAATTCAATATCACTATCTATTGCCAAGGCTGAATACAGTGCCGCTGGAAGTTGTTGTGCACAACTCCTTTGGATGAAACAGATGTTGTTGGACTTCGAGATTGAACAACCCACAATGAGCCTTTTCTGTGATAACACAAGCGCAATCAACATTTCAAAGAATCCTGTTCAACATTCTCAGACTAAGCACATTAACATCGGTCATCATTTTATCTGAGAACTTGTTGAAGACAAGATTATTACATTGGATTATGTTTCCATAGAAAAATAACTCACAGATATCCTCACCAAACCTCTTGATACAAATAGGTTTAGTGACCTTCAAAAATCCATTGGGGTCTGCACTCACTACATCTCAATGAACAAGAGCCACACAGATCAATGATGTCGATATTCAACATCGATAAAATTAAAGAAACTTAGGAATGCATGATGATAACCGGTGGTTCTCTCCAATGACTGGGCTGAAAATATTTCTTTTGTTAGGATAAACTGTTAAGCTACTGCTGTCTGTGGCAGTACGTGTTTTGGATAGTTGGATAATATTTGTATATGGCTGAATACAATTCACATTTTTACTGCCATGATAATGTTTTAAGATCCCCTAGTTTCTGATATAGAATGCATGTGATGCTTGTGATGAATATTCTAACTGCTATATCACTGCATATATCTGACCTGCTATGCATATATATTCACTGTAAATGATGTCTAATTAAGCAATTGTTTGAGTACTATATATCTATCTATTATATGCATATTCCTCTGAATGATGGTTCTCCCACATACTTATCTCTTCAATCAATATCAACTGCTAAATCTTTGTCAATGAGTGCCAAAAAGGGGGAGAACAGTTCAAACATCCCGAACGAAAAATTGTATATCTGCTTGGATAATGTTATAGGTGTTAGGGGGAGCAGGCTGCATCAAGCGAGGGGGAGTTTATAATTAGGGGGAGCAGATACTGGGCCGTGTACATGGGTTCAATAGAAATTGTAAAATTGTATAAAATGCATGTATACACAATTTAGAATGTGTTTGTCTAGTGCTCTAGGGTGTTTTGGGATTTTATCACGTAATTGACAAAGGGGGAAATTGAAGTGCCCTAGTTTGTCAATTAGCGTGTGTGTTGAGTCAGTTAGACTACAGAGCTTGATAGGAAGATCAATTCAAGCATCTGCCTCAACCGGATGTGTACAAGCTCACCACAGGTATATATGAGCCTCACATCCCTTGTCCCAAATCACTAGGTATAATAAAACCCTTAAAAAATGTTAGAATATCATAGGGTTTTTAAGGTGAGAAAACGTTTTCAAAATAGGAAAATTCTCTAAGTTTTCTTGCCTTATCGATTTTTTCAATACACATCTCAATATGATCGACCTGCGCTATCAAGTCCTCAATGCTCCATCGATACTATCGAAAAGAGGACCAAATATGTCCAACAACCTTATACATATCTGGACAAAATTATCGATGTATCGATACACCTATCGATATCATCGATATTCAAATCTCGAGTCTATCAGAAGTGACTCGATAATATCGACAGGCAGAATTCTGGCGCCCCTATTTTTCTTAAAGAATATCATATAAGCATCGATATATCGAAGCCTCCTCGATACCATCGAAATTCAAACCTCGATGTATCGGTAGGCCTTCAATGATATCGGCCTTGGGCGCCAAGTTCTCTAGTAACATATTTCAGGGTGATTTATCTATGATCGGGGGTCACTCGATTGAATCGATATTCAAATATCGATGATATCGATGCCGTATCGATTGCATCGAACATGGACATAAACTATCCAGCAAGCTTTATGAAAAATCCTTTTAATTTATCGATGCATCGACACTACTATCGATATCATCGACATTCAAATTCCGATGATCTCGAAGGTCTCTCGATCACTGATGAAAACCTAAAATATTTCAAGTCAAGTCTCTCTCATTTTTCAAGTGTCGATGGATCGAGCCGCCCATTGATGAAATCGGAGTTCGAAATCCGATGACATCGACAATCGTTTTGATTCATCGACCATCTGGCAAAAGGTTTCAAAAGCGTATGACATTGAGTTTGAGTCATCAAGCGGACCATCGATGCTATCGAGAGTATACGCTTGATGATATCGAACCTGCTCGATGATATCGAACTCTGTCATAAATGTGACCATTTTATATCCGTAGAAACCTTTTGTCTATATAAAGAGGACTTGTCTATTGTTGTTGCCAGAGAAAGAAGAGAGTGCTTTTGAGTGTTTAACCTTAGATCTTATACCCAAGCCCTTTCTCTTAGGGGAGTTCATCCTCCAATCCACCCTCATCATTCATATTCTATAATGTGGATTGGGGAATGAACTTACGCATTCAAGCATTTTTCAGCTACTACCTTAATGGCAAATCATGAAGCTGGGATGCCTTGAATGCATAGATGATTGAAATCACTCTATCTTCCTTATAGGAAAATCTTTTGAGAGTAGGATTTCATCATAACCTTGACCCAACCCGTCGCCATGCATTGGTACATCTTTTGAGTTACGGATCAAGGAGACCGAAGACTCTTCATCAACAAAGGAGGAGATCTTCGTCAACATGCTTAATGGGACTCATCCACTTATCTGTAAGTATGTAGAGTCCAAAGGACACTTGTGATCATTCCTTTTTAGGATTGGGTCTTAGGTGTTTCTCACCCCTTCAAGCCCTCGTAGGAGGCCTCCTACGGGAGTGTACGTGGTGGGTGCGTTGTGTGGACCCTTTCTCTGTGGAGAGCATAAACATTTGGTTGAAGGTGAACTAGTCAAAACCTTAGGTTTGAGGTGAACCGTGTGAAACCTCGAGTTTGGGATAAACCGCGTAAAACCTCTGTTAGGATCTTATGAAAGATCCTTGTCCAGTGTGCCTAAAAAGTGGGTGCGTTGTGTTGACCCTTGCTCATGAGAGCATAAACAATCAGCCACAGTGTAGGTTGTAAAGGTTGAAGATGAACCTGATTTAAACCTTAGGTTTGAAGTGAACCGCTGTGAAACCTCCTCAGTGAAATCCGACACACTCAAGGGTTAAGTGCGTCTGCCGGGAGTGGAGTATACTAATCGTTGAGCCACTATAAAAATGACTGTGTTTGAGATTGTTATTTTTCTTATTGTGTGATTTACCTTAATATTTTCATATATGAATATCTGAGATCACACCTCACACACATACACAGTCATATCCATCATAAACTAGTTTGTATACGGTTCGCTTATTAAATAGTTTGTGATTGGATCCTCTACCAGGCTAGTAGAGTTATTTTTGAGTAATCCTAATATGAGCTTTGTTGTTAAGATTAGTGTAATAGGATTTTAAATTAACCATAAAAACTTTAAAAGTCCTATTCACCCCCCTCTAGGACATATTGGCATATTTTTACTTCAACGAAAGCGGTCTCCACCGCTATTTCATAACTCAACTCTCTCTCTCTCTCTCTCTCTCTCTCTCTCTCTCTCTTTCTACTAGACTACTAGTCTACTACTAACTACTACTAGTGTAAAGTGTGTAACTATGTGTGTGTAAGTGTAACTCTCTCTCTCTCTCTCTCTCCCTCTCTCTCTCTCTCTCTCTCTCTCCCTCTCTCTCTCTCTCTCTCAAGTCCCATCTCTTTAGGCTCTTTACTCTTATTGTCTTAGATCTTACTTCTTAGTTCTTAGTCTCTTACTTTAGTTTTCTTTTTATTGGTAGTCTACTTTCTAGTTTCTAGTTAATAGTTACTTTTTAGTACTAGGCTACTAGCAAGTGGCAATCAATAATACACACACCACCATCCACCATCAAAATGTCTTCTTCCCAATCTTTCTCTTTGAAGCCCAAGTCGAATGACCCGGGTTGGAAGTATGGGCACTACCGTAGTGCTACCGAAAAGACTCACATAGTATGGGAGTTATGTGGGTATGTGAGTTCCGGTGGCATTGCAAGGCACAAGCAACACCTTACACATTTACAGGGATTAAATGTAAAAGCATGCGACAAAATTACTTTAGAAATCAAAAGGGAGATAGTGGAGTATATGGAAAAACAATTAAGAAAGAAATGCGATAGTGCCCTACGTCAGGAGGAATATATGGAACAAGATGCATATGAATATATAAATGTACTTAATGTAGATGAAGCTAGTCCCACTCCCCCTACTTCGACCGGCCGATCTTGACCACAAGTATAACCATCGACAAGAGCCTGAGGGCATGGGCCCATGGATAGATGGTGTAGACCATACCCCGAGGATGTGATCGACCAAAGGGGTAGAAGGAATGGGCCGACTCAAACAACTTTAGAGAACCGGTATAAACAAAAAGATAGAAAAATCACAATTCAATATATTGCTAAATGGTTTTACCATTCCGGCATTGCTTTCAACATCATTAAATCGAAAAGCTTCAAAGTAATGGTTGAGGCTATAGGTCAATTTGTACCTGAGCTTAAACCTCCTTCATATCATGAAATAAGGGAGACATGCCTAAAAACTAAAGTTGAATATACACAATCCTTCATAGCTGAATATAGGGAATCATGAAAAATATATGGTTGTTCACTAATGGCCAATGGATGGACCTATAGATCCGGTCGGTCTCTCATTAACTTCTTCATAAAATTTTCAGCTGGGACAATGTTTTTGAAGTCAGTGGATGCATCGGGCCATTCACACATAGGAGAATATTTGTTTAACTTACTAGATAGTGTAGTTGAAGAAATAGGTGAGGACTACATTATACAAGTAATTATAAATAACGCAGCCTCGTATGTAATGGTCGGTCGTCTTCTTATGGAGAAGAGGCGACGTTTATTTTGGACCTCCTGTGCAGCCCATTGTATTGATCTTATGTTAAAAGATATAGGTAGATTATTTATAAATGTGATTGCAAGGGCTAGAAGAATTACGGTCTTTATGTACAAACACACCCTTCTTCTCAGTTGAATGAGAAAACACATTGGGGAAAACTTGCTACATCCAGCAGTCACCTGTTTTGATACAACCTTTTTAATATTACAAAGGATACGTGTATAGAAATCAGAACTTAGAAGCTTTGAAGTGTCGGCCGATTTTACAAGTGGGCCTTGGTCAAAGAAGGCTAAAGGGAAATGGGTTCAACAAACAATTCTTTCTCAAAGTTTTTAGACTCAAGTGGTAAAGGGGCTAAAATCATCTGAGCCCTTAATCACCGTATTGCGATTGGTGGACGGGGATGAGAAGCCCACAATGGGCTACATATATGATGTGATGGAGATGGTGAAAAATAAGATTATGGACCATTTTAACTATAGAGACCGTGATTACAAGCCAATTTTAGATATTATAGATAGAAGATGGGGTAGCCAAATGTCATCCCCATTATATTCGACTGCTTATATCCTTAACCCAGGCTGTTTATTCGCTTCTGCTGATCCAACAAAATCACTAACTATGCATATGGTTGGATTTATTGATGTCTTGGAAAGAATAATTGCAGATAGAGGAGAACAAGACAACATCTGAACTTTGCTAGACTTCTACACAAAAAATGAAGGGATATTCTTAAGAGATATCATAATAAGACATCGGACAATGAAATTACCCAGTAAGTACTTCTATGAATGTTAGTGTACAGTGTACTGTATGTGTACTGAACTCTTACAAATAGTTTTTCTACAAAGTGTCTGTAAGAGACTAAGACTTTAACCTACTTAAACTGTTTTTCTCAGCTGACTAGTGGGCTGCCTATGGAGTGGACCCGAACAGGAAGGATCCAGCTCTAAAGAAGCTAGCTATGAAGATTCTTGGACTCAAGTGTTCTGTCATTGGTTGTGAGCGTAATTGGAGCACGTTCGAGGCGGTAAGTTTAGACTGTTTAGTAATTGTTTTTTTGTAAACTTTAATTTTTTAGTGGCCTAATCTAAATTAATTACCTAAATAGCTAATGTCAAATACTCTTTCTTTCTTACAGATTCATACCAAGAAAAGGAATCTCCTTGAGCCAAAAAAGCTCAACGACTTGGTTTTCGTTCAATACAATAAAAAATTGAGAGAACGATTCCAAAGTAAGAAAGAAAAACCCGGTTTCTTTGACCCTATCATCTTAGATGAGTTGGATGCAGATAACGAGTGGCTCGTAAAGACGGAGGACCCGGTATTTGCTGAAGAGGAGCTGACATGGGCACAAGTTGAAGATGTTGCATACGGATCGACACCTGGTGAAGGTAGTACCACTCGAAGGCGAAAGACAGGGGAAGCCGGGGGGGCGAGTAGTAGCCGTCAACTCGTTGATGAGATTGAAGAATGAGATAGTGATAATGATGATCAACCTGAAGATCATCCACCATTGGATGTTGATGAAGTATTAGTACGTACAAATGATGAAGAAACGGAAGAAGAAGAAGTGTATGTGGAAGAAGGAGAAGAGTCAAATGACTCGAATGATGATGGTGGTGGTGGTGGACCTGGTGGTGATATGCCATAATGGTTATTAGATCAATGTATATGATTATTGATTAGATAAATAATAAATACATAACTTCTTAATTTTATTTAATATTTACTAAGTCTAAGTGTGTTGATGTTATTGATTGTTGATAACTTGATATATTATATATCATGTAGTGTTAAATGTTAAATATGGATATTTCATATTTGTTAAATGTTAATTGCTAAGAAGTTAACTATATTGTAATTTGTAAATGTATCATATCATTCATATATATGTAATTGGTTTTATTTTATTTTTATTTTACTTAAATTAAATGTATTTCATGTCCCAACGATATATAATAATTTATTTTAATTTTTCTGATTTTTTCTAATTTTTTATAATTTTTTTTAAATGCGAAAAAAAATATGCGACTACATATGCGATTGTGCGATCGCATATGTGTGCGCATATGCTATTCAACAACATTGGCAGCGACATCAGTATCCACTACAGAGACCACAACAGCATCAGCGGCAGCCACATCAGCCATCGAGACCTTCCCCACAGTAGTAGAGGCAGCAGTATAGGCCGCCACAGTAGTAGCAGCAGTGACGACCTCAGAGGGGACATGCACCTCCCCAACAGGCCCACAACAGGTTTTATGTAGCCCAGCAGGATCCTCAAGCAACAGCAAGAGTCATCGAGGGTACACTCCTTATTTCCTCATGCATAACACATGTCTTGTTTGATTTTGGTGCATCACATTTATTTGTATCCAAGGATTTTTGCCGATCGACTAGTTTACTGCTAGAGTCTGCACGTGATGGTCTATCAGTGTCGACACCCTTAGAGAAGACTACAGTATTAGGTTGGTTTTGCTCATCTTGCCCTATTCTGGTAGGAGAGACCTTTTTACCGACTGACTTGTTTGCCTTATCGATGTCCGAATTCGATGTTATCCTGGGCATGGATTGGCTTATCGAGTACTATGCCATATTGGACTGCTCCGCGAGGACAGTCACATTTTGTATACTCGGTATGCCGCAGTTTCAGTTTATAGGCTACCCCAGAGGTGAGCAGCTCTTTTACCTTATGTCATGTGCTGTAAAGGAGCCAGTTGTCTTGAGCATCGACCAGCTGTCAGTCATTTACGATTTTTTGGATGTGTTTTAGGAGATTTCGGGGTTACCACCTCGTCGGCATACTGAATTCCAAATTGATCTTGTGCCCGGTACCGCACCTATTTCAAAGGCCCCGAATTGTATGACACCATTGGAGTTATGGGAGCTGCAGAAGCAATTGGATGAGTTGCGTGAGTTAGGATTTATCCGTCCGAGTAGCTCACCATGGGGAGCATCGGTACTCTTCTTGAAAAAGAAGGATGGCTCGTTGAAGCTTTGCGTGAATTACCACGAGCTCAACAAGGTCACGATTAAGAATAAGTACCCGCTTTTGAGGATTGATGATTTGTTTGACCAGCTATAAGAGGTGCAGTTCTTTTTGAAGATAGACCTGTGGTCCGGTTATCATTAGGTTCATGTCCGGGACGAGGATATCCCGAAGACAACATTTAGGACGCGCTACAGTCATTTTAAGTTTTAGGTCATGTCCTTTGGACTGACCAATGCACCTGTAGTGTTTATGCAGTTGATGAACGAGGTCTTCCATCCATATCTTGATCAGTTTATTGTGGTATTCATCGATGACATCTTGATATATTCGAAGACCTGAGAGGAGCATGAGCAGCATTTGGAGATCACTCTGCAGACCCTCCATGTACATTAACTTTATGCAAAGCTGGAGAAGTGTGAGTTCTGGTAGGAGGAGGTGAAGTTCCTTGGTCACGTAGTGATGAGGCAGGGCGAAGTAGTAGACCCTTCGAAGATTGATGCCATGCATCAGTGGGACCAGCCCAAGAACGGGTCCGAGATCCATAGTTTCCTTCAGTTAGTAGGTTACTATTGACGTTTCATTGAGGGATTCTCCCATATTGCAGCCCCGTCGACCAGGTTAACCCAAAAGGGCACTGAGTTCATTTGGAGTGACGCATGTGAGCGAGCATTCGTAGAACTGAAGGACCGTCTTACATCCGCACCAGTCCTCACTCTCCCTTCCGGGAGTGAAGGATTTGTGGTTTTTGTAAATGCCTCGCATATTGGGTTGGGTGTTGTCTTGATGCAACACGGGAAGCTTGTAGCCTTCGCTCTCGCCAGCTCAAGGTTCATGAGCAAAACTACCCCACACATGATCTAGAATTGGCTGTAGTTGTCTTTGCACTGAAAGTGTGGAGGCACTACCTTTATGGGGTTAGGTTCGAGCTCTCATCTAACCATAAGAGCTTAAAGTATCTCTTCTTGCAGTCTGAGTTGAATATGAGATAAAGGTGATGGATGAAGCTCCTGAAGGATTATGATTTTGATCTTCAGTACCACCCCGACAAGGTGAACGTGGTGGAGGATGCCCTTAGGCGTCAGCCACGAGGCCTGGTGGCACATATGATGGTCAAAGAGTGGAGAATGCTCGAGGATGTCGCTGAGTATGACTTTAAGTTGAGTCTGCAGTCTTTCATCGTTCAGTTATCAAGCTTATCGATTCAATCCTCTCTTGTCGCAAGGGTGATCGAGGCTCAACAGGCAGACTAAACATTGTAGGATTACCGAGCAGAGGCCGCATCCGAGGGTCAGTCGGATTGACAGATTGGGTCTGATGGTGGACTTCATTTCAGAGGTTGATTATGTGTTCCGGATATTCTAGAATTGCATAGAGATCTTATGACTGAGGCACACCGATCGAGGTTTACTATCCACCCCGGCTCTACCAAGATGTATCGCGATATGAGGAGGCAGTATGTTTGGGCAAGGATGAAGTGCCAGATCACTAGTTTTGTGGTTGAATGTGACACCTGCCAGCATATTAAGGTCAATCATCAGAGGCCTCCAGGTCCCTTGCAGTCGTTGAGCGTCCCATTGTAGAAGTGGGAGCACGTGGCCATAGACTTTATTATGGGCTCGTCGAGGACTCAGTACGGTCATGACACCATCTAGGTTGTCGTTGATCGTCTGACGAAGTCGGCACACTTTTTTGTGATTCGTGCAACCTAGCCTTTGGACCGTCTTACTAGATTGTTCATCGATGAGATTGTGAGACTGCACAGTGTTCCGGTTTCGATCGTTTCTGACCGAGATCTAAGATTCATGTCTCAATTTTAGAGGAGTTTCCAGAATGCGATGAGGCCAACCTTGAAATTCAGCACCGCGTATCATCAACAGACCGATGGGCAAACTGAAAGGGTCAATTAGATCCTTGAGGATATGCTTCAGGCTTACATGATGGATTTCTCAGGTAGCTGGGATGATCACCTATGTTTGGCTAAGTTTGGGTATAATAACAGCTATCAAGCGACCATTGGCATGACTCCCTTCAATGCGTTGTATGGAAGATCTTGTAGATCCCCGAGTTGTTGGACCGAGGTTGGAGAGCACCGTCTCCTAGGTCACGAGCTTGTGCAGAGGCCATCGATATCATTAAGAAGAGGATGCGTACAGCTCAGAGCGGGCAGAAGAGTTTTACAGATCGTCGGAGACGTCCCTTGGAGTTTACCATTGGGGATCATGTGTATCTTAAGGTCTCACCTATGAAGGGTGTAGTTCATTTTGGAGTGAAGGGAAAACTTGCCTCGAGGTTCATTGGATCTTTCGAGATCACTGGGCACGTTGGCACAGTGGCCTATTGGCTTGCCTTACCACTTCAGTTGTCTAGCGTCCACAACGTCTTCCATATTTCTATGTTGTAAAAGTGTGAGTCAGATGTCGTTCCCGTGATAGATTGATAGCCTTTAGAGATTCGTGAGGACACTTCTTATATTGAGCAGCCAGTTTGTATCCTTGATTGAAAGGAGCAAGTCCTCCGGACCAATGTCATCCCCTTGGTGAAGGTTCATTGGGGTCATCATAGTGTGGATGAAGCATCTTGGGAGTAAGAGCCTGAGATTCGCGAGCGTTATCCACTTCTCTTTGATGTCTGATTATATTTGTATGTTGTGTTTCTGATTATATATATAGTGATACGATTTCCCTTCCTTTGTGAGCTTTGTCTAGTTTGAGTTGTAGTGTAAATTTTTGGGACGAAATTTGAAAGTGCACCTGCTAGTGCCTTGGTTTGTTAAGTTACGTGAATGGTAGGTCAGACCGTCTACAAAGCTTGATAGGAAGAATAATTCAAGCATCTGCCTCAACCGGATGTGTGGAAGCTTGCAATAGGTAAATTATAGCCTCACATCCCATGTCCCAAAACACCAAGTGATTAAAACCCTTAAAACAAGATAGACATCTTAGGATTTTTAAGGTGAGAAAACTTTTTGCAAATAGGAAAATCTGTAAGCTTTTCTCGCCTTGTCGATTTTATCGATGCACCCTCGATATGATCGACTGTCGATGTCCTCGATACCTTAACGATATATCGACGAGAGGACCAAAAATGTCTAGCAACTAAATATTCATCTGGATGGATTTATCGATGTATCAATACACCTATTGATATCATTGATAAAAGCACTAAATATGTCCAGCAACTTCATAACATATCTGGACGATGTATCGGTACACCTATCGATACCATTGATATTCAAATTTCGAGTCCATCGAGAGTGGCTCGATAAGATCGATAGGTAGATTTCTGGCACCCCTGTTTTTTAATGAAAAACTCAAAATCCTTCGATATATCGATGACCGTCCGATATGATCTGAATTCAAATATCGATAAGATCGAAGGTCCATCGATGATATCGATGTGGGTGTGCATTTCTTATAGCAGATATTTCAGGTTGTTCTTAACAATGATCGGAGGCCCTTCGATAAAATCGATATTTAAATATCGATGATATCGACACCAGATCGATTACATCGAACAAAGCCATAAATTGTCCAGCAAGCTCAAGATAAATCAGCTAGATTTATCAATGCCTTGACTTTAATCTCGATATCATCGACATTCAAATTTCGATGATGGTTCCCCGATCAATCTTGAAATCCTGAAATATTTCAAAGTCAAGTCTCTCTCATTTTTTAAGTGTCGATGGATCAAACCTGTCATCGATGGAATTGGAGTTCAAAATCCGATGACATCGACAATAGCTTCGATTCATCGACCAATTGGCAAAGAGTTTCAAAAGCGTATGACATCGAGTCCGAGTCATCGAGCAGACCATTGATGCTATCGAGAGTATACACTTGATGATATCGAACCTGTTCGATGATATCGTACTCTGTCATAAATGTGACCATTTTATATCCGTTGGAACTTTTTGCCTATATATAAAGGACTTGTCTTTTATTGCTGTGAGAGAAAGAAGAGAGAGCTTTTGTGTGTTTCAACTCATATATTGTATCTAAAGCCCTTTCTCTCAAGGGAGTTTATCCTCCAATCCACCCTCATCATTGATATTCAATAGAGTGGATTGGGGAATGAACTTCCGCATTCAAGGATCCTCCAGCTACTACCTTAATGGCAAATCATTATGCTGGGATGCCTTGAATGCATAAGATTGGAGCTACTCTATCTTCCTAATAGGAAAATCTTTAGAGAGTAGGATTCCATCTTCACCTTGACCCAACCCTAAGCCTAGTCTTGGTATATCTTTTGTGTTACGGATCAAGGGAGTAGAAGACTCTTCGTCAACAAGGAGGAGGAGATCTTCAGCGTTGTGCTTAATGGGACTCATCAACTTATTTGTAAGTATCTAGAGTCCAGAGGACACTTGTAATCATTCCTTTCTAGGATTGGGTCTTAAGTGGTTCTCACCCTTTGAAGTCCTCAAGGAGGCCTCCGGCGGGAGCGTACGTGGTGGGTGCGTTGTGTGGACCCTTGCTCTATGGAGAGCATAAACATCTGGTTAGGAGTAAACCAGCAAAACTCCCAGGTGCGTTGTGTGGACCCTTGCTCTATGGAGAGCATAAACATCTGGTTTGGAGTGAACCAGTAAAACTCTAGGTTTTAGGTGAACCTGGTAAAACCTTAGGGTTTAAGGTCAACTGTGTAGAAACCTCTGTGTAAAGGTTAAAAGTGAACCTGATTTAAAACCTTAGGTTTGAGGTGAACCCTGGGAAACTTCCCTAGTGAAATTTGGTACACTCAAGGGTTGAGTTCGGCAGCCGGGAGTGGAGTAGACAAGTAGTCAAACCACTATAAAAATGACTGTGTCTGTGATTGATTCTTATGATTGATCATTTGTGTGATTATGTTAACTGAACTCATAATCTGCTCACACTTCACACACAGTCACATCCATCATAGACTATAACTGCTTCATGCTTATTATTTGAATAGTTCTGTGATTGGATCCTCTACTATGCTTGGAAGCCAGTTGAGTTACATTTAAGTAATCCTAAAAATTGTATACTTGTTAGGATTAGAGTGATAGGATTTTTAATAACTCGTAAATCTTTAAAAAATCATATTCACCCCCCTCTAGGACATATTGACATATTCCAACTTCAACTCAAGCGGTCTTCACCACTATTTCAAAATTTTCTGTTAGGAGGGGAGAGTTGTAAGACCCGTAACCTCTCAAGACCTTCCATACACTTCTACTTAAACAACGACATGTTTCCGACGAACCAAATCAACGAGTTTTGATCATTACCATATTTTTGTACTGCGATATCTCGTGACTTGTACCCTAGCGACCGCGCGGGTGTTATAATTTTAGCACAATCCGAGATGGGCCACACAATGCATGCGGGCCCCACTTGCACAAATTTCTATGTTGTCAAATCAATCAATCCATCTATCCATCAGCCCATCCATCAATCAAGCCATCCATCACTCATGTCACTCTCTCCCCATTAATCAAACAAACCCATGCCATTCTCATGCAACGCATACCCTTACCTATGCTAGCCATTATTCTCTTATTCTTTTTCTCCCCATTTTATCCCTCCATCTTCCCCTTATTCCCTCCCTATCATAAAATCTCTACCACAATAACTCCCTAACTCCCTCTCATTTTTACCATTTCCTAGCAAGAGTAGAGAGGGATTAAGAGAGAGAGAGAAAAAAATATATTAGAAAGATTAGGAAAAAATTAAGAGAGAAAGAGAGAAAAGAAAGAAAGATTAAGAAGAGAGTAAGAGAAAAGAAAGAGAACTTGTAAGAGTATTAGGATAGATCAAGAGAGTAAGAGTAAAAGAATAGAGAAAAGTGAGATTTAAGAAGATTAGGGGGTTGAGGAGCTTGGCGGGCCATCTAATCGTCGATCTAAGATGATCCAACAGTCCATCCTTCTAAGTGAGTGCATGGGAGGGTCAAACCCTCTCGTTCTTTGTGATTTCTCTACTTTGGTGGGTCCATAGGGTGGGGCTCACCTTGATCATGTATTGAATACGTGGTGGACACCATAGTAGCAGGGGAGCCACCCCAGTGGCTGGATATATTTCCCTTCTTTCCCTTTCTATTCTTATTCTCATGGTGTTCTGGGACCGACAAGTGAGCCACGCTATTGGAGGGCATGTCCCTCACGCTATCATACCGTTGTGAACACCTCTTCCCGCACGCATATACAAGAGTGGTGGTGCCATCACTTGGTTGGCTTTCGTATTGATTTTTTCTATTGTGGGCGATATGTGCTATTGACTCAAGTGTAAAAATATATTTGATTTAGATTCGCGACTAACCAAATGAAGTATAAAATCTACGACCGGCTAGGAACCGTAGAATCGCTTAGGAGTTAGGCAATCTCACAATTTTCTAACTCAAGTGACTCCCATGGTTGGTCTGCAGTCGTAGATTCCGAGTAAGGGCCTCGGTGATGAAAAAGGAAGGGTTTAAGCACCCTTTTTTTTCCACACAATGTGCGGTCTCTACTTCACAAGATTTGTAATTTTTGGAAATTTAATGAAATGTTAGCATTTTATACTTGGCCATGCTTCACATAACCCAGGTGGGCCGGGCAGGCAGAGATAAAAAAAAAAAAAAAAGAGTTATTTAGCCTTACGTCATAGTGCCAAGTGGCCCTGGGTAGGCAAATAAAGCAAAAAACAGTTAATAGAACTAAACGCTAACTAGCCTTACTTCACAGGATTTAAGGTCTTGGGCAGGCAAATAAAGTAGAAAATGGAAGATGGAGAATGATGCAAAATAAAATAGAAAGTGATTAATGCAATAGAAATGTGTGGAGTAGAATGTGAATTAAATACAAATGGACATCTCTTAGCCTTTTTGACTCATTTGATGATCATTTTTGTCTCCTGAATTGGGTAGCATGTCGACACGTTGAAAATATTTAAGGTACTTTGGGTAGCACCTCCAAGCAAACTTCAAACCTCAGACACTCTCTGTATCTCTGTATCTCTCTTTCTGCTTTCTATTTTCTCTCTTTCTGCTTGAACTCTCTTTCCTCTCTCTATTGATATTTTTCTTTCTGTTTTTCTTTCTTTTGATTTTTCCTTTCTATCTCGTCCTTTGATTTTTCTTCCGTTTTTACCTCCTCCTATTCTCATGTCCCTGGATGCCTTATATAGGCAGTGGCCCATGTCTCGGATGACTAATGTACAGGGTCCTGTTGTGGGCGTCCGTCCTGACTGATGGGCCCTGCACGTTACTGCATGGTGGGCGCCTACCATAACTTGTGAGGCAACACTATTATGTGGGCCCTGTACGAGATGTTGCATGTATGAGATATTATATTATATAATATATATATAACTGTTCGTCAGTCCTAGCATGTGGACCCTGCATGGGACGGACGCTGTATGTGTTTAATATATTATATTACATGTGGGCCCTAGCGTGTACACGTTGTTTTGTATAATATATTAAATTTTAGCATGTATACAAAGTTAACGCCCCGGCTTGTGGGCCCTGATGTGTACAGGAAACTTTTATAATATATTATATTATAATATATAAAAGGTAATTTTATATTTATATAAAAGTTAAAGTAACGATTACTTTTCTTTTCATCTATATTATAAAAAAAAAGTATTTATTATCTTTTGTCATTTATTGTAAATGTTTAGATACCCACATCTTCTTTGTCATTCATCTGTTTTAGGTAATTTTTATCTTGTTGGAAAGGTAATTAGGTAAGCTTCCTAATAAGACTAGGATAACTTCAATCAGACCTCGTTTGTTATGCCGAAAATACGTCCGTCCAATATACGAAATTGGTTGTTTGCAATTTGACCAATGGTCTGCCTTTGATGATATTAGGATTATTGGAAACGTCGTCTAATAAGCTTCCATTATAACTGAAATCAACTCAATCAGATCCCGTTTGATTAGTTTAAAGTGCAGCCAAAGTTTTTTCTGATTTTGGTCTATTGACAGTGCATAATTTTAATAAACGGGCTGGATCTTCCTCATCATGACTAGGATTGGGAGAAACTTAAGTTTTTTATGAAGATTATTTAACCGTCTTTCCAATGAATTATAAATCATCCTAATTAGTTTGCCTCAAATAATACTATGATCACTTCATATATTGGGACGACCGTATTTTTCCTAGATTTCGAAGATATGACCTTTTAACCTCGACACAATGCTACCTGGAAAGATTGAATAATACAAAGAGTGATCCGTGGGTAGCGAGTATTTGTTTTATCTATTTTTGCCTGTCGGTTGCGTCATCAGAGAGTTTCAGAGGTTTTAGAGTTTGGAGGGTCGGAGGTGACCGAATCACTACTGGATTTGATGTCAGCTAATCTGGTTTGTTGGTTATTTCCGGTGCGTGCCGAGTATACTTCCATCGTGCTCCATTTGAGTTTTCAATGATTTCCCAGTCTGCAGGAGACAATTGATTAAAGTCAAGTCAAAGCTTAAAGAATGTCGTATCCTTGTTTTAGGTGGGGTGTCTACAGATGCCCCTCTTTGGCAGAGGTTGTGGGCAACTGAATGCAGAAGCAAGTAGACACCCCCGCCTTCCGTATGTAGATGTGGTATAGTCTATTCCTACCAAAGTGTCATTGTCGAAAGACTTGTCTGGTTAAAGAGTAATTCAGGTGTCTTATGAGGGTTGAGGAAAATGTTGTGATTTGTCCTTGTGCATTTTACGGCTTTACGGAGCACCAAATCACAACCATTTCATGTCGTGATTGACGGTTTGCATCGATAGATGTTTGTAAGTATGAATTTTTGAGTGGTTAGTGCCTCTGCGCTTTTCGCGGCCTTACGAGGATCCGCCTAACATGTTTGATTTTGAAGAGTAATTCTCGATGCTGCGCAATCCCCTGGGGCCACCCATAAGATTAGTTAATGTAATGGGCAGTTGCCTGCACTTTTTGCGGCTTTACAGATCTCCCGCATTACAATATACTAGGCTGACAAGTGTCCCAGACTAAAGTCACCTTAAGTTATTTCTTCACCATTCGATTTTTCGAGTCTGACACCATGGTTGTGATAGTTTTTCCCATGACTTAAAGTATGGTTACGCTAACTTGGATATATTCAATTCGCATTCCGAGACGATCGAAGTGACACTGAAAGTTCAGTCCGGCCGTCCCATGTTCCACTTTGATTTTAGAGAAAACCGATGATTCAGATGAAACTAAAACCAATTATTGCTGTTACATTGGTACCCACCGGAAAGTATGGAGGACTTCTAGTGCCTCGGATACCATGCGCATCGTGTTTTTTTTTTGAAAGAATTTTTTTCAGGCCATTTATTTTGAAAAGGTACGCTTGATCTCGCGGGGGGGCGTTGTCAGGCGGTTTTTATTTTGGCCTTTCTCTTTTTTAAAAAATAGGTCTGACCTGATCACTTCCATTGAGGATTTCGACGGTTCTTATCAAAGTCGGCTCTTATTAAAGCACGTTCTTTGCTCAGTGTCCAACTCCAAGTGTGTTACTCATGTCAGTGTGTTGTTGAGGGAGCCTCGATTCCTGTAAAGAAAGATAGAGAGCTTAATTGAACGATCGAAGAGTTTGGTGCTAAGGGAGCAAAACTAACCTGAGTAGCCAGCAGAGGTTGTTGTTGGGCCGGGTTTCTTAAAGAGGCGACCATCACTTCATGTTGCCGCCCATAAGAGTTTTTTCTTTTTCTTCTTCTTCTTCTTCTTCTTCTTCTTCTTTTAAAGTTTTTTTTTGCATGTAAATAAAGAAAATGTTTAAAATGGAAATTCTCTCCTTTTTTTGTGGCCAGACTTGTCTTATGAGCATGGTTTATATTTTGGTCGGCAGGGATCAGACACTTGACTTTTCCATTGTTCATCCTATACGATTTCCAAATTGATTTTTGAAGATTTTTGGAATTATTTTCGACAGTACGCAGTGAGAATCACTGTTTCTTGGCTCAGGCTATGCTTGATAATTCTTGAAACATCGCGGTCTTCACGTCTTTGACTTCGGATGCGAATTTGTCACCGTGACTGAAGTGTTTTGATGTTCTTATGTTTTTTTCTCTTTTTTCCTTTTCTTGCCGTTTTTACCTATAACGCTCTTATGAGTTTTCGTTACGCCTGGCTTAGCCTGTCATTTTTGCCCGTGGCGCCCTTTCAGGTTTTCACCACATCCTGGGTATTTGCTCTTGCCTGCCCCTTGGCAGTTGTGCCTTTTTGCCCCTGGTGCCCTTGTAGGTTTTCACCAGGTCCGCTGTGTATCCATTGTTTTTACCCGAGGCACCCTTGCAGGTTTTCACCTCGCCCATTTTGCTTAGATACACTTCTTCTTCTTCTTCTTTTGAAAAGTTTCTCCATGTTAGCCGATAATGATTTCTAGGGTAACGAGAGACTTCAGAATGCTTTCCAAGATTGAAAACTTTCTTGAAAACAGGGGGTAAGGTTGATGGATGTGTATCCTAGATTTTTTATTTGGTTCTTCATTCCTCTCTCTTATTTTTGTGTTTTCTTTTCTTCTCTTTTTTCTTCTTCTTTCTTTTTTTTCTCTTTTTTTTTTTAGATTTTTTTGAAATTTTGAATTGTCATATGTACATACGTCTTATTTTTTTATTTTTTTTTTTGTGTTCTACTTTGTTGCTAAGGGTGATTGGGTAGGGAGTTGTAAGATCCGATCTTAGGAAACATTTCCTTAGCTTACTCGTTATCCGTAGTGTATTTTGACATGATCGACGTTGATGGGCTCGGCTAGATCCTGTCCCTCCAAGTTGGTGAGGCGGAGTGCACCTCCAGGGAGCACTTCACGTACAACGAACGGGCTTTCCCAAATGGGTTTGAATTTTCCCCTTGGGTCAAGTGGATGAAGAGGTAGGATCTTCTTCATTATTACGTCTCCTATTCTGAATGTTCTTGTACGGACCCGCTTGTTGTAAGCTCGTGCAATCCTTCTTTGATAGGCTTGGGAATGACATAAAGCTCGCATGTGCTTTTCGTCTGTCAGATGCAGTTGATCGTAGCGATCTTGTAACCATTCTCCTTCTTCCACTTCACTTTCTAGCAGAATGCGTAATGAGGGAATTTCAACTTCCATTAGTAGAACTGCCTCCATTCCATATGTGAGTTCGTATGGAGTGGCACCCGTTGCGGTGCGTATGGATGTTTGATAAGCCCAAAGCGCATATGGGAGCATTTCGAACCAGTCGCGATATGTTTTCACCATTTTTTTGAGGATACGAACGAGTGTTTTGTTGGCTGCTTCTACCCCTCCATTCATTTGCGGCTGATAAGGGCTGGATCGATGCCTTTTGACTTTAAATTGCTTGAGGAAGTTGTCCACCTTTTGGTCTACAAAAGGCGTCCCGTTATCTGTGATGATGGCATGCGGGATTTCATATCGACTGATGATGTTGTTTTTTAGGAACCGTACCACGTGAGAAGCGTTGATGGTGGTAAAAGACACTGCTTCCACCCACTTAGTGAAATAATTGACTGCTACCAGGATATATTTGTGGCTATTGGAAGCTTTGGGGTTGATTTTGCCGATGATGTCGATGCCCCACATTGGCCAGGGTGTGGTTAGGTTATATAACTCAGAAGCAGGCGCATTGATCTAATTCGCATGTTCTTGGCATTTAAAGCAGTCCTGACGTGTTGGCAACAATCGGTCTCCATAGTTAGCAAGTAGTATCCTAATCGTAGGATTTTCTTGGCCATTATGTGTCCGTTCATGTGTGGGCCATAGATTCTGTCGTGGACCTCAGACATGATTTTCGCAGCTTCCGCCTCATCCACACATTGCAATAAAACCTGATTAAAGGATCATTTGTATAAGATGCCACCATTAATAGTAAACTGTGTAGCTAATCATTGGATCATACAACGGTCCGTTGGCGTGGCGCTTTCAGGGTATACCCGATCTTCTAGGTATTTCTTAATATCGGTATACTAAGGGTGCTTGTTAGGTGGCATTTCGACTTGTAATGCTGGATCTTCTTGTAGTTTGACTGTAAGTTCCCATTGTGCTACTCCCTTGGGAATGTTTAACATAGATGCTAATGTGGCCAAGGCATCAGCAAATTGATTCTTAGCACGTGGCATGTATGTAAAAGTGACTTTACGAAATTCGTCGATGAGATTCTCGAGATAAACGGGGTATGGAATCAGATTCTCATTCGTCATCTTCCAATCACCGTTCGTTTGATTAATGATGAGTTGAGAGTCAATGAAGACCCTTAGCTTTTTCACCCCCAAAATGATTGCTTCCTTTAAGCCTACTATACATGCCTCATACTCGGCTATGTTGTTCGTGCACCCGAAGGATAGCCTTCTTGAAATTGGGATGGGGATGTCATCCAGAGAGTAAAGGATTGCCCCTATTCCGTTTCCTTTAGCGTTAGTGTAAGGGTTATGGTCTCATACTCCTTTGGTTGTCAAATTTTGGTGTGTCAAAACATCTATCTATGTCTTGTGCTTATATGATGATTTTTATTCAAAACAATGCTTAAATACTTCAAGAAGCTATAAGTCGAACTCTTCAAGATGTTACAAGTTGAAGCTCAAGATGTTGAAGTTCAAAATGCTACTATGTTGATAAAGATCTCAAGTTTGAAGCTACAACAAAGTTCAAGACCTCAAGCCTGATATTGTTCAAGATTTCAAGCCTGATATTGTTCAAGATTTCAAGCCTGATATTGTTCAAGATTTCAAGCCTGATATTGGTTCAAACAATCTACATTCGTTGAATGGTTGAAGTTCAATATCCATACGACATGTTTCAGGTTTAAATGACCTTAGGTTGACCCTTTAAGTAGGTCATTTTGGATACATAAATCAAATGTTTATTTAACATAAGTTTGGTCTATTCCAAGACCGGTCCTAGCCCTTATACCATGCCCAGCATTGGTTCGACTAGTCCAAGAAAATCCACGATCAGTCTAATTAGTTGAAGATTTTCGGATTTTTGAACGCCCACGACCATCTGAAGGTCCTTCGACCGGTCGTAGGTTGGCTTCGACTTCGTCACGATCGGTCGTGGAGCTACGGGGATTCCAAGAACTCATTTCAAGGTCCTACGACCCGGTCGTAGGTATCTACGACATGCCGTAGGTAACCCACGACCGGTCGTAGGGTTCACGACTTTAGAACCTTTCAAAGATCGCGCTCAATTTTTCAAAAATTGTTGAGCTACGACCATCCCTGAAGACCCCGTCGTAGAACGATTTTTCTTCTTCATAAATTGAACACGAAATTGAGTTTTTATATCCTCCTCAACTCCATTCCATTTCAAGAATTTTCAAGTAATCACTCTGAGATAAGTCTGTGTTTATTTTAAGCTAAATTGTGCTTATTTAATATTCCTTTTTGCTAGCTTATTTAATTTGATTTTGTTTCTCTATTCCAATCTTATTTGAAAAGAGGAATTATCTTATTCCTTCTTCTTGGAATCAAAATCAAATATAGCTACGCCCAACAAGTTAAAATCTAAAATTTATTAGAACTTAGAACCTTGAATGTGAGTATTGGAAATTGAACTTTGATATTCATTCATCTACTCCGATTGGTTCACTTGGATTTGCTAAAGGAGAAATTCGTATATTTTACATTTCAGAAAATTCATTTATTTTTGGTTTTGTTTGAGGTTAAGCGGAAAAATCTCATTGTATTGGTTTTGTTTGAGATTGAGCGAGAAAAAATCTCATTGTATTGGTTGTCTCGAGGAAAACCGGAAAACTGAGAAAAAGGGGTTTTTGAATTGTGTAAGCCCAAGGGAAAAAGACACAATTGTAAAGGTTTTGGTGAACCCGAGAAAACCTATTTGATAGTGAACGCTAATATCCCTGTGTGAGGATATTAGGAGTGGATAGCACTGTTCTTGTGGTCATGTTGTAAAACAGGTTGGTGTACACACAAAATGAACCACTATAACTCTTTGTCTTGTGGATTGAATGCTTGCTTAATTTTCATATCTTTATCATTCGATTGTGGGGAATGTTCAAGTGGATGTGAATGTTGTAACTATTTACATTTTCAAGCAAGTGTGGGGATTGTTGTAATAATTTAGATCTTTACTTCTGTATTTATTTTCAATTCCTTGCTATTTCATTTACTTATATTAACATTGAGTTCTTGATTCAAAAGAGGTTCTAGAAATAAGGTTGTCCTACCATAAGCCCTTGTTTATTATGGTGTAAGGTTGTCCTTAGAACTGAATTTGTATCAATCTCTCAATAATTATTTATCAAGGTGATTTATATTTAGCATTGTGAATTGATTCATAATTGTAAGGGTATTGATTTACGTTAGCTGATTTATTTAAAATTTGGCATAGTCCTATTCACCCCCCTCTAGGACTTATAGCTTGGCCTTTTCAGTTAGCTGCACCATTGAAATATAAGGTCCATTCATCTGCCTCTGGTCCTTCTTCTCCCTCAAGGAATAGGATATCCTCATTAGGGAAGAAAGTCTTCAGTGGCTGATAGTTAGGAAGAGGGTGTGCTGCGAGATGGTCAGCCAAAGCTTGCCTCTTGATTGCTTTCTGAGTGACATAGGTGATGTCAAACTCAGAAAGTTACAATTGCCATTTTGTGATCCTTCTAGTTAGAGCCGGTTTCTCGAACAGGTACTTCAGTGGATCCATTCGTGCGAACAGGAGAATTGGATAAGCGATCACGTATTGGCGAAGGCATTGGGTGGCCCATACGAGGGCGAGGCATGTCTTTTCGATTAATGAGTATCGGGACTCATAATCAGTGAATCGATGACTAAGATAGTGGATTGCTCGGTTCTTTCTTCCTGTGTCATCGTGTTGGCCAAGGATGCACCCGATGGCGTCTGCAGCGACTGAGATATAGGCTTCTTGACAATCTTTGTTCCATTCTTTTGGCGTGTTCTTGCGGAGCAGCTTGAATATGGGCTCGCATATGGGCATAAGCTGGGCAATGAAACGACTGATATACTAGATTCTGCCCAAGAAACCAGGAATTTCTTTCTCATTTTGGGGAGGTGGCATCGTTAGAATTGCTTTTGTCTTTGATTCATTGACTCGGATGCCATCTTTGCTGACGATGAAACCGAGCAACTTGCCATTGGTTGCCCCAAAGACACACTTTTGCGGATTGAGACGGAGCTTGAACTTTTCCAATTGGTTGAAGAGTTTTTCGAGGTCTTTGAAATGCCCCTCGATGCTTTGAGAATTGACGATCATATCATCCACATAGACTTCTAGTTCTTTGTTCATCATGTCGTGGAATAATGCCGTCATGGCTCGCTGGTACGTAGCTCTGGCATTTTTCAACCCGAATGGCATGACTTGGTAGCAAAACGTTCCCCACGGCATAATGAATGATGTCTTTTCATGGTCTTCTATAGCCATTTTGATTTGGTTGTAGCCAGAGAAACCGTCCATGAAAGAGAAAATTTTGTAACTTGCCATATTGTTGACCAAAGTGTCGATGTGGGGTAGTGGAAAGTCGTCTTTCGGACTGGCTTTATTGAGGTCATGAAAGTCGATGCACATCCGAACCTTGCCGTCTTTCTTAGAAATGGGAACAATGTTGGCCAGCCATTTCGGATAGCTAGATACTACCACGAAACCAACGTTGTACTGCTTGATTACTTCTTCCCATATTTTCAGGATCCACTCTGGTCGCATTCTCCTTACTTCTGCTTGACCGGCTTGATTTTGGGCTTCATGGGTAGACGATGTACCACCAGATCTTCATCGAGTCCAGGCATATTTTCGTAGGAGAAGGCAAATTTTGACAGCCGCTATAACACCTCGTACTTTTAAGTACTCAGGTGTTACCAGAAGTACTTAGCTTTTTGGAGTTGTTCGCTTACACTCTATACATTTGGAGTAATCTTTATCCACAAATCGAACTAATTGATTGCCTAATTATAAAATCAATATATAGATTTCCATTTAAACAGTTTTTAGGACACCTAGGATCAGTGAAAAGTGATTTTAAACAATTTAAACCTCACGATCTAACTGTTGAGATTGAAAATAGATCATTAGATTAGAGATCAAATTAGACCTCACATCAAATGATAAAGAAATTGACAAACCAAAACCAGTTATCAGATTCATATATGTGACTCAAAGATTCCTAGACCCTGATAATCGGATCTGAGCAACTTAACCGTTTAAACTCACAATCATTCATTCAATCGAGTTACTAAATAGGACTACGAACCCTTATGACTGTTGAAGGTTCATACCAAAGGCAACCTGACCGTCGAATCGACAAAACCTACAATTAAAAGACCATAATCAAGCATTATGGCCCACCTGAACGTTGGATCCACCCCATCTTTTAGTGGGATGGCCCAACATCACTATTTAAGATGAATGGTTGGAGCGGATTTCATTAAACATCACAGCAGACCCCACACAAGGGTTGTGTGTGCACCAGGGATGGTGCACCTTCATTGCATCGAACCCACTTACACGGTCAAACTAAGTTTGACCCGTGCTCTTCAAAAGAAAGAGAGAAACTCTCTTTTTCCCATTTTCCCGCCTGTGGGATGTTTAAACGAACAGTAGCCGCTGACATCGTCTATGGCCCACACCAGGTCTCAGATCGATGATCCGAACCACCCATCTCCTTCATTTGGGACCGCTGACTAAAACCATGATCGGATTTTCGGTTACAGAGCACATACGTGCACACGAACGAAGGAACAACCCACCTATTTGAAGGCTCGTAAAAACTCCACACATCCCTGCCTCGCTGGCAAATCCAATCGGCCAGGAGTTTTTGAAATTCTAGCCACATGGAGCTGTAGTCCAACTCACCATCTCATTTAGGGAAATACTTCCACCATCATCCAAAGTGCAAAAGGAATTTTTCCTTTACGAGAGCTGGCGAAATCCTAGCCATTCCCCGACTTCTAAAAACTTCTCATGGGCAGATCTCGGATGTTGGCGTTAGGGCTGCTAGAGATCTCCTAACTTGCTGAGAAGTTGATGATAAAATGACGAGAAGTTGGAGTGGCGTAACGATTTTCAGATACAACAAGTTGTCTTAATCAACGACTCCCCTTGCACCGTTAGTTAGACCCCACATGCTTCCTTGACAACATCCAAACCTGTTGAACGTACCAGATTGATAGATCAAACAACCATTTTAAAAAATGCCATGATCAGTTGATCATCCTCTCCAATCTGCCAAGAAAACCCACCTTCTATAGAACTAACCCTTTCACACATCCAAGCCATTCATCGTATGGCCCACCACACCTAAAGTCCATCAGGGAAAATCATGACCCCATGCGTACAATGTGATCGTTGCAAACACCTGACAACGAGTTTTCCCTCGGCATCCTTATGACTAAACAGGCGCTAATCACCATGATTTCCCATAGAAAGATCTAGAAGTAGAAAGGCTATAAATAGTCAGGAATTAGGGCGTCTCAGATGGAAAACCTAAAGAAAGAAAGGGGAAAGCAATAGAGAGGGAGAGAGGGAGCCAGGCGCTGGAACGAGTTCTAGCAGTGACCCGACTCAGTCCCAACGAGAGTTGGGCTAGAATCGGATTTGGCCGTCCATTTGCTCAGAAGAAGTGGGTGAGTGTTAGGGTGAGGGAGGAAGATTCCTCTACCTCAACAGCTCCTGCCTCATTCGATGATTTGAAACCATCGCCTGGCCGACTCAGTGATGTTGTAGGATTTCCAGACCAACTTGCCACCGATTTGGATTACTCCAAGCTCAAATCATCAACGTCCTTTGTTGTAGATCGAGAGGAACCAATCAACTGTGAGAAAATCCCTACCATCGGACGATTCAGGTAATCAGATTCTTCCCGTCCGATTGTTGTGTTCGTAGTTCACATAACTCGATTCCAAGTCGAGTAACTCAACACCCTCCCAAAGTAAAAAAAAATCCCGATATGCCTTTATGGCAGGGATCGATTTTCCTGTTACTGGAACCGGTGCTGCGAGTCGAGCTCTGGTTCGTCAGTATCAGTGAGGAATAATGGCATTACACTTAGGACACCACTGAGTCAGCGACTCTATACGGTACAGGAGAACGGGTCCCAAACTCAGTTGGGCCTGTGTTGCAGATCCCCCTGGTTAACCTGAAAACTAGTCTGGGCCAATCAAAGCTTGCTCGATTGAAAGCCAACCTGACCGTTTTTTCCAACCGAGTCAACTCAATGCTTAATATCGGGCTGACTCAGTCCGTTTCCTAACTAAGTCAAACCAACTCCGAACATCTAGAGTCAATTTAAGTAGCATTAGATTCAATAGGTCAGTAATCTAACCCTGTGGTTAGTAAATTTCTTAAGGATCAACTCCACAAGTCTTTAGTTGGAAGGTTAACCGAGTTAACTCGATACTAACTCACTGGGATTCTATAATACTTTATTCAGGGACTGGTTGCAATAGACATACTTGAAAGACATTTTCTTCAATCAATCTCAAACTAAGATTTCATAGACTCACCTCATTCAATCAAGGTGAGGGATATCCCACATGGCTTCATCATTTCATGGAATTCTAAATTAATTGTAGTATGATATTATAATTGTGCAAATAGTAGTTGTGTTCCTTTAACTTTGAATTGACATGAATAAACATGTGGGACCGCCTCAATTTATGTTACCCCAACATATCTTATGAGAATTGCTTTAAGATCACGATGCCATATTGGGAATTGCTTGTGTACACGTACATTTCTACTTGTTGCACATTCATTATGCCACATTTGAAATTACATATGTGCATCTTCTAGTTGCGTTAAATGTAAGAGTCCTTGCTTCCACTACAATAATAAGCTTGCTCCATTTCCAATTATATGGGTTATAATTGTTATGGTTTGAGTGAATACCACCCTTCTTAAGATGTGTAGTAATCATGTTACTATCTAAATGTGTTTGAAATGTCATATTTGGGCCCTCCTTTGGACCTTGGGAAAGTAAATGATTTTATACTAAGTTCATATTTGAATGCTGGATATCCTATTAAAGGACTACATATCTTGATCATGCTTGTGAGAGTAATCTTGTTAATCCTATGGAATGTGCATGAGTATCATGGTACATGACATTCACACATGACATATGAGTTTTTCCGGGTGCTCAATGTAAGCCACATTCTGTTCGATTTAATGAAAGTTCCAATACTTTAGTTTAACTCACAGAACCTATGCATTTGGGTCACTTTGGGCGCTCTTTCTTTGCATGAGGTTTTTTTCGGGATTAGACACTCCTCGGGCGTACCCCGTGTATTTTTCCAGGAGATATCCTTGGGCGCACTCACTTACATGGCTTTTTCCAGGTAGATAATCTACCACGGGCGGTCTATATTATATGGTATTTTCCAGGCGACTAGTTCTCCTTGGGCGTACCTATGAGTATTTTTCCGGGTGACTAGTTCACCTTGGGCGACCCTTTATTTTTACAGCTGGATGGGCATCCCAAGATCTGTGACTTGTACATACATTCATACACCCATACATTCATTTATAATTTCATGATTAGTCTCCTTGTATTTGAATATGATTGGTTTACACTGTTTTGGAATAACGTGGTATGCATGAATCCTTGCGGGAAATTCCCACTGAGTTTTTACTCACCCAATCGTGCGGTTGCACCAAATAGACATAGGTATGATGAACAGGTTGAGACCCCTACGACGGGATTCCAAGGACGGCTGAGGTGGAGGAAGAACTTTATGTGAATATTGTTGAGCTGTTGGGCCTCAATTGATGCTTTAAGATTTTCTTGCTTTCATATTTCAGACTATGTATTTTATTTGAGTTGTAAAATATTTCCCCTATCGTGGGATTTCATTTTTCTCACATTTACATGTATTAAGCTTCCTTGTCGTTACTCTTGATATCCTTAGTTTATGCGATGTTGCCTCACTCCATGTTATGGAATTTGCCGTTATTTAGATGCATGTTAGTTCATTTTATAACATAATACTCGGGTTCTCTATGAGGAGCGACTATCCTCGTGTTTCGAGAACCAGGATGTTATAGCCGTGGTTTCAAAAACTCGATCATCATCTTCCTGTTGCTCGGAGATAAAGATTTTCCAATGCGTACTTCCCGAGAATTCTCGGGGGTTCTGAGATTGACCACCTCGAAATCGTCAGGTGCAACATTAGCTTTTGAATCGAACTTATTGAGGAGATCCTCAAGTTCGGGAGTCGGATCATCATTTCCCTTATCCATGACTTCTTCTAAACCCATGAGTTCGAAGTCTAGTTCTATGTCAAAGTCATAGATGTCAACTTCAGCTTCATGCAGCTTTTTGGATGAGTTTGACACTTTATTGCTTGTGGCTTTTGAAAGGTTTTCTGATTTTTGGGTATTTTGAAATTTTCTTGATGTTTTTGGTTTTTGTAAATTTTTTTCTGTTTTTGGGTTTTGTGGATTTTCTATTGTTTTTGTTTTTGAGGGTTTTCTATTGTTTTTTTTTTTTTTTTGTTTTTAAGGGTTTTCTATTGTTTCGTATTTTTGAGAATTTTCTATTTTTTTTGTATTTTTGAGGATTTTCTATTTTTTCATGTTTTTGAAGATTTTTCAGATTTTTTGGTGTTTTAATTTTATTGAACACCGAGCAAGTTGGAGTTTCACACCAGTATCTATCATAGTCTTGCTCGGAGTGCAAATGTCTATTTACAAGGATGTTTTTTTTTTCAGACCGGCACTCTGAGAAGACTGATTGGTCGATTCAAGCGTCATGGGGGTGGTGAACCAGGTGGAGCCCTGTGCTCTCTCCCCTTGAGTGGAAGGGTTTTGAGATGCAGTGGGCTGATTTTCGCTATTATGCCCAATCATCATGATGTAGCGAGGGCTGGGTTCTGACTCGACGTCAGATTCATCGGACCTTCCTTCTTCATTCCCTGTGTCGTGGAGCTCTTCGGGTTGTTGTGGCTCTAGTGGGACCATCGTTGTGGTCCAATCAAGAGACGGTAACTCCTGCCCCTTGCCCAGTTGTTGCTTGGGCAACTTAGTGAGAGTGAGGCCATTATCATGACCCGATGGATCGAAATCCGGATTTTGACTTGGATGGATGACTCCGGCGCTAACGAATTGGATTGGTGTGAAATGGGAAGGATGTCTCATCTCTTGGCCCTTCCACCTCCTCTCAGTATCTACCTTCTCTGGTTTTTCTGGTGGAGGAGACTCATATCCCAGTCCTGCCCTCCCTACTCTTTCTTGAACCTCAATCACCTTAGCGGTATCTTAGTGTTCAAGGCGGTAGTTCAGGATTTTACGCTCGGCTGGAGTGAAAATACAGTTTAATTTTAAAGGACATACTGATGGGATGTGATCCACTGCTTCAAATTGGAAGCGATAATATGGTTTGTCTTTGTCCAATTTCCATGCGTCAATAACTAGGATGTTAGGCTCCCCTGAAGATTTGTTTCAACGGGAAAAGGTGGTTCAGGATCTGCCGAATGCATAACACTTTATTCCCATGGATGTACTTGACCCTCTGGTGAAGCGTTGATGGTACGGCCCCAACTTCGTGAAGCCAGGGCCGACTAAGGAGAAGATTGAATGATGAAGGGATGTCCAAAACCTTAAAGGAAATGGTGGATGTATCGGAGCCAATTTGTAGTTCAAGATAAATTTCTCCTTGTGCTTGTCTTCGGGAATTATCGAATGCTCTCACATTCATATTGATTGGCCTGAACATAGATGGATTTAGTCCTAAGTAGACAAACATTCAAACTTGAACCATTATCAATCAATACCAATGAGATGCTTTTATCCTTATGACGAACAGTTACATTTAATGACCCGGCATGGTCGCGGTCTTCTGGTGGCAATTCGTCATTTGAAAAAGTTATGGCTCGGGGTGCTAGGAGTTGCCCTATCATGTGCGGGACCATTTCAGGTGCAGGTTCTCGGGAAATATGCGCATCATTCAGAGTTTTAACAAAAATCTCTCGGTGTGCCTACGATGTATAGAGGAGTTCCCAAACGGATATTTGGGCCGGGATAGTTTTAAGCTGGGCCGCTACATCGTATGTGCTGTCGGCCTTGTGTGTCGTTCCGGCCAAAGGTCCCTTGGGATCTCCTCTGAGTCCTTCTTTTCGAAGACATCTCCCATTAGGATGCATGTTTCCCACCTCAAAGCATTCTGGGTAATGCCAGGGGACTGCCTTGTTGTCTGAGACCAATTTCATCTTTCCTTGAAGAGGCAGAGGAGGTGAAGATTCTAAAGAAGATAGAGGGCTAGTGATAGCAGATGTGTGTTTCAATGGCAAAGCTAACGGTGCCCCTAGGAGTACCAAGGGTTGTGAAGGAGAGCCTTCCTGGATTGTTCGTCCAAATCTTGCGAGTTCGTGTGGCATGCTGAACGGGAGAGGACGTCGTTCTTGTGCATTAATGGGTAGATGGTATGATACATGACTGAGCATGGGCGACAGAGCCTTCCCCATAAGGACAGCTGACTGGTGGACTCCTGACTGGTGGGAGTTGTTAGTTTTTGTTGACGTGGGGGCTCTTCTTTGTAGGACCAATGGTTGATCCCATGTTTGTTTTAGGTGATGAGGAGGACCGAGATGAGGTTCATGGGCCTTCCCTTGAAGGACCAATAGAGGGGATGGTAATGCCCCTTGCAAAATGAATGGAGGAATCTCCATGTCATAGCTTTTGGCCGAGAACGCTTGGCAAACATGGGGAGGATATTCTCCTTGGATGGCATTGACGGTGGGAGTGCTGGAAGTGTTAGGGCATTCTTGATGCTACGGTAGAAGATTTTGGAGTATGTTATTACTGTTACCAGTAGCTGTTTCAAGGGGCGTGACCGTGATCTAGTTCTGATCAATCAAATTTTGAACTGCATGTTTCAAGGAGAAACAACGTTCTGTGGTATGACCCCGCCCTTGATGGAATGCACAATACTCATTTTCTTTGTAATTTAGAGGCAAAGGGTTTAGCGGCGGTCTAGACTGGAGAGGTGCCAAGAGTTGCCTTTGGATGAGTGTGGCGAGAATGTCTATGTATGATTGGGCTAATGGTGTAAATTGCCAAGAAATTTGTGCCGCACCCGTTTGCCTGTTCTGGTTTGTGTATCGTGGATTCCACCTAGGTTGCTGCTACTGAGGGTGGTATTGTTGTTCCTGTGGAGGATTTCTTAGCATTCCTTGTGCACAGGCAACAACATTATTAGTTTTCGTTAGACGAGGAGGAGTCATATCTCTATATCTTACTCCGTATTTGCCTATCTTTTCTTCAAGCTTCACTTTTTGTACCGAGGTTGACTGGTGGGGCCATGGTGCAATTGTGTCGGTTCTTATTTCGGCCTCCACCTGTTCCCCCGCATGGATTAGCTAAGTAAAATTGGCATACGGGTATAAAATCAGATATCTTGATATATTTGGATTGGCCGAATGGACAATCATAAAGATATATTCTTCTTCGTCGATTGGTGTTTTCATTCGTACGGCCATGACTCTCCATCGCCCTGCGTATGCAGACAACGTTTCGTCGCTCCTTTGCCTAAGGGCTGCCAAGTCTGACCTTCGGGGTGCTACATTTAGATTATACGCGAAATGATCCACAAAAGCTTGGGACAATTGTTCCCATGTTCTAATCTTGTGATGGTCCAGAGATGTGTACCAATCTAACGCATCACCCCTTAGGGATTTTTGGAATAGACAGATCAATGCTCCATCATCTTCTGCCATGGCATCAAGTTCACCATAAAAAGCCCTTAAATCTGCAATTGGGCATCCCGTACCATCGTATCATTGAAACTTGGGTACCTCAAAGTTTGCAGGTACCCTAGAATCGGGGAATGGACAAAGATCCCTGAATTTTGTGGACGGGAGTTCCACCCCATGTTGTTTTTGAAGTTCATTTCACATTGCCTTTAGCTGATTTTGGAAGTCTTCCCACAGTCGATCAAATTCATTTGGTTGGGACAAAGGAGGTCGTGCTCCTTCTGGCATTCGGTTAGCCTCTTCTTCATAATGGTTGACTTCTTCGATGTTCCTGTGCTCCTCGGTCAGAGGAATTGAGTGCATGGTGGGGTGTGGGAATTGGGATGCGGTCCCGCCAAGAGGGCGAGCTTGGATGGGTGGATGTCCATGCATAATAGGTATTTGATGTGGTAGACTGGTTGGAAATTGAAATAAATTCCCACTGGGAGAAGGTTGTTGGAATTGACCAGACTGTGATTGAATAGAATGTGTTAGTTGACTCCCATTAGGGGGAGGAGGTGTTGGAGTTTGAGTTGCAATGACTGGTGGGTTTTGAAAGTGAACCTGATTTTCGTTAAGAGGAATGGGTTGAAATTGATTGACAGTTGGGTCTGATAGATCCACATGGATGCTTGGTGGACGCATGTTATGAATGAGTGGTGTCATTTCTATGTGAATGTGATTCACAATATTCTCTAACCTGTTTAAGCCGCGGGCAAGCTCGGTTGTCAAGGGAGTGGATGCGGCTGGTAAAGAGGCTTGCAGTCTTGGCGATTCTGGAGGAGTTAGAGGATTGTCACCTTGAGCTGACATGGCTGCTTATGCATGGGTTCAGATGATACTTTGGTAGGTACACGATGATTGTGCAGGACGACGAACCCGTAATTGATTTCTGGGTGCAATGATTACAGAATGGCCGGCTACTTCCTTGCAATGGGTGTACCTTGCGATCACCTCCTTCTTTTTCGGTATTTTCTTTTTCTTTGGTTTTTGTCTCTTTTTTTGGCGTTTTCTTTTCTTTTTGTAAAAGGCAAACGTAAATGTTAGGAAAATACAGGAGGACCAGTGCACACTGGATTAACGGAAAAGTAAATGGATCAGTGAGAACTGGATTGCAGTATGCTTGCGAGAAAGTAAAAGAGACCAGCATAGACTGGAATGCAGGATGCAGGTAGGAAGGTAAAGTGGACTAGTATAGATTGGACAATTAGAGAATTAGTGCATTAGTAGGAGACTAGTATTTACTGGAATGTTAAAAAGCATGATACGGAGAGTAAATAAGACCAGTATTCACTAGAGTGCAGGAAAGTAAATATGCCAAATTTATAAAATCCCCATAAATTGAAAAAATCATGTGTTTCAAGTTGGGCCTATGCTGGTAACTAGCACAATCCCCAATGGAGTCGCCATTCTGTGAACGCCTCTTCCCGCACGCACGTACGAGAGTAGCGGTGCCATCGCTTGGTTGGCTTTCGTATTGATTTTTGCTATTGTGGGCGATATGTGCTATTGACTCAAGTGTAAAATTGCATTTGATTTGGAGTCGCCACTAGTCAAATGAAGTATAGAATCTACGGCCGGCTAGGAACCGTAGAATCGCTTAGGAGTTAGGCAATCTCACGATTTTCCAACTCAAGTAACTCTCATGGTTAGTCTGCAGCCGTAGATTCTGAGTAAGGGCGTCGGTGACGAAAAAGGAAAGGTTTAAGCACCCTTTTCTGCCCGCACAATGTGCGGTCTCTACTTCACAAGATTTACAATTTTTGGAGATTTAATGAAATGTTGGCATTTTATACTTGGTCAAGCTTCACATAACCCATGTGGGCCGAGCAGGCAGAGATTAAAAAAAAAAAAAAAGAGTTATTTAGCCTTACGTCACAGAGCCAAGTGGCCCTAGGTAGGCAAATAAAGCAAAAAATAGTTAATGGAACTAAACGCTAACTAGCCTTACTTCACAGGATTTAAGGTCCTGGACAGGCAAATAAAGTAGAAAATGGAAGATGGAGAATGATGCAAAATAAAATAGAAAGTGATTAATGCAATAGAAATGTGTGGAGTAGAATGTGAATTAAATAAAAATGGATAACTCTTAGCCTTTTTGACTCATTTGATGATCGTTTTTGTCTCCTGGATTGGGTAGCATGTCGACACGTTGGAAATATTTAAGGTACTTTGGATAACACCTCCAAGCAAAATCCAAACCTTAGACACTCTCTGTATCTCTGTATCTCTCTTTCTGCTTGAACTCTCTTTCCTCTCTTTGTTGGTATTTTTCTTTCTTTTGATTTTTCCTTTCTATCTCATCCTTTGATTTTTCTTCCGTTTTTCCCTCCTCCTATTCTCATGTCCCTGGATGCCTTATATAGGCAGCGGCCCATGTCTCGGATGGCCGATGTAAAGGGTCCTATTGTGGGCGTCGGTCCTGACTGATGGGCCCTGCACGTTACTGCATGGTGGGCGCCTACCATAAATTGTGAGGCAACACTATTATGTGGGTCCTGTATGAGACGTTGCATGTATGAGATATTATATTATATAATATATATAACTGTTCGTCAGTCTTGGCATGTGGACCCTGCATGGGATGGACGCTGTATGTGTTTAATATATTATATATATTACATGTGGGCCCTAACGTGTACACGCTGTTTTGTATAATATATTTATTATAGCATGTATACAAAGTTAACGCCCTGACTTGTGGGCCCTGATGTGTACAGGAAACTTTTATAATATATTATATTATAATATATAAAAGGTAATTTTATATTTATATAAAATTAAAGTAACGATTACTTTTCTTTTTATCTATATTTATAAAAAAAAGTTTTTATTATCTTTTGTCTTTTATTGTAAATGTTTAGATACCCACATCTTCTTTGTCATTCGTCTGCTTTGGGTAATTTTTATCTTGTTGGAAAGGTAATCAGGTAAGCTTCCTAATAAGATTAGGATCACTTCAATCAGACCTTGTTTGTTATGCCGAAAATACGTCCGTCCAACATACGAAATCGGTTGTTTGCAATTTGACTAATGGTCTACCTTTGATGATATTAGGATTATTGGAAATGTCATTTAATAATCTTTCCATTGTAACTGAAATCATCTCGATCAGATCCTGTTTGACTAGTTTAAAGTGCAGCCAAAGTTTTTTTCGATTTCGGTCAATCGACAGTGCATGATGTTAATAAACGGGCTAGATCTTCCTCATCATGACTAGGATTGGAAGAAACTTAAGTTTGTTATGAAAATTATTTGACCGTCTTTCTAATGAATTATAAATCATCCTAATCGGTCAGGATTTGCCTCAAATAATACCATGATCACTTCATATATTGGGACGACCGTATTTTTCCTTGATTTCGAAGATATGACCTTTAACCTCGACACAACGCTACCCGGAAAGACTGAATAATACAAAGAGTGATCCGTGGGTAGAAAGTATTCGTTTTTATCTATTTTCACCTGTCGATTGCATCATACAAAGAGTTTCATAGGTTTTGGAGTTTGGAGGGTCGGAGGTGACCGAATCGCTACTAGATTTGATGTCAGCTAATCTGGTCTGTTGGTTATTTTCGACGCGTGCCGAGTATACTTCCATCGTGCTCCGTTTGAGTTTTCAATGATTTCCCAGTCTGCAGGAGACAATTGATTAAAGTCAAGTTGAAGCTCAAAGAATGTCGTATCCTTGTTTTAGGTGGGGTGTCTATAATCGTGGACCACCTTGTGTGGCCCACTGTGATATTTATTTTCTTTTTAAACCACTTGATTGTATAAGCACACTTGGATGGTGAAAATACACCAAAATTTGATGTGATCCAAAGCTTCTTGGCCTCACCATGAGTTGGACATTTAAATGAATAGAGTGGATTTCCAAAGTGGGCCCTACCTCACCCTTAAAACACAAAAGAGGAGAGTGTCACCATGTCCCCAGACATGTCTCATGTCTCTGCACAATTACCTTCTAAAGTCACCATGTGGATTTCACTCCCGGGCCCCATCATGATGTATATATATATCATCCACACCGTCCATCCAATTTCCCTTCTCATTTTAGGCATTGAGCTCAAAAATAAAGCTAATCCGAATCTCAGGTGGGCCATACCACAAATGCTAAGGGATCGGGTTACCCACATCAGTTCTTACTTTTTGCATGGGAGGTTTGGAGTGAGTTTTTACTCGTGGGACCCATATTGATGTATTTCTTAGATCCACACCACCCACCATCTTTTCAAGATCATTTTAGGCCATGGGCCAAAAGATGAGACAGATTCGGGCCTCAAGTAGGCCGTAATGAGGGAAACGAACCACTGCTGTTGAAATCTTCCAAGGCCCACTGTGAAGTCCCTATTCGTCCAAATAAACCCAAATCAGTGCCCATTAGACCTGCTCAAGATGGACTATGCGGTGAACATAGTAGAAAATCCACATGGGGCCCGCACTAATGGTGCATAAATTAAAAAAAGTATAAAAAAATTTTAAAAAAAATAAAGGAAAATGGAAGGTGTCACTAGGCGTTATTGCCCAGTGACGTGAGGGAGGAAGCCTCCTTAGGCTGCCTTCACACTTGGGACCCTACATGATGTATTTATCATATCCACTCTGTTCATCCGTCTTATCAATATCATGTTAGGCCATGGGCCCAAAACTCAGGTTGATTCAGATCTCAAGAGGGCCATACCATAGGGTAATATGGGGCTAGAAATCTCTTAAACTTTGGGATTTCTTGGTTTTGGGATTCCTTGGACTTGGGAATCCCTAGTTTTAGGATCCCTTGGACTTGGGAATCCATCGAGACCTCTTAGGTCTTTGGTTATATTTAGCATCTTTAATTCAAATCCTTAAATTAGTTGACGTGTGAATGTTGAAACTATGTTTTTATTAAAATTCATTTAGGCATATACTTTTCCCGAACTAATGAAGTCCCAAGACTCAGATGAGCCATGAGCATATGATCACATCCAAGTGACTAACCAATGATCTGTAACCGTCAATTTACATTAGTAATGATTAGACGGTACAGATCATTATACTAAAGTAATTATAGTGATGTCATTGATAATCTAATTATTTTGGGACATCATTAGTGGGCCATATGCCCAAATAAATTGGTAGCCTAGTGACACACATGTTGTATATCTGGGTGTCCATCCGGGTCATCCCAGTGGACTCCGCCTTGTTATATATATTCTATTCATGCCTTGCAGGCTACATGAGAAGCTAATGTTAGTCTAACGTGGGTCATACCACATAGACTTCTATATTTCTAGTGGGGCTTGTCGTTTAGTTCCCACTCTCTGTATATGATGTGCCGATTAAGGCCAATTATTGTCTGATATGTCTGATAATATGCTAGTGTACTTGGCCTGGTAGGACACACTAAGAACATGCTTTGTATAATGACATCATGTCTAGATATATGCCTATACGTATCATTTGTATGCATATTGTGGGTGGTAATTGATCATAACATATGCCATTGGGCTGAGATACTCAGGGGACCCCATATGAGATAGGGTTGTCCCACATGATTGTGCTATAAGCGCAGGTTTGATACATGACTTGAATGGTATGACTCATGCATTTCATATCTTGTATGTCATAATCACTTTACGCCCTAGCGACATAAGGATTATGGCATCCACAAGCATATCGTTGATGGCCAGATTGGATACTGGAAATATCTGTTCTAACATTAGGGTACTATGGATGTCCTTGGGTGAAAGTCCTTAAAGCCTTGTGTACTAGTAGGATGCTTCAACGTCGAGACCGAGTGGATAACATGAGCGCCCGAGTGCCGAATACCAGTAGGCCGCGTCTCCCACTGTGTCGTGGTTCGGTTAAAAAGGGTGTGACCTTATCTGCCCGAGGGTAGAGGGCTGTAAGGTAGGTTGAGTTTGACCAGCTCATAAATGGGTCCGCTATCGACGAGCCGGGTGGGCATTGGCATACCACTAGCAAGACAGATAGTGAGGTCTCTTCCACTCACTTGATCATGTGCACGATGGGGCGGCAGCCATTGTTAGAGTATGCTAGACCCTGATGATGTTTCTAGTGATGAATCATATTGATACGTTGACTAGTTGAGGATTGACATGCTTGCATTGCATCTCTAGCATTTGACATTCGGTCATGTAGGCCTTGTATTGTATAGCCTTGGTATGGCCAACATCATTTATGGACTTGCCAGTTTAGCTTCCATCATTTCCAATTATTCTGACGTTTGTATGCTTGGCACACGCATTATGCACACACGCACGCACTCTTTAAGCTTCGTAGTAAGCTTATGCACGTTCGTTACATGCAAGTTATGCTAGACCGCTGCAGCATTGAGGCAGGAGCATGTGCCCGATCTTTTGGAATTTTGTTATATGATGTATTTCCTGTCAGCACTGTACTCAAATATTATATTAGTGGATATGTGATGATGATGTTTTGGTGACTTGGGTACACTTGTGATTATGCTCCTTTACAAAAAAAAAAAAAAAATTCACCCTGAAAATCCTCATTGTAGGATCCCAAGATCGAAACCTAGTGCATAAGATTTAAGAGCTGAGAATGGGGTACTACGGAGGCTGTCGGCACCTGATTCGGCGGCTGAAAAATTTGTGAGCCCAGTTCCCAAGTTTGGGGTGTGACACTGTGGATTTGACATCGATCTCACCGAGATTATTACTACATCGCGACCCTACACTTGGGGTTATGAATATTAGGACCAATTAAAATTTATGACTTTTAATATACAATTTCTTACTTAAACTAATATGTCAGTTTAAACTAAGTAAGACAATTAACTCTAAGGCTTCCAAGCCAATAGAAGGTCCAATCACATAGATTACAAATGATATGCTAGTGAAACAACTAGTTTATAAATGATAGTGCACATATATATGTGGAATGTGCTAACTATCAACTCCTAGCATTCATCTAATCATGTATACATATAATTAATCTGAACAATCACAAAAGAACAATTAGAAAAGTACTCAAATAACAATCTCAAATACAAGCATGTATAGGAGATCGATTTTCCTACTCCACTCCCAACGGACACACTCAACCCATAAACGTACCGAAGTTAACTATTAGATGTTTTAAATCAGTTTCACCTCTAACTTTTACTATCCTACATAAGGATCAGCTCCCTCGGAGACTTATGTGGATTTTTATAGGCTCGCCACGAACCCCAGTCCTACACAAGAATAATGACATATACACCCGTGCTGGTGCCCTACACAAGGACTTAATTTAGGTCCTACACAAGTACTTGATTTATGTCCTACATAAAAATCAAGGTCCTATACAAGAACTTAATCGAGTTTGGTAATCAAACCTTACACTACATTCTAAACAAGGAAGGAGTGTACATAGACTTTATAAATGACAACCTTACTTTGTCAAATTGAGCATCGTTAATGCGCTATCTTGGGTTGTTTGATCAATTCTCTACCGTGTTTCAATCAGCTCACATATTGCTCCCCCAATCGTTGATGCCAATGCTTTATTAAGGCTGCAGCTCCAAGATCAACGTCTTGCATGAATTATTCCTTTGAGGTGACCAAGGTAATGAGAAGTTGGGTGAATCTCTTACAACTAATGGAAGATTGTAATCCTAGAAGATTTACCTAGATGGGTGTTCTATAGGGTTTAGACAAAGATTTGACTATTTATTCAAGTCTAGTCTCTAGAACAAGGTGGAGATCAAGTTCATCTTCTTCATCGAGGTTAAAATCCTCTTTCAATAGATGAATCACAAGGAAGATAACTTAGATCTCATGGACTTAAAAACTTAGGATGAGGGATATAACCATGGAATCACATATGCTTTTATTACACCAAAAACACATACGAATGCCCAAGAACCAAATGCCTTTTATAAGAAACCGATTTACAATGGCTATAAAATAGCTAGTTAACGACTCTGATGGGATTGAAGGACCTTCAATGTGATCGAATAGTGCATTGATCCCATCAAGAAAACTCGGGATTTTTTTTTATGGTTGCTACACTCATTCTTCGATCTAATCAAGTTGACTTTCAATTGGATTGAGTCTTATTGACAACCTATCAATGAGATCGAAAATTACTTGAAAACTGTCGTTTTGGGCATACGATTTCACAGTAACTTAGCACCTTTCTATCCTTACTTATCATATTACAATTAAGCTTCTAAGGTTAAGGGATGATCGACAAGATTTACCTATAGGGTTATGATCATCTAGAGATTCAATGGATTGTTTTGGAACAGGAGTTAGGATCACTAAGGCACCTCATATACCTATTCTTTACTCCTTAATGCTCATGTTATCTTGTATCTTTGGTCTTCAGTTTTCAATGGCTCAACTGACTCTCTAACACAATGACTCACGTGATTGACAAAAAATGTACACAAATAAATGCAATAAGAAGTTAGGGTTTGGAGAAAAGGGATCTGGAGTTTTATACTCTAGAGTTTTAATTGTAAGTTGTCATCTCTTGTATTTCATTTTCATGGTGGATTGCTTGTTGCTTTATGCCGTGATTTTTTGGTACAAGATTTTTTCCATGTAAATCGTTGTGTTCTCTATGTATGATCAATTTTCTATTTTTATGCTTATTTAATTCATATTTAGGTCACGTCTAGGTGACGCTTCCACTCCCGACATAGACCAAACTATAAATATTGTACAACATATCAGAATCAATGACCACCCATACACGATGCCATACAACTGATTTACTGTGTATATCAATGTGACTTTTGTGAAGGATAAAAATATTGTACATCGTATCCTTGTGTTGGCAAAGGGTTCAACACTATTATTAAACAGACCTCCATTACTCCTATGGCCCCCTTGCTCTTATCCCACCCGTCTCCATTTTGCTTGTGCATGAAAGCACCATCAAAAGTCTTAAGGAGTGAACTCTTCAACAAAAACGTCTGCGCCACGTGCAGAGCATCCTTTGCCAGGCTACCAGGGCAGAAACTAATGCCCCGACAAACAAATTCAATGGCCAATCATGAAGTGCCATGTGCCCACCGCCTCTTCCACTAGAACTCTGGGCCTCACAACTTATAAATAGCCATCTGTACTCATTTTAAATTGGGGTATTCAAATGTTTTTCACATTACAAGGGACTTCAGGAGCACACCCTCACCAAATTTAGCCTCAATTGTCTAAATATTCCACTCCCAATGTGAGAGCACAGTGCCAAAAACTCAAGAGACTGGGATCTGTGCCTACACAAACTTATTATAGCATATGCACCTACGTGTAGAGTACCTCCTCAGCCCCTATTCAAGGACCATAAATGCGATGCCACCAGCTTTATATCAGTCTCTTCTTCTCGCCTTGACTCCAGATGCCAATGCGTTGGCCTAATGGACGCGGATTAGGTACTGACAGGTTGAGTGGCGAGACTCGCTACCGAAGTGTCGCCACCAAATTCTGTGGGCTCACTATTATGTATATGTACACTGTCCTTCCATTTTTAGATATCATTTAAGGGCACGAGCCAAAAAATAGCAGCTAAAAAGCTGTAGTGGACCCACCACAGAAAACAGTGGGGAGAGTGATTCCCACCGTTGAAACTATCTGAGGCCCACTATGATTTTTTTATTTTTTTTTTGAAATTTAAACTGTTCAAAAGATTTTATTATTATTATTATTTAAATGAAATAAAGGAAAACACAAATATTAGCTTGATCTAAAACTTACGTGGCTTTAAGAAGTTTTTAATGGCGGGCATCACTGTCTCCGCTGCTTTTTATGCTGGGGTCCACTGGAGCCATGGATTTAACTCATTCTTTAGATCTCACGCTAAAACGATATCTCCAAATATATGGACAGCGTGGATACGAAACATATATCAAGGTGGGGTCAGAAACTTCACTTCTGTAGTGAGTCTCGCTACTCAACCGGTCCATAGCTAATCTGCACCAGGCCTAATACAACATTTCTGCTTGGCATGGAGGGTCTCCTGGTGATAGGCCAAGGGTTGATCACCATTTTCATACCACGTGAGACCCATGGCATTGCTGGGCTAATCCAAGTTTGTGAACGCTAAGGTTATCACGAGTCTCCCTACCATGATCAATGATCCAAAAACTTTAAATACAAAGGAAACTAGCTCTCTATTTAAAAGAAAACAAAAATAAAAATAAAATTGAGCATTGATTTTTCACATTATTATTATCCTCGTGATTACATAGTGTTGCATGTCTAAGTTGTTGTAAAATTTTGAAATTTTTTGGTTGAGCTTCGACCAGTCCTTGAGTCTACTCGACCGGTCATAGAAACAGTGCTAACTCATTCACGACCAGTCCTGCAGCTACAATTCAAACTCCAACAATGAATTCTGGTTCCTCGTGACCAGTCGTGGGTTGGTCACGACCATTCGTGGAGGCCTCACGACCAGTCGCGGACACCCTACTACCAGTCGTGGAACGATTTTATCTGATCGCGCATAAAATTTCAAAATGCAGTTCGACCTACGACCAATCGTGGTGGCCACACAACTAGTTGTAGACGCGGTTTCTGCATCTATAAATAGAACACGAATTTCAAAGTTTCATATCTAATCCAAGAAAAAATCAAGGCATCACTCTGAGATAAGTTTATGTTATTTTTAAGCTACGATGTGCATATTTAATATTCTCTTTTGTTATCTTTGTCAATTTGATTTTTTTTTTCTATATTTCAATCTGAATTGAAAAGAGGAATTGTTGTATTCTTTCTTCTTGGAATCAAAATCAAATAGAGCTAGCCCAACTGGTTTAATTTAAAATCAATTAGAACTTAGAACCATTTCAAAGTGAGTATTGGACAATTGAACTTCTATATTCGAACTTCTACTCCAATTGGTTCTTCCGGGCTACTACAAAAGGAGAAATCCAGATATTTTACATTTGTGTAAATTTTCATTGCTTTTGGTTTCTTTTGAGATTGAGCCAGAAAAATATCATTGTATTAGTTATCTGAGGAGAGCCAAAAAAAACTCAGAAAGTGGGGTTTTTGAATTGTGTAAGCCCATTTGAAAGACACAATTGTGAAGGTTTTAGGTGAACCTGAGAAACCTATTTTCATAGTGAACGCTGATATCCCCTGTGTGAGGATATTTGGAGTGGAGAAGCAAGCTGTGTGGTTGTTGTTTAACAGTTGGTATACACATAGGCGAACCACTATAATTCTTTGTGTCTTGTGGTTTGAATGTTTATTTAATTTTTCCATCTTTTATTATTCAAGTTGTGGAATGTATGTGTGGATGTGAATGTTGTAATATTTACATTTCAAGCATTGTGGGGAATGTTGTAATAACCTAGATTTTATTTCTTTTTTATTTATCTATTTATTCCTCTGAATCAAGTTTGAGTTGTTGATACAAAGACCTTTCTAGGAATCAGGTTGTCCTACTATAAAACTTGGTTTTTTGTGTAAGGTTGTCCTTAGAACAACATTTGTATCAATCTCTCAATATGCATACATTTGCAAGGTAGGACATATAGCTAAGCCTTTTCAAGTGGTATCAGAGCTTAATAGCTCGTTTTAATTATTATTTGGATTAATTTTCTGAGCTAATCGATCTAAGTTATTTATACGATGTCAAATTTTGATAGCTTTTCAGTCACTAGACCTCCACCATTTGATGGCTCCAATTATGCCTATTGGAAAGCCAGGATGAGGATTTTCCTTAAATCCATGGATGAGAGCGTGTGGCAAGCCACAGTGACTGGATGGATCCCTCCTACCACTGAAGTGACCGGTATCAATGGATCAAAATCAATGAGAGTAACACCTTATTTTTCTTGGACCACACTTCAGAAAAGTGAGAGTAGTGCCAATGCAAAAGCACTAAATGCAATCACTTACGCACTATCACCGGATGAATTCAAAAGAATTATATCCTGTGATACTGCAAAGCAAGCTCGGGATATTTTAGAAATGACACACGAGGGTACATCAATTGTCAAGAAGTATAAAGTCCAAATCCTCACAACCAAATTTGAGGAAATACATGTGGAAGAAAATGAAATGTTCATGGACTTCTATACTAGACTGAATGACAATGTGAACTCTATATGGGGTTTTGGCAATAAAATCCCAGAAAGTAAAGTATGTGCAAAGATACTATGCTCACTACCAAAACGGTTCAACTCAAAGGTGACTGCGATCTAGGACCTTCGTGATACGGACAATATGAGGGTAGAAGAATTAGTTGGGTCTTTACAAACCTATAAGTTAAATCTTAAAGCTCTTAAAGGTAAATCTATTGCCCTTATGTCTTCTAAATGTATTTCTCAAGAAAGTTCTGATTTTAAAAATTCTGAAGATGATATGGCTCTCTTAGCGAAAAAGTTTTACAAGATTTTCAAAAGTAAAAAGAGGGTTGACTTTCAAAAATAAATGATAAGAAAATATCTAAATCTAAATCTAAATCTTAGAAATCTTTAAAAGATAGTCAATGTTATGACTGTAAAAAATATGGGCATTTAGCAAACAAGTGTCCTAAAAAGGACAACCTAAAAGGAAAGGAAGGTTGGCTACTTGGGATGAATCTTCTGGCACTGAAGCCTCTTCTGAATCAGAAGATTCTGAAACCGGGTCAAGCAATGAAGTCAAACCCCTTATGACTCTAGCCAAGTTCACTTTCTCAGATCATGATGATTCTACTAGTGAAGAAAATCTGAATAGTGATCATGAAAATGAAGAAGATCTTCAAGATGCTTACAATGCCCTATACAAGGAAAGTTGTAAGATTGCGGTAAAATTAAAGCTTCAAAAAGAAAGGTTTTCAAAACTTAAAGAAAATTTTTGAATCTCTTATTTTTAAAAATTCTCATATTTCAGATTGTTTTGAAAATTGCAAATGCGATTTAGAATTCAAAACCTCCCAGATTGAAAATCTGAAATCTGAAAATGAAAAACTTAAACTTGAAATCTCTTCACATTTAAATTTAAAGGATACATGGAGATATGCCCAAGGTGATCCAAAATTAGAAAAACTTTTATCTTGATCAAGAAAATGTGGCGACCAATCTAGTTTGGGATACGATAAAAATGTTCCTCCTAAACAGAAGAATACTTCTCCTAAGTTTATAAAAGGAGAGTCCTCAAACTCAAAAGAGAAAAGTTCTAATCAAAAGTTTTCTAAAAATGTTAAAACTTTTCAATTCTTCAAAACTAATAGTAACCATATCAACTATAAAAATCAAAACCGAAACCCTTTAGCTGAGAAAATAGTTGATCTACTTAAGGAGCTCTTAAAATCTAACTCAGTGGGTCATTCTTAGAACAACTACAAATATAAGAAGACCAACTATACTCCTAAACCCGAAACAGTTATGAAATGGGTTCCTAAGGTTACTTGTTTGGTTGCCCACACGTCTTTCAAAGCTTCAAGACATTCAAAGTGATACCTAGACAGTGGATGCTCCAAGTACATGACTGGTGACAAAGGTCTGTTCACCACTCTTAAAGACATGACTGATGGGTCAGTCACATTTGGTGATGATAGCAACTACAAGATTATTGGCCAAGGTACGGTTAAACTTTCTAACCTCCCCTTATTTGAGAATGTTCTGTACGTTGAAGGTTTAAAACATATCTTGTTAAGCATTTATCAAATATGCGATAAAAATCATAGTGTTAAATTTTCTAACCTAGGGTGTCAAATATTAAACAAAAATGGTTCTGTTATATTAACTGGTCGTAGAATTTCTGAAAATTGCTACATCGTAAGTGATTCTAGCTCATCTAATCAACTGTGTTACATGGTCCATACCGATGAGACCGAGTTATGGCATAAACATCTTGGAAATGTACACTACTGCAATCTCTATAGATTGAGTAAAAAAGAACTAATAAGAGGTCTACCTAAACTTCAAAAAGTAGACAAAATATGTGGCAAATGCCAGATTGGTAAGTAAACTAGAAGTGCTTACAAAAAGGTGAACTCTAATGCCACATCTAAACCTCTCGAACTTTTCCACATGGATCTTATAGGACCAACCAGGATAGAGAGTCGAGGTTGCAAAAAATACATACTGGTGATCGTGGATGATTATACCAGATTCACTTGGAAAACCTTCTTAAGAGATAAATCAGAAACCCTTAATGAAGTAAAAAAGGATTATCAAACGGACCAAACTGAAAAAGGTTCTCAAGTCAGTAAGATTCGTAGTGATCGTGGATTTGAATTCAAAAATAGCAGTTTTGAGAAATTTTGTTGCGATCAAAGAATATCACATGAATTCTCCGTGCCCAAAACACCACAACAAAATGGAATTGTTGAAAGAAAAAATAAAGTGTTTCAAGAAATGGCTAATGTAATGTTAAATAGTATGAAGCTCCTAAAAATCTTTGGGCTGAAGCTGTAAATACTACCTGCTATATAATCAACTGGGTTTATACAAGTAAATCAAATAATAAAACTGCTTATGAAATGTGGTTTGATAAGAAGCCTACTGTCAAATACTTTTGAGTTTTTGGTAGCAAGTGCTATATTTTATGTGACCATGAAAATCTGGGAAAGTTTAACACTAAAAGTGATGAAGGTATCTTTTTAGGGTATTCTTTGAATAGTCGTGCATATCGAGTACTGAACAAAAGGACCAGTGTGATTCAAGAATCCATCAATGCCGTCATTGACGATCACTTGAATACACCTGCCCCAAGTTCAGATAATGATGAAGTTCTTTTAATTGACAAACCAGATACTTCATCAAATCAAACTAATTCTGAACTGAGGGCTGTTAAAGATCATCCAACCACTCAAATTTTTAGAAACCTTCACACTGGTGTGCGCACTCATAGACAACTAGAAGACATATATAATTACGTGTGCTTTACATCTCAGATAGAACCGGTTAACGTGAAAGAAGCTCTTACTGACGAAAACTAGATAGTAGTTATGCAAGAAGAGCTTAACAATTTGTGAGAAATGATGTTTGGTATCTTATTCCTAGACCTAAAGATAAACATATTATAGGAACTAAGTGAATTTTCAAAAATAAGTCTGATGAACTTGGTAATATAATTCGAAATAAGGCTAGACTGGTTGTACAAGGGTACACTCAAATTGAAGGCATCAACTATGATGAAACCTTTACCCCAGTAGCTCATCTTGAATCAATTAGACTATTCATATCCATTGCGTGCTTTAGAAAATTCAAAATTTATCAAATGGATGTAAAGAGTGCTTTCTTAAATGGCGATCTGTATGAAGAAGTTTATGTTGAACAACCAATGGGTTTTGAAGACCCTAAGAATGCAGATCATGTCTATTACCTAAAAAAGGCTCTCTATGATTTGAAACAAGCTCCCAGGGCATGGTACAAAAAATTGACTAACTTTTTACTAAGTCATAATTTTCTAACGGAAAGTGTTGATAAGACTTTTTTTGTTAAGAAACATAATGGTCATATCTTAATTGTGCAAATCTATGTTGATGATATTATTTATGTATCTACTTGTACTAATATGACTATTGAGTTTGCAGATTTAATGAAATCTAAGTTCAAAGTGAGCATGGTTGGGGAATTGAATTATTTCCTAGGGTTGCAAGTAAAATAACAACCTGATGGTATTTTTATTTCTCAAACCAAATATGCTTTGAACTTGATTAAAAAGTTCAGATTTGAGAATGGGAAGAATTTTGATACTCCTATGAGTACAACCTTAAGACTCTCAAAAGACTCTACAGGTAAAAATGTATACCCTAAATTATATCGCAGTATGATTGGTAGCTTACTTTATTTAACTGTAAGTAGACTAGATATTGCTTTTAGTTTTAGTATTTGTGCTAGATATCAATCTGACCCTAAAGGTCACATTTAACTGCTATTAAGCAAATTATGCGATATGTCACTAGTTCTGCTAATTTGGGTCTCTGGTATCCATATGATACTAGTGTTCAGTTGGCTGGGTACTCAGATATTGATTGGGCTGGTAATATCGATGATAGAAAGTCAACCAGTGGTGGTTGTTTTTATATTGGAAATTGTTTAGTTTCTTGGTTTAGTAAGAAGCAAAATTCTATATCGCTTTCTACTGCTGAGGCTGAATACATTGCAGCTGGAAATGCATGTACGCAGCTTGTTCGGATGAAACGTATGTTAAGCGATTATGGAATTGCACAGGATTTAATGGTTTTATATCGTGATAATTCCAGTGCTATAAATATATCCAAAAATCCTATTCAGCATTCACGTACCAAGCACATTGACATTAGATTTCATTACATTCGTGAATTAGTGGAAGAAAAAATAATTTCATTGGAATACATTCCTACCGAGACTCAACTTGCTGACATTTTCACTAAACCGCTCGACAAAAGCAGGTTTAATAAATTAAAATTTGATCTTGGTATGTACATTTTAAATTGATTATTCATGCATGTTTGTATCATAGTGTATATATATTTGATAATTTATTGGGTTAAATTTCAATTTTTGATGAAAAATGCATATTTTTGTCTTTGCACGACCAGTCGAGGATGTGCTCGACCAGTCGTGGTACGACCGGTCGAGAACGGTCCTCGACCAATCGTGTAGCGTGCTAAATCTCTTAAAATTTTGGGAAAAACTCATCTTCCTCATTTACTATTTCTTCTCCAACGGGCCGTAGCACGACTAGTCGTACCCAACTATCTGATTCCTCAAGGTTAGTGCATCATTTGTATTTTTCTTAAAGATTCTAGTCAATATTACTTCGTTTTTACTCTTGGAGTAATTTATTTTGTGATTCATTGCTATTTTGGAGTTTTCTTTAAAAAAATCTGATCTAGTAAAACCCCACTCCATATATTTTGAAACTCTTTGTTTCTTTGATTCTCCTATTACAAATGGATTCTAGTGGGAAAAAGAAAACTTCCCGTGGTCCTTCTTCCTCTCGTCCTTCAACTATCACTAGGCGCCATCTTCAGTTACCCGAAGATGATCCCTCACATGTAAGGGATTTGCGATTGCGAAATGTTATTGTTGAAAGACCTGTGTTTATTGATCATATTGCTCCTTTTGGTATCCTTCCTCTTCTCCAATCTGTAGGCTGAGATAACATCCTACATTGGGGTGGGCATGCATACCAATCTATTGCTCAGGTCATGTTTACATGCATTTCTTAATATTCATATGAGATTTAATGTTTAATATTGATACTAGAGAAGGTCCATTTGTAGTATACCGTCATCTAATTTCGGCTCTAATGGACATACCTGTTGATGACGAGGGTATTCTTATTCATACTCTAGTTGAAAAACTGTCTGAAACAGAAAAACATATGTTAACTAGAGATTTATGCAATATGGATGTTCAATGGACTCATAAGGGGAATGCGCTCCCCTCAAAGTACTTGTTACCCAGATACAGGGTTCTCCACAGAATCTTTACTTCAAATCTGTATCCACGTTCTGGTAACAAAACAGAACTGACTTCCTTTATGGTTCGGGTGTTGCATTCTATCGTCTCTGGTGCTAAAGTCTGTCTGCCTTCTTTAATATGTCATTTCATCATTCAGTTTCGTCTCCATCCAGGACATAGTGATATTCCATTTACATATCTTATGACTGTGTTAGCCACTCACATGCTAGTTGTTATGCCTGTTGGAGAGGCTCCTATTCATCATCTTATTTTTAATAATTCTAATATAAACAAGAGGAAATTGGAATTGGCACCTGGCCAAAGAGATGTGGGTGGTGGTGGTGCTGAAGCAGGGAATGAAGAAGAATGTGGCAATCTTCCTCCTGATGATATAAATATGGATGACATTTTTGATGAAATTAAATCAGACTCTACTAATGATCCTGATTATGAGTCATCTGATTTTGATGCTCGTCCTCATGCACTTAAGGAGCAGGTAGAGAACATGAATGTTGCCCATGATTTACAATTTGAGATGTGAAAATTCTGAGATTCATGAATGGTGAGAAGATTTTTCTCCTAAAATCAAGCTTGATCCTTCATAATCAAGTTCAAAATATTAATCCATAATTAAACATTTTATTCATTGAGTCTCCAATTGTATAGTATTATCTCGGTTTCTTCATTAAAAGATCTAATTTGGATTTCATGATATCTTTAGTGATTATGACAACTTTGAAGCTTTGCTCACTTATCTCTCTTATTGGTCTTCATTTCCATTTATTCCTTTCTTCCTTTGTTTTTTTATGACAAAAAAGGGGAGAATATGAGGGGAATCAAATTCTCACCTATGGAGCAAACCTTATGGAAAACTTGTGGTGAAGTATAGCATTTTTTTTTTTCTATGTGTGCATATGTCAACTATGGAGAATCAAATTTGTGCTATTTAATGATAACCTATGGTGAAGATTATGTGACTTAGCCTTTTAATTCTTCTTTTTACCAAGTTAATCATTCAAGCATGATTCTTTGTGTTCAAAATATTTAATGTGTGTTTTGTGATATGTGAAATCATGGCTCAATCAATGTTTCAACTTCTTCATGGATTAACAATTCAAAATTTTGTGGTGCCAAATCAAGCAATGGCCCATGTCCAAGTATGTCATATATGTTACCAACATCAAATCTTATAATGTTAAAATCACAACTATCCTTCAAAATCTCTTCTTTTAATAGAAATTCCAATGGTTAAATTTTCAAATTTTCACAAATTTGCTCAAGACCAAGAAAATACTCGATAAGGTAACCAATGAAGTAACTCAAGAATGACAAATCCAAGCTTTAGAAGATCCAATTCAACCTAAAATCTCATTGTCATCAATGTAAAGAAATCATCATGCAATGCTTTCAAAGGGACAACGAATAAAAGAGGAGTGATGGAAAGATAGTACTGGATGGAGAATCAAGAAGACTATTGACCACATTTTGTATACATAATTCAAATTGAATTTAGCGCATAAGTGTTTTTAAACCCCTAGATTACCCCTGGACGATTTGACTAGTCTCTGAGGGTTTCACTAATGTTACCCACAAACATTCAAGACCAACTAACTTGAAAAATTATAAAATTTTTTGGAGCTTCCGCTCCCGAGCGCTTAAGTTTAACGTCGACCGATCAAGAACGGACCATGAATTAACTAATCTTTATGACCAGTGGTCCGCCAAACTCAAATTACCATCAACACCTTTATTAACCAATCCCGCACTAAGTGATGTGAGTTCCCATGAGTCAGTGCGATCTCGTAATGAGGTAACCGACACGACCAATAGTGGATAATTTAAGGACTTCGTCGTGGAACGGTTTTATCCGATCGCTTAAAAATGTTCAGGATCACGCTTCCTTTGCATTTCACGTGACATTTCTACAAAGATGATCCATACATACGTGGGGCATACGGTTTCGTATTTCCACTATCTTCCGTTCAATTTCAAAGTTTCATATGCTCTAAAAATCAAGCATCACTCATTCTTCTAAGTTCGAAGTTATTTTTAAAGCTCGTTGTCTCGCAGGGATGAAGAGGTTCCACTTTTTCTCTTTTTTCGCAATTTGATATAGTTTCTATAGTTCAATCAGTCGAAATGAGGAATTGACTTCCTGGATGGGACTATCGATGTCAAAATCCATGCCATATTGTGCTAATTTAAAATCAATTGGATCTTCAAAAGATTTACGGAAGGAGTCCCGCACTAGACTCTCGATCATGTCCACTTCATATGTCATCCAAATCGGTTCTTTGTTGTCCCGTATTAAAACAAATCGAGTTTAATATTCATGTTACCAAAGGACAATTTCATAACTCCATTCCGGTTTATAATAGATTAGATGTGGCCAAAAAAATGGACGACCCATTGATGATCCGGGATCCGACTATGAAGATTCTCGACAAAGTGAGGTATTATAACTATGAAATCCATTTGAAAATAAAATTTATCAACCTGGATTAACACGTCTTCAATAACACCCGAGAAACCTGTTTCTATCATAGTTGAATGTTACCTTATCCCGTGTGAATCACCAAGTCCTAGTGCTCATAAACCGAATATGGTAACAAATTAACGCTTAGTGTACCAAAATTAATAATGCTTTCCGATCTTATGGTTTCCTATGTTTAAGAAATGGTGTGAGCTCCTTTATCCCTAAATTTGTGGAGGGTATGTTATGTTGAATCATGGAGCATTTCGAGCATTGCTTATAATAACTGAAGACCTTTATTTCTTTGTTATGAATTTATTCCTCTTATGCTTTGAGTGCATAAATCTTTAAGAAACTTAGTCGTACCATAAACTTGTTTGATAAGCGTCAAGCATAACGGGATGTTGTTCACTTTTTGACTCAATTCAAACTCCTATTTGAGGTTGCATCCACATTTCATCAAAGTTGTTTGTTTAAAGTCTTCATTGGTGCCTTTATTCATTGAGGAAAGGGTACTTTGGGCATAGGGTCACATTAATGGCTCTTGGAGAGTCGTTGGGCTTTTCAACTTTGGATGCATTGGTGTGTCCCTGTGTATTATTTGATCTTTAGCTTCCGTTAATAAGATTCATCCCTGCATCTCTATTTTGTTATCAAAGTCTACTTTTCGACCTAAGGGTAGTGATCGATTTGGCTAAAAGTCATGATATTGCCCTTGGTTGGGATTAGAGCCAATCTCATACTGTCCCTTTGATTAGCCTCGGGTTGGCTAGAAACTTGCCCTTCTCTCTCTCACTCAATGTGGCCGAGGCCTAGTTGACCCATTTGTACTTCCAAAAATCTACTTTTTAATGGATTGCATTTGCATGTAAGCTTTTTACACCTGGTTGGCCAGAAGGTTTGTTGGGTGTCTTTTTAGGAATTGGAGAGAACTCGCATAAAAAAAGATGGAGTGTATCCTCAAGAGATGGTTTCCTTGATTGTGTAGGCGCTGTTGATATTGTAGGCCAAACCGTCTAAGTTGTTGATCCCAACTTGGAGGTGTGGTTGCATGGGAGGATTTCCGCATGGCCTCCTTGTTGTGGTCCTTTGCCCAAGAGAAATTTGGATGCTAGCCCACCCCGGGTTGTATGTGTTCGAGTAAGGATCATTCCCAGCTTTTTGAAAAGTGTTCATAGCATGAACTTGTTCGGAGAGAAGTTCGATGGGATGTCTACTTTTATGGACAAGACCGATGCATAGGATGGGCAGTCTACTAGAACATGTGGCACATGCCTCCACTTGAGCCGAGATGTGGAGGTCCATTATTTAATACCAAAAATCAACTTTCTTTGTCTTATCAAGCTTGGCGCACTGAGGTGACGACTCCTATCTCATATATACCACCTCTACTTTGGTTGGGGACTTCTGTCACCTCTATTTGAATAGTCCCATTGCGGTGAAATTTTCGCACAAGGTTTCAAAGAAGTTCCATGCTTCGACTTCACTTTTGGTCATGAATGACCCTCCACCGTTATCAACCATGCGAAAGTGAGATGATGTGTCGACCGTCATAGATCTTATTGAACTTGTTGCCACTTCTCAAAACCATGGTAAGGACATTTAAGAAGCAAGTCCTTCCATCTTTCCCAACATTCAAAAGTGCTTGCCCTCTTTTTGTGTGAAGTTAGTAATTTCTCTACGAGGGCATTTTTTGTGAACCGTCGAAGAACTTGCTTGGTTTAAGAACTTCTTAATCAGCTGGTCCCATGTCTATGATAGATCCAACTTCTCGAGAATTCAACCATGCTTTCGAATTTATCCTTCAAAGAAAAGGAAAAAAAGCGTCGCTAAAATCGAATCGTATGTTTTTAGAAGTTTTGGTCCTTCAAAAGTTGGAGCAAATGTTAAAATTCTTTCACATGATGATATGGGTCCTCCTATGCTCATGTCCAATCCATGAAAGGATGGCAACAATTGTATGAGTCCAGGTTTAAGTTCAAAGTGTGCCGCCGTAGTGGTCCGTCAACACTATGCATGAAGGTTTTTTAAATTGGAATATGGTGGAATAATCATGTTTTTAACTTCATTCTCATTGCCATTTAATAAAAATTATTTTCAATCTTTCACATATTTGTTCTTATTTTTTTTTAGATCAATTGATTGAATTCTATATTCAAAAATCTATTTTTATGTCTAGTGAAAATTATTAATGGAAGAAGGAAAACTAAATTTAAATGATTTGCAACCTAAGAGAAATAAAAATAGAAAGTTGTAAAAATTGGAAGAAAGAACCCGAAAAAAAATGAGATTCAATGTCCGAAAAATAAAAATCCTCCTTTAATTCCAATTTGGAGATTTTATGGGAAAAAACTATAGAAATTTATGATCGATTTTGAAAAAAAAAAAAAGAATTTGATTTTGAAAAAAAAAATATCTTGAAAAAGAAAATTAAAAGGATTTCATGAATTATCCTAAATTTTGACGATGTTGAAAATGAAAAGAAAAAGAAAATCCTAGAGTATTATTTTGAAAAATAAAATAAAATTGAGAAATTCAAAAATAAATTATTTTTAAAAAAAAATGGATTTAGAAAGAATTTAAAATTTTAAAATTAAACAATATTAAAGAATCGACGACTTTAACAAAAAAAATCTACAATTCATTCTTAAACTAAAAAAATAAAGAAATGGAATGAATTTTTGTGATTTTAAAAAATAATTGAAAAAAAAATTAAATTAAAAGAAGAAAATTCAATCGATAGAAACTAGAGATTTTGAAAGAAAAAAAATATATCAACCCTTTTTTGTCTGAAAATTAAAAAGTTGAAAACAAAATGATACCACTTTTAAGAAAAAAATAAGCATTTTGGAATTTTTGATAAAAAAAATCTAATTTTTAAGAAAAATTTTGAGATTTTAAGAATAAAATATCCCATGTATTTTACTTTTTATTTTATAATAAAAATTGATATTTTGTTAAAAGTTTTCAAAGAAAAAATTGAGTGTAAAAAATATACATTTTGAAAAAAATGTTACCTATAAAATTTATCTGTGAAAAAAATAAGCATCCAGACAACATCCATATATATACTTTAGATCAAGTTCAAGATGGAGATATAGAATTTAAACCAATTAAGCACTATAAAATAGGCAAATTAATTAATATTCAAAGTAAATCAATTTAATACCAAAGCCAATCAAATTAGGTTTCATCTCAATATTCTCGTCAGAGATTAGACCCATAATTGAATCCATTAAACAGATGAAATAAAATTCATAAAAAATAAAACGCCCGATCATGATGTTGTCTCTCATCAACACTTGCGTGCATTTGAATTCCCCTTTAGTTCTAATGAATTTTCTCCATAATTCCTCTTTATAAACTGGAGGGTGAGCCAAACCATCTAAAACTAGTGTGAAGACATTCTAAAAAGTGCAAAAGCACTTGGTGGGGCCCCCACATGAGTATTTTCTGGAAAACTTCATCCCTCATCCATTAGATTCGGGACAAAATTTCAAGAAAGAATGGGTGGTTATGTGAATCCGTTAACGCGGCCCAATATATGATTACAAATGATCGGATTTGAACGTCTCTCTACTCCATTTAGGTGAGTTACTAATTACCCTTAGCACACGTGTGTAAACTCTGGGAGGGAATCCACCATTATTTATAGTTTATCCCTCTTCACGATGGACGGCTTGGATAATTTGAAGGTCTAAAGAACCAAAAAAAAGCATATCTAAAGCTCAAGTGGACCACACCACCGTTACGTGATTGAACCTCTACCATTGAAAAATTCTTAGAGGCCATAGAAGTTCAATGGTGGGGCTCATTCCTTCATGTTTGTATTTTCTCATCCTTCATATCTTTTTGATATTATGAACCGTTGGATGGCAAATAAACATTTTTGGATGGGCCTAAGGTAGTGGCCCACGAAATCTTCATTATTCGTTCATCTTCCTTGTGGCATCTTCAGTCCAGCTCGCATTTGGATTTACCGAAAAGTGATCACCCAGGTGAGAGTAATACATTTTTCAAGATCGTTTTAGAGAATTATCCAAAAAATGAATCATATCCAAAGATTAAATGGACCACACCATAGATAAGGAGAACGGATCGTTTTAGAGAATTATCCAACCCAATCATATCCAAAGATTAAAATCCACACCACATCCATAGTCTAAAAAACGGATGTTTGAAAAATGGTCTTAGAGGCCATAGATTCTTTTAGATCAAGTGATGTCCACTTGTATTTTTTCTTCATTCAACCATCGTTTTTGATATTAAAAACCAACATTGTGATGTCTTCAAATTCTTGTGCCAGGTAGGTATAACGATGGAAATCATTATTCCACTTGTTTTGTGTGGCAATGGTCCACTTGAGTTTTGGATTATTCGTTTGATCATTTGGGATCAACAACCATCTTCATCCATTTTTCAAGATCGTTTTAGAGAATTATCCAAAAAATGAATCATATCCAAAGATTAAATGGACCACACCACGGTCCGATAAGGAGAACGGAGTTGGCCTCTCCTCCCAACACCACCTAATGGTCAGGTCCACTGTGATGCATGTAAGACCCACCATGTTGTATCTGTTTCATCATCTTATCTAAAGATCATTTTATAGCATGAGACCAAAAATGAGGTATATCCCAATCGTGAAATGGACCACATAATCATGATTCTGAGGGTGTTGAATGATCACAACCATTAAAAACACTTTGGGAGCCATAAAATTTTGGATTGAGATGATTTTGTTTTGGCCCCCATCTAGGTCTATATGAACTAATAAATAGATTGGATGTCAACCATGTGATAGTGCATTGGGCCTTTTCGGAGGATTTTTTCCTGATGGATATCCAATCTTCACTATTGGTTTTCATGTGGTGTGGTCCCATGCTTGAATTTATATACCTCTCCATGTTTTTAACATCATCTTTCAAAACACTGATTTTCCCGTAAAAATGGATGAACATAATGGATAAAATACATACATCATGGTGCAAGACTAGAAATGAGAGGTATATAAATCTCAAGTGGACCACACCACATGATGGATAAAATACCACCAGCCACGGGGCTGGTGTCTGGGGGAGTAGCAAGACTAGCTACAGAAATGACGTCAGCAAGTTTCGTGGGCTCCACCATGATGTATGTTTTGTATCCACATCTTCCATCCATTTGGAGAGATCATTTTAGTGCAATATCTAAAGAATGAGTTAAATCCAAAGCTCCAGTGGACCCCAACACAGAAAAACTGTCGGACAGTGACCCCACCATTAAAAACTTCTAAAGGCCTCTTTTTTTCCTTTTTTTTTCTTTTTTTAAACATTTGAACAGGTTGGATTTTAAATAAACATTATATTGGGCCTTAGGATAGTTTCAATGGTGGGAATCACTCTCCCTACTGTTTTCTGTGGTGGGGTCCACTACAGATTTTTATCTGCCTAATTCTTTGGCTCATGACTTAAAATGATATCTCAAAATGGATGGACGGAGTGGATATAACATAGATGTATATAGAGCTCATTTTTTGGTGGATGTAGCCAAAGGTCTGGCTTTTAATGGTGGACGTTCAATCTCGATTGTTTTCCCGTGGTGTAGTCCACTTGAGATTTATATTGATCTCATTTTTTGGGATTAACCTTAAAATGATATGGGGAAATGGATGGACAGCATGGATTAAAACATATAAATCATGGTGGGGCCCATAGAGCACTATCAGATGGAAAGTGCAAGTGACGTTACATATTTACTGAGACAATATGTGAGTTTTGTGTTTGATGTAAAACAGTGGTGACTCATTCATATTAATAGTGTGGTAATGCTATAGAATTATCCAGACCATCTAAATAATGGGTCTAGTTGTTAATGATTAATATTTATACTTTTTCCTATATAAAACCATCTTAATCATTCAATAAACGGTCCCTTAAATGTATGGGTATTAATGTAATTGATGTGTTAAATTATGGAAAACTCACAGTTTGCGAATTTGAAACTAATATCTCATTTCAGAAGAGGGATTTCCAAATCCCTCTTTCGAACAACACCCGAGCTCTGCTTGGTTTCTCATTTTCTTCTTCCACTGGTGGGTGAGCTCTGAATCTTTTAAGGAATTCAGGCATATCTCTCCCGCCGTGGGTGAGCTTCTCTCAAAATCCCTGTTTTTATTCCAAAATCCATTCCATCTGTCATTGCTTTCTCTTTTCTTCTCATTGGGCCATGGTTCCTGTTGGCATTGATTGTAACAACGTCGAGATTCGGCAATGTAGAATGGATGCAACTTGGGGAGGATGAAATGAATTTGTCTTTTGTAGGAATAGATGTGATGTAGCTGTGATTAAGACTAACAGGCATTTCGAAGAACTAGCTTTCTTTCCTAGATAATAGATCTCATGGATTCGCATTCATTCACTAAATTTGATTAGAATATTTTTCTATTATCTTTTAGATGTGCATTTCATTCACCGTTTCTACTTTTTGCAGCTTGGTTTTGCAGTAATAATGGCAGCACTGCTCAGTATTCCTTTTCCTTTTAGAAGGTGCATCATAAGGATCTTGTCAATGTTAACTAGTAGTGATAATATTGTAGTTCTACATTTGGCATTGTTGTAAGCCTGTTGGAGTATACAGGGTCCAGTTGTATTTCAAACAGTTCCTCTCCTTCGTTTAGATAATGTTTCATACATTCTCCTCACACCACAGACGCTGAGGGTATGAGGAATCAATACACTGGCACCTTCACATCACATGTTTAATTTGTGATCGATATTTATTAAATCTCTAGCTCTTCCATGTTTTGTTTGATGGTATTTGCTCGTCGGCTTACGAAGTCTCATATAGAGTTAACAGTTTGTTTACTCTTGGGCAGAAGCAGCAACAGGTTGCAATCCCTTCTCTGTATTTGGGGAAGATCCTCCTTTTTAATTGGTCTTCTTATTCCTTTAATCTGGCCTATATTTTCAATCTTTGGACCTTTTTTTTTCAATAAAATTTACTATTACTGATCCAAAAAAAAAAAAGAAAAAAAAAGAAAGAGAGAGAGAGAGAGAGAGAGAGAGAGAGAGAGAGTTTGGCAATTAGCTCATCTTTTTTCCTTTTTATTTTTATTTTTCTAAATTTATTTACTGAAACCTTTTGTGACCTATTAGAGGGAAGATAGTTTAAGGTTGACCAATGAATCAGATGAAACAGTAGTGATAATTGTGAATGCTGAAAAAAAAAAAAAAAAAAAAAAAAAAAAAAAAAAAAAAACCTCTCGTATTGTATGGTTCTAGCATATAACGACCTAGCCTAAAAAGCCCATTGGATTTCTTCTTCTTCTTCTTCTTCTTCTTCTTCTTCTTCTTCTTCTTTTATTTATTTGATGGGTCCTTTGAATTTTCTGTCTTGAGAAATGGGTTCTTGGCATTTTGGTTTTTAGGTCTGTTTTTTGCTTGATTTTTTTAGGAAGATCCAGTCCATTCCTTTCATTTTACTACATATATGGCATGTGTTTGATGATCCGAACCATTGCTTTATCGTGGACAAACGTGAATGGATCATAGGCTGAAAATTACATTGACCCCATAATTCTAACCATGTGAAAAAGTAGTGTACAAAATCACTAAACTGTAGTTAATGGCTAGGATTATCTGATTAAGATGATGTTTGGTTAATGGTCCATTGGTGGACCTTAAGATGAATGAATGGCTCGGATTATCAATACATGTGCTAAATGTATGTAGGTGGATTGGATCTTTTCCCTTCATTGAATATGCTATCTATTACTACTGTGACACAAGCACTGCTGTGATGATAGAAAACCAGAAAATGAGAATGCTCTGTCACACGTTAATCCTCTGTGCTACTGGACATAGTTATGATCCAAACCATTAAAATAATGATAGAAACTGTGGATAGTCCATCATATCAATGTCTAAAATATGTCTATCCTTGCAAAAATTGTGACAGTCTAGATGGTGTAGCGCGCATTTGTTCTACAAAGTGTAAAGGAGCTACATACAATGAACAAATGCCCATCATACAGAGGCCGGATATGTCCAATAAATCTAATTTTACCTATTACTCATGTAACGACTCGAAAATTTTCGTACAATGGCTCGAGTACCACCTCGACCAGAAACACTTAGGATTAAATCCTTTAGAAATTTGACAAAGTTAACTAAGTGCTAAACTAGAGTAACCATGAAATCTGTTTGAATCGCTTTAAATACAATCTACAAGACCTAAAACTTGTAGAATCATTGACGCTAGGTTACCCTAAAATCTAGGATTAAACTCATTACCCGTCTGCTCTCGAGAGCACATTGAAACTCCATATCAGGTCTGGACTGCACATCGGGAGTCCGAATAATACGAGGTTAAGGACTTAGGACTGCCTCACTGAGCTTGACAACCATCTCGGAAATCAAATCCAGCCAGTGTCCCACGGCTGTTCGCTTGAGTCTGGAGCGAGGGAGGGTGAAAACACTTATTTTCTTTCCTAAATAAATATCTGGAATAGTAATCTGAGACTTGTTACTTGCGGCCATTTTGTAAGCAACCAGACCGTCAGAATCTGACCCAAATACACCATCGAATCAGGAAAAATTTCATAAACATATCCATGTACTTGAAATTTCGAATCATGACCCGCTGACCGTTGAACTGAAACTGGTCCGCCACGCGTGATCTGGGTATCTGAATGAAACAAAAACTTAACGTTACCTGGATCCAAGGTTGATGAGCTTAAGTCCGACCTTTAGCTTAAGGAGGCCCGCCAGAAATCCTCCGTTGAGCTGAAACAATGCTGCTTTGGTTATAACCTAAGTATACCTTGTCCACAAGTCTAGTTTAGAGAGATTTTAGGCTATATAAGGACCTTAGAACCCTCTCTCTCACAGCCATACGAATTTGAGAGAAACCCTAGAGAGAGAAGTGAGAAAAGAGAGAAAGAGTGAGAGAAGTGGGAGAATCTCCCTACTACTGTTTCCTGCCACTACCCAAGCTCCACCATTCCATTCTTATCACTTTCCCGGTGATACCGACTTCGTTTTGAGGTAAGAAACCCTAACCTTAATCAGTTTTTGGAGTTGTAAGGGTTGTAGGTTATGAAATAGCTAACCTATTTCATTCTTTAAGCTACTTAACTGCCGAATACGGAAGCTTGGCAAACCTAGCTGATCCGTTGTGATTCTACAGTATAAGGTGAGGACTTTAGGTGTATAGGTTATGGTTTTCAATGCTTTCAATGTCAGATAATGATAGATTCATGATCTACATGTAATTGCACATGTACAAAGTGCTTTCTGTTTTCTGTTTCGATTAAAGACGTAGAATATGGAATTTTACATATTCTAAGTATTCGCAGAAAATACCATATACGTATATTTTTTGAAAATGTGTTTGACATGATTAATTGTTGTATGAATATATGATATATTGATAAAATACTTATTTGGCGAAAGGATTCGCCCTAATACATGTTATGCTAATATACACTATGTATGTAGAAATAGTGTATTGTAGAAAATACCGTATACGTATATATTTTGGAAATGTGTTTGACATGATTATTTGTTGTATGAATATATGATATATGGATAAAATACTTATTTGGTGGAAGGATTCGCTCTAATACATGTTTGGCTAACATACACTAAGTATGTTGAAATAGTGTATGCTAAGTGTTTGTGAAAATGCTTGTGTGAGTAAGTGTTTGGATGATGATGCCTTAGGTGGGTGTTGAGATGGGATTCTCAACTACCTTAGAGACATGTATGATTTCCTCCATGAGGTTGTTTACTTAAACCGCTTACTTGTGCAATATATGTGTTTGTATTCCTATTTATGTAGTGCTTTATAACATGCTTTATAACATGCTTTATGACATACTTGTTAACATGCTTAAATTACTTTGTTTATTATGCTTTACTCCACATGCTATGAATAAGGATTGATTGATTTTGGGACTATGTTTATAGTCCAAATAATCGGTACCAAACTTGAGATCGTGGTTGAGATTCATTTCGCCACGTACGATGTGTTTGACAAACTCGAGTCGTACTTTAGTTGGCGACAGTGATTAGACCACACGAAGTACTTATGCACTTCATGTCGTTTAGCTGATTGTGCGCTCGAGCTAGTCAGGCTCGTCAAGTAACCCAATATGTCTAATGTATGTTCACCATGTTTGGTCGATACTGCTTGAACCTAGGGTACCAAACCTATAAGTGGAATCCCGTTAACCATGGTACCTCGATCCGCTAAGACTCTTGAGCTGGGCATGGTGGTATGGGACACCGTGGTCGAGCTGTCAGCCTACGCTGGGGCCACGTGCCTCCCCGTAGTGACCAGTGAGCAACCAGACTCATGAGCCGATTATGGTGGTATGGGACACTATATTCGTGCTGTCGGCCTACATTGATAAGGTGATGGGGGAGCGGTGTAACCTTTGTGTGAACAGCCCTAACAGCCCTTTGTAGTGACCTCGAGCATACTTTGAATTTGCGGTGAGGCGATGAGTTTTGCCGCAGCGTATAGAGTATGAACTAGGCCTGTATCTGTATAGTGATGAACCGTTAAAAAGGTGATGGGGGAGTGGTGTAACCTTTGTGCGTAACAACCTTGGCAGCCTTTGCAGCGACCTAGAAACATACTATCGTATGAGATTAACTAGGATTGATGACCCTAGAATGGATCATGTTTGGGAATGATACAAGGGAGGTACCTTAGTTTCCCAATACTGTTGTTTGAAATGGACTAATAACTACTCGGTAATCATGCTCATCATCGCACTGCATGTGCCTGGTAAATGTAGAGTACTGAGGGATGAACGCATTCACGAACGTAAGATGGTGTCGCATGAGGGTGGTTTGGCAAGGGCATTCATCATGTCATTTCATACTTGCATTTAATAAGAGTAGTTAGGATTGTTTGATTGTACTGCTTTATCATTACTGCTTGACTGAATTGATAACATGTTAACCTATGCTTTATTGTTCCACTGAGTTAGCTACTCACTCCCACGTTACGGGACAGTGTTGTACACACCAACCAGACTCTGTCTCAGGTATAGATGATACGTCGATTCAGGAGGTGGAGCCAGACTACGATGAGGACCAGGACGAGTTCTCATACATGCAGTACTCTGACGGCTTTGCTTAGGCTGACTGGATCGCGGGGATTTCAGGATATATCTGTTTTAGTTGTATTTTGATCTTTTAATTCGGAAACAATACATGTATATGGTTACTCAGTTAGTGTTCATACTCTGGAGATCGAGATGATTTTGTTCCTTTACATACCTTATATATACAGTTTCAGTCTTCCGCTTGCCTTTATACAATTGATCTGGAGTATGAATTACTGTTTTGGTATAATCTCACTCGTGTTTATTGCACTGACACAGACAACATTTAATCTTCATCATTTATGTTGCATAAGTGATGTTCTGGAACTCAAGAGTTGAGTTGCTACTCGACCCTCGAATTTCAGGGTGTTACAAGTTAGTATCAGAGCATGATTTTGATTAAACCGGACCTGAGTTCTATTCCCATGACGTACACTAACGCATTACGACTTAGGAGGGTGCGAGAATAATATAGAAACAGTCTTAGGTACCCAATTTCGTCCAACGGCAAAGTTCATTGAAAATGGACGTCGAAATCGAGTCCGTACCTAACCCTGGTCGCACGGGTCGACCTTAAAACATTCCTAGGCCATCTATTGATGAGTCTAGATCACAATCCACCCAATTCCAGTTGTTAAAAAATCAGTAAAGGTCAGTTTAGATCGAAAATTTCTCGAAACCACCAGATCTGGAACAGAATGGAGTCGTGGGCCTCCTCACTTAGTATATAGGGACCCAGGGTCAAACCAAGGTTTCTTTGGCACCTTGGGATGGTGGAGAGCACCACCCCACCGCGGCGGGGCGGCGCCTGGCAAGGCGGACCGCGGCGCACCGCGGTCGGGATGGTCCGATCAGGTTGGGACGGCCTAGTCATGGTCGGCCCGACCTCTACACACGTGTAGTGTGTACGAAATGTGCGGGGGGTCCCTATTTTGGGTCTGGATCAGCCCCTCTCTGTCACATTTTTCCCTTCCAAGCTCCCTTCCCTTACAAGCTCGATTTTTCTCTCAAATTTTTCCTCCAATCTTTCAATCCATCAATTTCGACCATAGCCCATCTCCTCCCATTAGTTACAGTAAAACCCTACACCCTATCCTCTCCGTTTCTCACATTTAAGCCCTTAAATCTCCTCATTTTGCCTTAAAATCATGTAACCTCCTAACCCATCCCATTTCTCCCTTGTTCCTTCTTCATTCCCTGTCATTTGGGCCTCTTCAACACCTGTTGGGACAATTGTTCGTGGAGAACCAAAGAAATCAGCCCCTTCTCTTTCCTTCCTCCATTCTCATGTCCCTTTTCAAGTTGATTACGGCCATTTCCTCCATCCTCTCTCTCATGGGAAAGAGGAAGTCTACCGCTGATGAAGCTGGGCCGAGTCGCCTAACCCGTTCATGAAGAGGGGCTGATGTTGAAGTCGGCACTAACACTGTTCGAGAGTATAGGTCAAAGCGAGACCTGAATCCCCAACTGTCGATCAGGGATGCACTACCGATTAGATTTGAGTACGGTCATTTCAGTGACCGTAGGGTCATATTTGAAGCCCATGTGGATGAGCGAATGTTTGGGCTACACCCGATGATGGACCATTTGGTGGATGTCATCGGATGGGGTCCTATATTTGAAGCTGAGTCTCCTGCATGTGAGAACACGGTTCGTGCCTTCTAGCTCATATCAAAGACCCATTGTTGGAGCTGCTTCAGTTCACTGTCTCTGTGACGGGCATAAGGCACACGATTACTATGGTTGAGGTGGCGCGGATCATGAACATCTCACGTGGTGAAGTACTTCCAAATGACAACTTCTCCAGGAGTGCGCAAGAAAGGGATCGCCGTACGCGATACCTTTGTGGTCGACGGGTCTCTTGGACACGAGGTAACTGTCTTTCATCGACGAAGTTGACAGATGACTTCCGTTTGCTCTACCACATTTTCACATACAATGTGTATCCACGGTGGGGTAACCGTACGGAGTGTACTTGGTTGATGGTGGACTTTCTATACAGGATGGGACATGGGGACAACTTATGCCTGCCCACATTCGTCCTATTTTAAATAGTTCAGGTCGTCTGATCTGTCAGGAATGACCTCTCGCTCCCATTTGGCCGCCTGATATGCAAGATGGCTCGTGATGTCGGCTATAGGCTTAACATGGAAGACCTTGCGCCAGTCCGGGTCATAAGTGAGGCTACACTTAATAACATGAAGATCGACCCTCGACAATGGCAAGCCCGACTCGACGAGTCTGGAGATGAGTCGGATAGTGCCGGTGAGGAGAGTGTTGACCTCGAGGCAGGAAGTGAAGAAGGAAGCGGTGATGAGATCCAGGAAGAGGAACCTGAGGCCCAGGATACAGAGGAGAGTTCACCTCCTGCGGCTCAGGAGCAGGGCACCAATCAGGCTACCATAGATGCACGTTTAGCCCGACTTGAGGAGGGTCAGGCTGCCCTACGATAAGATGTTGTCGATCTTCGGGCCTCCGTAAACAACAAGTTTAAGAAAGTAACTCGCACGTTGAAGACTATCTTGTGCTGTGTACAGGACAAGAATGCTCATCCTCCATCGCCTGATTCGGATGCCTAGTCATCCAAGTTGTTGTTTGTGGTTGTTTTGCTTACCGCATTAGGCGGTTTATGCTTTCATGTTGATGATGTAGTAGTTAGTAGTATGTTTTAAGTGTTTGATGTTATGGATGTAATTGGCTCACATGTAATTTCTGTCATGATTCATGTAACACTGTGGTCCATGTATTATGACAATTTTGGGTAAATGAAAAGCATGCAGCCTCTTTTGCTATGAGACGTGTGGAATGCTTAAAGTTCTTGTATAATGTGTTGTTATGCTTTATCTCACTTACGTTGCACCCTATGTTGTATAGGGCATGCCGCGGCAGTATATACGGAGCACGGCACACCTCCTTCTCATTAGCTCGATGGACCAAACTCCTTCTGGTAGTGGTGGTCCTACGGACTATGGGTTAGACTCTGATCAGCCTCCTGCTGGTCCTACTGGTGGACTGCCACCTTATACACCCCCGGTTCGCGAGCAACACCAGGCATCCTCATCTACACAGCATGACCCACAAGCTGCTCCACCTCCTGACAGATTTGAGTAGTTGATGTTGATGATGCATCAGCAGCAGATGCAGCAGCACCAGCAGCTTATGACCACTATTTCTGAGGCCCTGTCATAAGGTGAGAGTGCGACTCCACCTCCAACATCTACAAGCCCTACTGAGACTGCCGAGCCTCCTGAGACCGCTGAGCCTCTGCTCAGGCTGAGGCTATACCTCCCCCTGTGCCTGTTGTACCCCCTACTGGAGATGTCAGTACTCATGGCCTACTTGAGCAATTCCAGCGCTTAAGGCCTCCCACATTCACGGGTTCTCACAGACCTGAGGAGGCTGAGTTTTGGCTAGACCGCATCTCCAAGATGCTACGGATGCTGCACTGTACTGAGGCAGAGCAGGTCGAGTTGGCCACTTTCATGTTCGAGAGGGAGGCCAGCCTATGGTGGGACAAGATGTCGCGGTCCATCGTCGTCACAATGACTATGTGTGGACTTGGGCAGCATTTGAGTTCCGGTTCCACGAGAAGTATTACCCGCAGACCTACAGACACGAGCGGGAGGATGAGTTTTTACGCCTCAGGCAGGGAGGCATGACTGTTACTGAGTACGAGCATCGCTTCACCGAGTTAGGCCGCTTTGTCCCGACCATCCTTGTTGATGAGCAGATGCGGATGCGTCATTTTTCTAGGGGTTTACGACCTGATATACGGTTGAAGATGTACGGTATCAGTATACCTTCTTACGCGGAGCTGGTTCACATGTCTATGATGGCCGAGTAGGATGTTGATCGGCTGACACGTTCTCGTGGTACTATGGTTACGAGACCACGACCAGAGATGCAGAGCAGGCCTTTCTTAGGCAAGAGGCCTCGTATCGACTCTCCCCCTAGGGCCGCAGCTCCAGTAGTTCCGATGCGGCGCCAAGGTGTGACCTGTTCTTTCTGCGGAAAACTGGGTCATCCTGCAGAGAGCTGTTTTTCACGTATGATGGCTAGCGGGTTCTCACCACCGTAGAGGCTGGATCGCTCGCACCCTCAGGCCATTTCAGCTCCACCTCTACAGACTACCCCTGCTCATCCTTCCTTCCGACCTCCTGTATCACACTTCAGGCCACCTCAACAGCCCTTAATTCCACAACTGAACCGTCAGCAGCGGGCTTGAGTACATACACTTGTTGCCGAGGCACCTGAGACATTGATTATGGTCCCGACGGCTTTTGAGGGTACGGCTCATATTCACAGTACTTCCATCTCCTTGTTGGTGGACACTGGGTCCACTACTTCTATTATTTCATATGGGGCAGTTAAGCGTCTAGCTTTACGTACTACTCCCACGAAGGGAATGAGACTCACTACGGCCACTGGGACTTTTTCGGATGTTGCACGGATATGTGAGGGTTGCTCCGTGGATTTGGGTAGCAGAACAGTGCTCGTCGACCTCATTGTTGTTCCACTATGGCATTACGACATTATTCTCGGTATGAACTGCCTCACGAAGATGAAGGCTGAGATAGATTGTGATGCTCGGGTCATGACGGCCTATGGACCTGACGGCACAGCTTTCACGTTTCTAGTGCAAGTCAGTTGGCCCTCCCGTGTTGAGTGTTATACTGCTTTATTAGCACCGATCTATGGTCCGGCATTAGAAGATACGCTGGTGGTTCGGGAGTTTACAGATATGTGTTTAAGACGATTCCTGGTTTGCCTCCTCGGCATGAGATCGATTTCACCATTGATCTTACACCTGGTGCGATGCCTATCTCATTGCCAACTTATCGCATGCCTCCATGTGAGATGGAGGAACTGCAGAGACAGATTGATGAGCTACTAGAGAAGGGTTTCATATGACCTAGTGTGTCTCCTTGGGGAGCACCTGTACTATTTGTGAAGAAGAAGGACGGGATGCTACGGTTATGTATTGATTACCATAGGTTGAACCAGGTCACGGTGAAGAACAAGTATCCTTTGCCTAGGATAGATGATTTGTTTGATCAGTTGAAGGGGGCGAAGTATTTTCGAAGATTGATCTGCAGTCAAGGTATCATCAGCTGCACGTCAGAGATGAGGACATGTAGAAGACGGCTTTCAGGACATGCTTTGGGCACTACAAGTTTCTAGTGATGTCGTTCGGTCTTACGAACGCACCGGCCATGTTCATGGACCTGATAAACTGAGTACTTCGACCATTCCTATACCGATTCATCATCGTCTTTATTGATGACATTCTGATATACTCTACGAGTCGGGAGGAGCACGAGGAGCACCTGAGAGCTGTGATGGATACGTTGAAGAAGAACTAGTTGTTCGCGCAGTATAAGAAGTGCAACTTCTTGCAGGAGGAAGTCAAATTCCTCGGACATGTGGTGTCCAAGGATGGGATAGCAGTGGACCTTGCTAAGGTAGCCGTGGTTCAAGATTGGTAGCAGCCTGGCTCGGTTACCGAGGTGAGGAGTTTCATTAGTCTGGCAGGGTATTATAGACGCTTCATTAGGATTTCTCGAAGATTGTCAGGCCGTTGTCTCAGTTGACATGGAAGGATCTGAAGTTTGCCTAGAATGAGAAGGCAGAAGCAGCTTTCAAGGAGCTGAAGGACAGGTTGACGTCCGCCCCTGTGCTAGTATTGCCAGAGCAAGGGGTGAAGTACACGATATACACTGACGCGTCTCGTGTTGGTTTGGGTTGTGTCCTTATGCAGAAGGACAAGGTGATTACGTATGCCTCAAGACAATTAAGGAAGCACGAGGAGAATTACCCTACACACGACCTTGAGTTGGCAGCTGTCATCTTTGGATTGAAGCTCTGGAGACATTACCTCTATGGAAAGGAGTTCGAGCTTTTCTGCGACCACAAGAGCCTTAAGTATATATTCACGCAGTGAGACTTGAATATGAGACAACGTCGATGGATGGAGACCTTGAAGGAGTTCAAGTTCGAGGTTTCCTACCATCCGGGCAAGGCGAACCTTGTGGCAGACGTGTTGAGCCGTAAGAAGGCTATAACATTTGCAGCTCCGTTGATGATAGCAGAGTGGGACATGGTTGAGTTCGTGCGGGACTTCAAGCAGAGACTCACCGTGGAGGAGCCATTTGAGTGTGTTCCGCACATTCGGGTGCGACCATTTGTTAATGATAGAATCGTTGAGGCCCAGAAGGGCAATGTGCGGTTGTCTGAATTTCGAGAGCAAGCTAGCGACGCCGAGGACTCCGAGTGGAGAGTTGATTCTGATAGGGGTCTACGATTCCATGACCGCCTATGCGTTCCTGACATACATGACTTGAGACATGAGCTTCTCGAGTCTGTCCATAACTCGAAGCTTGCGATGCATCCTGGTAGCATGAAGATGTACCAGGATATGAGACGGTCATAGTGGTGGGATAATATGAAGGCCCACATCGCTGAGTTCTTTTCTCGTTGTCTGACATACCAGCAGGTCAAGGCAGAACATCGCCAACCTCCTGGACTGCTTCAGCCCATGCCCATAGCAGAGTGGAAGTGGGACTTCATTTCCATGGATTTCATATCGGGTTTGCCAAAGATGAGGAAGGGACATAATTCCATATGGGTGATTGTGGACCGGTTGACCAAATCGGCCCATTTCCTCCCTATCAGAGTCATGAACTTTGCAGACGAGCTGGCTAGGCTGTACATCAAAGAGATTGTGCGTTTGCATGGACTTTCACTTGAGATCATGTCAGATAGAGACACTCGGTTCACATCTATCTTCTGGATTCGTATCCAGGAAGCGATGGGTGTGAAGTTGAAGTTCAGTACGGCGTTTCATCCTCGGGACCGACAAGGCGCATGCAGAGCGGTGAATCAAATTCTAGAGGATATGTTATGAGCATGTGTGTTAGACTTCAAGGACAGTTGGAATGACTATCTTCCTTACGCAGAGTTCACCTACAACAACAGCTTCTAAGCGAGTATTGGTATGGCGCCATATGAGGCCCTGTATAGTCGTCCTTGCAGAGCACCGCATTGTTGGGCTGAGGTTAGCGAGCGTAGTCTGATTGGCCCAGAGTTGGTACAGGCGACCACAGAGAAGGTCGACATCATCAGGCGTCGACTTCTTACAACGCAGAACAGGTAAAAGAGTTACGCTGATACGAGGTGGCGACAGCTTGAGTTCGAGGTCGGAGATCATGTATTCCTCCGAGTTTCTCCTATGAAGGGAGTCCTTCGGTTTGGGAAGAAGGGGAAGCTCACATCGAGGTTTATCGGTCCATTTCAGATCCTTGATCAAGTGGGTGCTGTGGCATATCGTCTCACTTTGCCTACACCACTTGCATCTGTACACAACGTATTTCATGTATCTATGCTGAAGAAGTACGTTCCTGATCCTTCACATATCATCAGATGGAAGCAGGTACAGCTGAGCTAGGATGCTACATATGAGCTGCGTCCGACGCGTATCCTTGACAGGAAGGAGCAGGTACTGCATAGCAAGGTCATTCCACTTGTGAAGCTACTATGGACGCATCATTCAGAAAAGGAAGCTACGTGGGAGACAAAAGCCGAGGTCAGAAAGAACTACCCTCAGATTCTCGAGGAGTACGAAAAGGTATAAATTTCGAGGATGAAATTTTTATTTAAGGGGGTTAGATTGTAACGACTGAAAAATTTTCGTACAATGCCTCGAGTACCACCTCGACCAGAAATCACTTAGGATTAAATCCTTTAAAAATTTGACAAAGTTAACTAAGTGCTAAACTAAAGTAACCATGAAATCCATTTGAATCGCTTTAAATACGATCTAAAAGACCCAAAACTTGTAGAATCATTGACACTAAGTTACCCCAAAATCTAGGATCAAACTCATTACCCGTCTGCTCTCGGGAGCACAATGAAACTCCGTATCAGGTCTGGATCGCACATCGGGAGTCCGAATAATACAAGGTTAAGGACTTAGACCGCCACGGGGCTTGACAACCATCTCGGAAATCAAATCCAGCCAGTGTCCCACGGCTGTTCGCTTGAGTCCGGAGCGAGGGAGTGTGAAAACACTTGTTTTCTTTCCTAAATAAATATCTGGAATAGTAATCTGAGGCTTGTTACTTGCGGCCATTTTGTAAGCAACCAGACCGTCAGAATCTGACCCAAATACACCCTCAGATCAGGAAAAATTTCATAAACATATCCATGTACTTGAAATTTTGGATCGTGACCCGCTGACCGTTGAACTGAAACTGGTCCGCCACGCGTGATCTGGGTATCCGACTAAAACAAAAACTTAACTTTACCTGGATCCAAGGTTAATGAGCTTAAGTCCGACCTTTGGCTTAAGGAGGCCCGCCAGAAATCCTCCGTTGAGCTGAAACAATGCTGCTTTGGTTATAATCTAATTATACCTTATCCACAAGTCTAGTTTGGAGAGATTTTAGGCTATATAAGGACCTTAGAACCCTCTCTCTCACAGCCATACAAATTTGAGAGAAACCTTAGAGAGAGAAGTGAGAAAAAAGAGAGAAAGAGTGAGAGAAGTGGGAGAATCTCCCTACTACTATTTCCTGCCACTACCTAAGCTCCACCACTCCGTTCTTGTCGCTTTCCCGGTGATACCGACTTCGTTTTGAGGTAAGAAACCCTAACCCTAATCAGTTTTGGAGTTGTAAGGGTTGTAAGTTATGAAATAGCTAACCTATTTCATTCTTTAGGCTACTTAACTGCCGAATACGGAAGCTTGGCAAACCTAGCTGATCCGTTGCGATTCTACGGTATAAGGTGAGGACTTTAGGTATATAGGTTACGGTTTTCAATGCTTTCAATGTCAGATAATGATAGATTCATGATCTGCATGCAATTGCACATGTACAAAGTGCTTTCTGTTTTTTGTTTCGATTAAAGACATAGAATATGGAATTTTACATATTCTAAGTATTCATAGAAAATACCGTATACGTATATATTTTAGAAATGTGTTTGACATGATTAATGATTGTATGAATATATGATATATGGATAAAATACTTATTTGGTGAAAGGATTCGCCCTAATACATGTTATGCTAATATACACTATGTATGTAGAAATAGTGTATTGTAGAAAATACCGTATACGTATATATTTTAGAAATGTGTTTGACATGATTATTTGTTGTATGAATATATGATATATGGATAAAATACTTATTTGGCGGAAGGATTCGCCCTAATACATGTTTGGCTAACATACACTAAGTATGTTGAAATAGTGTATGCTAAGTGTTTGTGAAAATGCTTGTGTGAGTAAGTGTTTGGATGATGATGCCTTAGGTGGGTGTTGAGATGGGATTCTCAACTACCTTAGAGACATGTATGATTTCCTCCATGAGGTTGTTTACTTAAACCGCTTACTTGTGCAATATATGTGTTTGTATTCCTATTTATGTAGTGCTTTATAACATGCTTTATAACATGCTTTATGACATACTTGTTAACATGCTTAAATTACTTTGTTTATTATGCTTTACTCCACATGCTATGAATAAGGATTGATTGAGTTTGGGACTATGTTTATAGTCCAGACAATCGGTACCAGACTTGAGATCGTGGTTGAGATTCATTTCGCCACGTACAATGTGTTTGACGAACCTGAGTCGTACTTTGGTTGGCGACAGTGGTTAGGCCACACAAAGTGCTTATGCGCTTCATGTCGTTCAGTTGATTGTGCGCTCGAGCTAGTCAGGCTCATCAAGTAACCCGATATGTCTAATGTATGTTCACCATGTTTGGACGCTACTGCTTGAACCTAGGGTACCAAACTTACCAGTGAAATCCCGTTAACCATGGTACCTCGATCCGCTAAGACTCATGAACCGGGCATGGTGGTATGGGACACCGTGGTCGAGCTGTCGGCCTACGCTGGGGCCACGTGCCTCCCCGTAGTGACCAGTGAGCAACCAGACTCTTGAGCCGATTATGGTGGTATGGGACACTATATTCGTGCTGTCGGCCTACATTGATAAGGTGATGGGGGAGCGGTGTAACCTTTGTGCAAATAGCCTTGGCAACCCTTTGTAGTGACCTCGAGCATACTCTGAATTTGCGGTGAGGCGATGAGTTTTGCCGCAGCATATAGAGTATGAACTAGGCCTGTATCTGTATAGTGATGAACCGTTAAAAAGGTGATGGGGGAGTGGTGTAACCTTTGTGCGTAACAACCCTGGCAAATTCTTTGCAAAGAATAGAAAAATATACTATCGTATGAGATTAACTAGGACTGACAACCCTAGAATGGATCATGTTTAGGAATGATACAAGGGAGGTACCTTAGTTTCCTAATACTGCTATTTGAAATGGACTAATAACTACTCGGTAATCATGCTCATCATCGCACTGCATGTGCCGGTAGATGTGAGCATTGAGAGATGAACGCATTTGCGAACGTAAAATGGTGTCGCATGAGGGTGGTTTGGCAAGGGCATTCATCATGTCATTTCATACTTGCATTTAATAAGAGTAGTTAGGATTATTTGATTATACTGCTTGACTGAATTGATAACATGTTAACCTATGCTTTATTGTTCCACTGAGTTAGCTACTCACTCCCATGTTACGGGACGGTGTTGTACACACCAACCAGACTCTGTCTCAGGTATAGATGATACGTTGATTCAGGAGGTGGAGCCAGACTACGATGAGGACTAGGACGAGTTATCATACATGCAATACTCTGACGGCTTTGCTTAAGCTGACTGGATCACGGGGATTTCAGGATATATCTGTTTTAGTTGTATTTTGATCTTTTAATTCGGAAACAATACATGTATATGGTTACTCTGTTAGTGTTCATACTCTGGAGATCGAGATGATTTTGTTCCTTTACATACCTTATATATACAGTTTCAGCCTTCCGCTTGCCTTTATATAATTGATCTGGAGTATGAATTACTGTTTTGGTATAATCTCACTCATGTTTATTGCACTGACACAGACAACATTCAATCATCATCATCTATGTTGCATAAGTGATGTTCTGGAACTCGAGAGTTGAGTTGCTACTCGACCCTCGAATTTCAGGGTGTTACAACTCATCTAAGTTAGGGTCCAGAATAGGATGAGTTACTTCAACGGATCTAATTTTACCTAATTTTCCTCATTTGCTATTAAAGTCTTCATTAGCTCGCATATGAGTTGAAGTAGAAGAGAAGGGTGAAGACTCTCCTATCCCAGTCTCTTCACGTTCCCGTAGGCTCTTCAAGATTAAGGTCTTAAGTAGATTCATTACTTGAACGGCCTGCATCAAAGCTGTTAATGGATCGGCCATCTGAGTCATGTTGGGAGCAAAGAGCATGGCAATGTTTCTTGCATTCATCTTGTTAGCTTCTTCTCTTTTAATGCAGATAATTCTTGCTCAGTTTAATGCGGATAATTCTTGGAGCAGAGCCATGGTAAGATTAACACTCAAGCATCCTCATTTCAACTTGGAATACATTTATAATTGTCAAAAAAAAAAAAAAAAAAAAAAAAAAAAAAAAAAAAAAAAAAAAAAGTAGAAGAAAAAGAAAAAAAGCCTGCCAAAACCATAATTCATCTTATATGCAGTTGAAAATTGGTGGTAGTCACATTTGGTAATTTATATTTCTTGGAGCGTTTATCTGCTATTTGTCCCAGCAACTTGGCTAAACTCTTCGATTTTAGCCAAACCCTTTTCTGAGTAAAATTACAATCTACCTTAACTCTGTGAAGATAATTGTTATATTATTCTTGTTTTAAATCTTTAGACTCGGGACCTCGTTTATGAGTTTTATTAAGTGGCTACAACCTTTTGAAATGCCAGGTGTCGGCTTTGCAGTTTTGGGCTGATAGTGTTTGTAGTTTCATGGGATTTCCAAGGACATGTGCTTTGACAAAAGACAGTCGTTAGGGGTGGTCATGGATTAAGTGAGGCAGGGTAACAGTTTAACAGTTTAGTGAGTGAGGCCCTAAATGTGTGACCCACCTCGATGTATGTGTTGTAGATGCACACTGTACATTCATTTTTTCATTTGGTTTTTCAACTCATTTAAGGGCATTATATCAAAATTGAGGTAGATACAAAATCTCAGGTGAATCACAGTAGGGATTTCTGGGGGCCACAGAAGTTTTGGATCAAAATGCTATTCCGTATTTTCCCTTCATTCAGGTTTTTGTGACCTTATCAACAGATTGGATGATAAATAAACATTACAGAGGGCCTTAAGAAAATTTTAATGATAAACTTATTATCCAACTATATGGTCCAATTTTTAATGGTTCATCTCCATAGTTTTTCTTTTCCTTCACACAAGACAAGGATGTTAATGTTCATATCATTTTCCATGTTAATAAAGATAATGACAATTATATTTTGAAATCTATATATCTTCTACTAACAGAACAATTTACAGGTATATTGCTATTGGAGATGAATCATTACTCCAAAGCTATGGAGAACGCCCTTTATCGTTGGAGCAGCAACAAATATCTAGTTGGCGCAGCAACAACTACAAGCACATTTTAGATTATCATAACACGCGATGGTCCTAGAACAGACTACCCAGGTATCTCTAGCTAGCAAATGTGCTTCCTCGAGCCTACTATTTCATCCAAGTAAATCAATCAAACACCCATAATGCTCGATCTTTAGATCCATCCCAAAATCTCTCTTCATACTAAATTTTACTGCATATTTTGATCCATTCTCTCTCTGAAGCTGCTGTTAGCTATTAGCTGTGGTAGCTGTTTCCACACTTAATAAATTTTGCTATTAGCTGTGGTAGCTATTTCCTTGACCCATAGCAGGAAATAAAGCAGGAAATAAACTTGATGGATGGCTAATTTGCCACTTATTAGGCAGAGAGTCAGCACGATCACACTATATGGGTATCAGTTCTGTTTGTATCCCCTTGATGGGCAACCAATTTCAGAATTATTTGGAAAGAAAATCTAGTTTGGTTTCAAAGTAGCATGGAAAAGCTTCCTCTGGTTTGGTTAGGTATGGATCTTATATTCTGCTTTCTATTAAAAGAGGAAAAGAACATCTGCTGTGGACCCAGTGTGCATCCAGTGCCATATATTAGATGGTATCAGTCCTATGATAAGATTGGCAAATGTGTCAATCCATCCAAACCAGCCAATTGGTAGACCAGGTTAGGGATGGGCCACTGGTTGAAACTATTTCCAACCATTTGATCTAAGATTTCTTTTTACCATCCAAAAATACCAAGAGGTGCTCCACTAATGGTATGGTTTGAATCCTCACCCAAGTGCACGAATTAATGTCTTCTACGGTTGTGATCATTTAGTAAATGGTACCAAAATGCATGCTAGATCCTAAATCATACATTATCTACCTCGGGTAGGATTGTGACCATTTAGTAAATGGTACCAAAATGCATGCTAGATCCTAAATCATACATTATCTACCTCGGGTAGGATATGAGATCTTTTAGAACTATTGCTAGCAATGTACCTCCTCCATATTTTGCATGTAATATTCCTTAGAAGGAAGTGTACTTATTTTCTTATCATAGTGCATCTGAGATCCTTGAAAGTATCCTAGATTAGAAACATGTAATTCTAATTTAGTTGTTTCAATTTGATAAAATTTCAGCCTTTAAGCATTTTATGTTTATGCGCATGTGCTTATACATGTCTTTTCAGGTTGATCAACCTTTATGTTTGGAATGTATGCGTGTTGTCTGATAAGCTCGATAAAGAGGTCGAAGATGTGAACAGGGACATTAAAGCATATGAAGCCTGTCTTCAATGACTTGAGCTAGAGTCCCGTGGTGCTCTTAGCGAAGCTGATTTCCTTCGAGAAAAAAAGGTGCCTGTTGGATTAATGTTGCTTTCATTTTATATGAATTTGGTAAATGCTTGGTCATGGCTAGTTCATCATTAGAAACAAATGCTTTCCTTCTGTTATTAGTAGAAAAGCTCATCTGTTTATTCGAAAATGCAATAGACTCCGTAATGAACAGCTTGAGGCTACATACACCTTGATATTTTTATGAAGCCATGGGATTTGAAGGGAATATTTTATCCTTAAATCAGAGTGAGAAGATCTGTAGTTTGCTGATTATTGATGATTTCATTCCTCTCTGGTTGTTAGAAGCTCTAGAGTACCCCATCTGAACAACACTTGTAGAGATGTCATGGAAATCACATGCTTTTAGAAATTTACTTTTTGTTTATACTTGTGGTCCATTGCTCCAACTATAACTAAATACTCAAACTGAGAAAAACTGTATAAGATAGACATATTCTTCTCAACATCTTTGCCAAGTAACATGAGCTTAAGCATCTCTATGCACCCCCATCCAAGATCTTTAGTTTATTTATTTTTTATGCTACTGAAGGTTGAAGAAGAAGAAAGAAGGCTTGAAGCAGCTATTGGAGAAGCTGAGAAACAGTGCACATCAGTAGATACTAAGCAAATGGAATTAGAATTAAAATCAAAGCGCTTCAAAGAACTGAAGGAACGGTGGGTGCTCAACATTTTTATGGTTATGCATAAGTCATGCCTTTGCATTAACTGTTTCATGGACTTGATGGCAATGAGCACTTCCAATGACTGCAAATTTGTGGAACTTTTTATGTAAACTGGATTACAATGATCATATTTTCACAGCAGTCTTCCTGTTTACAAATTTGCATATCGGAGGATACTTCATTATAGCTTGTTTTAAAAGTCATTTTCGTAGATTTCTTTTTTCAGTTTCTTTTAAAATTAGTGAACATGTATTTTGTTTTTATCAATCCATCATATGGAAGTCTTAGATGCTAAATGGTTACCACTATGAGTTCAAATGTTACAGGTACTAGCATGAATTCAACAATTTTCAGTTTCAGTTAACTTCTGCCACTAGAAATCACATGATCTGTGACAGATGATAGTACTCGTGCTCAGTGTTCTCTGGTTTTCGGTTTCAGATAACTTCTACTGCTAGAAATTACATGATCTGTGATAGATGATATGTATTCATGGTTGCCTTTTTTTCTTTTCATATTATAGATCTTTTAGTAATTACGTCAACCTCTCCATGAAGATTGGGGTGGATGGATCAAGATTCAAAGGCGATATGTAGGGCGCAATACTGAATTCGGTGAGCTAAAACACTGATAATGCTATGATTTGTTTTGATTTTTTCTCTGCTTATGTGTAAAATGTTCTGATTTAAATATTAAGAACTACATTGTGGCTTGATCCCAATCTTCCGAACATTGGGTACGTAGGCAGCCCTTTATACTAGACTGTATCGGTGCAGCCACAAATTCTTTTTTTTTTCCCTTCTTGTAGTGTGGATGCATTTTCATCAGGACTACTTGGCAATAAGAGTGAGGTGGATGTAAGTTCTCGAAACCTTAAATTAATCTTGAATCATTTATATATTTATCGCTTCATTTATATGTTGTCGTCAGGGTCAACTTGTAACTCCTCAGCACCCGCTCTGCCGTAAGACATTACGGTGCATGACGGTTCCCAGTAGGTTAAGTTACAAATTATTATTAAGAGTTGGTTGGATGTCTTTTATTTTTTTGTAAACGTTGTTAATAGTTGGATGGATGATGAATGTATTTGTGAATGTAAATGAAAATAAAGAACTAATATATATATATATATATATATATATATATATATATATATATATGTTATCAATGGAGGATACCTTGTTTAGGGGGACATGAAATTTTTGTAGCTTATGGTATGGTGCCCCAATATTGGTTGTATGTTACTAGTAAGTAGTAGATAATACTAGGTCCAATATTTTTTGTATGTGGCTTCATTTTTTATCTGGTTGGATCTTATATGTGGAGGGCAATTAGGCAGATTGGCAAGAGTCTAATCTTTCATTTAAATAGCGAGAATATTAATTCTAAAATATTTCACCAAAATTTTTTGTGCATTTGGCAAAACAAAATTTATGCAATGTTGAGAGTTAATCTCTTAACCTATCCCTCAGGAATGCTCTTACTAAAAAGGCCAAGTGTTTGGTTTTATTAGTAAGAGTAAAATCAAATTATTAATTTATTTAGTCAAAGTCTTAAGTGGGCACAAAAATTAGGATCGTTAAAACCCTGACCCTATGTCCAAGTGACCTAGTGGATAGGTTAGATGACAGATAGACGTCACAGTGGGCCCCACAAAAAGGTTTATGGTGGAAAACCCATCATTTTCTGTGTTATGATCCACCTGAAATTTAAAGCCTGAATCTGAAATCTAAAGCTTGAATCTGAAATCTGAAGTAAAAAAACTTATTTGATTATGGCTGAAGTCTAAAGACCGAATCAAATCAAGCCCGAATCAAATCTAAAGATCAATAAAATCAAGCTTGAATCAAATCTAAAGCCTAAATCAAATCAATCGTAAAAAAAAAAAAAAAAAAAAAAAAAAAAAAAAAAAAAAAACTTGTTTGATAATTATGGTTGAAGTCAAAAGACCGAATCTGAAATCTGAAGCCTGAATCTAAATTCTAAAGACCGAATCTGAAATCCAAAGCTTGAATCTGAATTCTAAAGCCTGAATCTGAAATCTAAAGTAAAAAAAAACTTGTTTGATAATTATGGTCAAGTCTAAAGACCGAATCAAATCTTAAGCCTAAATCTGAATGCTAAAGACCGAATCAAATCAAGCCCGAATCAAATCTAAAGCCTCGAATCAAATCTGAAGTAAAAAAAAAAAAAAAAAAAAACTTGTTTGATAATTATGGCTGAAGTCTAAAGACCGAATCTGAAATCTGAAGCCTGAATCTGAATTCTAAAGCCTGAATCTTAAATCTAAAGCCTGAAATCTGAAATCTGAAGTAAAAAAACTTGTTTCATAATTATGACATTCAATTCCCATTGCCTCTAATTGTGTAGCCTACTTTAGTTTTGGATCTGCCTCATTTTTTAGATCATGTCTCAACCTAAGGTGGCAAAATAAAAGGACATGATGGATTTCTCAAAAACATCACGATGATGCCAAATGTTTGGACTGTGACCCTTGACCCTTAATCTCCACTTTTTCCTACCGTGTGATCCACTTGAGTTTTGGATGTCTTATTTTTGGGTTCATCCCATAACATGAGCTGGAAAAACTGATAGACAGAGTGAATTTCTTAGATACATCGTGATGGGCCCCCAAATGATTGAAGTTGAACAATCAGAGTTCAATACAAACCGTGTGGCACACTTGAATATTAAATCTGCCTCATTTTTGGGCCAACCACCTAAAATGATGCCACCCAAATGATGGATGGAGTGGAATTATTAGAAACATTACGGTGAGCCTAAGTGTTTCAAGGGCTGACATTCAATCTCCACACTTACACAGAGGTAGTAGTAATGCATGCATGCATTCATGGGTGATGCTATTGGATAACTATTTACCAACCTTACTGCGACTCTGTGGGGCCATGTAATGTATATGGTTTATCCATGCAGTCCATCCATTTTGCCAACTCATTTTAGGGCATGAGCCTAAAATGAGGTTGATCCAAAGCTCAAGTGGATCACACCAACAGAAGTGAGGACCTATTGAAACCAACCTAAGGCCTATCATGATGTTTTTGAGCCATCCACCGCAACAATCCGTTTTGCCCGCTCATGTTAGGGTTTGAGCACAACAATGTAGTTAGAAGAAATCTTGCACCCCACAACTTTGGCAGCAAATTCTCTATCTTCCAGGTAGCTACTAGCAATGCCAACATCCCAGCCCTTTACGACCTGACCTATACCTATAACAAACAATTCCAATGTCTTTCAATCGTGCCTATAACCATCTAAAAGAAAATAAGAAGAACAAGAAGAAACAAATAAAGAAAGAAAAAGATTTGCTTTGCATTATAGAGTAGGTGAACTATAACATTACCTAGACAACTTAAAAAGGCCTTTAGCCAATATTAGAGTCAAATATCAGTCCATTCTTCTTTAATCGGCCAATGTAGTAGATAGCAACCTGAAATCATGTATTTTCTTAGAGGCGAAAATGAAGCAAAAGGAAAAAAGAATTAATCGAAATGATTACTGACTTTGGGGGAAATGTGATTCACAAGTGATTGATATTTGTGTCTTTCCTTTTATGCATTTAGAAAAAGATTTGCTTTGCATTATAGAGTAAACTATAACATTACCTAGACAACTTAAAAAGGCCTTTAGCCAACTCTTCTTTAGTCGGCCAACGTAGTTGATAGCAACCTGAAATCTGTATTTTCTTAGAGGCAAAAAATCAAGCAAAAGGAAAAAGATTTAATTGAAATGATTACGGACTTTGGGGGAAATGTAATTCTTTGCATGATGAAACTTACAAAAGGGAAAGCCCATAAATTGGTGAGAATTTGAGAAAACCGCAGTTCTCTGTGAATATTTTATATTAAGTATGGTTGATATTTGTGTCTTTCCTTTTATGCATTTATTTATGCATTTAGAAAGGTAGTGATTGAATTCTCATAGGAAAGAGATTGAGGCAAGAGTTGCTTCTGAAAAGTTGCATGCTTCTTTGTCAGAAGAGCTTGAAAAAGCCCATCAAGAGCCATTAACCTCCAATCAACAGGGCATGCGAATGTTTAGTTTAATTAATTTGTTTATTTCATTTTATTTCAATTTCCATTTTGGATGAATCTCAATTGAAATCCCCAATTGGGTATTGTTGGATTATGTAGATAGCATCTCTTCAGGATGTTAACAAGTGGTCATAAGAATATAACATTGTGTTTGCAGCAATACAACAACAATCTTCAATTGGATGCAGCGTTGGCTGCTGAGAACATTTCCAAGTTGCAGAAGGAAAAGAACATAATATGGAAATCTAAGCAACTTGAGGGCTCATAATGGTTTGTTACAAGAACAATTGAATTCTTCCATGGTGTTTATCTTACATGTTACTTAATTGCTGATGTTATTACTTCATGTTTTTTAAATAAATTGTTTGATGCCATTGGGATCTATTATAACTTGCATCTGAATGAGTTTTAAATGGCAATAAAATGGTGTTAAAATGTTAGAATAAGTTTTGGTGGGAGAAATAGCGCATAATCAAATTGGGATAAATTTGGTGCTGGATGTAGAAAAATAGCACATACATGCTAATCTCTAACTCTTTGTGACATTATGAGATCATATTTCCCTTTTTGATTTCTTCATGCACTTAAAAAATCAGTTGGTTAATTAATTGTTTTCACAATCACTTAACATGCGTTCATATTTTAAGGGATTGATCTCGTGTCAAAGAGGGTGCATCCAATAGGTAGATCGTCAGCCATAGTTCTACAACTCGTTGAGTCTACCCAAAACAAGGCCGAAGAGGGTGCATCCAATAGGCAGATCGTTAGCCATAGTTTTACAACTTGTCGAGTCTACCCAAAACAAGGCCATAAACTCAACAAATTGACTTAACTGAAGTCACAGGACTCATCCTAATCATTTTTTTCATCCAATAGGTATTCTCTTGCTTTAAACTTTGTTCTATAACAGTGTTTGTAATTATCATTTTCCTTGCTATAGTGGATGTTGGAACAAGATTCATCACAATTTTTTGAATAGGATTCTTATTAAACAATCGTGTGAATTATTTTTTCAATGACCATCAGGTGTAAGATTCGAAATAAAAAAAATAAAAAAATCTGGGGATATTTTTTTTTATTCACAGATATTTTAGCGATGGACCAAATCCGTCGCTAACTTCTAAACAAGTTCAAAGTCGACGGATTTGAGGTCCGTCACTCTTCATATTAGCGATGGACCTTATCCATCTCTAATATTTTTAATGAAGACGGTTTTTTAGAATTTTAGCAACGGATTTTTTATGTTTTGCGACTGATCTTATCCATCGCTACTATGTGACGGACCTTATCCGTCGCAGATTAAACAACGGATTTTATCCGTAAAAAAATAATAATAATAACCCAGTGAACAGCGACGAACCAAGCGACGGATGAAATCCATCGTTTATTTAGTTTTACGACGGATTTGGTCCGTTGTAAATTCGTGATTTTGGCGTAGTGGATTAAATAGAGTGATTTTTGACACATTCTCTATCGATCTACTGCTCTACAAACTAGACGGTCTGGATGTCCGTATATGACTGGCATATGAGGATGAATCACCGTCCTTTCTCAGAATGGTGGTGTTAGGATTCTATCCCCACATCTCCATTTCTCCCTCTCCCTCTCTCTCTGAGCTAGTCCTCTCTCATTTCTCCTCATTCCCAAACACCTTTCAAAGTGAAAGAACAATAACATCGAGCATGAATCAATACCACATATATGAAGCAATCGGCAGGGCAAACATTTTGTACTCTCTCTATATATTGGCATTTCTCTATGAATTGATTGGGACAGCTCCAAATCGAGCTTCAGCCGCACGATCTCATTCTTCTGATTTTGATATCATTTTTTTTCCTGAAATGAAAAAAAAGGTTCAAAAGCAGAAGAACGAGATCGCGTGACAGATCCGCACGATCTCATTTATCTCATTTTATTTCCTTCTTTTGTATCGTTTAGACCGTTTACAAAGGATGGAAGAAGAAAACAATCGAGTACTTTGCCGTGAAGAGCATTGGTAAGTCGCAGAAAAACAAGCTTCTACAAGAAGTGAGTAATAGTAACAATTCTCTCTCTCTCTCTCTCTCTCTCTCTCTCTCTCTCTCTCTCTCTCTCTCTCTCTCTCTCTCTCTCTCTCTCTTGCCCACCCCCTCCCTTTTTTAACGAATTCAAGAATAAATCACTCTGAATTGATTGGGACAACTCCAAATCGAGCTTTAGCCGCACAATCTCATTCTTCTTATTTATATTTCAATTTTTTTTATGAAACGAAAAAAAAAAGAGATCGAAATCAAAAGAACGAGATCGCGTGACAGATCCGTACAATCTCATTTTTGTCAAGTGTAAAGAAATCCACCATCCAATTACTGGGATTATTTTAGCAGATGAGGCATTTTGGCCCACTACCGTCCATGGCTGGGGTCACCATTTGAGCAATCTGGATCAATGAAAGATGAGCAGACCTGTATGAAATGTGGTCTGGTATGAGAAATGCCAGTAATCTGAGCCGAGCAATGTATGACAATACTGCATGAAGAATGTCTACATATCTCTCCAACACTCACATCGATAATCTGAATAAACCTATTTCCTTATTTTTCTCAAAATAAATACATTAATTTGCTTTGCTTTTTTCCCCACTAACAATTAAACCCTCCAGCATTTTTAGTAGAATGGGTGCAATTGATGATATGATTTTGGAGGTTTGATTATGCGATTTTTGATGATATGATTTTGGAGGTTTGATTATGCAAAGAAAGAGAAAATCTCAGCTAAATCACGTAGTTGTGATCTTCTCGAAGGATCCTTTGGTGATTTTATTATATCTTTTATTGCTCTCTGCATAACGAGGCTTATTTGGGGATTGAGCTACCTATAATCCATACTATCCTGCTGCTGAGTAGCTAGAAAGTGACTATCTGATGTATTCCCTATTTGGGGTAGAATATGTGGCACATTACTAGTATGTAGTAGATATTAGCACTGATTTCATATGGTGTGGTCCACTTGAGCTTTTGAACTCTGTTTGATGGTTTTTTTTTCTTTTTTCTTTTTAAATTCTTCTTTGTGTGCTCTATTTTTGAAATTCTATATCTTAACGATTCTGTTATTCATTGATGGGCCAGATTGTGTTTAGAAATCCGAAAATGTGTTCTAATCGACATGCATTGGTTTCATTTCCTTTTTCTGGATTTGTAGTTTTTTATGATGGGCGTTTGCTTCTCAGGTTGAATCTCTGATATCAGGTTTTTTGGTTGATAAACCATACTAATTTTAAGGAAAATATGGTGGTCTTTTCATCCATTGGGCTCTTGGGAATAATGAGTTTTATTTCTAAATTCCTATTCTTTACTTAGTATTTCTGATTGATGAATGAGACTTGACATTGGAAATCCTAGATGATCATATTCCTTTTTATCTCATCACTGATGAGGAGAGAGAGCATTGTCCTACTAGCTAGATGCTTTTAGCCATGGTCCATGTAAAGCAGGACCAGATTAGGTGGATGGTCCCAATCCAGGGTCTCCCTTCTACATTTACAGAGGTGGAATCAACTGCCATTCATAGGCAATTTTACAGAGGTGCACTTGTCTCTACCAGCTCATCTAATAGGTAGTAGACATCCACTATTACTTTCAATATTCTCAACCAGGTGGTTATTTTCGAGGCTGAGCATATTCATAGGTTGAGCACCCTGTAATTGAGATAATTGTTGGCCAACACCTTGTAGAGTGGCAGATCCGTGTAGCAAATGGAGAACCTCTTCCCTTGACTCAGTTACAAGTGCCTTTATAAGGTAATTGGTATCAAAGAAGTAGTACTTGACATCAGACATGAGTTAGAAAAGTATGCTGCATGATATGTTAATTTGAATCAATTAACCATTTCTCACTAGAATTGTTCGAAATTCCACATCAACTTTTATTTCACTTTTGTCAGATATGACTTGGCTTCTAGCATTGTTAGACCTAATTTTACTTTCTTTTCCCTTTTCTAGTGCCTACTTTTCTTGCACATGGTTGCAAGTTTCATCATTCTCGAATACGAAGCAATTACAAGTAAACAAGATATCAGAATCATCAAAGAATGCATGAAATTATCCCAATTTTCAGAAATTTACTAAAAACCAATCTTGTTTCATTTTCATCCATAACTCCATTCAGAATTATCGCAACATAACAGGTTGGGCCTTTGTTAGTGTCATTTTATACAGGTGTTGAGAGTTCCAACTCCATAGAAGTAGAAACTTGTACTTAAGACACCTACCCATTTCATGAAGATGTGTTTTTTTTTTCTTTCAGCTCACATCATCTAGATAATTATTCTACTTGACTATTGTGGGCATAACATCATTAAGGTGTATTCAATTCAGCAATCAACAAAGTAGTTGCTTGGTGTTGTTGGGTTCAAGTTGTCTGGAAAATTGAACAATGGTATTACAGCTACCGACTTAGTTTTAACTGTAACGCAAATGTTGAGGAAGCATGGGGTTGTTGGCAAGTTTGTTGAGTTTATGGTAATCTCATTTTCATGGAGTTGAATAGATTTGGCCGCAGGCTTTCTGTTCCATTTATTCTGACATAAATCTGTTGTTCTAAATCTTTACTTTTCTCATATAGGTGGGGGCATGGGTGAATTATCATTGGCTGATAGGGCTACTATTATTGCTAATATGTCTCCTGAATATGGAGCAACCATGGGTTTCTTTCCTGTAGATCATGTCACCCTACAATATCTCAAGCTAACAAGACGAAGTGACGAAACTGTAAGTATTGTACTTGTGAATGTTTTGACTGGTGAATGAGGGGATTAGAAATTTGGTTGATGAGGAAACCACCCTTTTATATACCAGGTGGTAATGATAGAAGCATATCTGAGAGCAAACTGATGGGATTTTTGTCCCGTGCTTGATCGGTCGTGAGCCTCGCTCGACCAATCGAGGGCTGGTGTAGGACCAGTCGTGGAGTCGAGCCCTGACTCGACTCAAAGTCCAGCGACTTTGGGCTATTTTTCTCCGGCGTGCTCAATCGGTCGAAGGAGGTGCTCGACTGGTCATGGGTGGTGCTCGACTGATCAAGGACTCGACTCGACCAGTCGTGGTTATGCAGATTCGTTCCGAAATCTTGTGTGGATTACAGATTTTGAGTCCTTTCGCAACAAGGATGCAGAAGGGAGTTTCCTAAACTATAAATAGGAGGTACCTAGGGCTTTCTAGGTATGACAAGAGGGTTTCTTAAAGCTTTATAAGGGATTTGCTAAAGGGTTTAAGGCTATCAAAGGTGTGAGAGAAAGAGAGAAAGAGAGAGAGGAAGCTTGTGGAAGGGAGGTTCTGCTCGTAGAGGTGATCTATTGTGCACTTGACATCTTAGCGCTTCTACGTCCTTGTAATTAGTTAGATCTCTCCGTTTTTCTTTTATTCTCTTATTATTTATCTACTCCTTCGTGAGTAAAGAAGGTTGTAACGTTCTACTTCATAGTGGATTGTTGATCTAGACAAGGTCCCGTGGTTTTTACCTCTTTGAGGGTTTTTCATGTAAAAATCTCTTGTGTGGTGTGTGGTTTATGCTTTGATTTATTTCATTATTTTATTATTCCGTAATTCCGGTTTATTTTGGGAGGCTAGATCCTAAGGTTTTGTGTAAGGCCCCCAACAAAGTGGTATCAGAGCCAAGTTCATTGAACGGGTAGGATCAGTTTTAAATTATGGAAGGTGGCTCATCAAGGATGATTAGTCTCAATGGTTCTAACTGGACCATATGGAAGGCTAAGATGGAGGACTTGCTTTACTGCAAGGACCTATATTCTCCAATTTTTGGCATATCAGCAAAATCCAAGGATATGTCAGATGATGATTGGAAGAAGATGGACCGGAAGGTGGTGGGGTTTATTAGACAATGGTTGGATGATTCCGTATTCCACCATGTCTCTACAGAGACCTCAGCCGCTAGCTTATGGCTAAAGTTGGAAGGGCTGTATGAGAGGAAGACAGCCAGTAATAAGATTTTTCTGATAAGGCGACTTGTGAATCTTAAGTTCAAAGATGGTGGTTCTGTAGCCGAGCATATGAATGAGGTCAGCAATATAGTGAACCAAGTCTCTGCTATGAAGATGGTCCTGAATAATGAATTGCAGGCTTTACTTGTGCTTAGTTCATTGCCTGACAGTTGGGAGACATTGGTGGTGTCTTTAAGTAACTCCGCGCCAGACGGAAAGATATCCATAGAACAGGTAACTAGCTGTCTCTTCAATGAAGAGACAAGGAGGAAGTCTCAGGGGTCTACTCAGCAAGAGGCCCTTATGACACAGGAACGGGGGAGAGGAAAGAACAGGAAGGGCGGGAAGGCCCGAGATAAATCAAGAGGCAAGTCGAGTAACAGAAAGGATATTGATTACTGGAATTGTGGCAAGAAGGGCCACTATAAGCATGAATGTCCTATAAGAAGAACGACAAGAAAGGAAAAGGAAAGGAGAAAGAAGATGAATCAGATTCCACTATGGTTCCCTCAGATGGCGACGTTGTAGTTATTCTTTTAGCAGATCACGATATATGTCTCACGGCTACAAGTCAAGACACCGACTGGGTGATAGACTCGGGAGCTTTTTTTCATACGACTCCACGTAGGGACTTTTTCACAAGCTACAAGTCAGGTGATTATGAGACCTTGAAGATGGGAAATTCTGACGTATCGAAGATCGTAGGGGTCGGTGATATTTGTGTGAAGAGCGATGTAGGCTGCACATTGGTTCTCAGGGATGTGAGGCATATCCCAGACCTTCGCCTCAACTTGATGTCGATGGGAAGGTTGGATGATGATGGCTATGAAAGTAGGTTTACTGGTGGGCGCTGGAAGCTCATCAAGGGTTCGTTGATCGCATCTAGAGGAAAGAAGTGTTGCACCCTTTACAAGGCAAGTTTAGTGTGTGCAAGGGTGGGTTGAACGTAGTGGAAGATTCAACTATTGACATGTGGCACAGGCATCTAGGCCACATGAGTGAAAAAGGGCTTCAGCTACTGGCGAGGAAGTGGCTCCTTCCAAACGTGACAGGTACACCTCTCAAAACCTGTCTTGATTGTTTATCAGGGAAACAGCATAGAGTTTCATTTATTAAATTTGCTTCTCATGTTAATAAAGTGCATGCATTAGATTTGGTTTATTCTAATGTTTGTGGTCCTATGAGGAAAAAACGTTGGGTGGGGTATTGTATTCTGTCACTTTTATATATGATGCATTTAGGAGGGTTTGGGTTTATGCTTTGAAATACAAGGACGAGGTCTTTGATGTGTTTAAATTGTTTCATGCTATGGTCGAGAGAGACAAGTAGATCATTGAAGTGCATCCGCACTGACAATGGTGGTGAATACATTGGTGACTTTCATGAGTACTACAAGTCCTTGGGTATACGGCATAAACAGACAGTTCCCAAGACCCCCCAGCATAATGGTGTAGCTGAGCGAATGAATCGCACCATTGTTGAGAGAATCAGATGCATGTTATCCCATACCAAATTGCCCAAGACGTTCTGTGGAGAAGCAATGTACACAATGGTGTATTTGATAAACAGGTCTCCATCAACCCCATTGAATGGAGAAGTACCTGAAAAGGTGTGGACTGGACAGGATCCATCGTACAGTTATCTCAGGGTGTTTGGATACAGGGCATCAGTTCACGTACTAAAGGACGAGAGGTCCAAGCTCGATATGAAGATCAAGTAGTGTGTGTTCTTAGGGTACGGTGATGAAAAGTTTGGTTACAGATTGTGGGATCCGACCGAGAAGAAGCTCGTCAGGAGCAAAGATGTGGTTTTCTTTGAAGATCAGTATATAGAAGACGTTGGTAAGCCAGAGAAGAACCAGCCTAGTTCAGGTGAGCTAGAGGACATGGATCCGGTTATTCCTCCATGGTGCCTGATGACGGAGGAGTACAGTAAGGTGTAAAGGACGAGAGAGTTCTTTCAGAAGATGGACCAGGGGAGCAGCCCCCACTTAATCCACTTGTTGAGTCACAGGTGAGGAGGTCATTTAGGGACAGACAGCCGTCCAAGAGGTACTCGCCGCATGAGTATATTATGCTGACTGATGGGAGAAACCAAAAGATTATTCTAAGGCCCTAGCCGACAAGCATAAGGGGGAGTGGTTGAAAGCTATGCAAGAGGAGATGAAATTCTTACATAAAAAACACACCTATGATATGGTGAAATTGCCTAAGGGTAAGAAAGCTTTGAGCAACAAGTGGGTATTCAGAAAGAAGGTTGATCAGAAGAATTCACAGACGAGGTTCAAGGCCAGACTTGTGGTGAAAGGGTTTGGTCAGAGGAAAGGTATAGACTTCGAGAAGATATTCTCACCAGTGGTGAAGATGATATCCATATAGGTGTTGCTTGGGTTAGCGGCTAGCATGGATCTAGAGATAGAGCAGTTAGATGTTAAAAGCCTTCCTCCATGATAACCTGGAAGAAGAGATCTACATGCACCAACCAGAGGGGTTCGAAGTCAAGGGCAAAGAGCATATGGTGTGTAGGCTGAGGAAGAGCTTATATGGGCTGAAACAAGATCCATGACAATGGTACAAGAAGTTCGACTCGTTCATGTTACAGCATGGGTATGACAAAACGGAGTCGGACCACTGTGTGTTCACGTGCATTCTCAGATGATGATTTCTTAGTTCTGCTGTTATACGTTGATAACATGCTCATCATGGGAAAAGACATCAAGAAGATCGATAGGCTGAAACAGGAGTTGGGCAAGTCTTTTACGATGAAAGATTTAGGCCCCGCTAAACAAATCCTAGGAATGGAGATAACCCGTGACAGAAGCAGCAAGAAGTTTTAGCTGTCACAAGAGCGGTATATTGAGAAAATCTTAGAGTGGTTCAATATGAATGCAGCGAAGCCGGTCAGTACTCCACTGGATGGTCACTTCAGACTGAGGGACGGATAATGTTCCAAGACAAAGGCAGAGGTGGAAGAGATGTAGAAGATACCCTATGCGGCAGCTGTACGAAGTTTGATGTATGCTATGGTGTGTACACTCCCAGACAGAGCATATGCAGTTAGTGTTGTCAGCCGGTATCTTGTAATCCTGGCAAAGAATATTGGGCAGCGCTTAAGTGGATACTGCGGTATCTAAGAGGCTCATCCAGGTTGAGCCTATGCTATGGTGACGGAAAACCTATGTTAGAGGGCTACACAGATGCAGATATGGTAGGTGACATAGACTCTAGGAAGTCTACATCGGGGTTCATGTTCACGTTTGCAGGGAGAGCAAGTTCTTGGTAGAGCAAGCTACAGAAGGTCGTAGCATTGTCGACGACAGAGGCCGAGTACATTACAGTCACAGAGGCATGTAAAGAGATGCTTTGAATGAAAAGGTTCTTATAGGAACTTAGCCTGAAGTAGGAGCAGCACGTGGTCTATTGCAATAGTCAGAGTGCTATACACTTGAGCAAAAATCCAAGTCAGCATTCCAAGTTGAAGCACATAGAGATTTGGTATCACTGGATCAGGAATACTTTGGAACAGAATGTGGTACAGCTTGAGAAGGTCCACATGGACGATAATGGGTCAAACATGATGACTGAGGCTTTGCTCAAGGGCAAGTTTGAGGTTTGTAGAAACCAGACTAGCTTGAAGAAGGTGAATCCTCCATGGGACAAAAGGGGGAGAATTGATGGGATTTTTGTCCCGTGCTTGACCGGTCGAGGGCTGGTGCACAACCAGTCATGGAGTCGAGCCCTAACTCGACTCAAAGTCCAACGACTTTGGGCTATTTTTCTCCGGGGTGCTCGACCGGTCGAAGGAGGTGCTCGACCGGTCATGGGTAGCGCTCGACAGGTCGAGGACTCGACTCGACCAGTCGTAGTTACGCAAATTCATTCTGCAATTTTGTACGGATTGCGAATTTTGTGTCCTTTCGCAACAAGGATGCGGAAGGGAGTTTCCTAAACTATAAATAAGAGGTACCTAGGGTTTTCTAGGTATGACAAGAGGATTTCTTAAAGCTTTATAAGGGATTTGCTAAAAGGTTTAAGGCTATCAAAGGTGTGAGAGCAAGAGAGAAAGAGAGAGAGAGAGAGAGAGAGGAAGCTTGCGGAAGGGAGGTTCTGCTCGTAGAGGTGATCTATTGTGCACTTGATATCTCAGCGCTTCTACATCCTTGTAATCGGTTAGATCTCTCTGTTTTTCTTTTATTCTCTTATTGTTTATCCACTCCTGCATGAGTGAAGAAGGTTGTAACGTTCTACTTCATAGTGGATTGTTGATCTGGACGAGGTCCCGTGGTTTTTACCTCTTTGAAGGTTTTCCACCTAAAAATCTCTTGTGTGGTGTGTGGTTTATGCTTTGATTTATTCCATTGCTTTATTATTCCGTAATTCTGGTTTGTTTCGGGAGGCTAGATCCTAAGGTTTTGTGCAAGGCCCCCAACACAAACAACATGTTCGTTGACTACAATGAGGTATACATCTTTCTTAACCATTCAGTTTTAATTGAGCATTTGACTCTGAAATGTAATTGATTTCTTTTTGTGGATCCAGCCTTAAAAAGAGGGTATATTCATCTTATCTAGAGCTGGACCTTCCAGATGTTGAACCCTGCATCTCAGGTTCACAGCAGTATGCTCATGTTAGTTTAATCTGTGTTATATTCACTCAGTTGTTGAATCATTATATTCAAGTTGGAGATATCGCAAGAAAGGTATTTTATTTGGGTCAGTAGGCTTTTAGACTGAGCTTCTCTTGTTTTTTATATGACTTCGCAATATGGCTTTAAAGTCGCTAGTATGGAGTTATTATGGCAAATTTGTTGTTATTTTTTATTGAATAAATTAATTTCACCAAGTGAATGAGGTGCAACAAACTTCCTCATTGTGTTCCAAATAAATGATTGGATCTCATGTATATTTGTGCTGGGCTAGGCTGGGTTGGGTTGATCGAGTATAAATGACTTTGGGCTTTGGCACCTTGGTTTGGAATTCGGGCCAGGTCGGGTTGCGAGTTGGGCCCTTTGAGGATGAGTTGGACCTAAGTTGCTCCCTCAACCTAACACAACCTTGCCCGAGTTGCACACCTAATTGCAGAGTACCTACACAACCTGCTCAAGTTGCACACCTAATTGCAGAGTACCTATCCACACTGGTTTCTATGACACTCTTGGCAATAGTTTCCCAAATTAATGGAACTTGGATTCTCAAGAAAGTTTTTCTCCTTCCTTAGTTAAAATCTTGCTGTAACATGTATTAGAAATTTTTTAATTTTAGTCAAGGTTACCTAAGCCCGCATATGTGTACAAGGGATCCCATTTACACACCATTGGATGTATTAGTGTGACACATTGGTGTAAGATCCAATCCATACGTCAGATGGGCCTGACCATGTACATGAATGATTGTATTTGATTTGATTGAACGAATGATTACGCACATGTTCATAAATAGATTAAAATAGATGATTTAGCCTCAGTTGTTGTGAATTGAGGTTAAACATTGAATTTAGCCTTAGTTGATTCCAACAGAGGCTAAATCCATCTTTAGCCTCAGTTACCCAAACTAAGAATACAACTCCCGTGGCTAAAGGCTTCAGCCTCGGTTTTTGAGATTTGAGGTTAAAAATAGATTTACCTTCGGTTGAAAACAACAGAAGTTAAAATTTTGATTTAGCCTCATTTCAAGGCAACCGAAGCTCAAATGTTTTTTTGGCTTCACTTGAAGAACCGAGGCTATAGAAGTCTTTTTAGTCTCGCTTGATAAAATTGAGACTAAAGCCTTTAGCTACGGCGTTTCCAACCTCGGTTTGGATAACTGAGGCTAAAGGCTTTAGCCTCAGTTTTTAACATTTTTAGCCACAGTTTTAAACCGAGGCTAAAGCCTCATTTTCTTGTAGCATATGAAGTATCTTATAATCTTTAAACTCAATTTATTTATACACTCTCATCTTTAATATTTTACTATTACGGTGGACGATTTTGAATTAATGAGTTCAGGATGATAGTACTCTTTCAAGGTTAAGGTGTTGTTTAGTAAACTGAAATATGAACATTAATTTAAGCGTTTAAAACTTAAAATGTTGAATTTTAGCACTAATAAGTGTTGAATTTTATTTATTTTTGGTATTTGTCTGAAAAAAGTTTTGATATATGTAAATAAGCACTTATTCACACAAAAACTTGTTTGGTAAATATAAATAACAAATGTATGAAATTGATAATTTGTCATATATTTCCGTACGGGGAATTTCTTTGATTGCTCCAAAACTGGCAATTTGGATTAGAAAAAAAAAAGACTCCAGTCAAATTTGAACCCCCTCGCTTTACGAATCTTCTTCTCATAGTTGATCATTCGTGGAGCGTCCGTGTCCACAAAAGATCATGTAATATGTCAATATTCCTCTATCGAGACGGCTAAATCAAGATATAGATCCTGTACAATCTCAATCACTCACTATCTCCAACGGTGGTATGGTAGGCTAGAATTCACCAAAAATGCCGAATGTTCTGGATCAACTTCCCTTTGGCATTATTCAAATCTTGATTTTTATAATATTTTTTATTCTATAAGCCAAACAAGGCCTCAGAAAATACAAGCAAGTTTATCATAGCCTCTCGTACGTGTGAATCAGCACACCTAAAAGATATTACAGGTGCTCATCATGTGGTCCCATGTTCAACACGTGTCTCATACATATGAGTTGGCAGCCTTCGCATGTTAAATGTGCGATCGTCCGACCAAGCAGGGAACGGATTGGCTACTCCCCCTGACACCAGCCAATGGCTGATGGTCGGTGCTTTGTGGGCCCCACCATGATGTATGTGTTTCATCCATGCTTTCCATCTATTTTTAAAGATCATTTTACGGTATGAGACAAAAAATGAGGTATATCTCAATCTGAAATGGACCACATTACAGGAAACAGTGTTGAATGAGCAGTAACCATTAAAAACATTTTGGGGCCAAAAAAGTTTTGGATCAAGATGATTTTTGTTTTTCCCTTCACTTGGGCCTGTATGACCTAATAAATAGATTGAATGTCAAATAAACAGGTGGGGCTCACCGTGATATTTTTGTAAAATCCTCCCCGTCCGTCTATTTTGTGAGTTCATTTTAAGACATGAGGCCGAAAATGAAGTGAGCCGAAAACGTCACAATTGAACGTCCACAGTTGAAATATTCGGGGGCTACAGAAGTTTTGAATCGTGCTAATATATATATATATATATATATATATATATATATATATATATCTTCGGTTTATCCCAGTAGGAAAGACGTTATTAAAGGTACGGATGGCATTTAAACATCACCGTCGAACCGAGGTAGGCTTCAACCGTAGGAATTTCCCTGACGACCTTTTCCTCTGGCAGGGCACACTTGAGTCTTAGATTGTTTCACTTTTGGTCTATTCTCTTAAAATGAGCTCATAAAGCGGATGGACGGAGTGAATTCCTGACAAACATCATGGTGAGCCCACCTAAGTTTCCAGCGCAGGAACTCCTCCAAAGGCTTTCGCAGAAATGCGCGTCCGTTGATTACGTCCACGTTCATACATCTCACTTGTATATTTAATTAATGAGATCGGCTGCTATGTTAGTCCAGCAACATTCTAAAATCGGTGGCGACTCAATTCTTCTGGCATGTTGCGTTGATGTCTAAATTGTGGTTCCCATTGATATACAGAATGTTTCTATTGTTGTGGGATAATTAAGAAGTCCATAGGTCGGATTATGAAATGGACCAACTCTACTTAGATAGTGCGGTCCCGGCGAAACCCATGCCTGATAAGGCGTCTACGTCCAGAAAGAGGTTGAGGCAATGGTAAGGACACTCGAAGAACACAATAAAGAGCCCATTCGGATAAACCATGTTCTGACCTAATGGGTCAATTACAGATCGATCATAGATCAACCATTGGTCGGATATAAGTCCTTAGATCTACTCCAGATTAGTTATTGTCCGACCATAGATCGGTTGTAACTCGTCCATTAGACGGCCATAGATCGGACAACGTCCGGTCACAGGTCAAGCGACGTCCCAGGATAAGGTCAAGGACCATTAGTGCCCAGTTAAAGGTAAACACAGATCCTTCGACCTAATTATTGGTCGAAGATGGTGAATGTTGATCTGTCACCATTGGTCGAAGATGGTGAATGCTGATCTGCTGAGAAGGACGGAGTCGCTCATTCCCGAGCCATCACCCTCCTATAACCTAAGTATACCATAAGCTGGGGCTATTCCCATCAGTTCTGGGCCTATATAAGGGCCTTAAACCCTCTCTCTCTTATTTCATACGAATTTGGAAAACCCTAAGAGAGAGGAGAGAAAAGGGAATGAAAGAGAGAAAGTGAGAGAGAGAGAGTCGGCGTTTCTTCTAGGGATTCAATCCCATCACTCCACGTGCTTAACCACTACACCCGTATCGCTTTTCCGGCGATTCGAACTCCGTATTTGGGTAAGAAAACCTAACCTTAATATATTTTAGGATGTAAGTGATGAGATAGCTAACCTATTTCATGCTATAGGTTGTCGTTGTGTCGTAGATAAAGGCTTAGTATTTAAACTGAGTTTGTTACGAGTCTACCGATGAAAGGTGTGGACTATAAATGTTTAGGTTATGGTTTTCAAGGCTTTCAATGTTAGTTAGTGATTTATGACTGACTTGATTGCTATCACATGCTTAGATACGACGTTTGCCGCGCTTTACACATATATATGAATTATGTTGAATATAGTGTATTTTATGTGTTTGTTGATATGATTGAATGAATATGGAATTTGAATCTGTGCTTGCCATGATTATTAACTATGAATATATGCTTGTTGTGTATGTGGCAACCCCTTCGTAAAAGGGCTTACTAGGTTATATGTTATAACTAGTCTAATACAGGTATGTCGAAGTGTGTAGTCTAGGTGTTTGTTGAAATGTCTGAATGAACATGGAATTATGATCTGTGCCTACCATGTCTATGAAATGCTAATACATGAATTGTTGTTTATGTGACAACTCCTTGTTGCAAGGATTTGTCAAAATACATGTTGAAATCAACATATGTTGTGTATGTTAACATGTGTAGTATAAGTGTTTGATAAAAAAATGTCTGTATGAGAAGTTGTTAGATGAACTGCACTCAATAGGGTTGTTGAGATAAGATTCTCAACTACCTTATTCATACGCATAAATTCATTCAAGTAGCTGTAATCTACATAGTGTGGTTTGTGTAGAATATGTATATGTAGAATGACATGTTATATGTGCTTCATTATACATTCAAATGCTTTCCATGTTTGTATTAGTTGATTTAATACTGTATGATTATTGTATGTATGTATTTCTCATATTAGAATGTGTTTGGGACTATGGTATAGTGCAAGCAATCGGTAACAGGCCCTGATTTGGTGGTTGAGGTTGTCTCGCCACGCAGGACGTGCTCGATTAATCCGGGTCGTACTTTGGTTGTCGACAGTGGTTAGGCCACACGGAGTGCTTACGCACTTCATGTCGATCCACTCGATGTGCACTCGTACTAGTTGAGCTCGTCAAACAACTCAGTTGACCCAATGTATGTTCACCATGTATGGACGCTACTGTTTGAATTTAAGGTACCAACTTACCAGTGCAGAACCCGTTTAACCTTGGTACCTCGATCCGCTAAGACTCATGAGCCGGGCATTATGGTATGGGGCACCATGGTCGAGCTGTCGGCCTACGCTGGGGCGATGAGCCTCCCCGTAGTGACCAGTGAGCAACACCGCCTCGTAAGCCGAATACGGTGGTATGTGACACTGTATTCGAGCTGTTGACCTACACTGATTAGGTGACGAGCCCTTTGTAGTGACCTCGAGCATACTCTGAGACTGTGTTGAGGCGATGAGCCTTTTTGTAGTGACTAGATTATAAACTAGGCCTACACTGATCAGTTGACGAGCCCTTTGTAGTAACCTACAACCACAACATCGTATGATATTTATTAGAACTGACGACCTTAGAATGGATCATTGTTTGGGAAATGATATAAGGGAGGTACCTTAGCTTCCCAATCCGGCTGTATGAAAAGGTCTAACAAGAACTCGATAATCACATTCATGCACCGCATTACATGTGCCTTTGGTGTTGGAGTTGAACACTGTGGACGAGGTGCATGCAGCGACCGTAAGATGAAGTTCGCAGTGGAAGGGTAGGCGAGGGCATACATCATATATCATCCTTACATTAACAAGAGTACTTAGGAATGTTTGATTGTATTGCCTTATCATTACTACGTAACTGAAGTGATAACATGTTAACCTTTACTTTATATCTCCACTGAGTTGATCACTCGCTCCCACGTTCTGGGACGATGTTGTACACACCAACCAAACTCTGTCTTAGCTGCAGGTGATGGCGATGCATACGAGGCAGAGCCAGACTTCGAGGATGACGAGGAGGCATTTTCCTACATACAGTTCTCGGGCGGGTTCATGTGAGTTGTGTCCTGATCGTCGGGGCCACAGGGACACTGACTAGATGCCCTTACACGTTATCCTATATTTTTGAGCACACATGTATATTCATTTTGTACATTTTGGGAGTATACATGTATATATATAACCTGGTAACATGATCACACTTCGGAGACCTACTACAGTTCATATATCTTACCCATGTATTACCGTCTTCCGCTTGCAAAACTCACTTGTCTTTGGAGTATGATATGTTGTTTGGTATAATCTCATTCATGTTTAATGCGCTAATACAAACAACATTTAATCATCATTAATCTATGTTGCATAAGTGATGTGTTGGAACTTGGGAGTTGGGCCTATGCTCGATCCCCAATTTTCAGGGCATTACAGTGTGACCTTATGATCTAAATGGGTAGAAAATAAATGTTGTGGTGGGCCTTGAGAATTTAATGGTGAAAATCATTCTTGCCACTATTATTTGGGGTGCGGTCCAATTGATCTTTTGATATGATTCATTTGTATATATTACATATACATTTTGATTTATTCGTGGCCATCCATTGAGGCCCACCTTGGTATATGTATGAGGCCCATGTGATTAGGCCCATCTTAATTATTTGTGCCCCATTGTTGAGGCCCACCCAGAAATATACAAGGCCCATGTGATGAGGCCCATATTGATGTATTTGTGGCCTGCTGTCGAGGCCCACCCTGACATATATGAGGCCCATGTGATGCGGCCCATTTGATGTATCTGAGGCCATAGGTCGAGGCCTAAAGAGATGTATATAGGTCCATTGCAATGTGTGATTTCATCATGGTATATATGATGATGTTTATGGCGGGTCGTGCCTTGAGAATAATAATGGTTTGACGTCCACATTGTAAGAATAATGTTGGTTAAATGTTAACTCTCCCTAGGGCCCATTGATAGGCCCATACTTATTGTGTGTAGGTTGTCTAGGCCCATCTGCATTGTAAGGATAGTTCATTACTTTATAACATGCTTAGTATAATCTCATGACTCATGCCTATACGCATCATATATATGCTTGATATGAGGAATGTTTGATCATAGCATAAGCCAGTTGGTCTGAGACATTTATGGGACTCCTTATGAGACGGAGCGCCCTACATGATCGCGCAGTATGCGCTGGATTGCTGCATGATTTGATGGTGTGATTCATGCATCTCGCATTTGTGTGTTATGATCATTGTCACGCCCTAAACTCGGGGAATAGGCTCACAAAATTCTCGATCGCCGAATCTGGTGCCGACAGCCGTCGTAGTACCCCATTCTTGGCTCCTAGCGCCCATACGCCAGATTCCGATCCTGGGATCCTACAAGGAGGATTTCCAGTATGAATTTTTTTTTATGGAGCATAACCAAGTCACAAAACAACATCACCACATATCCACTCTATCAAAAACTTTAAGTACAATGCGAAAAGGGAAATACAATATAATGAAAGTAACAGAAACTCCAGAAGCTCGGCTGCACGCTCTAAGCTCAACGCTGCTGCAACCTAACGTCACCTGTACGCATCTATCGTGCATAAGCTTATAGAAAGCTTAGAGGGTGGTGAAAGTGTGTGTAAGGCGAGTGTCAAGTATACAATATCAGAGTAATGCGAAAATATGCGGTAAGTCCATTAATGCTATCAGCTATACCAAAGCTATATGATGCAAGGTGTCACGCCCTAAACTTAGAAACTGGGTTCACAAAATTCCTAATCGCCGAATCCGGCGCCGACAGCCTCCGTAGTACCCCATTCTCGGTTCCCGGCACCCATATACCAGGTTCTAATCCTGGGATGCTACAAGAAGGATTTCTAATAATCAATTTGATTCGTAATGAGCATAACCCACAAACAATAACCACAAGAACACCATCAAAAAATCCACTATGATCAAAAACTTTGAGTACAAGGCGTATGAAGGAAAATATAAGATAGTGATAATAACAAAAACTCCAAAAGCTTGGCTGCATGCTCCAACTGCGGCGAGACTATGGCTGTGTCCTAGCATCACCTGCATGCATCAATCGTGCATAAGCTTATGGAAAGCTTAGAGGGTGGTGTAAGTGTGTGCGCAGTATAAGCGTGCTCAGAATACAAGGTCAGAGTAATGTAGAATCGTGCTGATTAGTACATGAATGCAATCAGCCATACTAAGGCTATGCGGTGCAATATATGAATGCTATCGGTCATGTCAAGACCATGCGATGCGAGATGCAACTCAAGCATGCCAATCCTTATCATATATCAGTAGAGTTCTCATTCAGGATAATCACCGGGGTCTAGTACACTCCAAATGGCACTGCCGCTCTCCTAGCTGCACAGTCCAAGTGAGAGTAAGAAACTTCACCATCCCCCTGGCCAATAGTCTACCAATACCTATCTGGTACGTCAATAGCGGATCTATCCACGAGCTGGTCAAACTCAGCCTAGAATTGCCCCTTACCCTCGGGCGAGTAAGGCCACACCCCTTTCCAATAGACCATGACATAGTGGGAGACGCGGCCTCATGGTATTCGACTCTCGTACACTCATATATTCACTCGGTTTCGACGTTGGAGTCATCCTCTGGTACCATCGGGTTTAGAGATTTTCACTCAGGGGCATCTATGGCAGCCGTATGCTAGAACCAAACATTTTCGGTATCCAATCCAGCCACCCATGATGTGTCTGTGGAGGCTATGGCCCAGATGTCGCTAAGGCATACAATAATCATGGTCACACAAATGCAACTGCATGAATCACCCTACCAAACATGCAACAATCCTGTGTGTACATGTAGGGTAACTCCGTCTATCAGGGAGCCCATAAACAATCCGCCCAAAGGCATATGCTATGATCAGTCACTCCTCATACCAAGCATACATATGATGCGTATGATCATGAATCATGTATCTATACTAAACATGTTATATAGTGATGGGCTCTGAGCAAAGCGAAGATGGGCCTAGACGGCCTACCCACTATATGTATGGGCCTATCAGTGAGCCTTAGGGAGAGTGACAATGCGGACATTTAACCGACATCATCCTAACAATGTGGGCATCTAACCATCATTGTTCCCAAGACACTACCCGTTATTATATACGCCACGGAGGAATCACACATTGCAATGGACCTAATTGCACCCATTGGGCCTTAAGTATATCTATTGGTCATATCATATGGGCCTTATATTCATCAAGTAGGCCGCATCCATGGGCCGCACCAATGGGCCTTACGTACATTGCAATGGGCCATAACTCATGGGCCTTGCATACATCACCATGGCCTCACAACATGGGCCTTATATATGTCAAAGTGGGCCTCAACAACGGGCCACCAATACATCAAGATGGACCTCAACAATGGGCCTTATACAAATTAAGGTGGGCCTCAATGGACGGCTCATAAATACACCAAGATGGGCCTCATCACATTGCCTTGAAATAATCTCCAAAATGGTTGGACGATTTGGATGAAACTCATGCATCATGGTAGGTCCCATAGGGATGGAAGGCATAGATAAATCACATACTCCATGGTGGAGGTCCACACTAATGAAAGGTGTGGACACAATACATACATAAGTGGGTCCTAAGTAGGACCCACCATAATGTTTATTTTTCATAATGTTTATTTTCCATCCAAATTGTTCATAGGGTCGCATGGGCCTAGGGCCCACTGTAATGTTTATTTGCAATCCAACCTATTCATAAGGTCACGTGGACCTTGGGTAGGGCCCACTGTAATGTTTATTTGCCATTCAAACTGTTCATAGGAACACGTGGGCCAGGGCCCACCATAATGTTTATTTTTATCCAATCTGTTCATAAGGTCACGTGGACCTTGGGGGCCCACTGTACTGTTTATCTGCCATCCAACTGTTCATAAGGTCACGTGGACCAAGGCCCACTGGAATGTGGTCCACAAATCCAATCCACCCATTATGTGCGTCCCACTTGGCTGAGGGTTCAGACCAAGTTTCAGCTGCATCCAAATTCAGGTAGGCCCCGCCAAGTGATTTTAGAGTTCTGTATACAGCTGATTTTTTTGGGTGGCCCGTAGCCAGGGGGAAGGCCCACCCAATGCACGGTGTTGATGTTTGAAACGCATCATGGTGGGTCCCATAGCTGGGCCGTGAGGCCCATCCCCTCCGTCCGCCCGCCCAGGCAGCTGCAGGCGCTACTTGGGTCTTCTGACAGTGGTGCAGCAACAGCCGCTGCTGTCATTATCTCTCTTTTTTTTTTTAAAGGGAGATTTTTAGGGTTTTTCCTAGGTGGGGCCCACATCAGGGAAATCTGCCCTACTCAATGGCTTCCATGGCTTAGGATCGTCCTAATGAGCCCAATATGCAGCACATTTTGGCGAGTAAAAGACATCGAGGTAGTTTCAACAGCAAAAACCACTATTTCCTATGGTATGACATGCCAGAAGGTCGGATTGGCGTCATTCTTCGATTCAATGCCTAAAATGGGCTGAGCAACGGGATAGACGGTGTGGATTATATATATACATCGAGGTAGAGCCTGCATGAGTGGCCCACCCAAAAAGGCTAAAAACCCCTTTTTTTTGTTAGCCATTAGTACACACCTATGTCAGTACACACACTCCATGTTAGTCCACGCACTCCATGCTAGCCACCCATACGTCCAGCGACGCTGGACAACGTGGATGATCATAGGCATCTTGGTGGCTACCACATGTACGTGGCCCACCATGCACGCATATATATATATATATATATATATATGTATGTATGTATGTATATATATAGTTACTAATATAATATAAATATATTACATATGTTTGTCTCAGAGATGGGATCTCCCTGAAATGTGGTGGGCCACTCCATCTGATGGATGGAGCAAATTTTACATAATTTGGTGGGGCCCACTACATTCTAGGGAGGGGAAAAGGAGAGAGAGAAAGAGAGAGAGAGAGAGAGAGAGAGAGAGAGAGAGAGAGATACACAGTGAGATAGAGGGACCCCGCCACTATGGGCCCCTCATATGGTTAAATCACATACATCAAAATGAGTCCCACCAATAAGTGGGCCCTGAAATAAGAAATAATGGTGGATGACCCACCTATCTTTCTTCTTCTTGGTCCCTTAGCCTCCTTAGCTCCTTGCCTTCTCTTTTGACGGTAGATGATGGAATTTTGATGGTGAGGATGGGAGATTAGAGGGTGGGTCACACTTGTGGTTTGGGAGAGAGGAAGCTTGAACGTGTGATGGGGTGTTGCTTGGGAGTTGTGAGATGAAATGAGAGAGAGAGAGAGGGAGAGAAGTAATGGCTTAAGGGATGGAGTGATGTGGTGGTTGTAAGAAAGGGTGATGTGGAGGCATGGGTGTGGTTGAAAATGGGAAAAAGAGGAATGGTGAGGGGAGAGACAGTGTTGACTTTTGAAAAGGGAGGGATGGGTTGCATGTACTTGGGTAAGGATTGTACTTGACATTGATTGATGGAACATCTCGTAGAGATTCCCTCGTAATTCGCAACGCGCTGTGTTTTCTTTGAATTGAACGCGGGCCTACATCTTCTACCCTGGGTATCGGGTCGACGCACGAGTCATGGGGTTAAAACCGTGGCGACGGCATGGTCGCCAAGGTACATGTTTCGATTCGAGCCGACTTCAGTATGCGGGACTTGGCTTGGGATCGCATGCAAACGTCCGTAATGGGTCGAGAGCTGTCGGAATTCAACCGGTAGGATCGCGGAAGCATACGGAACGGTACGGACTAGGGTATAGGTCTTCCAACTCTCCCCTCTAAATAAAAATTTCATCCTCGAAATTTGCACAATCATCGCAACTAGTCATAACTCATAATAGAAAGAGAAACAAGGCATCGTCATATAAAATCGAAGACAGTATACAAGATACAATATATGATCAATCATCAAAGAGATGGGGATAGAGCTCTCGAATCTCAGCCTCACGTTCCCAAGACGCCTCGTCAACAGAATGGTGACCCCATTGAACCTTCACCAAGGGTTCTAAAGACTCCACCTGTTTTATTTATTCCGAAAAGTTCAGGGATGAATATGTACGGAATAGAGAGATTCCATCCGCCCAAGTAAAGAACTGTTACAAATAATGAAGAAACTAGTAGATTTAGGTAAGAAGCAACGTAAAATAAACCAGATTTGATACCTGAATATTCGGTTTGATAACCTGCTACTAATTCCTCCTCTGCTTCTGGTAAATCAAAGGGTAATCTCTCACATTCCGCTAGGGAAGAAATTAGAAAAACTATAAACCCTAATGACCTTGGTCCCGAAGGCCTGCTCCTTCCAATTAAGGATACGAACTGGCTACTTAATGTAAGAAGCGTCCTCACGAACCTCCAACGACTGCCAATCGATAATAGGAACTATGTCTAACCCACACTTCCTCAACATAGAGACGTAGAAAATGTTGTAGATGCTAGACAACTGAGATGGTAAGGCAAGCTGATAGGCCACAGTGCCAATGCGCTCAGTGATCTCAAAAGGTCCTATAAATCTCGGGGAAGCTTGCCCTTCGCTCCAAATTGAACTACACCCTTTATGGGTGAGACCTTGAGATACACATGGTCCCCTACATCAAACTCCAAGGGACGACGCCGGCGATCAACAAAACTCTTCTGCCGACTCTGAGCTGTGCGCATCTTCTGCCTGATGATATCGATAGCCTCTGATGTCTACAGCACAAGCTCGGGACCTAGGAGACGCCGCTCTCCAACCTCGGTCCAATAACTCAGAGATCTACACAGTCTGCCATACAATGCCTCAAAAGGAGCCATGTCAATGGTCGCCTAATAGTTGTTATTGTATGCGAACTCAGCCAATCGCAAATGCTCATCCCAGCTACCCCCGAAGTCAATCGCACAGGCTCGAAGCATATCCTTAAGGATCTGGTTAACCCTCTCGGTCTGGCCATCGGTCTGCGGATGGTATGCAGTGTTGAGCTGTAGATCAGTACCCATAGCTCTCTGAAAGCTCCTTCAGAACTGAGACGTGAACCTCGGGTCTCGGTCAGAAACGATCAAGATTGGAACACCGTGCAGTCTCACAATCTCCTCGATGAATAATCTCGCAAGTCGGTCCAAAGGCCAAGTCGTACGAATCGCAAGAAAATGTGTCGATTTCGTCAAATGATCAACAATGACCCAAATGGCGTCATGACCGCGTTGAGTCATCGGTAAACCCATAATGAAATCTATAAATACGTGCTGCCACTTCCACATTAGGACACTCAACGGCTGCAATAGACCAGGGGGTCTCTGATGATCAGCCTTGACACGCTGGCATGTGTTACACTCGGCTACAAAACTGGCGATGTGGCGCTTCATCCCCGCCCAAAAATACTGTCTCCTCATATCATAATACATCTTCATCGAGCTAGGGTGGATAGAAAACCATGATCGATGTGCCTCGGTCATAAGATCTCTGCGCAACTCAGGAATATCCGGGACACATAATCTGCCTCTGAAGCGAAGTCCACCATCAGAACAAATCTGCCAATCTGTTTGACTCTTAAATGCTGCCTCTGCTCGGTAATCCTGCAACGACTTATCTATCTGCTGAGCCTCGATCACCCTTGCGACAAGAGAGGGTTGAATCGACAGGCTCGATAGCTAAACGATAAAAGACTGCAGACCAAAATCAAAGTCATACTCTGCTGTATCCTCGAGCATCCTCCACTCCTGAATCATTATATGTGCCACTGGGCCTCGTGACTGACGGCTGACGGCATCTGCCACCACATTCGCCTTACCTGGGTGGTACTGAATGTCAAAATCAGTCTTTCAGAAGCTCCATCCAGCGTCTATGTCTCATGTTCAGCTCAGACTGAGAGAATAGATACTTCAAGCTCTTGTGGTTAGAGAAGAGATCGAACCTGACCCCATAGAGATAGTGTCTCCACACCTTCAGTGCGAAGACGACTGCTGCCAGCTCTAGATCATGCGTGGGGTAGTTTGGCGCATGGACCTTGGGCTGACGAGATGCAAAGGCTATATGCCTACCGTGCTGCATCAGGACAGCACCTAAACCGATACGTGAGGCATCGATAAATACAACAAATCCATCACTCTCAGAGAGAAGAGTGAGGACAGGAGTGGACGTCAAATGGTCCTTCAACTCTACGAATGCCTGCTCACATGAGTCAGTCCAAAAAAAATTTGTGCCCTTCCGATTCAATCTGGTCATCGGGGCAGCAATATGGGAGAAGCCCTCAATGAAATGCCAATAATAGCCCGCTAAACCAAGAAAACTATAGATCTCGGACGCAGTCATGGGCTGGCTCCACTGACGCACTACCTCAACCTTCGAGGGGTCACTGCGACACCCTCCCTCGTCACCACGTGACCGAGGAATCTCACCTCCTCCTACCAGAACTCGCACTTCTCCAGCTTCATATACAGCTGGTGGGCAAGGAGGGTCTGTAAAGCGATCTCCAGATACTGCATATGGTCCTCACGGTCCTCGAATATATCAGAATGTCGTCGATGTAGACCAAAATAAACTGATCGAGATATAGACAGAAGACCTCGTTCATTAACTGCATGAAGATCGTGGGTGCATTGGTCAGTCCAAAAGACATGAACTGAAACTCAAAATGACCATAACGCATCCTGAAAACCGTCTTCGGGATGTCCTCCTCTCGAACACGAATCTGATGATAACCAGAATGCAAGTCAATCTTCGAAAAGAACTGTGCACCCTGCAGCTGATCAAATAAATCGTCTATCCTCGGGAGTGGGTACTTGTTCTTAATTGTGACCTGGTTGAGCTCGTGGTAGTCCACGCAGAGCCTCAACGAGTCATCCTTCTTTCTGACGAAGAGTACCGGCGCTCCCCAAGGAGAACTACTCGGACGGATGAATCCCAACTCACGCAACTCGTCCAACTGCCACTGCAGCTCATGCAACTTCATAGGTGTCATATGGTATGGGGCCTTCGAGTTAGGTGCGGTACTGGGCACAGGATCAATCTAGAACTCAATATGACGGCGCGGTGGCAATCCCGGAATCTCCTAGAATACGTTACAGACAATCGGCAACTGATCAATACATACGGCAATGGGATCCTCGACTGCACAGGACATCAAACAAGACAACGGCTCTCCTCGGGGCTCTGCAACGAACTAAAACTATGGCAAGCCAGGCATGCAGAACGTGACTATCCTCGCAGAACAGTCTAAAATAGCGTGGTACTCAGCAAGCCAATACATGCCCAAGATAACATCGAAGTCCGTCATCGGCAACACAAATAAGTCAGCGGGCAAAAAGATATCATCGACCAGAACGAGGCAAGACGAACAGAAATGGCCTAATACTGTGGTCTTCTCCAAAGGCGTCGATACGGTCAATACCTCACTAGCAGACTCTGTCGGTAATCCAGTCGATCGACAAAAATCCTTAGACATAAATGAGTGCGAAGCGCCGAAATTAAATAGTACTCTGGCAATGCATGAAGAGACTGGAAGTATACCCTCAATGACTCCTCTGGAAGTCTGTGGGTCCTGCTAAACTGCATAGAATCTACCCTGACCTGGATAGGGAGGCGCCTGTCCCCTCGGAGGATGCTGCTGTTGATGATGTCACTGAGGCGCTCGAAACTGTCGTCTCTGTTGTTGTGGCCTCGAAGGTTGGTGCTGCTGCTGAGGGGGCCTCGGTGGTAAAATCTACTGTCGCTGCTGTTGCGGAGGCTGTTGTGGTGCTCTCGGCTGCTGCTGTGGAGGCTTCCGTGGTGCTCTCGGCTGCTGTAAATGAGGGCGGGGGCACTCAGACAAGCGGTGCCCTGTCCCCCCACATCCAAAACAAGCCCCTGTAAATGCCTGTTGGGGTGGCGCTAAAGGTGCAGCTGGTGCTCTAACAGGTAAGTGGCTCCTGTACCTCTGTGGCCGTCGATGCTGCTGGGAACTACTGGAGGGGGCCTACCTCTTCTGACCCCTCCTCTGACCTCGATCGGCCTACGTGCCGGCCCACTCAGTCTCATAAATCTGAGCCCTCCACACTACTGCCTAGAAAGTCGAGAGCTCATGCCCAATAACATGGCCTCGAAGGCCGTAACATAAGCCGTTCTTGAAACAGCGGGCCTTCAGCCCCTCATTATCAACCATATATGGCGCAAACCTCGATAGCACCATGAAACGGGCTGCGTACTGCGCCACGGTCATGTCCTCTTGCACCAGAGTCTCGAACTCCAGTGCTCTCTGACGACGAATGTGGTCAGGGAAGTACTACTCCTCGAATCGGTCGATAAAGTCCTCCCATGTCCAGAAATGATCAGGTCCTGCAACATAAGTAACGGAGGTCCACTAATGTTCGGCCTCGCCCTGAAAGAGAAATACCGCTAATCGAACTCGTTGTTGGGTCATGCATGACATAGTATCAAATATCTTTTCCACATCGGAGCATCATCTCTCAGCTGTTGTCGGATCTGGCTCGCCCTGAAAATGGGGAGGATCGAGCTGTCTAAACTCACAAAAAAGGGCACTCGCGTGCTCCTGCTCTGCTTGGGCTGGTGAAACAACTAGGCACCTGCCCTGCCCTTGAAGCGCAGTAGTCACAGCCTGCAGCAGCTACTGTAACTGTGAGGTACTCACAGGTACGGTCGGATCCGCACCGTCATCAGGTGGAGGAACGTCATCTTCAGGCAGGGGAGCAGGGATCTCTGGCGGTGGAACAAGAGGCGCTGGTAGTAAAGCTGGAGCCTCAGGTAGTGGAGCGGTAGTCGAACGGGTCACTCTCCTAGGTGGCATGTCTTATATGAAGAATGAGGACGCTAATTAACCTTGAGAATCGCACGTCAGAGAACTCAATCGGAAGGTTACGCACTCGAAACCTAATCGTCCTAAACTCATAGCAAACATGTGATGTTGTTCTCGGTTATTCCCAAGTTATGATCTAATACCAACTTCTGTCATGCCCCGAACTCAGAAACCGGGCTCACAAAATTTTCGATCGGCAAATCTAGCGCCGACAGCCTCCGTAGTACCCCATTCTCGGCTCCCGGCACCCATATACCAGGTTCCAATCCTGGTATGCTACAAGGAGGATTTCTAATAATCAATTTGATTTGTAATGAGCATAACCCATGAACAATAACCACAAGAACACCATCACAAAATCCACTATGATCAAAAACTTTGAGTACAAGGCGTATGAAGGGAAATACAAGATAGTGATAATAACACAAACTTCAGAACTCAGCTGCACGCTCCAATTGCGGTGAGACTACAACTGCGTCTTGGCGTCACCTGCATGCATCAATCGTGCATAAGCTTATGGAAAGCTTAGAGGGTGGTGTAAGTGTGTGCGCAGTATAAGCGTGCTCAGAATGCAAGGTCAGAGTAATGCGGAATCGTGCTGATGAGTACATGAATACAATCAGCCGTACCAAGGCTATGCGGTGCAAGATATGAATGTTATCGGTCATGTCAAGACCATGCGATGCGAGATGTAGCTCAAGCCTGCCAATCCTCATCATATATCAGTACAGTTCTCATTCAGGATAATCACTGGGGTCTAGTACACTCCAAATGGCACTGCCACTCTCCTAACTGCACAGTCCAAGTGAGCGTAAGAAACCTCACTATTCACCTGGCCAATAGTTTGTTAATACCTATCCAGTACGTTGATAGAGGATCCATTCACGAGCTGGTCAAACTCAGCCTAGTATTGCCCCCTACCCTCGGGCGAGTAAGGCCACACCCCTTTCCAACCGACCACGACATAGTGGGAGACGCGACCTCCTGGTATTCAGCCCTCATGCACTCATATATCCACTTGGTCTCGATGTTGGAGTTATCCTCTGGTACCATCGGGTTTAGGAATTTTCACCCAGGGACATCTATGGCGGCCGTATGCTAGAACCAAACATTTTCGGTATCCAATCCAGCCACCCACGTTGTGCATGTGGAGGTTATGGCCCTGATGTCGCTAAAGTATACAATAATCATGATCACACAAATGCAAGTGCATAAATCACCCTAACAAACATGCAATAATCCTGCGCGTACCGCGCATTCATGTAAGGTAACTCCATCTATTAGGGAGCCCATAAACAATCCACCCAAAGGCATATGCTATGATCAGTCACTCCTCATACCAAGCATACATATGATGCGTATGATCATGAATCATGTATCTATACTAAACATGTTATATAGTGATGGGCTCTAAGCAAAGCGAAGATGGGCCTAGACGGCCTACCCACTACAAGTATGGGCCTATCAGTGGGCCTTAGGGAGAGTGACAATGCGGACATTTAACTGACATCATCCTTACAATGTGGGCATCTAACCATCATTGTTCCCAAGACACTACTCATTATTATATACGCCACGGAGGAATCACAAATTGCAATGGACCTAATTGCACCCATTGGGCCTTAAGTACATCAATTGGTCGTATCATATGGGCCTTATATTCATCAAGTAGGCCGTATCCATGGGCCACACCAATGGGCCTTACGTACATTGCAATGGGCCATAACTCATGGGCCTTGCATACATCATAATGGCCTCACAACATGGGCCTTATATATGTCAAAGTGGGCCTCAACAACGGGCCACCAATACATCAAGATGGACCTCAACAATGGGCCTTATACAAATTAAGGTGGGCCTCAATGGACAGCCCATAAATACACCAAGATGGGCCTCGTCACATTGCCTTGAAATACTCTCTAAAATGGTTGGACGGTTTGGATGAAACTCATGCATCATGGTAGGTCCCATAGGGATGGAAGGCATAGATAAATCACATACTCCATGGTGGAGGTCCACACTGATGAAAGGTGTGGACACAATACATACATAAGTGGGTCCTAAGTAGGACCCACCATAATGTTTATTTTTCATGTTTATTTTCCATCCAAATTGTTCATAGGGTCGCATGGGCCTAGGGCCCACTGTAATGTTTATTTGCAATCCAACCTATTCATAAGGTCACGTGGACCTTGGGTAGGGCCCACTGTAATGTTTATTTGCCATTCAAACTATTCATAGGAACACGTGGGCCAAGGCCCACCATAATGTTTATTTTCATCCAATCTGTTCATAAGGTCACACGGACCTTGGGGGCCCACTGTACTGTTTATCTGTCATCCAACTGTTCATAAGGTCACGTTGACCAGGGCCCACTAGAATGTGGTCCACAAATCCAGTCAACCCATTATGTGCGTCCCACTTGACTGAGGGTTCAGACCAAGTTTCAGCTGCATCCAAATTTCAGGTAGGCCCCACCAAGTGATTTTATATGTTTTAGGCATGCCTTCAAACGATTTTAGATAGTGTGGCCCACCTGAGTTTCGTATACGGCTGATTTTTTGGGTGGCCCGTAGCCAGGGGGAAGGCCCACCCAATGCACGATGTTGATGTTTGAAACGCATCACGGTGGATCCCACAACTGGGCCGTGAGGCCCAGCTAGTCCGTCCGCCCACCCAGGCAGCTGCAGGCTCTGCCTGCGTCCTCTGACAGCGACAGCAGCAGACGCTGCTGCACATTGTCTCTCTTTTTTTGAAAAGGGAGATTTTTAGGGTTTTTCCTCGGTGGGGACCGCATCAGGGAAATCCGCCCTACTCAATGGCTTCCATGGCTCAAGATCATCCTAATGAGCCCAATATGCAGCACATTTTGGCGAGTAGTGGATTTCAACGGCAAAAACCACTATTTCCTATGGTATGGCCCGCCAGAAGGTCGGATTGGCGTCGTTCTTTGGTTCAATGCCTAAAATGGGCTGAGCAACGGGATAGATGATGTGGATTATATACATACATCAAGGTAGAGCCTGCATGAGTGGCCCCACCCAAAAAGGCTAAATCCCTTTTTTTTGTTAGTCGTTAGTACACACCTATGACAGTACACACACTCCATGTTAGTCCACGCACTCCATGCTGGCCCCCCATATGTCCAGCGACGCTGGACGGCGTGGATGATCACAGGCATCTTGGTGGGTCCCACATGTGCGTGGCCCACCATGCATGCATATATATATAGGGAAAAGGTACTATGCGCTCGAGCATAAAGCGGTCGTCCGTGAGGTCGAGCTGGGTGGGCCCCACCGTGATGCATTTCGAACATCAACACCGTCCACCAGATGCACCATTCCATGGTGGGCCTGGATGGACGAAAATCAAGTCAATCCGTGACTTTAGTGGGCCACACCACGTACAGAAGTACAGAGGGGCCATGCACCATTAAAACATTCATAACCATTTTTAAGGGCCCACCAAGATGTTTTTTGCAAATCCAGCCCAGCCATTATGTGTGTCCCACTTAAATGAGGGTTCAGACCAAGTTTCAGGTGCATGGAAAACTCATGTGGGTCCCACCAGTGCTTTTATATGTTTTTGGCATGTATACTTATGTTTTTAGATGGTGTGGCCCACCTGAGTCACAGATTGACCTGATTTTGGGCCGTCTGGCCCACCATGGAATGGTGCATCTGGTGGACGGTGTTGATGTTCGAAAGGCATCATGGTGGGGCCCACCCAGCTCTACCTCACAAATGACCACTTTACGCTCGAGCACATAAGTACCTTTTCCCATATATATATATATATATATATATATATATATATATATCTATATATATGTATATATATATATGTATATATATATAGATACTAATATAATATAAATATATTACATATGTTTACCTTAGAAATGGGATCTCACTGAAATGTGGTGGGCCACTCCGTCTGATGGATGGAGCAAATTTTACATAATTCGGTGGGACCCACTACATTCTAGGGAGGGGAAAAGGAGAGAGAGATACACGGTGAGATAGAGGGACCCCGCTACTATGGGCCCCTCATATGGTTAAATCACATACATCAAAATGGGTCCCACCAATAAGTGGGCCCTAAAATAGGAAATAATGGTGGATCACCCACCTATCTTCCTTCTTCTTAGTCCCTTAGCCTTCTTAACTCCTTGCCTTCTCTTTTGACAGTGGATGATGGAATTTTGATGGTGAGGATGGGAGATTAGAGGGTGGGCCACACTTGTAGTTTGGGAGAAAGGAAGCTTAGACGTGTGATGGGTCGTTGCTTGGGAGTAATGAAATGAAATGAGAGAGAGAGAGAGGGAGAGAAGTAATGGCTTAAGGGATGGGGTGATGTGGTGGTTGTAAGAAAGGGTGATTTGGAGGCATGGGTGTGGTTGAAAATGGGGAAAAAGAGGAATGGTGAGGGGAGAGAGAGTGTTGACTTTGAAAAGGGAGGTATGGGTTGCATGTACTTGACATTGATTTATGGGACATCTCGTAGAGATTCCCTCGTAATTCGCAACGCATGGTATTTTCTTCAAATTGAACGCAGGCCTACATCTTCTACCCTGGGTATCAGGTCGGTGCGCGAGTCGGGACGTTAGAACCGCGGCGACGGCACGGTCGCCAAGGTATATGTTTCGATTCAAGCTGACTTCGATATGCAGAACTCGGCTTAGGATCACGCGCAAACATCAGTAACGGGTTGAGAGCTGTTAGAATTCAACAGATAGGATCGCGGAAGCCTACGGAACGGTACGGACTAGGTTACAGGTCTTACACAAGGCATGAATGCTATCGGTCATACCAAGGCCATGCGATGCGAGGCCTATGTAGCCAAATGTCATATGCGAGATGCAATACAAGCATGTCAATACTCATCATGTACACATATCAGTACAGTTCCTCTCTGGATATCACCGGGGTCTAATACACCTCACATTGGCTGCCTCTTCCCTAGCTGTACAGTCAAGCAAGTAGAAGAGACCACACTATCCGCCTGACCAATAGTCTGCCAATACTTACCCGGCTCGTCGATAGCGGACTCATTTGTGAGTTGGTCAAACTCAGCCTAGCTTATAGCCCCCTCACTCGGGCGGATAAGGCCACACCCCCTTCCAACCGACCACGACACAGTGGGAGACGCGGCCTACTGGTATTCGGCACTCAGGCGCTCGTGTATCCAATCGGTCTAGATATTGGAGCCTCCCTTAGTACCAAAAAGGTTTGAGATTTTCACCCAAGGACATCCTAAGTGCCCACAATGCTAGAGCCAATATTTTCGGTATCCGATACGACCATCCATAATGTGCCTGTGGAGGTCACGACCCTGATGTCGCTAGGGCATGCAGTGATCACGACACATAATGCGAAATGCATGAGTTACACCATCAATCATGCAGCAATTTGGGGCACCCCGTCTCATAAGGAGTCCCGTAAATGTCTCAGCCCAACGGCTTATGCTATGATCAAACATTCCTCATATCAAGCATACATATGATGCGTATGCACATGAATTATGGAAGTGTACTAAGCAGTTATAAAGTAATGAACTATCCTTACACCGAAGATGGGCCTAGACGGCCTACACAAAACCAATATGGGCCTATCAATGGGCCCTAGGGAGATTTATAATGCAGACATTAAACCAACATTATTCTTACAATGTGGACGTCAAACCAACATTGCTCCCAAGGCATGGCCCGCCATAAAATATCATTACACAAACTATAGGGAATCACACATTGCAATGGGCCTATATACATCTCATTAGGTCTAGACCCATAGGCCTTAGATACATCAAATGGGCCGCCTCATATGGGCCTTATATCAATCAGATGGGTTGCATCAATGGGCCTTATGTACATTGCAATGGGCCATATCCCACGGGCCTTTGAAAACATCACAATGGGCCTCGTAACATGGGCCATATATATCAAAGTGGGCCTCGACAATGGTCCACGAATATATCGAATAGGCCTAATCACATGTGCCTTATGTACATTAAGGTGAGCCTCAACAATGAGCCACAAAGACATTAAGATAGGCCCACATTACATGGGCCTTATGTATGTCAAATGGGCCATAACAATGGGCCACACCCAAATACAAGTGGTTATAATGATTTCCACCATTAAAATTCCTAAGGCCCACCATAACATGTATTTCCCATCCAACCTGTTCCTAAGTTAACATAGGGATAGATGAAGTGGAACGAATATCAGCTTAATAGGAAACTACTATGGCTCCTTAGAAATTTGAACGGTGGACGTCATTGTCCACTACCTTAGATGGTGGGGTCCACTTGAACTTTAGATCTGACTTATTTTTAGTCTCAAGCTTGTAAGGCAAGCTTGCCAAATGGTTGAACGGTTTGGATGCAACACAAGCATCATGGTGGGGCCCATGAAAGCCCACCATCAGGTATATTACATAATATAATATAATATATATATATATATACAATAATATATATATATATACACATATACATACACGCACAGCCCCACACGTGCACATGCACACACACGCACACCCACCGTCCCCTGGACAGTGGGGATGGAACAAATACATCACTGTGGGCTCCACCGTCCAAGCAGACGGTGGAAATAAAACACATATATCGTGTGGGTCCCACGTGGGGCCCACCATTATGTTTATATGTAATACAGCCCATCCATAAGGTCACGCAGACCTAGATGAAGGGTAAAAATAAATTTCATCTTGATCCAAAACTTCTGTAGACCCAAAAATGGTTTCAAAGGCAGATGTCAGCCCCACTGTTTTCCTGTGATGTGGGCCAACTAAGCTTTGGATGGGCCTGATTTTTGGAGGGGGCCCACTTCAAGCAGGGGCCCACCACATAAACGGTTTGGATGTCATACACGCATCATGGTGGTGCCCATGGCTGGGGTCGTGGGTTCTCTGTCCGCCCACCTACACACAAGCCAGTCTTTACGCCACGCCGTGACAAAGAAGCAAGGCACTGTCCGCTTATAATATTTATTTTTTTTAAACCTATTTTTTGTGGTTTTTCAAGTGTGGGGGCCGTATCGGAAGAATTCGACCCTGCTATTGGTCTTCAGGACTCAAGACAGACCCATCAAGCCCAATATTGGGTATATTTTGGAGTATCGAAACGTCGGGGTGAATTTTAATGGTGAAAACCACTATTTTCTATGCTATGGCCCGCCAAATGATCAGATTACATTCATTTTTCAACTCAACGCCTAAAATGATCTGAGGAATGGAATGGACAGCTTGGATTAAGTTCATACATCAAGGTGGGGCCTGTATGAGCAGTCCACCCCAAAACCCAAAGAAAATCTCTCTTTTTTTTGTTCAGCTAATGTCCAGCGTCCCTGGACGCTGGACGGTTTTGGGCAAATGGCTTTACAAGGTGGGCCCTGCTCAAGTGAGCCACCAAATGATGGATGGTGTGGACACAACACATATGTACAAGTGGGGTCCATCCAAGTAGGCCACACAACCATATCATCACAAAAGGGAAAGAGAGAGAGAGAGAGAGAGAGAGAGAGAGAGAGAGAGAAATAGAGTGGGACGCGTGTGATGGAGGGCTCCGCCACTATGAGCCCTCCCTTACAAGAAATCATACATTAAGTGGGTCCCAATACATGTGGGCCTACCAAATCAAGGATCAACGGCGGAGATCCCTTCTCCACCCAAAATGGACGGTCTAGATGACCTCTTTTATTGCAAGGGAAAAATAAACATCATGATGGAGTCCATGGAGAATGGCCCCATCATGGAACGATTATGAGCATCAAGGTGGGCCATCGGCCACACCTAAGGTCTAAAGTGAGATCCATACCATCAATCTGTAGGCCTCACTTGGCCCATCATCAAAACATGAAAAATCTAGCCTAATGAGGACCCACCGTTCGATCTTCTCGGTCCGTTGGAAAGCCGGTCTCCTTGTGCTTCACTTTGATGGAGAGGATGAGAGTTAAATGGCTAGGATTGAGGATTTTTGGGAGAGGAAGGTGGGCCACACACTCACTTTTCTCTCTTCAGAAAGGCTTGGACGTGAGCTCATTTGGGTGCTTGGAAAATGTGTTGAGAAAGAGAGAGAAAGAGAGAGGGTTGTAAGGGAGAGGGAGTGATGGGTGATGGAGTGATCGATGTGAGGTGAGTGATGGGTGAGGTGAGAGATGGGTTAACTTTGGTGGTTGCTTAACTTGTGGAAAAAGAAAGCATGGATTACTTTTGTACTTAACATGAAGTGATTGATTGGTGGGACATGTTCTAGAGATTCTCTTAGAATTGCAACGCGCGGTGTTTTCTTCGAAATAAAAGTCGGCCCGCATCTTCTGGTCAGGGTATCGGATCGGTGCGTAATACGTGACATTGGAACCGCGGCGACGGTGCGGTCCTGATGATACAAGTCTAAGCCAACGCAATTCTATAGGATACGACTTAGGGTCGATCACAAATATTGATTATACGTCACAGATTGCCGGACTTCGATGGGAAGGATTGCGGAAGTCAACGGAATAGTACGAACTAGGATACGGGTCTTACAATCATTGTACGCCCTAGTGACATCAAGGTCGTGGCTCCACACGCACATCGTGGATGGTCGTATCAGATACCAAAAATACTTAGTTCTAGCACTGTGAGCACTTCGAATGTCCTTAGGTGAAAATCACACAACCTTTTTGGTTCCAGGAGATGCTCCAACGTCTAGACCGAGTGGATACACGAGTGCCCGAGTGCTGAATACCAGTAGGCCACGTCTCCCATTGTGTCGTGGTCGGGTGGAAGGGGGTGTGGCCTTATCTACCCGAGTGAGGAGGCTATAAGCTAAGCTGAGTTTGACCAGCTCGCAAATGAGTCCACTATCAATGAGTCGTGTAGGTATTGGGAGACTACTGGTCAGGCGGATAGTGAGGTCTATTCCACTCGATGGGCTGTGCGGCTAGAGAGGCGGCAGTCGGTGTGAAGTGTACTAGACCTCGGTGATATCCCAGAGAGGAACTGTACTGATATGTGTACTCGATGAGTACTGGCATGCTTGCTTTACATCTCGCATATAACATTTGGCTACATAGGCCTCGCATTGCATGGCCTTGGTATGGCCGATAGCATTCATGCATTGCATCACATAACTTGGTACAACTGATAGCATTCATGGACTTACAGCATATTTTCGCATTACTCTGATATTGTACACTTAGCGCTTACCTTGCGCACACACTTACACCACCCTTTAAGCTTTTGTAAGCTTATGCATGACCATTGTGTGCAAGTGGCATTGGATCGCAGCAGCGTTCAGGCAGGAGTGCATATCATATTATTTTGAGGTTTTTGATCACCCTGTATTTCCCTTCCCGCATTGTACTTAAAGTTTTTAATATAGTGGATATGTGGTGATGTTGTTTTGTGACTTGGTTATGCTCCAATACAAAAAATAAAATAAAATTCATAGTGAAAATCCTCCTTGTAGGATCCCAAGAATGGAACCTAGCATGTCAGTGCTTGGATCCAAGAATAGGGCACTACGGAGGTTGTCGGCGTGGGATTCGGCGATTGAGAATTTTGTGAGCCCGTTTTTGGAGTTTGGCGTGTGACACCGCTTTATTTCACGGTCAATTCCATGTATTTCACGGTCAATTCCCTTCACATCACGGTCATTTCCATGCATTTTATGGTCAATTTGCTTCACTTCACGGTCATATCCATGCACTTAATGGTCATTCCCAGTGATTCCATTTCATTTCACAGTCATTTCCATGCATGTCACGGTCAATTCCCTTCACTTCACGGTCATTTCCATGCATTTCACGGCCAATTCGCTTCACTTCACGGTCATTCCCGACGATTCCGTGTTGATTCACGGTCATTTCCAAGCATTTCACGGACAATTCCATTCACTTCACGGTCATTTCCACGCATTTCACGGCTAATTCGCTTCACTACACGGTCATTTCCATGCATTTCACGGTCATTCTCGGCCATTCTGTGTTGATTCATGGTCATTTCCACGCATTTCACGGTCAATTCCCTTCACTTCATGGTCATTTCTACGCATTTCACGGTCAATTCGCTTCACTCTACGATCATTTCCATGCATTTCACGGTCATTCCCGGCAATTCCGTGTTGATTCACAGTCATTTCCAAGCATTTCACGGTCAATTCCCTTCACTTCACGGTCATTTCCATGCATTTCATGGTCATTCCCGACGATTCCGTGTTGATTCACGGTCAATTCCCTTCACTTCACGGTCATTTCCACGCATTTCATGGTCAATTCGCTTCACTTCACAGTCATTTCCACGCATTTCACAATCATTCCCAGCAATTCCGTGTTGATTCACAGTCATTTCCACACATTTCACGGTCAATTCCCTTCACTTCACGGTCATTTCCACACATTTCACGGTCAATTCGCTTCACTTCACGATCATTTTCATGCATTTCACGGAAATGACTGTGAAGTGAAGGGAATTGACAGTGAAATGCATGGAAATGATCGTGAAGTGAAGGGAACTGACTGTGAAATGCGTGGAAATGACCGTAAATTAACACGGAATTGCCGGGAATGACTGTGAAATGCATGGAAATGACCGTAATGTGAAGCGAATTGATCGTGAAATACGTGGAAATGACCGTGAAGTGAAAAGAATTGACCGTGAAATGCGTGGAAATGACCATGAATTAACATGGAATCGTCAAGAATGACCATGAAATACATGAAAATGACCATGAAGTGAAGGGAATTGACCATGAAATGCGTGGAAATGACTGTGAATCAACACGGAATTGCCGGGAATGACTGTAAAAAGCATGGAATTGACAATGAATTGAAGGGAATTGACCGTGAAATGTGTGGAAATGACCGTGAAGTGAAGGAAATTGACAGTGAAATGTGTGGAAATGATCGTGAATCAACACAAAATTGAGGGGAATGACTGTGAAGTGAAGAAAATTAACCATGAAATGCATGGAAATGACAGTGAAGGGAAGGGATTTGACCGCGAAATGCATGGAAATGACTGTGAATCAACACGGAATTGCCGGGAATGACCGTGAAATGCATGGAAATGACCGCAAAGTGAAGCGAATTGATCATGAAATGCATGGAAATGACCGTGAAGTGAAGCGAATTGATCATGAAATGCGTGGAAATGACCGTGAAGTGAAGGGAATTGACCATGAAATGCGTGGAAATGACCGTGAATCAACACAGAATCGCCGGGACTGACCGTGAAATGCATGAACATGACCGTGAATTGAAGCGAATTGACCATGAAAAGCATGGAAATGACCGTGAAGTGAAGGGAAATGACCGTGAAATGCATGGAAATGACCATGAATCAACACGGAATCACCGGGAATGACCGCGAAATGCATGGAAATGACAATGAAGTGAAGGGAATTTACCGTGAAATGTGTGGAAATGACGGCGAATAAACACAGAATTGCCGGGAATGACCGTGAAATGCAAGGAAATGACCGTGAAGTAAAGTAAATTGACTGTGAAATGCATGGAAATACCGTGAAGTGAAGGGAATTGAGCGTGAAATGAGTGGAAATGATCGTGAATCAACACGGAATTGTCGGGAATGATCGTGAAATGCATGGAAATGACCGTGAAAGGAAGCGAATTGACCGTGAAATGCTTGGAAATGACTGTGAAGTGAAGGGAATTGACCGTGAAATGCATGGAAATGACCGTGAATCAACATGGAATTCTCGGGAATGACCGTGAAATGCATGGAAATGACAGTGAAGTGAAGCAAATTGACCGTGAAATGCTTGGAAATGAACGTTAAGGGAAGGGAATTGACCGTGAAATGCATGGAAATGACCGTGAAATCAAAACGACGTGAAGTTGACCGTGAAATGCGTGGAAATGAACGTTAAGGGAAGGGAATTGACCGTGAAATGCATGGAAATGACCGTGAATCAACACGGAATTGCCGGGAATGACCGTGAAATGCATGGAAATGACCTTAAAGTGAAGCGAATTGATCGTGAAATGAACGGAAATGACCGTGAAGTGAAGGAAAATAACTGTTAAGTGAAGTGAATTGACCGTGAAATGCATGGAAATGACCGTGAAGTGAAGGAAATTGACCGTCAAATGCGTGGAAATGACCGTGAATTAACACGGAATTACCGGGAATGACCGTGAAATGCATGGAAATGACCATGAAGTTAAGCGAATTGACTGTGAAATGCATGGAAATGACCGTGAATTGAACGAAATTGACGGTGAAATGCGTGGAAATGATAGTGAATCAACACGGAATTGCCGAGAATGACCATGAAATGCATGGAAATGACCGTCAAGTGAAGGGAATTGACCGTGAAATGCGTGGAAATGACCGTAAAGTGAAGGGAATTGACCGTTAAATGCGTGGAAATGACTGGGAATCAACACGTAATTGCCGGGAATGACCGTGAAATGCATGAAAATGACCGTGAAGTGAAGCAAATTATTCGTGAAATACTTAGAAATGACCGTGAAGTGAAGGGAATTGACCCTGAAATGCGTGGAAATGAACATGAATTGACACGGAATCGCCAGGAATGACCGCAAAATGCGTTGAAAATGATCGTGAAGTGAAGCGAATTGACCATGAAATGCATGGAAATGACCGTGAAGTGTAGGAAAATGACCGTGAAATGCAAGGAAATGACCGTGAATCAATAGGGAATCGTCGGGAATGACCGTGAAATGCATGGAAATAACCATGAAGTGAAGGGAATTGATGGTGAAATGCGTGAAAATAACTGTGAATAAACACGGAATTGCTGGGAATGACCATGAAATACATGGAAATGACGGTGAAGTGAAGCAAATTGACCGTGAAATGCATGGAAATGACCATGAAGTGAAGGGAATTGACAGTGAAATGCGTGAAAATGACCATGAATCAACACAGAATTGCCGAGAATGACCATGAAATGCATAGAAATGAACGTGAAGATAAGCAAATTGACCGTGAAATGCGCAGAAATGACCGTGAAGTGAAGGGAATTAACCGTGGAATGCGTTGAAATGACCGTGAATCAACATGGAATTGCCGAGAATGACCATGAAATGTATGGAAATGACTGTGAAGTGATGCGAATTGACCATGAAATACGTGGAAATGACCGTGAAGTGAAGGGAATTGACCGTGAAATGCGAGGAAATGACCATGAATTAACACGAAATTGCCAGAAATGACCGTGAAATGCATGGAAATGACCTTGAAGTGAAGCAAATTGATTGTGAAATGCGTGGAAATGACCGTGAAGTGAAGGGAAATAACCGTGAATCAAAGCGAATTGACTGAGAAATGCATGGAAATGACCGTGAAGTGAAGGGAATTGACTGTGAAATACATGGAAATGAACGTGAAACTACATGGAATTACCGGGAATGATCGTGAAATGCCTGGAAATGATCGTGAAATTAAGCGAATTGAACGTGAAATGCGTGGAAATGACCATGAAATGCGTGGAAATGACCGTGAATCAACACGAAATTGCCGTGAATGACCATGAAATACATGGAAATAACCGTGTAGTGAAGGGAATTGACAGCAAAATGCGTGGAAATGACGTGAAGTGAAGGAAACTAACCGTGAAATGCATGGAAATGACCGTGAATCAACACAGAATTGTCGGGAATGACCGTGAAATGCATGGAAATGACCGTGAATCAACACAGAATTACCGGGAATGACCATGAAATGCATAAAAATGACCGTGAATCAACACAGAATTGACGTGAATGACCGTGAAATGCATGGAATTGACCGTGAAGTGAAGTGAATTGATCATGAAATTCGTGAAAATAACCGTGAAGTGAAGGGAATTGACCGTGAAATGCGTCGAAATGATCGTGAATCAACACAGAATCACCGGGAATGACCATGAAATTCATGGAAATGACCGTGAAGTGATGGGAATTGACCATGAAATGTGATGAAATGACCTTGAGTGAAGGGATTTGACCATGAAATACGTGGAAATGACCGTGAATCAGCATGGAGTTGCCGAGAATGACTGTGAAATGCATGGAAATGACCGTAAAATGCATGGAAATGACTGTGATGTGAAGCGAATTGACCGTGAAATGCGTGGAAAGGACCGTGAAGTGAAGGGAATTGACCGTGAAATGCGTGGAAATGACCGTGAATCAACCCGAAATTGCTAGGAATGACCGTGAAATGCAACGAAATGATCGTGAAGAGTAGCGAATTGACCGTGAAATGCATGGAAATGATCGTGAAGCAAAGCGAATTGACCTCAAAATCCATGGAAATGACCGTGTAGTGAAGGGAATTGTCCGTGAAATGCATGGAAATGACCTTGAATCAACACAGAATCGCCGGGAATGACCATGGAATGCATTGAAATGACCGTGAAGGGAAGCGAATTGAAAGTGAAATGCGTGGAAATGACCGTGAATCAACACGGAATCACTGGGAATCACCGCGAAATGCATGGAAATGACTGTGAAGTGAAGCAAATTGACCATGAAATGTGTGGAAATGACCGTGAAGTGAAGGAAAATGACCATGAAATGCTGGAAATGACAGTGAATCAACACGTAATCGCCAAGAATGACCGTGAAATGCATGGAAATGACCGTGAAGTAAAGCGAATTGACCATGAAATGTGTGGAAATGACCGTGAATCAACACAGAATCACCGAGAATGACCGTGAAATGCATGAAAATGACCGTGAAGTGAAGCAAATTGACCGTGAAATGCGTGGAAATGACCGTGAATTGAAGAGAATTGACCATGAAATGTGTGGAAATGACTGTGAATCAACACGGAATTGTTAGGAATGACCGTGAAATGCATGGAAATGACCATGAAGTGAAGGGAATTGATAGCGAAATGCTTGGAAATGACGTGAAGTGAAGGGAACTAACCGTGAAATGCATGGAAATGACCGTGAATCAACACAAAATTGCCGGGAATGACCTTGAAATGCATGGAAATGACCATGAAGTGAAGTGAATTGATCATGAAATGCATAGAAATAACCGCGAAGTGAAGGGAATTGACCGTGAAATGCGTGGAAATGATCGTGAACCAACACGGAATCGCCGGGAATGACCTCGAAATGCATTGAAATGACCGTGAAGTAAAACGAATTAACCAAGTAACGCATGGAAATGACCGTGAAGTGAAGCGAAATGACCGTGAAATGCGTGGAAATGACCATGAATCAACAGGGAATCGCCGGGAATGACCGTGAAATGCATGGAAATGACCGTGTAGTGAAGGGAATTGACCGTGAAATGCATGGAAATGACTGTGAATAAACACGGAATTGCCGGGAATGACCGTGAAATGCATGGTAATGACCCTGACGTGAAGCGAATTGACTGTGAAATGCGTGGAAATGACCGTGAAGTGAAGGGAATTGACCGTGAAATGCATGAAAATGACCATGAATCAACACAGAATTGCCGGGAATGACCATGAAATGCATTGAAATGACCGTGAAGATAATCGAATTGATCGTGAAATGCGTGGAAATGACAGTGAAGTGAAGGAAATTAACCGTGAAATGCGTTGAAATGACCTTGAATCAACATGGAATTACCGAGAATGACAGTGAAATGCATGGAAATGACCATGAAGTGATTCGAACTAACCATGAAATGCGTGGTAATGACCGTGAAGTGAAGGGAATTGACCGTGAAATACGTGGAAATGACCGTGAATCTACATGGAATTGCCAGGAATGACCGTGACTTGCATGGAAATGACCTTGAAGTGAAGCGAATTGATCGTGAAATGCGTGGAAATGACAGTGAAGTGAAGGGAAATAATCGTGAAGCAAAGCGAATTGACCGAGAAATGCATGGAAATGACCGTGAAGTGAAGGGAATTGACCGTGAAATGCGTGGAAATGACCGTGAATCAACACGGAATTACCGGGAATGACCGTGAAATGCATGGAAATGAATGTAAAATTAAGCTAATTGACTGTGAAATGTGTGGAAATGACCGTGAATTGACGGGAATTGACGTGAAATGCGTGGAAATGACAGTGAATTAACACGGAATTGTCGGGAATGACCGTGAAATGCATGGAAATGACCGGGAAGTGAAGGGAATTGACCGTGAAATGCGTGGAAATGACCGTGAAGTGAAGGGAATTGAGTGTGAAATGCGTGGAAATGACCGTGAATCATCACGGAATTGGAGAGAATGACCGTAAAATGCATGGAAATGGCCATGAAATGCATGGAAATGACTGTGAGGTGAAGCGAATTGTTCGTGAAATTTCTGGAAATGACCATGAAGTAAAGGGAAATGACTGTGAAATGTGTGGAAATGACAGTGAATCAACGCGGAATCGCCGGGAATGACCGTGAAGTGGAGCGAATTGACCGTGAAATGCATGGAAATGACCGTGAAGAGAAGGGAAATGACCGTGAAATGCATGGAAATGACCATGAATCTGCACGGAATCGCCAGGAATGATCGTGATATGCATGAAAATGACCGTGAAGTGAAGGGAATTGACTGTGAAATGCGTGGAAATGCTGTGAATCAACACAGAATTGTCAGGAATGACCATGAAATGCATGGAAATGACTGTGAAGTGGAGCAAATTGACAGTGAAATGTGAGGAAATGACCATGAAGTGAAGGGAATTGACCGTGAAATGCGTGGAAATGACAGTGAATCAACACAGAATTGCACGGAATGACCGTGAAATGCATGGAAATGACCGTGAAGTGAAGCGAATTGACCGTGACATGTGTGGAAATGACTATGAAGTGAAGGAAAATGACCATGAAAGGCGTGGAAATGACCATGAATCAACATGAAATCGCCGGGAATGATCGTGATATGCATGAAAATGACCGTGAAGTGAAGGGAATTGACTGTGAAATGCGTGGAAATGCAGTGAATCAACACGGAATTGACATGAATGACCATGAAATGCTTGGAAATGACCGGAAGTGAATCAAATTGACCGTGAAATGCGAGGAAATGACCATGAAGTGAAGCAAATTGACCGTGAAATGCATGGAAATGACCGTAAAGTGAAGGGAATTGACCATGAAATGCATGGAAAAGACCGTGAATCAATACGGAATTGTCGGGAATGACTGTGAAATGCATGGAAATGACCGTGAAGTGAAGCGTATTGACCGTGAAATGCATGGAAATGACCGTGAATTGAAGGGAATTGACCATGAAATGCGTGGAAATGACCGTGATTCAACATAGAATTGCCGGGAATGACCGTCAAACGCATGGAAATGACCATGAAGTGAAGGGAATTGACAGCGAAATGCATGGAAATGACGTGAAGGGAACTAACCGTGAAATGCATGGAAATGATCGTGAATCAACACAGAATAGCCGGGAATGATCGTGAAATGCACGGAAATGACTGTGAAGTGAAGCGAATTGATCATGAAATACGTGGAAATAACCGTGAAGTGAAAGGAATTGACCGTGAAATGCGTGGAAATGATCGTGAATCAACACAGAATCGCTGGGAAAGACCATCAAATGAATGGAAATGACCGTGAAGTGATGGGAATTGACAGTGAAATGCATGGAAATGACCTTGAAGAGAAGGGAATTGACAGTGAAATGCGTGGAAATGACCATGAATCAACATGGAATTGCGGGGAATGACCGTGAAATGCATGGAAATGACCATGAAGTGAAGGTTATTGACGATGAAATGCGTTGAAATGACTGTGAATAAACACGGAATTGTCGGGAATGACCGTGAAATGCATGGAAATGACCGTGAGGTGAAGCGAATTGACCGTGAAATGCGTGGAAATGACCGTGAAGTGAAGGGAATTGACCGTGAAATGCATTAAAATGACCGTGAATCAACACAGAATTGCCGGGAATGACCGTCAAATGCATGGAAATGATCGTGAAGATAAGCGAATTGACCGTGAAATGCGTTGAAATGACCGTGAATCAACATGAAATTGCCGGGAATGACCGTGAAATGCATGGAAATGACCATGAAGTGATGCGAATTGACCATGAAATGCGTGGTAATGACAGTGAAGTGAAGGGAATTGATCGTGAAATGCATGGAAATGACTGTGAAATGCATAGAAATGACCTTGAAGTGAGCGAATTGATCGTGAAATGCGTGGAAATGACCGTGAAGTGAAGGGAAATAACGATGAAGCGAACCGAATTGACCGAGAAATGCATGGAAATGACCATGAAGTGAAGGGAATTGACCATGAAATGCGTGAAAATGACTGTGAATCAACACGGAATTACCGGGAATGATCGTGAAATGCATGGAAATGACCGTAGTTGAGGGTCAAATATTGCATATTAGACCCCGATTAGTGCCCTATTTTATGTACATAATAAGGCTTAACATCGAATTTTAATTATATTTTTGTTACAGGAGGAAATTAGGAGCGTGTATTGAAAATTAATGTTAAAAGCATGGATTTGATATTCCGAAGTCACCAGAGTACGGGATGAACCTCAGAAGACCAATAATGAAGATTTTACACGCCTGGGATCAAGAAACTGAAGCTCAAGTGGCCCCGAAAAGAGTCCAGAATGCAAGATCACATGGTTCCCGCCATCCGATCAGTTCGAAACTTCATACATGGGATGAGGGTCATAAATTAACCATACACATCGAATTTCAGCTCCTGGATCTCTGTGGAAGTGGCCTAACGGCTAGATCAGCCCATAAATTACCAAATCTGGGGCCCACCTGCTACTTGAATATGCTTCACAATTGGTCTCAAAGCGTAAAATGAGATGGAGAACAAGATGGATGGCACGGATTTCTCGCGAACATCACAGTGGACCCCACACGACGGTGCACGTGCATGAAGTGCTGATGAACAGAGGTGCACCGGACGGTCAGCCCGGTCAAAAGACGGGCTGACCCGTCTCTCTCACGTAACGCATCCAGCGGACGAACGTCCGGGATCGAACGGCGACGCCGCTGGATCGAGTTGTGGGCCGCCCCACGCACGCCCAAATGAAAATCCCCAACCGTCCATCCACTTCTGGTGGCCATACCCCACAGGTGACGGCCATAAGACATCCTCGTGGGATTTTTAACCAGGTTTTAACCAGAGACCGAAGACATCCCCGTCGTGATTTTTAACCATTCAAACGTCGGACGGACGGTGGCGCAGAAAGACAGGTGGGCCTCATCAGAAAAAGGCGAAACTTTGCATTCCCAAACGGTTTTTCCTCCTCTATGCAATAGACGGAGTGGATTTGTAGTTTGATCAAAGAAGTGGGACCCACCATCACCACGGAAGGAGATCCGCGTCCGCGTATCGCACGGCCGCTGGCCGTTTTGCGGAAGACAGTGGGCCCCACTCGTCAATCTTCCGGAAAATCCGAGCCGTCCATCGTGTATATGGGTTCGAGCACTACAAAACCATGCTGAGATTCCACTCCCATGCGTACACACGTGCGTGGTACAGAAGCCAAAAGTGGACTGCTCCGCGACGTTCAAATCTGATCTTTTTGAGATTTCTTCTGTAGGCCGTGCTAATGGACCTTCAAAACCACCCATTCTTGACTGAAATTTCGTCCTGAATCCAATGGACGGGGTGGATTTTTCAGAAAACACCTCTGTGGGGCCCACCGATCACGGCTGCGAAAATTTGTACTCCGAGTCCTTCTACGACTCTGCCACCGAATTCCAGCCATTCAGGGCTATAAAAGGGAAGTTTTGGACGTGGGAAAGCCATTCAGATCCTGGGAGAGGCTGGAGCGTGGAGGTGGAACAGAGAAAAGAGACAGGAAAGTTTACTCTAGTTGTTAATTTTTTTTTTGTTTTTTATTTTTCCTTCTTTCATGAGATCTAGTCCACTCATGTGTGGCTAAACCTCTTAGCTAGGGCTAAGAGGTGAAGCTTGTAGCGTGATGGGAGGCCTCTTTGCTTGTGCCTTTTGTTTAACTGAATGAATTTTGATTTAATTTTATTAAGGGAATGTTTTCAGTCTTTAATGGTCTGTTGTGACTGAAATTACAATGGGTCTGCAATGGCTTTGAGCATGTTCTTTTTCTCTTATGTTTATGACGTCAGGAAGCCCTGTTGTTCACCATCGTCTCCTGGGCATGGTTGGATGTCAGTACCCTTCCTAACCTTCATACATTGATTGGTTGGTAATTAGTTTAATTCTGTTGTTTGCTTTGTCTCCTGGGCATGGTTTGGTGATGGAATCCATTCTAATTCATATACCTTTCATCTTATCAAAATTACATTAAAGGCAGTTCAGTTAATTTCCTAAATTGTAATACAGGCATAAGATCTCCCTGATCCCTACAAGTGGATCCTCTGAATCCCTAGTTTCCCTTCTCTGATTTTTCCCAAGTTTTAGATTAATATTTCATCATCATTCTTAAAATTATAATCGATTTAGATTTCATCTCATTCTAGTTCTATTTCTACTTAGTTTCAGATAACGTACAAGTTACAGTCCTTTGGGATTCGACCTCGGTCTTACCGAGTTTATTACTACATCACAACCCTATACTTGGGGAGTGAACAAGTTTTTGGCGCCGTTGCCGGGGACTGACGGCTACGATTTTCTGAAATTAATTAGTTTTAGAGTTAGTTTAAGATTAGGATTTTACTAATTTTAAATTTTTAATTTTGTCTTCTATTTTTCATAGAACTAACATATTTTTTATTCTGTAGGTTGTTAAGATAGAACTTCTAATTTGGTAAACTCTTTCTGATTTTCTAGATTCTCTAACTCTTTAGATTTGATTTACTTTAGAAATTTCTTCTATTTAGAAACTAACTTATTTTGTTTTATTTTGCAGGTCTTTAGCTTAGGGACTCTAATTTGGTAATCTCCTTCCAACCCTTTTCTCTTTCTAGATTTTCATTTTCTTTCTTAGGATTAGGTTTAGAATTTAATTGAGGGCTGCGAGTGTTTCATGCCCAAGTGGGCCCGTGACGACACTCGACGTCTCTTGACTGAAGGAGGGTTAGTTGAGGGGTTGACTGTCCATCGCAGGATTAGACACCGCTCGGATTCCCCTGAGTTAATTGAGGTTATGGCTGAAAATCAACCTCAAGCACTACCTCAACAGATGGATGAGGAAGTACATGATGAGAATGAGGTGCTTCAAGCACCCCGCCTCGTACCTTACGAGATTATTTACAACCGTGGGGGTGAGCACGCCCTCATGCATGATTTTCCCGAAAACACAGGACATATGGACATCAAGCCAGGAGTTATCCAACTCCTTCCTAAATTCCATGGGCTTGAATCAGAAAGTCCATACTTACATTTGAAAGAGTTCGATGAGATCATAGCCACCTTATACTTTCCCAATGTATCCGAGGATACAATCAGGCTGAAACTCTTTCCTTTTTCCTTGAAAGAGAAGGCTAAGACGTGGTTACATTCACTGCGTCCTAGATCCATTGGCACATGGAATGATTTGCAAAGGGAATTCATAAAGAAATTTTTCCCACACCATAAAACAATTACCCTCAGAAAGGCAATCATGAACTTTGCCCAAAAGGAAGATGAAACATTCTACCAATGTTGGGAAAGGTTCAAGGATCTTGTCAGTTCATGCCCACAACACGGTTTTGAAATGTGGCGCATTACAAATTTCTTCTATGATGGACTGACATCTTCCATGCGCCAACTGGTCGAGACAATGTGTAATGGTGAATTCATGAATAAAGAGGTCGATGAGGTATGGGATTACCTCGATAGACTTGCCGAGAATGCACAATCATGGGACCATTACCCAAAATCAAACACCACGCCTAAGCCAACTCAATCTAAGGAGAAAGGTGGAATATATCTCCGAAAGAAGAGGACGATGTAAATTTTAAAGTGACTAATCTCACTCGAAGAGTCGAGGCCATGGAAGGAAAGAAGGAGAAGGTTAATGAAATTGTTTGTGGCATGTGTGATTGCAACATTCACACAACTGAAAATTGTCCTACCATATCGCCTTTCGAGGAGTGTTGAATGAGCAAGCTAATGCCCTAAATAACTATCAAAGACCTTTCAATGGATCTACCTCCAATACATACAATCTGGTTGGAGAAATCATCCAAATCTTAGTTGGAGGAATGGACAAACTGCTACCCCTCAAAATTTCTTTAATCAAAACCAAAATCAGGGGAAACCTCAAGAAGAACCGGTTCCAAATCCCATACAAGAGCTGACTCAGGCAATGCGTGACTTTATGCGAAAAATTAGATTCACGTATGACGGTTATAAAAAGGGGATGCTTCCTGCACAACCGCTCCCCAATCCTAAACCGCAATACGAGATAAATGATCCCAGCTCTTCAAATCAAATGGGACACGCTAAATCCATCACCACTCTTAGAGTGGGAAGATCATTGATAAAACCCTTCCTTAGGCTGAAAAATCTCAAGAACTAGAAGAGGACAATAATGATGGATCTCGTGATGTCCCACAAAATTTAGAACCGGAACTTCTAGAGAAGCCAGTTGCTCCATTCCCCCAACGGTTGGTTGCACCAAAACGTCTTTCTAACTCTCAGGATATTCTGGAGGTGTTGAAACAAGTGAAAGTCAACATTCCTCTACTTGATGTCATAAAACGATTCCTTCATATGCCAAATTTCGAAAGACCTATGTACAACCAAAAGACGACAAAGCATTCAAAAGAAGATCTTCTTGACCGAGAAAGTGAGTGCCATCCTGAAGCAAGATGGGCCGCAGAAATTCAAGGATCCCGGTAGCCCAACCATATCATGTGTAATCGGGAACCATCAAATTGATCACGCACTTCTTGACTTGGGAGCGAGCGTCAATCTAATCCCCTACTCGGTATACAAACAGTTAGGATTGGGTGAGTTAAAACCTACCCTAACCACACTACAACTTGTCGATCGAACTGTTTCGTGTACCAAGAGGGATTATTGAGGATGTGTTAGTCCAAGTCGATAGATTTTACTACCCCAGTAGATTTTATCATCTTGGACACCGAACCCATCAACAACATGAGCACTCGTATTCCCGTCATTCTTGGTCGCCCATTCCTTGCCACATCAAATGCAATCATCAATTGCGGGAATGGTGTCATGACTATGTCTTTTGGAAATTTGACATTGGAGTCGAACATCTTTTTCAATAACGGCAAAGAATGCGAGGGGATGATGACGATGTCCACGACATTAACATGATCGATACTTTCGTGGAAGATAGGACACCCCTTACCTTATCCTCTGATCCTCTAGAGACGTGCTTGGCCCACTCCCATGAGTTTGATGATGATATGATTGGGGAGATGTGTGCCTTACTTGATACTGCACCGTGCCACTTGAAGTTAACCTGTGGAGGCCACAATTTGAAGAATTACCACAAACGATGTAGTGCCTCTACCGTCTAACCTCAAGGCACCGAAGCTTGACCTAAAACCTTTGCCCTCTCGATTTGAAATATGCCTATTTAGGTCAAGATGAGACATACCCTGGTGATCTCTGCCCACTGGAGAAAGAACAGAGAGTATGCTCATCTCTACTCTCATTGAGCATAAAAGAGCCCTAGGATGGACGATAGCGGACCTCAAAGGAATCAATCCCTCGATTTGTACTCACCACATATATCTTGAGGAAAATGCAAAGACTGCTCGACAACCACAACGTAGACTAAATCCAAACATGAAGGAAGTGGTTAAGGCCGAGGTCCTCAAACTATTGGATGTGGGTATCATATACCCTATATCGATAGTCAATGGGTGAGTCCAACTCGGGTGGTTCCTAAGAAGTCCGAATCACCATCGTAGCCAATGCTAATAATGAACTCGTGCCAACTAGAGTCACTCCGGTTGGAGAATGTGCATTGACTACGAGAAAGTTGAATACCGTCACAAGGAAGGATCACTTTCCTCGCCCTTCATCGATCAAATCTTGGAAAGGCTAGTGGTCATTCCTATTATTGTTTTCTTGACGTATTCGGGCTATAATCGATTGAAATTGCCCCGAGGACCAGGAAAGACCACATTTACATGTCCCTACGGCACCTTTGCTTACCGAAGGATGCCATTTGGACTATGTAATGCCCCCGCCACTTTTCAGCGATGTATGTTGAGTATCTTTTCTGATATGGTGGGGCAATATCTAGAGGTCTTCATGGACGATTTCTCTGTCTATGGTTCATCTTTCAGCAAGTGCTTGGAAAGTCTTAAATGTGTGTTGAAAAGATGCGAAGAAAAGAACTTGGTACTTAATTGGGAGAAGTGCCATTTCATGGTTCATAAGGGGATTGTCCTTGGACATATCATCTCATCTAAGGGAATTGAGGTAGATAAGGCAAAAATCGATCTTATCTCTAACCTACCTCCACCCAAGAACATCAGGGACGTGCGATCCTTCTTAGGACACGCAGGGTTTTACAGGCGATTCATAAAGGACTTTAGTCTCCTCTCTCGTCCTTTATGTAATCTTCTTCAAAAGGATGTTCCATACGAGTGGTCTGAGCAATGCCAAGAAGCTTTCACCAAGCTTAAAGGCATGTTAACCACTGCACCCATCATGCAGCCACCGGACTGGAGCCTTCCTTTTGAGCTTATGTGCGACGCCTCTGATTATGCTCTTGGAGCGGTTCTAGGCCAGAGAAAAGATAAGAGGCCCTACGTCATCCATTATGCGAGTAGGACTTTAAATCCCGCCCAAGTGAACTACTCGACTACGGAAAAAGAACTCTTAGCCGTAGTGTTCGCCTTGGACAAATTTAGGTCCTACTTGATCGGATCCAAGATCATTATCTATACGATCATGCGGCCTTTGAAGTATCTTCTTTCCAAGAATGATTCTAAGCCCCGCCGATACGATGGATCCTTCTACTCCAAGAATTTGATTTGGAAATTAAAGATAAAAAGGGAGTAGAGAACGTAGTGGCCGATCACCTTTCTCGCCTTAATACCTCGATTCCCTTGAGCGACCCATATCAATGACATGTTCCCGATGAACAACTGTTCGAGTCTCCCATTCACCTTGGTTCGCTGATATTGCTAATTATCTTGCTACAGGTTCCATACCGACACATTGGACTGCGCAAGATAAGAAGAAATTTTTCACCGAGGTGCGTAAATTCTTCTGGGATGATCCATACTTGTTTAAATATTGCCCAGACCAAATCTTGAGGAGATGTGTGCCAGATGATGAGCATCAGAGTGTCATCTCCTTTTGTCACTCACAGGCCTGTGGTGGTCACTTTTCTGTAAAAAAGACCACGGCCAAGATTCTGCAGTGTGGCTTCTATTGGCCCACTATGTTCAGGGACACTCATGAGTTTTGCAAAGCTTGTGAGCGTTGTCAGAAATTGGGAGCATTGTCCCGTCGAAATATGATGCCCTTGAATCCCATTCTTATCATAGAGGCATTTGATTGCTGGGGCATCGATTTCATGGGACCATTCCCCCAATCTTTTGGGAATTTATATATTTTGCTTGCTGTAGACTATGTCACTAAATGGGTCGAAGCGATTCCGTGTCGGAATAATGACCATCGCACGGTCATTAAATTCCTAAAAGAAAACATCCTTTCCGATTTGGAACGCCTCGAGCCATTATTAGTGATGGGGCTCACACTTTTGTAATAGGCCATTCGAGAGTTTAATGAAGAAATATGGTATCTCTCATAAGGTGAGCACCCCATACCACCCACGACAAGTGGGCAAGTGAGATTTCTAATAGGGAGATCAAACACATTTTGGAGAAAACGGTTAACCCGATCCGTAAGGATTGGTCAATTCGATTGACCGATGCCTTATGGGCGTACACGCATCTTGCTTTTAAAACCCCTATTGGAATGTCTCCCTTTAGACTCGTCTATGGGAAGGCTTGCCACTTACCCGTGGAGTTGGAACATAGAGCCTCTTGGGCAATCAAAATTTAAATTTCAATCGAACAACGCCGGCTCGCTACGCAAACTTCAATTGAATGAACTCGAAGAAATCCTAACAGACGCATACGAGAACTCGAGAATTTACAAGGACGGGATGAAGGCGTTTCATGACCAACATATTCTACGAAAATCATTCACGCCAGTCGAAAAGTCCTTTTGTATAATTCTCGATTACATCTCTTTCCTGGGTAGCTTCGATCTCGTTGGACCGGCCCTTACATTGTTGTTACTGCATATCCTCATGGGGCCGTCGAGATAAGAGATCCCGACAACGGCAAGGAGTTTAAAGTAAATGGACATCGCTTAAAGCCATTTGTCGAGAAATTTGATTCAGAGGACATGTCCATGCCTCTGACTGATCCTGTTTACCAGGACTGATCTCCTAGTCTGATGGAGGTATAGGTAGGTTTATCGCTTTCTTAGGACTAGGGTAGTTATTTTATTTGTCTGGCTGAAGACGTTAAACTTAGCGCTCCTGGGAGGCAACCCAGCTTTTCCATTTATTTCATCTAGCTAGATAGTTCAATGTTTGTGGGTAACATTACTGCAAACCCTCACGAGACTACAACTCGTCCACTAGGGGTAACCTAGGGGTTTAAAGGCTTGTTGCACATGCTAAATGCAATCGAGAGCACCTGCGAAAGTGGTATAGATAGGATTTTATTTTTGTTATTTTTGTTCTGCTTTCTCTATCATGCTGACCGGATTCCATGCTGCGATCTCTTGGAAAGTCTCTCACGATTCATCATTCAGGTACTATCTTCCCATCACTTCTCTTTTACTTTCGTTGTCCCATCTGCATTCCATGCTCATATCTTTTACATTGAGGACAATGTAGATTTTAGGTTGGGGGTGGGAGATTAGGTAACCTAATCAGTGTTTTCTTGGTCTTGAGCAAAAATTGTGAAAATTTTTAAATTTTTTCTGAAAATTCTTGTGCATTTGAAGTGATTTTGACGACTATCCTGGATTTAGAATTTCAAGATACGTTATGTTGGTGATTTACTACTCTTGGATTCAGTTGCTCGGTAGATTTCACAGTTAAGTTTGAATTATTAATCCATAATTAGAAGTTGCAAACATTAATTGAGTCATGATTTCACATGTCACATCTCGCTTACACATTGAGATTTCAGTTTGAAATTGAATGATTAACCTAGTAATCACTGAGCATGAAAGAAACCAGCCTAAAAGATTTGGCCATCAGGGTATAAAAAGAGAATTACACCATGGGTTTGCTCCCTATAGGTGAGGATTTGATTCTCTATGATTAACAGTTAGAAAGAGTTGGGCGACTAGTTTCACCATAGGTCTGCTCCCTATAAGTGAAAATTTGATTCTCATCTTGTTATGAAAAAAAAAAACTAGAAAAATGAAAGAATGGTCTGTGAGGCAAGTATTTGGTTTTCATGAATTCTCTTGTTGGTTACCAACGATATCCTGAAATAGAGAATTGAATATTAATGTTGAAAGTCGGGATTACACTCTACACCCATGGAACTCAATGTTTAAAATTATTCTAGTTTATGGATTGATATTTGAACTTGATTATGAAATTCACCGTGCATTGGAGGCCAGGAGAAATTGATATTCAACATCCATGAATCTTAAGATTTCTCATATCTGGATTGTTTTTCAAAATATCACTCGGCTTCACAAGAATTGTTTCGTAATTCTCAACTTAATTTTCGCATATTTTGCTCGGGACTAGCAAAATGCTGGTTGGGGGTTGTGTTGAGGGTCAAATATTGCATATTAGACCCCGATTAGTGCCCTATTTATGTACATAATAAGGCTTAACATCGAATTTTAATTATATTTTTGTTACAGGAGGAAATTAGGAGCGTGTATTGAAAATTAATGTTAAAAGCATGGATTTGATATTCCGAAGTCACCAGAGTACGGGATGAACCTCAGAAGACCAATAATGAAGATTTTACACGCCTGGGATCAAGAAACTGAAGCTCAAGTGGCCCCGAAAAGAGTCCAGAATGCAAGATCACATGGTTCCCGCCATCCGATCAGTTCGAAACTTCATACATGGGATGAGGGTCATAAATTAACCGTACACATCGAATTTCAGCTCCTGGATCTCTGTGGAAGTGGCCTAACGGCTAGATCAGCCCATAAATTACCAAATCTGGGGCCCACCTGCTACTTGGATATGCTTCACAATTGGTCTCAAAGCGTAAAATGAGATGGAGAACAAGATGGATGGCACGGATTTCTCGCGAACATCACAGTGGACCCCACACGACGGTGCACGTGCATGAAGTGCTGATGAACAGAGGTGCACCGGACGGTCAGCCCGGTCAAAAGACGGGCTGACCCGTCTCTCTCACGTAACGCATCCAGCGGACGAACGTCCGACCGCTGGATCGAGTTGTGGGCCCCACGCATCGCCCAAATGAGAAATCCAAACCGTCCATCCACTTCCTGGTGTGGCCATACCCCACACCTAGGTGACGGAATTCGAAGACATCCCCTCGTGGGATTTTTAACCATTCACACGTCGGACGGACGGTGGCGCAGAAAGACAGGTGGGCCTCATCAGAAAAAGGCGAAACTTTGCATTCCCAAACGGTTTTTCCTCCTCTATGCAATAGACGGAGTGGATTTGTAGTTTGATCAAAGAAGTGGGACCCACCATCACACGGAAGGAGATCCGCGTCCGCGTATCGCACGGCCGCTGGCCGTTTTGCGGAAGACAGTGGGCCCCACTCGTCAATCTTCCGGAAAATCTGAGCCGTCCATCGTGTATATGGGTTCGAGCACTACAAAACCATGCTGAGATTCCACTCCCATGCGTACACACGTGCGTGGTACAGAAGCCAAAAGTGGACTGCTCCGCGACGTTCAAATCTGATCTTTTTGAGATTTCTTCTGTAGGCCGTGCTAATGGACCTTCAAAACCACCCATTCTTGACTGAAATTTCGTCCTGAATCCAATGGACGGGGTGGATTTTCCAGAAAACACCTCTGTGGGGCCCACCGATCACGGCTGCGAAAATTTGTACTCCGAGTCCTTCTACGACTCTGCCACCGAATTCCAGCCATTCAGCAGCTATAAAAGGGAAGTTTTGGACGTGGGAAAGCCATTCAGATCCTGGGAGAGGCTGGAGCGTGGAGGTGGAACAGAGAAAGAGACAGGGAAAGTTTACTCTAGTTGTTAATTTTTTTTGTTTTTTATTTTTCCTTCTTTCATGAGATCTAGTCCACTCATGTGTGGCTAAACCTCTTAGCTAGGGCTAAGAGGTGAAGCTTGTAGCGTGATGGGAGGCCTCTTTGCTTGTGCCTTTTGTTTAACTGAATGAATTTTGATTTAATTTTATTAAGGGAATGTTTTCAGTCTTTAATGGTCTGTTGTGACTGAAATTACAATGGGTCTGCAATGGCTTTGAGCATGTTCTTTTTCTCTTATGTTTATGACGTCAGGAAGCCACATTGTTCACCATCATCTCCTGGGCATGGTTGGATGTCGATACCCTTCCTAACCTTCATACATTGATTGGTTGGTAATTAGTTTAATTCTGTTGTTTGCTTTGTCTCCTGGGCATGGTTTGGTGATGGAATCCATTCTAATTCATATACCTTTCATCTTATCAAAATTACATTAAAGGCAGTTCAGTTAATTTCCTAAATTATAATACAGGCATAAGATCTCCCTGATCCCTACAAGTGGATCCTCTGAATCCCTAGTTTCCCTTCTCTGATTTTTCCCAAGTTTTAGATTAATATTTCATCATCATTCTTAAAATTATAATCGATTTAGATTTCATCTCATTCTAGTTCTATTTCTACTTAGTTTCGGATAACGTACAAGTTACAGTCCTTTGGGATTCGACCTCGGTCTTACCGAGTTTATTACTACATCACAACCCTATACTTGGGGAGTGAACATGAATCAACACGGAATTGCCAGGAATGACCGTGAAATGCATGGAAATGACAGTGAAGTGAAGGGAATTGACCATGAAATGCATGGAAATGACCGTAAAGTGAAGGGAATTGACCATGAAATGCGTGGAAATGACCGTGAATCAACACGGAATTGCCGAGAATGACCATAAAATGCATGGAAATGACCGTGAAATGCATGAAAATGACTGTGAAGTGAAGCGAATTGATCGTGCAATTTCTGGAAATGACCGTGAAGTAATGGGAATTGACCGTGAAATGCGTAGAAATGAACGTGAATCAACGCGGAATTACCGGGAATGACTGTGAAATACATGGAAACGACCGTGAAGTGAAGCGAATTGACCGTGAAATGTGTGGAAATGATGTGAACTGAAGGGAAATGACCGTGAAATGCGTGGAAATGACCATGAATCAGCACGGAATCACCGGGAATGACCATGATATGCATGAAAATGACCGTGAAGTGAAGGGAATTGACTGTGAAATGCGTGGAAATGCTGTGAATCAACACGGAATTGCCCAGAATGACCGAGAAATGCATGAAAATGACCGTGAAGTGAAGCAAATTGACTGTGAAATGTGAGGAAATGACCGTGAAGTGAAGGGAATTGACCGCAAAATGCGTGGAAATGACCGTGAATCAACACGGAATTGCCGGGAATGACTGTGAAATGCATGGGAAAGACCGTGAATCAATACGGAATTGCCGAGAATGTCCGCGAAATGCAAGGAAATGACCGTGAAGTGAATGGAATTGACCGTGAAATGCGTAGAAATGACCGTGAAGTGAAGGGAATTGACCGTGAATCAACACAAAATTGCAGAGAAAGACCGTAAAATGCATGGAAATGACTATGAAATGCATGGAAATGACTGTGAAGTGAAGCGACTTGATCGTGAAATTTCTGGAAATGACCGTGAAGTAAAGGGAATTGACCTTGAAATGCGTGAAAATGACCATGAATCAACGCAGAATCGCCTGGAATGACCGTGAAATACCTGAAAATGACCGTGAAGTGAAGCGAATTGACCGTGCAATGCGTGGAAATGACTGTGAAGTGAAGGAAAATGACTGTGAAATACATGGAAATGACCATGAATCAATACAGAATCACCGGGAATGATCGTGATATACATGAAAATGACCGTGAAGTGAAGGGAATTGACTGTGAAATGGGTCAAAATGCTGTGAACCAACACGAAATTGCAGTGAATGACCGTGAAATGCTTAGAATTGAACGTGAAATGCGAGGAAATGACCGTGAAGTGAAGCAAATTGACCGTGAAATGTGTGGAAATGACCATGAAGTGAAGGGAATTGACCGTGAAATGCGTGGAAAAGACCATGAATCAATACGGAATTGTCGGGAATGACCGTGAAATGCATGGAAATGACCGTGAAGTGAATCGAATTGACCGTGAAATGCGTGGAAATAACCTTGAATTGTTGGGAATTGACCGTGAAATTCGAGGAAAGGACCGTGAATCAAAATAGAATTGCAGGGAATGACCGTGAAACGCATGGAAATGACCGTGAAGTGAAGGGAATTGACAGCAAAATGTGTGGAAATGATGTGAAGTGAAGGGAACTAACTGTGAAATGCACAGAAATGACCGTGAATCAACACAGAATTGCTAGGAATGACCGTGAAATACATGGAATTGACCGTGAAGTGAAGCAAATTGATTATGAAATGTGTGGAAATAACCGTGAAGTGAAGGGAATTGACCGTGAAATGCGTGGAAATGACCGTGAATCAACCCGGAATTGCCAAGAATGACCGTGAAATGCATGGAAATGACGTGAAGATAAGCGAATTGACCTTGAAATGCATGGAAATGACCATGTAGTGTAGGGAATTGTCCGTGTAATCCATGGAAATGACCGTGAAACAACACGGAATCGCCGAGAATGACCGTGAAATGCATTGAAATGACCGCGAAGGGAAGCTAATTGACTGTGAAATGCGTTGATATGACCATGAAGTGAAGGGAAATGGCCGTGAAATGCGTGGAAATGACTGTGAATCAACACCGAATCATAGGGAATCACCGTGAAATGCATGAAAATGACGTGAAGTGAAGCGAATTGACCATGAAATGTGTGGAAATGACCGTGAAGTGAAGGGAAATGACCGTGAATCAACACGGAATCACCGAGAATGACCGTGAAATGCATGGAAATGACCGTGAAGTGAATCGAATTGACCGTGAAATGCGTGGAAATAACCTTGAATTGATGGGAATTGACCGTGAAATGCGAGGAAAGGACCGTGAATCAAAACAGAATTGCAGGGAATGACCGTGAAACGCATGGAAATGACCGTGAAGTGAAGGGAATTGACAGCGAAATGCGTGGAAATGATGTGAAGTGAAGGGAACTAACTGTGAAATGCACGGAAATGACCGTGAATCAACACAGAATTGCTAGGAATGACCGTGAAATACATGGAATTGACCGTGAAGTGAAGCGAATTGATCATGAAATGTGTGGAAATAACCGTGAAGTGAAGGGAATTGACCGTGAAATGCGTGGAAATGACCGTGAATCAACCCGGAATTGCCAAGAATGACCGTGAAATGCATGGAAATGATCGTGAAGATAAGCGAATTGACCTTGAAATGCATGGAAATGACCATGTAGTGTAGGGAATTGTCCGTGTAATCCATGGAAATGACCGTGAAACAACACGGAATCGCCGAGAATGACCGTGAAATGCATTGAAATGACTGCGAAGGGAAGCCAATTGACTGTGAAATGCGTTGATATGACCGTGAAGTGAAGGGAAATGACCGTGAAATGCGTGGAAATGACTGTGAATCAACACGGAATCACAGGGAATCACCGTGAAATGCATGAAAATGACGTGAAGTGAAGCGAATTGACCATGAAATGTGTGGAAATGACCGTGAAGTGAAGGGAAATGACTGTGAATCAACACGAAATCACCGAGAATGACCGTGAAATGCATGGAAATGACCGTGAAGTAAAGCGAATTGACCGTGAAATGCATGGAAATGATTGTGAATCAACACGGAATCACCAGGAATGACCGTGAAATGCATGGAAATGACTGTGAAGTGAATCGAATTGACCGTGAAATGCGTGGAAATGACCATGAATTGAATAGATTTGACGGTGAAATGCGTGAAAATGACCGTGAATCAACACGAAATTACAGAGAAAGACCGTAAAATGCATGGAAATGACTGTGAAATGCATGGAAATGACTGTGAAGTGAAGCGACTTGATCGTGAAATTTCTGGAAATGACCGTGAAGTAAAGGGAATTGACCGTGAAATGCTTGAAATGACCATGAATCAACGCAGAATCGCCTGGAATGACCGTGAAATACCTGAAAATGATCGTGAGGTGAAGTGAATTGACCGTGCAATGCGTGGAAATGACCGTGAAGTGAAGGAAAATGACTGTGAAATATGTTGAAATGACCATGAATCAATACGGAATCACCGGGAATGATCGTGATATGCATGAAAATGACCGTGAAGTGAAGGGAATTGACTGTGAAATGGGTGGAAATGCTGTGAACCAACACGAAATTGCCGTGAATGACCGTGAAATGCTTAGAATTGAACGTGAAATGCGAGGAAATGACCGTGAAGTGAAGCAAATTGACCGTGAAATGTGTGGAAATGACCATGAAGTGAAGGGAATTGACCGTGAAATGCGTGGAAAAGACCATGAATCAATACGGAATTGTCGGGAATGACCGTGAAATGCATGGAAATGACCGTGAAGTGAATCGAATTGACCGCGAAATGAGTGGAAATAACCTTGAATTGATGGGAATTGACCGTGAAATGCGAGGAAAGGACCGTGAATCAAAACAGAATTGCAGGGAATGACTGTGAAATGCATGGAAATGACCGTGAAGTGAAGGGAATTGACAGCGAAATGTGTGGAAATGATGTGAAGTGAAGGGAACTAACTGTGAAATGCACGGAAATGACCATGAATCAACACAGAATTACTAGGAATGACCGTGAAATACATGGAATTGACCGTGAAGTGAAGTGAATTGATCATGAAATGTATGGAAATAACCGTGAAGTGAAGGGAATTGACCGTGAAATGCGTGGAAATGACCGTGAATCAACCCGAAATTGCCAAGAATGACCGTGAAATGCATGGAAATGATCGTGAAGATAAGCGAATTGACCTTGAAATGCATGGAAATGACCATGTAGTGTAGGGAATTGTCCGTGTAATCCATGGAAATGACCATGAATCAACATGGAATCGCCGAGAATGACCGTGAAATGCATTGAAATGACCGTGAAGGGAAGCGAATTGACCGTGAAATGCGTTGAAATGACCGTGAAGTGAAGGGAAATGACCGTGAAATGCGTGGAAATGACTGTGAATTAACACGGAATCACAGGGAATCACCGTGAAATGCATGGAAATGATGTGAAGTGAAGCGAATTGACCATGAAATGTGTGGAAATGACAATAAAGTGAAGGGAAATGACCATGAATCAACACGGAATCACCGAGAATGACCGTGAAATGCATGGAAATGACCGTGAAGTAAAGCGAATTGACCATGAAATGCATGGAAATGACTGTGAATCAACACGGAATCACCAGGAATGACCGTGAAATGCATGGAAATGACTGTGAAGTGAAGCGAATTGACCGTGAAATGCGTGGAAATGACCGTGAATTGAATAGATTTGACGGTGAAATGCGTGAAAATGACCGTGAATCAACACGAAATTGCAGAGAAAGACCGTAAAATGCATGGAAATGACTATGAAATGCATGGAAATGACTGTGAAGTGAAGCGACTTGATCGTGAAATTTCTGGAAATGACCGTGAAGTAAAGGGAATTGACCGTGAAATGCGTGGAAATGACCATGAATCAACGCAGAATCGCCTGGAATGACGATGAAATACCTGAAAATGACCGTGAAGTGAAGCGAATTGACCGTACAATGCGTGAAAATGACCATGAAGTGAAGGAAAATGACTGTGAAATACGTGGAAATGACCATGAATCAATACGGAATCACCGGGAATGATCGTGATATGCATGAAAATGACCGTGAAGTGAAGGGAATTGACTGTGAAATGGGTGGAAATGCTGTGAACCAACACGGAATTGTCGTGAATGACCGTGAAATGCTTAGAATTGAACGTGAAATGCGAGGAAATGACCGTGAAGTGAAGCAAATTGACCGTGAAATGTGTGGAAATGACCATGAAGTGAAGGGAATTGACCGTGAAATGCGTGGAAAAGACCATGAATCAATACGGAATTGTCGGGAATGACCGTGAAATGCATGGAAATGACCGTGAAGTGAATCGAATTGACCGTGAAATGAGTGGAAATAACCTTGAATTGATGGGAATTGACCGTGAAATGCGAGGAAAGGACCGTGAATCAAAACAGAATTGCAGGGAATGACCGTGAAACACATGGAAATGACCGTGAAGTGAAGGGAATTGACAGCGAAATGCCTGGAAATGATGTGAAGTGAAGGAAACTAACTGTGAAATGCATGGAAATGACCGTGAATCAACACAGAATTACTAGGAATGACCGTGAAATACATGGAATTGACCGTGAAGTGAAGCGAATTGATCATGAAATGTGTGGAAATAACCATGAAGTGAAGGGAATTAACCGTGAAATGTGTGGAAATGACCGTGAATCAACCCGGAATTGCCAAGAATTACCGTGAAATGCATGGAAATGATCATGAAGGTAAGCGAATTGACCTTGAAATGCATGGAAATGACCATGTAGTGTAGGGAATTGTCCGTGTAATCCATGGAAATGACCGTGAAACAACACGGAATCGCCGAGAATGACCGTGAAATGCATTGAAATGACCTCGAAGGGAAGCGAATTGACCGTGAAATGCGTTGAAATGACCGTGAAGTGAAGGGAAATGACCGTGAAATGCATGGAAATGACTGTGAATCAACACGGAATCGCAGGGAATCACCGTGAAATGCATGGAAATGACGTGAAGTGAAGCGAATTTACCATGAAATGTGTGGAAATGACCGTGAAGTGAAGGGAAATGACCGTGAATCAACACGGAATCACCGAGAATGACCGTGAAATGCATGGAAATGACCTTGAAGTAAAGCGAATTGACCATGAAATGCATGGAAATGACTGTGAATCAACACGGAATCACCGGGAATGACTGTGAAATGCATGGAAATGACTGGGAAGTGAAGCAAATTGATCGTGAAATGCGTGGAAATGACCGTGAATTGAATAGATTTGACGGTGAAATGCGTGAAAATGACCATGAATCAACACGGAATTGTCAAGAATGACCGTGAAATGCAAGGAAATGACCGTGAAGTGAAGGGAATTGACTGTGAAATGCGTGGAAATAACGTGAAGTGAAGGGAACTAACCATGAAATGCATGGAAATGACCGTGAATCAACACAGAATTGTCGGGAACGACCGTGAAATGCATGGAAATGACAGAAGTGAAGCGAATTGATCATGAAATGCGTGGAAATGACCGTGAAGTGAATGAAATTGACCATGAAAAGCGAGGAAAAGACCGTGAATCAATACGGGATTGTCGGGAATGACCGTGATATGCATGGAAATGCCCGTGAAGTGAAGCGAATTGACCATGAAATGCGTGGAAATGACCGTGAATTGAAGGGAATTGACCGTGAAATGCAGGGAAATGACCGCGAAGTGAAGGGAATTGATATTAAAATGCATGGAAATGACGTAAAGTGAATGGAACTAACCGTGAAATGCATGGAATTGACCGTGAATCACTGCAGAATTGCCTGGAATGACCCTGAAATGCATGGAAACGACCATGAAGTGAAGCGAATTGATTATGAAATGCGTGGAAATGACTATGAAGTGATGGGAATTGACCGTGAAATGCGTGGAAATGACCTTGAAGTGAAGGGAATTGACTGTGAAATGCATGGAAATGACCATGAATCAACATGGAATTGCAGGGAATGACCGTGAAATGCATGGAAATGACCGTGAAATGCATGGAAATGACTGTGATGTGAAGCGAACTAACCATGAAATGCGTGGAAATGACCGTGAAGTGAAGGGAATTGACCGTGAAATGCATGGAAATGACCATGAATCAACCCAGAATTTCCAGGAATGACCGTGAAATGCATGGAAATGATCGTGAAGCGAAGTGAATTGACCGTGAAATGCATGGAAATGATCGTGAAGCGAAGCAAATTGACCTCAAAATGCATGGAAATGACCATGAAGTGGAATTGACCGTGAAATGCATGGAAATGATCGTGAATCAACACGGAATCGCCGGTAATGACCGTGAAATGCATTGAAATGACCGTGAAGGGAAGCGAATTGACCGTGAAATGGGTGGAAATGATCGTAAGTGAAGGGAAATAATCGTGAAATGCGTCGAAATGACCATGAATCAACACGGAATCACCAGGAATCACCGTGAAATGCATAGAAATGATCGTGAAGTGAAGCGAATTGACCATGAAATGTATGGAAATGACTGTGAAGTGAAGGGAAATGACCGTGAAATGCGTGGAAATGACCATGAATCAACATGGAATTGCCGAGAATGACCGTTAAATGCATGGAAATGAATGTGAAGTAAAGCGAATTGACCGTGAAATGGGAGGAAATGAACGTGAATCAACACGGAATCACCAGGAATGACTGTGAAATGCATGGAAATGACCGTGAAGTGAAGCAAACTGACCGTGAAATGCGTGGAAATGACCGTGAATTGAAGAGAATTGACCGTGAAATGCATGGAAATGACCGTGAATCAACACAAAATTGCCCAGAATGACCGTGTAATGCTCGGAAATGACTGTGAAGTGAAGGGAATTGACAACGAAATGCGTGGAAATGACGTGAAGGGAATGGAACTAACCGTGAAATGCATGGAAATGACCGTGAATCAACATAGAATTGCCTGGAATGACTGTGAAATGCATGGACATGATCGTGAAGTGAAGCGAATTGATCATGAAATGCGTGGAAATAACCTTGAAATGAAGGGAATTGACCGTGAAATGCGTGGAAATGATCGTGAATCAACACGGAATCGCCGGGAATGACCGCAAAATGCATTGAAATGACTGTGAATTGAAGCGAATTGACCATTAAATGCATGGAAATGACGGTAAAGTGAAGGGAAATGACCGTGAAATGCGTGGAAATGACCATGAATCAATAGGGAATCGCTGGGAATGACCTTGAAATGCATGAAAATGACCGTGAAATGATGGGACTTGATGGTGAAATGCGTGGAAATGACTGTGAATAAACACGGAATTGCCGGGAATGACCGTGAAATGCATGAAAACGACCAAGAAGTGAAGTGAATTGACCGTGAAATGAGTGGAAATGACCGTGAAGTGAAGGGAATTGACCGTGTAATGGGTTAAAATGACTGTGAATCAACACAGAAATGCCGGGAATGACTGTGAAAGGCATGGAAATGACTGTGAAGATAAGCGAAATGACCGTGAAATGCATGGAAATGACCGTGAAGTGAAGCAAATTAACCGTGAAATGCATTGAAATAACCATGAATCAACTTGGAATTGCCGGGAATAACCGTGAAATGCATGGAAATGTCCGTGAGGTGATGCGAATTAACCATGAAATGCATGGAAATGACCGTGAGGTGATGCGAATTAACCATGAAATGTCCGTGAGGTGAAGGGAACTGATCGTGGAATGTGTGGAAATGACCGTGAATCAACACGGAATTGCAAGGAATGATTGTGAAATGCATGGAAATGACCTTGATGTGAAGCGAATTGATCGTGAAATGCGTGGAAATGACAGTGAAGTCAAGGAAAATAACTGTGAAGTGAAGCGAATTGACTGAGAAATGCATGGAAATAACCGTGAAGTGAAGGGTATTGACAGTGAAATGCGTGGAAATGACTGTGAATCAAAACAGAATTACCGGGAATGACCGTGAAATGCACGGAAATGACCGTGAAATTAAGCGAATTGACCATGAAATGCGTGGAAATGACCGTGAATTGAAGGGAATTGACCGTGAAATGCGTGGAAATGACCGTGAATTGAAGGGAATTGACTATGAAATGCGTGGAAATGACAGTGAATCAACACGGAATTGACGGGAATGACCGTGAAATGCATGGAAATGACCGTGAAGTGAAGGGAATTGACCATGAAATGCGTGGAAATGACCGTGAAGTGAAGGGAATTGACCGTGAAATGCGTGGAAATGACCATGAATCAACACGGAGTTGCCAAGAATGACCGTAAAATGCATGGAAATGACCGTGAAATGTAGGGAAATGACTGTGAAGTGAAGCGAATTGATCGTTAAATTTCTAGAAATGACCGTGAAGTAAAGGGAAATGACCGTGAAATGTGTGGAAATGACCGTGAATCAACGTGGAATCGCCGGGAATGACAGTGAAATACATGGAAATGACCGTGAAGTGAAGCGAATTGACCGTGATATGCGTGGAAATTACCGTGAAGTGAAGGGAAATGACCGCGAAATGCGTGGAAATGACCATGAATCAACACGGAATCACTGGGAATGACCATGATATGCATGAAAATGACCGTGAAGTGAATGGAATTGACTGTGAAATTCGTGAAAACGACTGTGAATCAACACGGAATTACCGGGAATGACCATGAAATGCATGGAAATGACCGTGAAGTAAAGCAAATTGACCATGAAATGCATGGAAATGACCGTGAAGTAAAGCAAATTGACCATGAAATGCATGGAAATGACCGTGAAGTGAAGGGAATTGACCGTGAAATGTGTGGAAATGACCGTGAATCAACACGGAATTGCCTGGAATGACAGTGAAATGTAGGGAAATGTAAGTGAAGGGAATGACCGTGAAGTGAAGCGAACTGGCCATGACATGCGTGGAAATGACCGTGAAGTGAAGGGAATTGAAATGACCGTGAAGTGAAGGGAATTGACCATGAAATGCATGGAAAAGACCGTGAATCAATACGGAATTGTCGGGAATGACCGTAAAATGCATGGAAATGACCGTGAAGTGATGCGAATTGACCATGAAATGTGTGGAAATGACCGTGAATTGAAGGGAATTGATCGTGAAATGCATGGAAATGACCGTGAATCAACACGGAATTGCCGGGAATGACCGTGAAATGCATGAAAATGACCGTGAAGTGAAGGGAATTGATAGCGAAATGCGTGGAAATGACACGAAGTGAAGGGAACTAACCATGAAATGCATGGAAATGACCGTGAATCAACACAGAATTGCCGGGAATGACAGTGAAATGCATGGAATTGACCGTGAAGTGAAGCGAATTGATCATGAAATGCGTGGAAATAACCGTGAAGTGAAGGGAATAGACCGTGAAATGCATGGAAATGATCGTGAATAAACACGGAATCGCCGGGAATGACCATGAAATGCATGGAAATGATCGTGAAGTGATGGGAATTGACCGTGAAATGCGTGAAAATGACCTTGAAGTGAAGGGAATTAACCGTGAAATGCATGGAAATGACCGTGAATCAACATGGAATTGTCGGGAATGACCGTGAAATGCATTGAAATGACCGTAAAATGCATGGAAATGATTGTGATGTGAAGCGAATTGACCGTAAAATGTGTGGAAATGACCGTGAAGTGAAGGCAATTGACCGTGAAATGAGTGGAAATGACCGTGAATCAACCCGGAATTGCCAGGAATGACCGTAAAATGCATGGAAATTATCATGAAGCGAAGCGAATTGACCGTGAAATGCATGGAAATGATAGTGAAGCGAAGCGAATTGACCTCGAAATGCATGGAAATGACCGTGTAGTGAAGGGAATTGTCCGTGAAATCCAAGGAAATGACCGTGAATCAACACGAAATCGCCGGGAATGACCGTGAAATACATTGAAATGACCGTGAAGGGAAGCGAATTGACCGTGAAATGCATGGAAAAGACCGTGAAGTGAAGGGAAAGGACCGTGAAATGTGTGGAAATGATTGTGTATCAACACAGAATCACCGGGAATCACCGTTAAATGCATGGAAATGACCGTGAAGTGAAGTGAATTGACCATGAAATGTGTGGAAATGACCGTGAAGCGAAGGGAAATGACCGTGAAATGCGTGGAAATGACCGTGAATCAACACGGAATCGCTGAGAATGACTGGAAAATGCATGGAAATGACCGTGAAGTAAAGCGAATTGACCGTGAAATGCGTGGAAATGACTGTGAATCAACACGGAATCACCGGGAATGACCGTGAAATGCATGGAAATGACTGTGAAGTGAAGCGAATTGACCGTGAAATGCGTGGAAATGACCATGAATTGAATAGAATTGACCGTGAAATGCGTGGAAATAACCGTGGATCAACACGGAATTGCCGAGAATGACCGTGAAATGCAAGGAAATGACCATGAAGTGAAGGGAATTGACTGCGAAATGCGTGGAAATGACGTGAAGTGAACGGAACTAACCGTGAAATGCATGAAAATGACCGTGAATCAGCACAGAATTGTCGGGAACGACCGTGAAATGCATGGAAATGACAGTGAAGTGAAGCGAATTGATCATAAAATGCGTGGACATGACCGTGAAGTGAATGAAATTGACCATGAAATGCGAGGAAAAGACCGTGAATCAATACGGGATTGTCGGGAATGACCGTGAAATGCATGGAAATGACCGTGAAGTGAAGCGAATTGACCGTGAAATGCGTGGAAATGACCGTGAATTGAAGGGAATTGACCGTGAAATGCGTGGAAATGACTGTGAATCAACACGGGATTGTCGGGAATGACCGTGAAATGCATGGAAATGACCGCGAAGTGAAGAGAATTGACAGCGAAATGCGTGGAAATGACGTGAAGTGAATGGAACTAACCGTGAAATGCATGGAATTGACAGTGAATCAATGCAGAATTGACGGGAATGATCCTGAAATGCATGGAAATGATCGTGAAGTGAAGACAATTGATCATGAAATGCGTGGAAAGAACCGTGAATTGAAGGGAGTTGACCATGAAATGCGAGGAAATGATCGTGAATCAACACGGAATTGCCAGGAATGACCATGAAATGCATGGAAATAACTGTGAAGTGATGGGAATTGAACGTGAAATGCGTGGAAATGACCTTGAAGTGAAGGGAATTGACCGTGAAATGCATGGAAATGACCGTGAATCAACGTGGAATTGCCGGGAATGACCGTGAAATGCATGGAAATGACAGTAAAATGCATGGAAATGACTGTGATGTGAAGCGAACTGACCATGAAATGCGTGGAAATGACCGAGAAGTGAAGGGAATTGACCGTGAAATGCATGGAAATGACCGTGAATTAACCCAGAATAGTCAGGAATGACCATGAAATGCATGGAAATGATCGTGAAGTGAAGTGAATTGACCATGAAATGCATGGAAATGATCGTGAAGCGAACCGAATTGACCTCGAAATGCATGGAAATGACCGTGAAGTGAAGGGAATTGTCCTTGAAATGCATGGAAATGACTGTTAATTAACACGGAATCGACGGGAATGACCATGAAATGCATTGAAATGACAGTGAAGGGAAGCGAATTGACCGTGAAATGGGTGGAAATGACCATGAAGTGATAGGAAATGACTGTGTATCAACACGGAATAACCAGGAATCACTGTGAAATGCATGGAAATGACCGTGAAGTGAAGCGAAATGACCATGAAATGTGTGGAAATGACCATGAAGTGAAGGGAAATGACCGTGCAATGTGTGGAAATGACCGTAAATCAACATGGAATTGCCGAGAATGACAGTGAAATGCATGGAAATGAACGTGAAGTAAAGCGAATTGACCGTGAAATGGGTGGAAATGACCTTGAAGTGAAGGAAATTGACCGTGAAATGCGTGGAAATGACCGTGAATTGAAGAGAATTGACCGTGAAATGCGTGGAAATGACCGTGAATCAACATAGAATTGCCGGGAATGATCGTGAAATGCTTGGAAATGACCGTGAAGTGAAGGGAATTGATAATGAAATGCGTGAAAATGACGTGAAGTGAAGGGAACTAACCGTGAAATGCATGGAAATGACCGTGAATTAACACAGAACTGCCGGGAATGACTGTGAAATGCATGGAAATGACCATGAAGTGAAGTGAATTGATCATGAAATGCGTGTAAATAATCTTGAAGTGAAGGGAATTGACCGTGAAATACGTGGAAATGATCGTGAATCAACACGGAATCGCCGGGAATGACCACGAAATGCATTGAAATGACCGTGAAGTGAAGCGAATTGACCATGAAATGCATGGAAATGACGGTGAAGTGAAGGGAAATGATCGTGAAATGCATGGAAATGACCGTGAATCAACAGGGAATTGCCGGGAATGACCCTGAAATGCATGGAAATGACCGTGAAGTGAAGGGAGTTGACGGTGAAATGCATAGAAATGACTGTGAATAAACACGGAATTGCCGGGAATGACCGTGAAATGCATGGAAACGACCATGAAGTGATCCGAATTGACCGTGAAATGCATGGAAATGACCGTGAAGTGAAGGGAATTGACCGCGAAATGCGTTAAAATGACCGTGAATCAACACAGAATTGTCGGGAATGACCGTGAAAGGCATGGAAATGACCGTGAAGATAAGCGAATTGACCGTGAAATGCGTGGAAATGACAGTGAAGTGAAGCGAATTAACTGTGAAATGACCGTGAATCAACTTGGAATTCATGGGAATGACCGTGAAATGCATGGAAATGTCCGTGAAGTGATGCGAATTGACCATGAAATACATGGAAATGACCGTGAAGTGAAGGGAATTGACCGTGAAATGCGTGGAAATGACCGTCAATCAACACGGAATTGCCAGGAATGATCATGAAATGCATGGAAAGGACCTTGAAGTGAAGCGAATTTATCGTGAAATGCATGGAAATGACAGTAAAGTGAAGGAAAATAACCGTGAAGCGAAGCGAATTGACAGAGAAATGCATGGAAATGACCGTGAAGTGAAGGGTATTGACCGTGAAATGCGTGGAAATGACCGTGACTCAACACGGAATTACCGGGAATGACCGTGAAATGCATGGAAATGACCGTGAAATTAAGCGAATTGACCATGAAATGCGTGGAAATGACCGTGAATTAAAGGGAATTGATTATGAAATGCGTGGAAATGATAGTGAATCAACACGGAATTGCCTGGAATGACCATGAAATGCATGGAAAGGTCCGTGAAGTGATGCGAATTGACCATGAAATGCATGGAAATGACCGTGAAGTGAAGGGAATTGACCGTGAAATGCGTGGAAATGACCATGAATCAACACGGAGTTGCCGAGAATGACTGTAAAATGCATGAAAATGACTGTGAAATGCATGGAAATGACTGTGAAGTGAATCAAATTGATCGTAAAATTTCTGGAAATGACCGTGAAGTGAAGCGAATTGACCGCGAAATGCGTGGAAATGACCATGAAGTGAAGCGAATTGACCGCGAAATGCGTGGAAATGACCGTGAAGTGAAAGGAAATGACCACGAAATGCGTGGAAATGACCATGAATCAACACAGAATCACCGGGAATGACCATGATATGCATGAAAATGACCGTGAAGTGAAGGGAATTGACTGTGAAATGCGTGGAAATGACTGTGAATCAACACGGAATTTTCGGGAATGACCGTGAAATGCATGGAAATGACCGTGAAGTGAAGCAAATTGACCATGAAATGCGTGAAAATGACCATGAAGTGAAGGGAATTGACCGTGAAATGCGTGGAAATGACCGTGAATCAACACGGAATTGCCGGGAATGACCGTGAAATGCATGGAAATGACCGTGAAGTGAAGCGAATTGACCGTGACATGCGTGGAAATGACCGTGAAGTGAAGGGAATTGACCGTGAAATGCGTGGAGAAGACCGTGAATCAATACGGAATTGTCTGGAATGACCGTGAAATGCATGGAAATGACCGTGAAGTGATGCGAATTGACCATGAAATGCGTGGAAATGACCATGAATTGAAGAGAATTGACTGTGAAATGTGTGGAAATGACCGTGAATAAACACGAAATTGTCGAGAATGACCATGAAATGCATGGAAATGATCGTGAAGTGAAGGGAATTGACAGCGAAATGCGTGCAAATGACGTGAAGCGAAGGGAACTAACCGTGAAATGCATGGAAATGATCGTGAATCAACACAGAATTGCCAGGAATGACCGTGAAATGCATGGAAATGACAGTGAAGTGAAGCGAATTGATCACGAAATGCGTGGACATAACCGTGAAGTGAAGGGAATTGACCGTGAAATGCGTGTAAATGATTGTGAATCAACACGGAATCGCCGGGAATGACCATGAAATGCATGGAAATGACCGTGAAGTGATGGGAATTGACCGTGAAATGCGTGGAAATGACCTTGAAGTGAAGGGAATTGACGGTGAAATGCATGGAAATGACCGTGAATCAACATGGAATTGCCAGGAATGACCATGAAATGCATGGAAATGACCGTAAAATGCATGAAAATGATTGTGATGTGAAGCGAATTGACCGTGAAATGCATGGAAATGACCGTGAAGTGAAGACAATTGACCGTGAAATGCGTGAAAATGACCGTGAATTAACCCGAAATTGCTAAGAATGACGTGAAATGCATGGAAATGATCGTGAAGCGAAGCGAACTGACCGGGAAATGCATGGAAATGATCGTGAAGCGAAGCGAATTGACCTCGAAATGCATGGAAATTATCGTGAAGTGAAGGGAATTGCCCGTGAAATGCATGGAAATGACCGTGAATCAACACGGAATCGCTGGAAATGACCGTGAAATGCATTGAAATGACCGTGAAGGGAAGCGAATTGACCGTGAAATGCGTGGAAATGACCGTGAATCAACATGGAATCACCGGGAATCATCGTGAAATGCATGGAAATGACCGTGAAGTGAAGCGAATTGACCATGAAATGTGTGAAAATGACCGTGAAGTGAACAGAAATGACTGTGAAATGTGTGGAAATAACCGTGAATCAACACAGAATCACCGAGAATGACCGTGAAATGCATGGAAATGACCATGAAGTAAAGCGAATTGACTGTGAAATGCGTGGAAATGACCGTGAATCAACACGGAATCACCGAGAATGACCGTGAAATGCATGGAAATGACCGTGAAGTGATGCGAATTGACCGTGAAATGTGTGAAAATGACCGTGAATTGGAGAGAATTGACCGCGAAATGTTTAGAAATGACTGTGAATCAACACGGAATTGCCGGAAATGACCGTGAAATGCATGGAAATGACCGTGAAGTGAAGGGAATTGACAGCGAAATGCATGGAAATGACGTGAAGTGAAGCGAACTAACCGTGAAATGCATGGAAATGACCGTAAAATGCATGAAAATGACCGTGAAGTGAAGCGAATTGATCATAAAATGCGTGGAAATTACCGTGAAGTGAAGGAAATTGACCGTGAAATGCATGGAAATGATCGTGAATCAACACGTAATCGCAGGGAATGACCGCGAAATACATTGAAATGACCGTGAAGTAAAGCAAATTGACTATGAAATGCATGGAAATGACCGTGAAGTGAAGGGAAATGACCGTGAATCAATAGGGAATCGCCGGGAATGACAATGAAATGCATGAAAAAAAACCGTAAAGTGAAGGGAATTGTTCGTGAAAGGCATGGAAATGATCGTGAATCAACACGGAATCATCGGGAATGACCGTGAAATGCATTGAAATGACCGTGAAGGGAAGCGAATTGACTGTGAAATGCGTGGAAACGACCGTGAAGTGAAGGGAAATGACCGTGAAATGCATGAAAATGACAGTGAATCACCGGGAATCACCTGAAATGCATGGAAATGACCGTGAAGGGAAGTGAATTGACCATGAAATGTGTGGAAATGACCGTGAAGTGAAGGGAAATGACCGTGAAATTCGTGGAAATGGCCGTGAATCAACACTGAATCGCAGAGAATGACTATGAAATGCATGGGTATGACCGTGAAGTAAAGCGAATTGACCGTGAAATGCGTGGAAATGACCGTGAATCAACACGGAATCACTGAGAATGACTGTGAAATGCATGGAAATGACTGTGAAATGAAGCAAATTGACCGTGAAATGCATGGAAATGACCGTGAATTGAAGAGAATTGATCGTGAAATGCGTGGAAATGACCGTGAATCAACACGAAATTGACGGTAATGACCGTGAAATGCATGGAAATGACTGTGAAGTGAAGGGAATTGACAGCAAAATGCGTGGAAATGACGTGAAGTGATGGGAACTAACCGTGAAATGCATGGAAATGACCGTGAATTAACATAGAATTGCTGGGAATGACCATGAAATGCATGGAAATGACCGTGAAGTGAAGCGAATTGATCGTGAAATGCGTGGAAATAACTGTGAAGTTAAGGGAATTGATCGTGAAATGCGTGGAAATGATCATGAATCAACACAGAATCACTGGGAATGACCATGAAATGCATGGAAATGATCGTGAAGTGATGGGAATTGACCGTGAAATGCGTGAAAATGACCGTGAATTGAAGAGAATTGATCGTGAAATGCGTGGAAATGACCGTGAATCAACACGAAATTGACGGGAATGACCGTGAAATGCATGGAAATGACCGTGAAGTGAAGGGAATTGACAGCAAAATGCGTGGAAATGACGTGAAGTGATGGGAACTAACCGTGAAATGCATGGAAATGACCGTGAATTAACATAGAATTGCTGGGAATGACCGTGAAATGCATGGAAATGACCGTGAAGTGAAGCGAATTGATCGTGAAATGCGTGGAAATAACCGTGAAGTGAAGGGAATTGACCGCGAAATGCGTGGAAATGATCGTGAATCAACACAGAATCACCGGGAATGACCATGAAATGCATGGAAATGATCGTGAAGTGATGGGAATTGACCGTGAAATGCGTGGAAATGACCTTGAAGTGAAGGGAATTGACCGTGAAATGCGTGGAAATGACCGTGAATCAACATGGAATTGCTGGGAATGACCGTGAAATGCATGGAAATGACTGTAAAATGCATAGAAATGACTGTGATGTGAAGCGAATTGACCGTAAAATGCATGGAAATGATCGTGTAGTGAAGGGAATTGACCATGAAATGCGTGGAAATGACCGTGAATCAACCCAGAATTGCTAAGAATGACCGTGAAATGCGTGAAAATGACCGTGAATCAACCCGGAATTGCCAGGAATGACCGTGAAATGCATGGAAATGATCGTGAAGGGAAGCGAATTGACTTCAAAATGCATGGAAATGACCGTGAAGTGAAGGGAATTGTCCGTGAAATGCATGGAAATGACCGTGAATCAACACGGAATCGCCGGGAATGACTATAAAATGCATTAAAATGACCGTGAAGGGAAGCGAATTGACCATGAAATACGTGGAAATGACCGTGAAGTGAAGGAAAATGATCGTGAAACGCGTGGAAATGACCGTGAATCAACACGGAATCACCGGGAAATGCATGGAAATGACCGTGAAATGAAGCGAATTGACCATGAAATGTGTGGAAATGACCGTGAAGTGAAGGAAAATGACCGTGAAATGCGTGGAACTAACCATGAATCAACACAGAATCGCCGAGAATGACCATAAAATGCATGGAAATGACCGTGAAGTAAAGCGAATTGAGCGTGAAATGCGTGGAAATGACTGTGAATCAACTCGGAATCACCGGGAATGACCGTGAAATGCATGGAAATGACCGTGAAGTGAAGCGAATTGACCATGAAATGTGTGGAAATGACCGTGAAGTAAAGGGAAATGACCGTAAAATGCTTGGAAATGACTGTGAATCAACACGGAATTGTCGAAAATGACCATGAAATGCATGAAAATGACCGTGAAGTAAAGCGAATTGACTGTGAAATGCGTGGAAATGACCGTGAAGTGAAGGAAATTGTCTGTGAAATGCATGGAAATGACCGTGAATCAACACGGAATCGCCGGAAATGACCGTGAAATGCATGGAAATGACCGTGAAGTGAAGCGAATTGACCGTGAAATGCGTGCAATTGACCGCAATGTGAATGAAATGGATTTTCAACCATTGACCGATGGAATCTTGGAAAATAACTATATTGGTTGGCTAAATTAACTTCTCCTACCCCATAATCATATGTGGTATGTTAGGCAACTTATTCTACTTGTTCAATAAATAGACAAATAAATGAAGTAAAAGATTGAAAAATATTTTTATATACTTATACGTACATACTTACATAATTATTAGAGAAAATCGGAAGGAGAAAAAGTTCTCCTTATAAATTTTTTTAAAAAAAATAAATAAATAAAAAATTAATTTATTCCGGACTGTGGCGGCACTGCCGCCGTACCGCCGCACTATGGCTTTTATTTTTTTAGCTGTGAAATTTTCGTTCCTTTCGTGGGTCCCACCATGAGGCCTGTGTTATATCCAAACTGTCCATCTATTTGACGAGCTCATATTAAGGCTTGAGACGAAAAATAAGACAGATCTAACTATCAAGTGTTCCACACCGTAAAAGGCAGTGGAGGATTGAACGTCTACCATTGAAATCCTTTCAAGGGTCACGGAAGTTTTAGATGAATATGAAATTTGTTTTTCCTCTTCATCCAGGTCTTTGTGACCTTATGAATAGATTGGATGGAAAATCTGTTATTGTGGGCCATATGAAATTTTTAACAGTGAAAATCAAGTTTTCCGCTGCTATTTGTGGTGTGGTCCAGTTGATCGTTGGATATGATTCTTTTCTTCCGATAATGCTCTGACATGATCTCGAAATATGGATGAACGGTGTGGATATAATAAATACATCATTGTGGGCCATGTCCAGGAGCGTCTGCGCTCGTCTTCGCACACGAGCCAATCGGCTTCCGGAAGGAACGAATGACGGGGGAATTTTGGTCCCTTGAAAAGTCGGCCGTACACAGGGAAGTATTCTCGGAAGCTTAAAAAGAGGTGAGCTTCAAATGGCTGGTGGGCCATAATGGGTCGTACAGTAGGAAACTTCTCGAGTGACAACTACCACATCATGAATGAAGGTTAACTTTGTCATTTCGAAATGTCAACGTGCAACGCGCCGCATCTCCTCTTGGCTCGTGAGTTGCTATGCAGAAAAAATTGGAGAAAAGCGTGGATGCTGCTCGGGCATGAGATCGTTTTGCCTATGTCGCGACTCACCATGATGCGTCTGTCGCCGCCACTGGGTCTACGAAATTTTCGATGGTTGACGTCCATTCCCCACTATTTCAATACGGCGTGCTTGAGTATTGGATCTGACACATATTCAGACTCATGCCCTAAATTGTCGTGGTCGAAATGATGGGCGGAATGGATTTCACATGAACATCTGGGTGGACCCACGTCGCTTGCTCCGAGAGCAACATCCGTTTGGAGGGGCACAGGAAAGTTGCGTCTGATCGAATAAAATAAGATTGGTTAGAAATCTAGATCTCGGATTCTAGGTCAGTGAGACTTGTTTGCAGAAAAATAACGTGCTTGGGCTGTTTTCCTTCAATTTTGAAGTTCACCAATAACCAACGGGGCTAGATTGGTTTGCAGTGTTTTCGAAATAAAAGTAAATAAACAATTATTATTTTCACCACTGCCACCCATGTACGCAAAGTTTTGATTTGACTTGACACTAATAACAATAAAAAATTTCAAATTTTACAGGCTGTCCATTAAGTATAACAGCTCCTTTTAGGGCATAAAATGAAAATAGAGACAAATCCAAAGTGCAAGTGTTCCACAACACAAGAAACACGAGGATTAAACACACAACATTGAAAGCTTCTTGTGGGCTATATGAGTTTTTATCCAACTGGTATTTGTGTTTTTTCTTAATCCGTGTCCGTGTGATCACATGAACAGGTTGGATCACAGATACAAATCAGTGTGAGACCCATGGATGACTTCACATTTCAACAATGGATGTCAATATACCATTGTTTTCTGCGGTGTGGTCCAATTGAGCTTATAATCTACCTAATTTTTTTGGCACAAGTGGTACATTGATTTGATAAAACAGATAAACGGTGTGGATCGATTACAATCATCATGGTGAGATCCAAAAATTGCACTCAATCATTCTCACTCTTTTTCTTTTTTTTTTTTTTTTTTTTTTTTTCAAAAGGTAAATTCAAAAAATCGAGGCGTAATTACCCTTTATATTTCTTCTCTTCCAAACTATAGAAATAGGTAATTAAAACCTATTTACCACCACTTACAATTTTAAATAAAAAAACAAACAGGCCCTTAGACAATCGGGAACGCAGATTCGGTAGTGAATGTCAGTGCTAGAAAGGCTCCATGGATCCCAGCTTGATGTATCTATTTTATCCATGTCGTCTCTTCATCCCGTTGTCGTCATTTCTCATAGTAACCAATCGTAACAAGTTAGGTGTGATTTGTACATATTCGCATTATGTTTTTAAAGATAAGCTGAGATGCACGGAGAAGATTTCTTGATAACATACTTAGAGTGCATCAAGCAATTCCTTGTCGTCATGAAGACCGTCAAACATAAAGGAGTAGTTATATGACGGATAATAGAAGGAGAAATAACAAAAAGCAAGTAGTACTGAACGGTTATAACAACTGTCAGAACGTAGGAAGAATCTAGATTTGCCAGGGTACAGATATAAATAGAAAAGGAATGCAAGAGGAAGATTTATCTCATACCAACCTAATCAAAACTAAACATTGTCTTTCAATTACCAGTTAATTACATTTCTTAGTGTAATCACTTTACTTTTCTGCTAAGTTAATTACATTTCTTAGTGTAATCTTTTACTTTCAGCTTATTATTTATATTATGTAATATAATCCATAAATTAATTAAGTAGCTGATAATCTTAGCTATAATTCAAGTCTACGCTTGCACGCTAGATTCAGTTTTGCATCAGAAAAGGTGTCTTGCAGTTGTTCTTTACTACTGATGTAACGACCTGAAATTTTCCGTACATTGGGTCGAGTACCACCTCGACCAGAAAACCCGTAGGATTAAATCCCTTAGAAATTTAACAAAGTTAACTAAGTACTAAACTCCATTAGCTATGAAATCTGCTAGATCGCTTTAAATACGATCCAAGACCCAAAAGTTGCGTAATCATTGACGCCAGGTTACCCTAAAGTTTAGAACCAAACTCATTTCCCGTCACGCTTCTGAATGAAACGAAACTTCAGATTAGTCGGATCGCACATCGGATTCCGATTAACCCGGTTAAGGAACTAGGACCGCCCCACCGGGCTTAACAATCATCTCAAAAGTCGCCTTATCCGATATTCCACGGCCATTCGTTTCGAATCGGAGCGAGGTAGTGTGAAAAACACTATTCACAAGCCAAAATAAATATCCGGAATAGTGATCTCAAGTTTCGTTGACGCGTCAAGATAAGCAACCCGACCGTCAATCGACCAAATTACACCTCGGATTAAGAAAATTTCAGAACGTTTACATGTACTTGGAATTTTCGATCGTGGCCCACCGACCGTCCGAATCGAAAGTGGTCCGCCACATGCGATCCGTGTATCCGAATGAGTCAAAACGTAATCCCACGTAGATCCATTGGTGGTGAGCTTAAGTCGATTTGTTCAAAGAGGGCTACTGAACTTCCCTTTTGAGCCGGGAAAGCGTTAAAATCCTATATAGAGGTGACCATGAACCCGAGTCTATTTTCGTAATGTTTGAGGCTTATAAAAGGGGCTTAGAACGCCCTCTCACAAATGCATACGAATTTTGCAAGAAACCCTAGAAGAAGAAAGAGAAAAGAGAGAGAAGAACTTGGAGATCGTTGTCGATCTTCCTCCACCTGCATTGGCTCACTACACGGCCTTCACCGCTCCGTTCTAAGTGCTTTCCCGGTGTTTTTCGCCTCCTTTGAAGGTAAGAAAACCTAACCCTAGGTCTGATTTGAGGTGGAATCGAGGTAGGATGTATGCCGACTAACCGATTCCGCTCTTTAGGCTAGAAATCGCCCGTAGACGGAAGATCCATCACCTCTGCGATTCGTTCGTTTCCAAAGGCAAAGGTGAGGACTTTAAGCGTATAAGTTACTTGCTTTCAACGCTTTCAATGTCGATAATGGTAGATTCATGATCTCGCTTGCAATCGCACATGTACAAAGTGCTTTCCGCTTCTCGTTTTGATTAATCTGCAGTGAAATATGGAATTTCACATATTCTGTGGTATATTAGAAATACCGTATACGTATTTTTTTTTGATAAATACTGACATGTTTATTTAATGTATAATTATATAACATATGGATAAAATACTAGTTTGGCTAAAAGGAATCGCCAAAATATATGTTTATTTGTAAATGCACCGTATGTTAAAATTACGTGTTGTAGAAATACCGTATACATAGTTCTTTTGGAATAATGTTTGACATATTTATTTAATGTATGATTACATACGTGATTAAAATACTAGCTTGGCGAAAGGAATCACAAATCTATCTTCCTTTGTAAACACTATGTATGTCGAAATTGGGTATACTTGGAAGTACCCTATACGTATAAAGTTCATTGATGTGATTGCTATGTTTAATTCTTGTATGAATATGATGTATATGTATAAAATATTAATTTAGTAAAGGGACAACCCTAGTGTACACTTCTAGCATACGTCATGTATGTTGAAGTAGTGTATTCAAGTGTTGGTGAAATCACTTACAGTGTAAGTGTTTAAGTGTTAGAACCTTAGTTAGGTCCGAGATGGGATTCTCCGCTACTTTAGAGTCACATATGACACTCTCCACGTGGTTGTTCACTCTAACCACTCACCTATGAACTCTAAGTATTTGTATCCCTATGTGTTTAGTGCTTTATAACATGCCTTACAACATGCTTTACAACATGCCTTATAACATGCTATACTTCATGCTTTATAATACATGCTTTACTTCATGCTTTACTTTATGCTCTACAACTGATTGAGTTTGGGACTATGCCTAGTCCACACATTCGGTACGTGATTTACCATTGTGGCCGAGATTCATATCGCTACGATGGACGTGTCCGCGAACCCAGTCGTACTTCTTGGCTGGCGATAGTGGTTGGCCACACGGAGTGCTTTGCGCCCCATATCGCTCAACTTGTGGTGCGCTCGAGCTAGTGCTCGTCAAGCAAACCGATATGTGTATATGTATGTTCACCATGTTTGGTCGCCACGCTTGAACCTAGGGTACCAAACTTACCATGGTGATCCCGTTAACCATGGTACTCGATCCGCTAAGACGCATGAGCCGAGCATGGTGGTATGGGACACCGTGGTCGAGCCGTCGCTCCACGCCGGGGTCATGTGCCTCCCCCGCAGTGACCATTGCGCAACCAAACTCGTGAGCCGATTATGGTGGTATGAGACACTATATTCGAGTCGCCGATACTACTACGAGAGCCGAGTACGGTGAGACGTGCTCGTGCCGACGGCGACGAGTCCTCCGTAGTATCTTCAGTATACCCAAGTGTCTCGTGATTGGCAACGAGTCTTTCACAAGAATCAGAGTATGAGTTGAGTAGCCGAGTACGGAGAGACCTGTACTTGAGCCGACGGCTAGTGATTGAGCCAAGTACGGTGAGATATGTACTTGAGCCGACGGCCAAAATTGAGCCGCATACCGGTGAGATCTCAGATCCGCGCCGACGGGTGACGAGCCCTTTGCGATGCCTTCACTACGCTTCTCAAACCATAATATCGTATGAGATTAGCTAGGATTGACGACTAGAATGGATCATGTTTGGGAATGATACAAGGGAGGTACCTTAGTTTCCCAATACCGCTGGTTGAAATGGATTAATAAAACTTGGTAATCATGAGCATCATCGCACCGCATGTGCTTTGTAGATGTGACGCACCGAGGGAGTTAGCATTCGCGAACGTAAGATGATGTCGCTTGAGGGTGGTTTGGCAAGGGCATACAAAGATCATGTCATATCATTTTTGCACTTAACAAGAGTAATTAGAAATGTTTGATTTGTAATGCGTTATCATTACACGCTGATTGATTTGATAACATGTTAACCTATGCTTTAATGTTCCACCGAGTTAGCTACTCACTCCCACGATCATGACGGACGATGTTTGCAACACCCACCGGACTGTCAGGCAGTGTGTAGATGGCACCTCTCGTGAGAGCCGGAGCTCGACTATGAGGAGGATCGAGGAGTTCTCCTTTATGCAAGATTGACGGCCACGCTTAGGCCTACCGATCGCGGACTTTCGTGGGCCTCTTTTGAGGATTGTATTTTGATATTTGACTTAGAAACAATACATGTATATTGGTACTCGCTAGTACTCATACTCCGTGTTCACAAAATTTTGATACTTTACATATTTTGAATATAAAATTTCATCTTCCGCTTGCCTTTATACAATTGAACTGGAGTATGAATTACTGTTTTGGTATAATCTCATTCATGTTTATTGCGCTAACTCAGACAACATTTAACCATCATTGTGTATGTTGCATAAGTGATGCGTTGGAACTCGGGAGTTGAGTTCATACTCGACCCCCGATTTTCAGGGCGTTACAACTGACTACAAGAATCCCTTTCTCTTTTCACTTTATATGTACTGAAAAGTCCTTTCGTACGAAAGGCAAAGGTGTAACCTATCATCATAGGACAAACCCTACCCTCTGAATATCACCTGATCCTGTTTATACATTGAGCGAGTGGTAGAATAGGCGACTGATCTCATCAGATCTCGGTCATACACTACGTGTTTACCAATCTTGACGCTTGGGGTCGTAATTGTTCAGTTTGAATTGAGCCATAATTTCAATTCTGGCACGCCCGCATTCTAACTACTGAAAATAGAGCAACAACAGTTTTTGGCATACCAGGTGAGATCTTGTCTCTAATTTACCGGTGTAATGTTGCCAAGTATGAATAGAAGAAATACTCAAATCATTGAAATCGATCCATTCATACCGACCGCACCACCTCCAGTTGAGGGTGTGAGGATTCAAACAATCCCAGAAGTGTTGAATCTGAACAACAGTCCAACGCTCGATACTGGGGAGCGGGAAGGAGCATTGACCTCTCGGGCGACCTCCCTTAACAAGATAGCAATCGTGTTTCGATATGTATAAATAAGTATTTTGCATGTACAAGAATACGGAAGAGTCCAAATTGAGTAATTCCATATTCAAAATAAGAATACTAACATATATATGGCTAGCCAGACTAAGGCCATGCATCAATTAATGGCTATGATGGCCGAAAGAACACCATCGGTGATGCAATACAATGCCGAGGAAAATTCTATCGACAATGCAGCTAAATTACCACCTACGCTGCCTCCACAGAGGAATCCACCACTAGTCCCAGTTCAAGAGATGTAAAATACTCCACCTCTCGTCGAACTTAGACGACCAAAACAAGAGGTAGAAATTTCGTACCTGAAAATCGGAATCAAGGATTACCAGGAGGATATAACCCTCAACGAATTGTTAATGCACTAATTTTTGCACCCTATTTGTCAATCACGTGAGTCCTTGTGTCATGTAGTCGATTGAGCCCTTTAAAAATAAAGATGAAGCATCAAAGAGCAAAGAACAGGTAAAAGAGGTGCCGTAGTGACCCTAACCTTTGACCCAAAATAACCTTAGACCTCTAGATGATCTAGGCTTAATAGAAATACCTAATTGATCATCCCTTATCTTTAGGAACCCAAGTAAAACATGATCAATAAGGCTAGAAGAGGTATAAAGCTTCTGTTAAAACAATAGCCCAAAATAGCAGTTTTCAATAGTTGTTCGATAGCATCGAGCTACCATCGAAGGGCCTTCGATGGTATTAAAGGCCCCCTTGATGGCATCGATCCAGAGTCAGAACTATCCAACAAGTAAATCATATTTGTTCTGATTTTCTTAATGGCATCAAAGGTAAGTTCGATGTCATCGAAGGCTCCCTCAATGGCATTGATTGAGAGTCAGAATTGTCAAAAAATAAATCATGTTTAAATTCTAAATTTCTCAATGAAATCAATGCCACCTTTGATGACATTGAAGGTCACATTTGATAGCATCGAAGGACCGTCGATGGCATTAAACAAGAAAGTCAGATATGTCTAACAACATTATCTGATTTTCTCAATGGCATCAAAGTAGCCTTTGATGGCATCGACAGAATCATTTTCTGCCCTTTTTTTACTCTTGGAACTCAAACTGTTTATAAAGGGCATTCGGTTCTTGGGCATTTAGATGAATTTTTGGTACAATAGAAGCTTAGGTGAATCTATGTTCATATCTTTCATCCCAAGCCTCTATATCATTGAGTTCTAAGTAAGCTTCCTTGAGATTAAAATTCTTATAAGGATTTTAGCCTCCACCTTGAAGATGTGCTTGAACTCTTCCATTTTTAAAATATTAGACTTAAGCTATCTTAACATACTATTGTATAAATCATTTAGAGGACCCATATAGGTGAATTCTGTAAGTGCTATATTGTATAGAACACTCTTATCTGCCAAATTTCGATGGGACAAAACAACTTATGATATGGTTCACACAATTAGATGGAAAGCTCACCTTCAAGTGAATCAAGATGGAAAGTTCACCTTCAAAATCAAACCATGAAGTTGGATAGTGTAAGCTTAAGTATAAGTCATGAAAATGGATTATTCAAGCTAAAAGTGTATTCAAGTTCTACTGCATTTCTAGTAAAAGATCAAGCTCCACCTACGACTGCACTTCAAGTAGAAGAACATCTGTGCACTATTGAAGATTCGGGCTTTACACTTCAATGTCCAGTTTTCTCAGGTATAAATGAACCTAGAAAGACCTTAGACTTAAGTGCTTTCAAATGTTAAACTTATATGGGTTTTTATAATTTGGTTAGACTTTAGTTCGACTAGTCTAAGCCTTGGTGTGACTAGTCTAAGTTGTGGCTCGACCAGTCTAAGATTATCTTCGACCAGTCCAAGTTTAAATTCAAAAATTGGATATTTCTGGCGGTTTCTCGACTAGTTGAGTAGACTGCTCGACTAGTGGAAGAGATACATTTGACCAGTCGAGGAGTGCTCGACTCGAAGTCCAGCGACTAATTTTTAGCACCCTCAACCAATCGAAGCCCGTGCTCGACCAGTCGAAGAGGGCCCTCGACCAGTCGAGCAGGGCCTTTGACCAGTCAAAAGTCAGTTTTATCCGATCACGTCCAAAATTTGAAATTTGGTTAGTTCTTAGATGAGTCAAAGGATACCTTAGATGAGTTGAAGCAACAACATTTCAACCTATAAATAGAGGCATTCTCTTATTCTAAAATTACCAATCCAAGCTAAGAAAAGCCTCCATTTAGAAAGAGAAGTCCCCACTATTATTTATATAGCTTTTGTTTTTAAATTCCTTGATCTCTTTTCATGAATCATATGTTTTAAAGAGAGTAATCACTCTTCTTTTAAGATCTAAGGGATTCAAACAAGAAGCTTGCGGTTTGAATTAATTTAAAATAAATTTAGAACCTAGAACCCTTGTTTATGTTATTGGACATTGAACATTCTACTTCAAGCAAAGCGGTTATACGAGCTAAATCAAGAACGTCTTCAAAGAGAAGATAAGTATCATTTTATGTCTTTGTATTTTGGTTTATTTGGGATATCTAGAAAATCTCATGTATTGGTTTTGACTGAGATAGCCAGAAAATCTCAGCGTGGGGTTTTGTTAGTGATAGCCCTTCTAAAATCACAACTATATAGGTTTTAAGGTGAACCTATGAAAACCTTGTTTATTAGTGAACGCCAATATCACGTGGGTTGGAGTAGGTGTGGTTGTTTGAGAACAGTTGGTGTACACATCGAACCACTATAACTCCTGGTGTTTGTGGTGAATGATTTAAGTTTTGTATATGTGGTAAATTATTGTAATTTATTTATACATGTGTGGTGAATGCTTGAAATAGATAGCTCTTTTGTCTCTTACTTAGTTTGTGATCTTGATCCTTACAACGTTCGTGAAATCAGGTTGTCCTACCTAAAACTTTGTTTTTGGTGTAAGGTTGTCCTATGAACTAAGTTTGAATCAATTTCTAAATACTACTGCTATTTCTGATTTATTAATTATTTCAATACTTTGAGTTTTTATTTGGCATAGTCCTATTCACCGCCCCTCTAGGACTGTTAGCTCACCTCTTTCAAATTTCCTAGGAAAATACAACTTCATATTAGTTATAGGAGATTCAACCAACTTCTCATCACCTTGGTCACCTCAAAGGATCATCATATGCAAGGAATTTAATCTTAGAGCAGAGGCTTTAGCAAAGCAGCGACATCATGATGGGGAGAGCATCGGGGAGCTGATTAAAGAACGAGAGAGCGAAGATCAAGTAACTCAAGAAAGAACTACAAAATGGGCTTAATCCAATAAGTAAGTTGTAAATTATAGGAGTCCATTTACTCTCATTCTTTGTGTAGGATTGACGGTAAGAGTTTGTGATCCAAATTCGACCTAGGTTCTTGCATATGACCTTGACTCTTATATAGGGCTTAAATAAAATTCTTGTGTAGGTCACTCGGTATGAGTGTTTACATGTTAGTCTCTGTGGGAGCCTTTGATGGGAGTAAACGTAGGGCCTTATGTAGGACCGATGTTGTTGATTAGCCTAAGAAAAACCAACTAAAGTCTCTTGCAGGATCCTCCGGTGAGAGTATATGTATTAGGTTCTTGTGTAGGAACTTGGCTCTTGTGTATGACCTAAATCCAATCCAGGTTCTTGTGTAAGACATTGGATCTTGTGTAGGGCCTAAATTTTAGAGTCCTAATGTAAGGATATAAAGGTTAGAGGTTAACCTGATTTAAAACTTTCAATAGTGAAATCCGATACACTCATGGGTTGCGTGTATCCGCCGGGAGTGGCGTAGGCAAGTAGCCAAACCACTATACATGATTGTGTTTGAGAATATTATTGGCACATCTATTTAATTATGCTTATATGTTGAATGCTTAATTATATGCATGCATGATTAGATGAATGCTAAGAATTGATAGTTAGCACATCCCACACACGCATGTACACTATCTTTTTATAGACTAATTTCTTGATGATATATCATGTATAGTCAATGTGATTGGACCTTCTATTGGCTTAAAAGCCTTAGAGTTAAATTACCTTGCTTAGTTTTAAAATTGTTGTAGAACCGCTCTTACTGAAGTATGAAGTATGTCCAAATGTCCTAGCAGGGGGTGAATAGGACTTTTCAAAAATTATTTTCTTATAAGAACAAACAATGCCTAACTTTAAACAAAAGAGTAAGGTAAAATAACTCTATGGCTTCCAAACCAATAGAAGGTCCAAATCACATAGGCTTACACAAGATTTACATATAAAGAACAAGCCTATAAGGAAGTGTATGTGATAATATGTGGGATGTGATTCCTATCAATACTTGTACATTAACTAAATCATGCATCATAATGATCATTCGATAAACATAAGTATAACTAGATCAATGTACACAAAGCAATCCCAAACACAGTCATATATAGTGGTTCAGCTACTTACCTACTTCACTCCTAGCGGACGCACTCTCTCCTAGAGTGTACTGGATTTCACTATCCAATGGTTTTAAATTAGGTTAACTGTGAACCTTCATAACCTACATAAGGTTAAATAAGGGACCTACACAAGGTTGCCTTAGGTGCCTACACAAGGCGACGAGTCCTACACAAGGACACAACTGGGAGCCTACACAAGGCAATTCATGCCTACATAAGGCAACACGTCCTACACAAGGACTATGTATTCTCCCATTGAAAGCCTATAACGAGGTCTTGACGAGTTTGTCACTCAAACTCTGAATCCTAATCCTACATAAGGAAAGGACTTCAAACTCAAAGGACTCCTTATACTTACAGATAAGTGACTGAGCTCCTTTCTCGCACAATCTGAAGGTCTTCAATGTTGATGAAGAATATTCAGTTCCCTTGAACTACAACTGCTTCTGATGATTCAATCAGTGCTCCAAGGTTGTGAGGTTTAGCATTTTATTCTTCTCTATTCAAATGATATGATTTAAATGTATAGAGAAGGTTCCCATGAGTTATGCATTCAAGAATTCCAATACAATGATTTGCCTATGAGAGCATTTGTAAACTCATTGAATGCCAGAGTTTATAATTCAATCCGAGCAATGAAAATGTGAGTAAATGCTTATGCCAAGGATTGAATAATGAAATCTAATGGGAAAGAGGGAATGAGGAAGAGGGTATTAATCTTTGAAGCTACTCTCTCAAACTCTCTTAAATTCTAGCTCTTTTTGCTAAGAAACAACCCATAATGTTTATAAAAGAAGAATCCCAACGGTAAAAAAATGGGCAGAAATCTGTCATTATTGATGCTATCGAATAGTCTTCGATTCCATTGAAATTTGAATTTCGATGTTATTGAGACTACTTCGATTACATTGATTTTATACACATATATATTCATTTTTGTGTAGAACAGATTATGCTCGATTTAATCGATCACCCTTTAATTCTATCATGTACACTTCGATGTAATCGAGTGGTAATTCAATCCCATCAGATTTTCTTTCAGAAAATTACATTTGGTTGCTGGAAGATTTTATCCTGATCTTCGATGTTATCGATCATAATTCGATGCCATTGAATTTTGAAGTTCGATAACATCGAATGGTATTCGATGTAATCGAAGAGATGTATTTTCATGGATGGTTTGCTAGACAAAATGTTCCTCAAGTTCGACGTAATTGAGTATCTTTCGATTTTATCGAGAACTTACTTTCGATGTAATCGAAGGTGGCTCGATTATATCGATGAACACTTAGAGAATATTTTCTGTGTAGAAGGAGTGGCCTGAGTCGATGCCATCGAATATGCTTCGATTCTATCGAAATTTGAATTTCGATATCATTAAACATTATTCGATATTATCGACAATTCTCAACATATGGTTATTTTATTGCTGGATAGAATGTTCGATAGAATCGAAAATGTTTTTGATTGCAAATCGATGCAATCAATTTTTTCCTATATAGTTCATGTTTTACTCCTCTAACATTCTAAGTGTTCAACACTTAAGCTTACCAAATGTGATTTTCAATGAATTGAAGGTAAAACTAAGTTAAATGAGGGTCATTTACATCAAGGGTTTGGTTAGGGAAGTAAGGCTTCAATTACCTGTTTGGAGAACTCGAGCTTCTTCCTGGTTGAGGTCTTGATCTTGTAATCTTCATCTTGAGGCTCACTTGAAGACTGACTCAACACTCACGTAATTTGACAAACTGAGGCACTTTTAAGTTTAATTGGAAATTAGTTTAAGGTAGGCAATTATGTTTTTAAAAGGTAAAAAATTTTTATCAGTCCTAATCACCCCCCTCTAGGACATAATCTTCATTCCTTTGATCCGCCAAGCTTCCACACATGTAGCTATGGTAATTCTATTACGCCACAATTTCACAATTCTCCAGGAATCCTTTATTCCAAGAGGGATTGAACCAATTTCATCTCGAACCACCACCAGTCCTCAAACCTTAATGAGTGGATCATGACCAAATGGTACAAATTATTAAGGAAGTTGCAGGCCAAGTACTAGGTTACAATGTTATCCCGATATATCTCAAGCCATATCCCGAATGGATAAATCAACAACATCCATTGTCACAAAACTATCGGCTGAACTTTACCTTGTTTTCAGGTGATCCCGGTCAGTTGACTATTGAACATGTCAGTTGATTCACTATGCAGTTCGGAGAGTTAGCAAATCATGACTATCATAAGTTATAATTATTTAGTCATTCACTAACAGTGATATCCTTTACATGGTATTCAAATCTATTACTAGGTTTGATACACACTTGGCGAGAAATGGAAGTGAAATTTCATGCTCAATTTTTCTTTAAGATTAGAAAAATAACCATGGCCGATCTCGCCCATTTTCGGCGGTTACCGGGAAAAACTTGTCAGAATTATATTACTCAGTTCAAAATGGCAAAGAGCCAATGTAAGATTGTCATGACCGAAGCCTAATTTGTGCAACTAGCACAAGATGGACTCGAATATAAGCTTTGTAAGAAGTTCATTGGGATAGAGTTCATGGACCTTTATGATTTGATTAGGAAGGTCTCTAAGTACAAGGAACTGTTGCAAGAAGGTGTCCGACAAAAAAACTCATCAATAGGGACTTCTTATCATGACTCAAATTACGAGGTCACGATTGCCGAAGTGGTAGCTAAGAAACCAATCATATGTTCAGCATTGATTAAAGAGGAATCAACCACATTGACCGCACAAAAACTCAAAAGGTTTACACTTCGACATCACAAGGGCCGATAAGATATTTGAAATTATGTTGGCCGGAAAGTTTATCAAGGTTACCATGAATCATAAGATACCTTCGTCCAACGAATTATAAAAGATCGATTATTACAAGTGGCACAGAACTCAGTTTCATTCGACTAATAAATGTCTTGTATTCAAGAACGTTGTCCAAGATAACATCAATCGCGGGTTACTGAAGTTTTTAGAAAAAGGTGAGAAAGCTATGTTGATCGACATGGATCCACTCCCACCCAATCTTGAGGTCAATACAATCATGAAGAATCTAAGAAAGCCTAATTAGCCACGGGCGAAGGTAGATCTTGGTCCGACCAACCAAGAAGACATGCAACGAGGACTAATGCGAGAGTAACTCCTCAGTTGGGTGTTACTCAGCCGAACACCATTCGACAAGACAAGCGGGGTTTTTAACTATGCAAACAATGTGTTAGAAGGACTATTCCCGGATAAGGAGATCCTCTTAGATCAAGGTTGTATGGCCGTTGCATGACCCCTAGGCAACATGGGAGGAACGGTCAGTATTGGCCATAAATGATCCTTAATTGCTACCAATAAGAGAGGGTACCTATCTAGAGGATGGTCAAGCCCCTAACAATTTAGGAAGGGGTATAGAAGTGGGTTATGCATCCGAAATTCCTGGTAGCACTAGAGGTATTGACTCAAACTCAGAAACGATAATGGTAGAGGCATAGAGAATCGGAAGAAGTCACAGACCTCCCTCAGTTGGATGTAGTCCAACCGTGACCATTCTAGGGAATTCCTATTTTTGAAGAAATAGTGGTTGTAAACACAGTAGGGGAAGTCCTCTCTCCCATTTTGAGTGACCAAGACTCCAATGTTTTCGGCCAGTCTAATTGATCGGCTAGTCCAAAGGAGGAAGATGTTTACGGTAATCTATCATATTATCTTAGCGACGAATGCTTCCCAGGGGATGAATGGTTGGTATGTGAATTAGCAATGACTGCTGAAACACTGTAAGTCTCCTCACCAGCAAGCCCCTTGACCAACCTTGCAGTCGATAAAAGCGTTAAGCAGGATGAAGACTTTGATATAAAAATGGATGTGGAAACACTAAGGGGCAAATGTGTTCGGGACATTTCCACTAGCCATGTTTCATTGAAACATGGTGTTCACACTGCCTTCCAGCTTCTAGGCTAGACTAGCCTAGTCAAGTAAAATGGCAGGTGATGTGGAAGAATTTAGTTCCCAAGTGGTAATACAACATGCCTCCTTTCCATTTGAGGAGACAACCAAAAATAAGCTTGAGATGGATGAAATCTCACAGTTAAATACAATCACAGTAGAGTCGGGGGCTACGTTTGAAAGAGTATTCATAGAAAGACCCACTCACGGCGTGATGCAACATCTCAAGCCGTTATACATATTTGTTTATCTCGAAGGATACTTAGTCACCAGAATCCTGGTTGATAATGGGCCCCCGTCAACCTATTACCATTGAGAATGATGTCAAAATTAAGGAAGATAGTGGCCGACTTGATCTCTTCGGAGGTTACCATCAGTAATTTTGCAGGTCACGTTACAAACACTCATAAGGTCCTGCCAATTGACTTGATTGCTAGAATCAAAATGATATTGGCTGCATTTTTGTGGTTGATACTTCATCCGACTACAATGCCCTGTTGGGTAGAGACTGAATTCATTCATTCACTTGTATCTAGTCGTCCCTACATCAGTTCATAATCTTTCATAATCTAGATAAGGTTGAACTAGTCCTAGCCAATAACAAACCTTTCTTGGCCACTTTAAATGCAAATGAAGCCTATTATTATGGGGAAGAAGTAGGACCGATTCGGTTTATTAGAAGGAACAAATTCAGCTGACCAAGTGGAAGATCCATAAATTTTTTTTTAAAAAAAAAGGAATTCAGATAGTGTTGTGTAAGCCATTATCGAAGTAATTCGTCCAAGTGATATCCTATTGAGGGACATTGTTCCTTATAGGCTGGTTCCATGTTGTACTATCAAAGATATTCTATGATCAATACATCAAAAGAGAAGTAACAGTAGGCTGATTTCACGGCCAAAATAAGAAGGCTTAAAGAAAGCCCGAAAGATATGAACAATTGTTGTCTGGTGAACTTGGCCAATAAGGATGCCTCGACTGGAGAAGAGGATATCGAGCTTAAGGAAGCCCCTGATAAGTTAGAGGATTCTCAGCTACAAGTTCAAGATCCTTTGGTAGAGGTTAGTTTATTGATCGTGCAAGACCTGAAGCTCATGTACATTAACGATTTGCTAAGACCTCAAGAGAAAGTATGATTGATTAATTTACTTGAAGAGTTCACCGATTGCTTTGTATGAGATTACCATGAGATGTCAGGACTCGATCGAGGTTTAGTAGAGTACAAGTTACCTATAAAAGAATGGTATCAACTGCATAAGCAACCTTCCAGGCGAATGACAGCGGAAGTAACCCAAAAAATAAAAGAAGAGATCGAACGACTTCTGAAGGATGGTTTCATTAGGCTATTAAATACATTGAATGGATTTTGAATGTTGTCCTAGTTATTAAAACAAAAAAAGAATGTTAAATTATGGGTTTGCATTGATTTTTGAAATTTGAATCTGGTCATGAAAAAGATGAATACTGAATGTTGGTGTTCGATCAACTAATCGATAGGGCTGCCGGATATAGGATCGTAACTTTCATAGATGGCTATTCTGAGTATAACCAAATTTATATTACAATGGACGATGTGCCGAAAATGGCATTTAGATGTCCAGGTCCATTAGGAACTTACTGTTGGGTGGTGATGCCTTTACGACTTAAAAATGCAAGAGCCACATATCAGAGAGCAAAGAACACCATATTCCATTATGTAATTAGCTAGTTTATGGAGGTCTATGTGGACGATGTATTGGTCAAATCGGCTGATATAGAAGATTATGTCATTCAATTGTGCAAGTCATTTAAGCAAATGAGGCTCCATAAGCTAAAAATGAACCCCATAAAGTGTGCTTTGGGGTTTCAGCTGAAATTTTTTAAGGATTCTTGATGTATCAGCGAGGAATAGAGGTCGATCAGAATAAGGCTCGAATAATCATTAACGCTCAACCACTAAAGAATAAAGCGGAGTTGTAACAATTCCTAGGTCAAGTAAATTTCATGTGGAGATTCATATCTAATTGTGCAGGGAAAACCAACATATTTTCACCATTGATATAGCTGAAGAAAGGGTCCAAGTTTAAATGGGAGGAAGAGCATCAGCTAGCCTTTGATAAAATCAAGGAGTATCTGATGAAGCTGCCAGTATTGATGTCAAGTCCCAAAAGTTCATTCGTAGTAGTTTATCTGGCCTATGTAGTCACTAAGTCACGTTTTGGTTCATTTCAAGTGGTATTCTCAAATCCTCTTTAGTTAAAAACGTAACTAATCCATGGATTAGTTATTGTTGGAACCCTCTAGGGGAGGATTAGAGAGCCCTTTATAAACCCTATTTCCTTTTAGGGCAACCCATCCAAAAAGAAAAACAAGAGAGAGAGAGAGGAATGAGGGTGCCATTCTCGTGCTGCATTGAGTTGGGTCAACTCGGTTAAGTTGTGCATGAGTCTTTAATTCGAGTCAGGGTTCCTCCTTGGTTTAGAGGAGAGAAAGCATAAGAGAGAAAGGAGAAAGGCGGGAGATAGAGGAAGAGAATATATAGAGAGAGAGCCGCTACATTGCCTCACCAGGTTAGTCCGAGTCACTGGTGCGAGTTGTTGGTTGAGTTTTGGCCTAACAATCTTGCTAGACAAGCTGGAGGTGAGAGAGCAAAGAAAGGAGAGGGAAAATAGAGAAGATAGAGAGAGAGCGAGATGTTTTTCATTGAACAACTCCAACTCGACCCGACGAGTTTGGTCTAGGTTGTCGGCTAGGTGACTGGTCGAGTAGAGAAGAAGAGGAAGAGAAAGGAGAAGGAAGAAAGAGAATAGAGAGAAGAAGATAGGAGGAAAGGGACTCGGCCTCTGTTAAGTCGAGTTTATGGACTCGCTGCTAAATCGAGGGGCTGCTGACTGAGTTGCGCCGAGTCAAGCTCTGGTCTAGTCCAAGTACTGCCGGACTTCTGTAAGTAAGAGAAGGTGAGGGAGAAAGGAAAAGAGGAAGAAGATTAGAGAGAGGGAAGTGGGAGTGTTGCTTGCTACTGAGTTAACTCAGTTGAAACTTGTCGATTCAGACTGAGTTTGGCTAAATCAGGGGTTTGTCAGGTTCCAGCTGGGTTGAGTTGGGCTTAGGTATGGATTAATTAAGCAAAACAGTTAGTGATTTGTTCTTCTCCCAGGCATAATAGACTTGATTGTACCGGGTTAAATCCGAGCGATACTCGTTTTATCATTGCATCGAATTATCGGGTCCTGTCAAATGGGGTCGATCATTTTTGGTGAGTTGACTCATGGAGTTCTTCATTGAGTCTATTATTTATAGAAAGTTGATTGTTGGTAGTTTCCCTAGTGTTTTGATCAGATTATGGCCGCAGGTTTATCAATCAAATTTGACTCTATTGAGTTACAATCATGTGTTATCTAGCGGGCCACACATTTAAGTTGTTTGAGTAAGGTGAGGACTCTCCCTTTAAGGTTTCCACTTAAATTCGTTAATCTTAATATAAATAATGTTTTAATCTCTTACATTTAATATCTCCTAAATTACTTGATTAATATACTTGTCTCAATATGTGAATATGTTAATTTGTTGAGCAAATGAATCTGGAATTGAATAATTGACATGTCTCTTTAATTCTAGTAAGTATGAATGATTTGAGTGTCACATGTTATCTCAAGTTAATTTTCAATCGATTAGATATTGCTACTTGTGATTATTTGATGATATTTTGAGGTCTTTGAACTAATGATATGTTTCTAATAGATTGAAGGGAATTTTTCGTGGACTTACCATCTCGTGGATCATTTGCACTTATGCGGCCTTTTGGGATAACCTATTTTTATCACATCTATTGACATACTATTTGCCATATGTGGCTTTGATTGGATAATTTCCATACATGACTTTGATTGTATATTTTCCTTATGCAGCTTTGATTTAATATTTGCCCTTTGCAACTTTAATAGAATATTTGCCCATGGCTTGATGGTATAATTTGTATAAACTTGTTGATTTTCATGTCATTATACGGAGTTCCATATGATTTTCGGGTGAAGAGGAAATTCACTTGTTGATTTTCTAGTCATCTTGCGGAGTTCATGTACAATATGATTTTTGGGTGTAATAAAAGGTCGTATATTGATTATTTGAGTAATTGAATATATTCACTCATATTGAGATTTCTACTACATTTTCTTAATAATGAAATTATATTAGTTGGGCTATATTCTTATGTATATGATCATGATTTCGAATTTCATTGTTTAATATATCTTTTTCTATGTCTTGTGAACTATATTTGATTATGAATGATAAATGTGTAATCTTAGAACATATTCCTCACTGCGATAACCATTGACGATATCAAAACATATCAGTTAATGCAGATGTAGAGCAAGTCGATGCTGTTCACTTGGTTGCTGGAACAGATGGGCAGTTGGGGAGCTAGATGAGGTCCCGATGGTACATATCGAGCTCATCAATAGTTAATAGATTTTTATTTCAATTTGTGTACTTTTGATATTTGGATTGTATAAGTCATGTATGGGCACTACATTTGAATTTTCGTTATGAATGGAAACATTTTACTCAATGCACGGTTTACTCTGCTAATAATTGTTGCTAACTCTGATTGATGACAAGATTTTTTAAATTTAAACTTTAAATGCCAGGTTAACGCTTGGCTTTTTGAAAAACGAGTATTATACCTGATTTCGAAAACCGGGGTGTTACAAATGGTTATCAGGGTGACGACGCGTGTAAATAATTAATGTTGCATTAATGAGGGGTCGCATGTCACCTTTACCTTTTTCCAAAGGCGAAGTGAAGTGGGGGGCAATGTTCATCCCCGTAGTCGCCATTTCTCATAAGAACCAATCAGAGTAGGTTATGTGTGATATGTACAGATTCGCATGGTAATTTTGAAGATCTGCTTAGATGCACATTGAATATTTCTTGATAACATAGCTGGAGTGCATTGAGCAATGCCATGTCATTATGAAGATGGCTGAGCATGAAGGAGCAATTACAGGACAAATAACAAAAGGAGAAACAGGGGAAAGCAAGTAGTGTTGAATGATTATGACAACCATTAGAATGTGAGAATAATCTAGATGGCCAGCGTAAAGTTATAAATAGAAGAGGAATGCAAGAGGAAAATTTGGTCTCATAGTAACCCAATCAAAACCAAACATTGTCTTTCAATTATCATTTCAATTACCAGTAAATTACATTTCTCAGTGTAATCACTTTACTTTTATGCTAAGTTAAATACATTTTTTAACGTAATTCTTTACTTTTGGCTTGCTGTTTACATTCTATAGTATAATCTGTATGATTAATCAAGTAGCTGATAATCTTAGCTATAATTTGAGTCTACACTTATATGCTAGATTCAGTTCTACATTAGAAAAGATGTCTTGCAACTACTCTTCACGACCAACGGTAAGAATTTTTTTCTCATTTTACTTTATCTGTACTGAAAAGTCCTTTTATACAAAGGCAAAGGTATAACCAATCATTAGATGACAAACCCTACCCTCTGAATATCGCCTAATCATGTTTACATATTGACCGAGTGGTTGAATAGGTGACCGATCTCATCATATCTCAATCATATACTACATGTCTGTCTATCTCAATCCTTGGGGTCATAGTTGTTCGGTTTGAATTGAGCCCTAATTTTAATTCTAGCATGCCCACATTTCAATTGTAAAAAATTGAGCAACAACACTGTCTGTCCACTTTTTCATATCACTTTATTGTCATAGGCCTAAAAATAAAGAAGATCCAAAATTCAAGTGGACTACACCACGGGAAGCCATGATGATAATGACAGTCCACCACTGGAAGCCATGGTGATAACGACGCGCACCTTCACATGACCCACCGTAATATTTATTTGTCATCCACCTTGTTCATAAAGTAACGTAAACCTGGATGAAGGGAAATTACAAATATCAGCTTCATCCAAACAGGGAAATCACAAATATTAGCTTCATACAAAACTTTTGTGGCCCAAGTTTTCAATGGTAGGCGTTTAATCCCCACGGTTTCCATTGATGTTTTGGATCTGCCTCATCTATGAGTACATGATATAAAATGATATGGAAAAATGGATGGATGGCGTATATAAAACATATAAATCATGGTTAGCACAGGGGGGCACTACAGAATGGGTAAGTTTTTAGTATAAACCCGATGGAGCACTCACCTTTTTTCACTTGACCCAAACAAAATCTGCTAAACTAAAGTAGACCCCTACCTGTATGGACGAACTCATAAAGACAAAAATATTCCCACTTTTTCCAGCTGCTTTATCCCAAAGACCAAGGGTATTTTCGTCTATAACCCTATTTCCATGCCCTAAAAATCTACTTTAGTAGCATAAGTTTTTGGGCATTGGAAAAAAAAGTAATGTACGGATGAGTCTACCGTGCTAATATTTTCCTACAGAATTCCAGTTGGACTCACGGATTATTGTATAGGAACCTTTCCATGCACCGAGTTGCAATTGGATTGGCAGTATCCGCATCTACTATATAGACGGTCCACTAGGTTTTCCTCACTCTTCGCTTACAACTGGAGAAAAATCACAGCAATCCGTTGGACCAGAACATCTGTAACATGACCTAATACTACCAATGATTTTGTGCGTCCCATGACACTGAATTTTATGGTATGGATCATCTGCTAAGAATGAGTCTTTGAAGGCAGCCTAGGAAGAGTCCACTGGATCTAATGGAAAGTTCAGATGGGTATTGAGAATTCGAAATGAGTCCAAATGAATTAGGCGCGAATACGGATCCTCCGTTTGCGTCAAGCAAAAAATTTGTGGTCGTTGCATTCTACTTGGACACGGCATCATTACACACCGTAATTGCTGACTGGCGTGAACCAATGACGATACAGGAAAGCCAAAAAGTCATTCCATGCCTTTCCATGCACTCTGTCAGGTAAGTCGCATAAACCTCATTGGATTTGCTTGTATATCACGTGTGCAATTTAATTTATTTATTCGGAACGGAATAGTCAACAACTCGTACCTCGATTAGCTGAGAACCGTTGTTTTAACGGTAACAAATGTAACCCCGGTTAAAAAAATAAAAATAAAAATAATAAAAAAACTCTTGATGAATTACAACAGTGGCAACTGTGAAAAACTACTCCCCAACCGATGGAGCTGATTAGCTGCTTAGTGGGTGTTACCTTGACCGTGTGGGGCCTACATTGGTGTGTTGTATATACAAGCAGTCCGCGGTCCATCAGTTTTTCTAAATTATTTTAGTAGGTGAATTGAAAATTAAAGCAGATTTAAATATTCGGAAGACCAGAGTGTTAAATAATAGTTAAAAACTTCTTATGAGCCCTGAAAGTTTTTAAATAAACATTACAGATACAATAAGGTGGGCCCAGCAAGTTTTTAATGGTAATACGTTCAATTACCACCGTTTCCTATGTCGTGGTTCATCTGAGATCCGGATTTTTTTTTATTTATTTATTTATAATGATAATACGTTCATTCACCACTGTTTCTTATGTCGTGGTCCATCTGAGATTTGGATTGATTTAATTTTTGGGACCACCTCCTAAAATGAGCTGTAAAAATGGATTGATGGCATGGATATTCAGGAAATCATCAAGGTAAACCCCAATGGTAACGGTAACAACCACTTAGGTGTTACCTGTGTAACAGCTAATCCGCTCCAAAGTTCGGAGGGTGTCGCCCCTGTTGTTCGGATCAGAATGATTTTATTTTATTTTTATTTTATTTATGTATTTTTAATATTCAGCTATTCCTGATCGACGGGTTTGATGAAAGGTACAAACTGTACTGACCCGCACACAAATTTATGGTTGACATCCATCCCCATTATTCCCTTTTAGTGGGACCCACCTGAGCTGCGCATCTCGCTGATTTTTTGTTTTTACCCCCTACATGCTAAAATCGAAGATAAAATATAAAGGATGTAGACGGCTTTACAAATAGAGCATTGCTTTTACTCCGGTGGTAGTAAACTCACAGGAGTTTTAACACGTGGTTGAGGGTTCGAGTAGCCATGGGTGGTGAAATCCCGGTGGTGTGTGTGCGCGTGTAAAAAAAAAAAAATAATAATAATAATAGAACATCTGCGTAGAACAGTGACTTCCCATCCATTTACTAGTGGATGCGCATGAGACCTTGCAGTCCGCAGAGTATCAAAGTTTTTTTCTGGCTAGAAATAGAGATAACAATGATCCTGTGATTGTGAAGTCCATACACACAATCAGCGAGACTTTTCCCTCCACATACATTCAGTAGTGACGTAACCTGATTTCTCCTATTTATTCGGGACTACAAGGAAGAAAAGGTCTGAAGGAGAAGAAGATGTCTGAAAAAGGAGGAGATAGAGAACCATTGCTAGTAGGAGGAGAGGAAGGGCGAAAGAGATGGTGGAAGAAAGTGTTGGACTTGGAGGAGGCGAAGAACCAGGTGTTGTTCTCGGTTCCGATGATAGTCACGAATGTCTCTTACTACTGCATCACCTTGGTCTCCGTCATGTTCGCCGGTCACCTCGGCGAGCTCGAGCTTGCCGGCTCCACCCTCGCCAATTCCTGGGCAACTGTTACTGGTCTTGCCCTCATGGTACCTCTCTCTCTCTCTCTCTCTCTCTCTCTCTCTCTCTCTCTCTCTCTCTCTCTCTCTCTCTCTCTCCTACAACTAACCAGAATGAGGGACTGGACCTTCTTTCAATTTGGTTCAGCACACACAAGACTACCCATTTGCACACTCATACCAACTATCCATCGAATTTTTCAGCAATGTAATTGATTATTCCCAAATGGATCATTGGAAGATCTTTAGCAGAGCAATATGTAGCTGGATAATCAAGATTCATCAATTGTAATTCTGGAAAACCCACTGAAAGCAAAACCAGTTCTCTGGAAAATTTACAGGTTCTTGCCGGGATCTTGGACCTGTTTACTTTGAAATCACTCAAGGAATCATGACAAGTTGAAGTTCTATGATTAACAGAGTATATATGGTAAAATGAAATACAACATCTAATTCATTAAGACTTGTTTAGCCAACAAGAAACAAATTTCACAAATTGACTGGAACTTGGGCACGAAGATCACTGACCTTCTTGTTCTTGAAAGAGATTACAAGCCAATATGGATGTCAGAATTTGGCCCCGAAGTTTTATTTATTTATTTCTTTTCCCTTTCTATTGGTGTTCTCTATTGTACGTTCTGTTTCCTTTTAAAATCCTGTTTTTACAGATGCATCTAATCCAACAGAAACAGAGCACTAGATATTACGTGTAGGTTATGTTGATGTCCTTTCATTAGATTGTTTCATTTTTTTTTTTTTGCCTTTTCTTTTCTTTTCACAATCAAGAGATTATACCCTTTTAATTTTACCTCATTTTTTCACAGGTTATTCTAAATTCTGTTATTCTATTTTTATGTTATGTATTCTGTTTCAGACTGGTCTAAGTGGGGCTCTCGAAACTCTCTGTGGCCAAGGATTCGGTGCTAAGTTATACAGGATGCTGGGGATTTACCTTCAGTCATCAATCATCACATCTCTTTTCTTTTCTGTCATCGTATCTGTCTTGTGGTTTTTTTCGGAACCCATATTGATTTTGCTCCATCAAGACCCGGAGATTGCAAAAATGGCTGGCCTCTATTTGAGGTATCTCATCCCCGGATTATTTGCATATGGGTTTCTACAATGTATTTTGAGGTTTCTCCAGACACAAAGTGTTGTGGTGCCTCTGGTCATTTGCTCGCTCCTCCCTTTTGTTATCCATGTGGGTATAACATATGTCATGGTTCATCACACAGCCCTTGGGTTCAAGGGAGCAGCACTTGCATCAGCAATATCGTTGTGGATATCATTTCTTTTGTTGGCTCTCTATGTGAACTATTCAAAGAGATTTAAGCATACTTGGGAAGGGCTTTCAATGGAAGCGTTCCACTATGTACTTCCGAACATGAAGTTGGCAATCCCCTCAGCCTTTATGGTTTGGTATGTAAACTATACTAGCTATTTCTTCTCTCAAAATATTGTACAATTGATTATTTCTTGTATCGGACTCTTGTATGTCATTCTTCTATGCGCTTATTCTGCTATGTTTGTTTTAAGTTGGCCTCAAAACACACTATGTCAGTATTCATAAGGCTACTACGAAGAAACTGTTCAGGCGCTGATCGAACTTGAAATTTATCTTAAAGAGTACTATAAACATGAATAGAAACTAATACGATTACAAGGCATGCATTTTAGGACAATAAGGAATGTACCCATTTAGTTATCTGTAGTGAGAAATCTTCAATAATCACAATGGGAAACCTGCCAATTAAATAAAATGCAGATAGTGAAGCATCATGACAGAATTATGGCAATATTGCTAATCAAAATTAGATCCCAAATGATTCTATTTGTAAGTGACGAAGATTTTTTCCCCCATTTAAAAATCCTATTACTTTCAAGATATGTAGCGAAAGATACTGATGCATTTCCTCTGGATTCGCCTCTCTTCCATCCACTGAAGACTAAAGTATTTCTTATTTCCAGATGGTTTTCCATGTAGACTTTGAATGATTTGAGGCATTCAAACACTTTTGTTCGCTAAATGAGATGGATTCATCTATGCAAGTTTAGCTATCAATAAACAGGACAGTAACAATTGCCACCATAATAATCCACAAGATTTCCAGACATTTGCACTAAAAAATTTTAGGCTTTCCATTTTATATACAATTTACCATATCTAGAAAGCTACATAGCCATAGAAAATCTACACAGATCTGATGGGGATTTTCTCCTTATTGCTGGGTTCGATGAAATCGAACTAGTTTCGATATCATCGAGTATTTTCGGGATTTTTCATCCCGGGTCACTGGACAATTTTGGTCCGTTTTCGATATCATCAAAGGACCTTATATGATATCGAAGGTTGTCATCGAAGGACCTTTGATATCATCGAAGAGTTACGCAGATACGATTGCGGAAACGCAGATTCTGCTATTTTTGTTTCCTATTCCGATTCTACCTCTTTCTAAATCTATATAAATGAGTGTATGCGGGATTGTAGTGTATTCTAGGGTATTTTAAGGTTTCCTAAAGGTTTTCTAGGATAGCTTAGGGCTATCAAAGGTGAGAGAGAGAAAGAGAGAGGAAGCTTATAGAAGGGAGATTCTGCTTGTAGAGGTGATCTACTTCGCAGTCCACGTCTTAGCGCTTCTATGTCCTTGTGATTGATGAGATCCCTCAGTTTTTCATTATTCTCTTGTTGTTCATCCAGTCCTGCGTGAGTGAAGAAGGTTTGATCTAAGCGGTGTGTGCTTGTGATTGGTTGTAACGTTCTGCTTTATAGTGGATTGTTGATCTGGATGAGGTCCCGTGGTTTTTACCTCTTTGATGGTTTTCCACATAAAATTCCCTGGTATCGTGTGGTTTATGCTTTGATTTATTTCATTGCTTTATTATCCCATAATTCTGGTTTATTTGGGGAGGCTAGATCCTAAGGTTTTGTGCAAGGTCCCCAACAAAGTGGTATCAGAGCTAAGTTCATTGAACGAAGTGAGATTGATTTTGAATTATGAAAGATGGCTCATCCAGGATGATCAGCCTCAATGGTTCTAAATGGACCATATGGAAGGCTAAGATGGAGGACTTGCTTTATTGTAAGGATTTATATTCTCCAATTTTAGGCATATCAGCAAAATCCAAGGATATGTCTGATGATGTTGGACAGGAAGGCGGTGGGGTATATTAGACAATGGTTGGACGATTTCGTATTCCACTATGTGTTTACGGAGACCTCAGCCGCTAGCCTATGGCTAAAATTACAAGGGCTGTATGAGAGGAAGACAACTGGCAATAAGATTTTTTTAATACGATGACTTGTGAATCTTAAGTTCAAAGATGGTAGTTTTGTGGCCGAGCACATGAATGAGGTCAGCAATATAGTGAACCAACTCTCCGCTATGAAGATGGTCCTGGATGATGAATTGCAGGCTTTACTATTGCTTAGTTCATTACCTGATAGTTGGGAACATTGGTGGCATCTTTAAGTAACTCCGCGCCAGACGAAAAAGTATCCATGGAATAGGTAACTAGTTGTCTTTTCAATAAGGAGACAAAGAGGAAATCTTAGGGATCTACTCATCAAGAGGCCCTTGTGACATAAGAACGGGGAAAATGAAAGAACAGAAAGGGCGGGAAGGCCCGAGATAAATCAAGAGGCAACTTAAGTACCAGGAAGGATGTTGAATGTTGGAATTGTGGCAAGAAGGGCCACTATAAGCATGAATGTCGTAAGAATAAGAACAACAAGAAAAGAAAAGGAAATGAGAAGGAAGATGAATCAGATTCCATTGCGGTTGCTTCAGATGGCGACGTTGTAGTTATTCTTTCAGCAGATCATGATGTTTGTCTCATGGCTACGAGTCAGGACACCGACTGGGTAATAGACTCGGGAGTCTCATTTCATGCGACTCCACGCAGGCACTTCTTTACAAGCTACAAGTCAGGTGACTATGGGACCATGAAGATGGAAAATTCTGGTGTATCAAAGATCATAGGGATCGGTGATATTTGTGTGAAGACCGATGTGGGCTGCACATTGGTTCTCAGGAATGTGAGGCATATCCCAGACCTTCGCCTCAACTTGATATCGATGGGAAGGGTGGATGATGATGGCTATGAAAGTCAGTTTGCTGGTGGGCGCTGGAAGCTCATCAAGGGTTCGTTGATCGCAGCCAGAGGAAAGAAGTGTTGCACCCTTTACAAGGCAAGTGTCAGTGTGTGCAAAGGTGAGTTGAACGCAGCGGAAGATTCAGCTATTGACATGTGGCACAGGTGTCTAGGCCATATGAGTGAAAAAGGGCTTCAAGTACTAGCGAGGAAGCGGCTCCTTCCAGACGTGACAGGTATACCTCTCAAAACCTGTATTGATTGTTTATCAGGGAAACAACATAGAGTTTCATTTGTTAAAACTGCTTCTTATATTAATAAAGTGCATACATTAGATTTGGTTTATTCTGATGTTTGTGGTCCTATGAGGACAAAAACCTTGGGTGGGGCAATGTATTTTATCACTTTTATAGATGATGCATCTAGGAGGGTTTGAGTTTATGCTTTGAAATCCAAGGACGAGGTCTTTAGTGTGTTTAAATTGTTTCATGCTATGGTCGAGAGAGAGACATGTAGATCATTGAAGTGAATCCGCACTGACAATGGTGGTGAATACATTGGTGACTTTCATGAGTATTGTAAGTCCCTGGGTATACAGCATGAACAGATGGTTCCCAAGACCCCCCAGCATAATGGTGTGGCTGAGCGAATGAATCGCACCATTGTAGAGAGAATCAGATGCATGTTACCCATGCAAATTTACCCAAGACGTTCTGAGGAGAAGCAATGCACACAGTAGTGTATCTGATAAACAAGCCTCCATTAGCCACGTTGAATGGAGAAGTGCCTAAGAAGGTGTGGATTGGACAAGATCTATCATACAATCATCTCAGGGTATTTGGATGCAGGGCACCCGTTCACGTACCAAATGACGAGAGGTCCAAGCTTGATATAAAGATCAGGCAGTGTGTGTTCTTGGGGTATGGTGATGAAAAGTTCAGTTACAGATTGTGGGATCTGACTGAGAAGAAGCTCGTCAGGAGCAGAAATATGGTTTTATTTGAAGATCAGTGTATAGAAGACATTAGTAAGCCAGAAAAGAACCAGCCTAGTTCAGGTGAGCTAGAGGACATGGATCCGATTATTCCTCCCGTAGTGCTTGATGACGGGGGGGAGTATAACAAGGTGCAGAGGACGAGGGAGTTTCTTTAGAAGATGGACCAGGGGAGCAACCCTCACTTGATCCACCTGTTGAGCCACAGGTGAGGAGGTCATCAAGGGACAGACAGTCATCCAAGAGGTACTCGCCGTATGAGTACATTATGCACACTAATGGGGGAGAGCCAGAAGATTATTCTGAGGCCCTAGCCGACGAGCATAAGAGGGAGTGGTTGAAAGTTATGCAAGAGGAGATGAAATCCTTGCATAAGAATCACACCTATGATATGGTGAAATTTCCTAAGGGCAAGAAAGCTTCGAACAACGGGTGTTCAGAAAGAAGGTTGAGTAGAAGAATTCATAGACGAGGTTTAAGGCCAGACTTATGGTTAATGGGTTCGGTTAGAGGAAAGGTATAGACTTCGAGGAGATATTCTCACCAGTGGTGAAGATGACATCCATACGGGTGTTGCTTGGGTTGGCGACTAGCATGGATCTGGAGATAGAGCAACTAGATGTTAAAACTGTCTTCCTCCATGGTGACCTGGAAGAAGAGATCTACATGCACCAACCAGAGGGGTTCGAAGTCAAGGGCAATGAGCATATAGTGTGTAGGCTGATGAAGAGCTTGTATGGGCTAAAACAAGCTCTACGGCAATGGTACAAGAAGCTCGACTCGTTTATGTTGAAGCATGGGTATGACAGAACGAAGTCGGACCACTGTGTGTTCGCGCGCAAGTTCTTATATGGTGATTTCTTAGTTCTACTGTTATACGTTGATGACATGCTCATCATGGGAAATGACATCAAGAATATCGATAGGCTGAAACAGGAGTTGGGCAAGTCGTTTGCGATGAAAGACTTGGGCTTGGCTAAACAGATCCTAAGAATGGAGATAACCGGTGACAGAAGTAGCGGGAAGCTTTGGTTGTCACAAGAGCGATATATTGAGAAAATCCTATAATGATTTAATATGAATACAGGGAAGCCGGTCAGTACTCCACTAGATGGTCACTTTAGATTGAGCGACAGGTAGTGTCCCAAGACGAAGGCAGAGGTGGATGAGATGCAGAAGATACCCTACGCGTCAGAAATAAGAAGTTTAATGTATGTTATGGTGTGTACATGCCCAAACATAGCATATGCGGTTGGTGTTGTCAGCCAGTATTTTGTCAATCCTGACAAAGAGCATTGGGCAGTGGTGAAGTGGATATTGCGATATTTAAGAGGCTCATCCAGGTTGAGCCTATACTATGATGACGGAAAACTTGTGTTAGAGGGCTACATGGATGCAGATATGGCAGACGACATAGACTCCAGGAAGTCTACATCGGGGTTTATGTTCACTTTTGCAGGGGGAGCGGTTTCTTGGCAGAGCAAGCTACAAAAGGTCGTAGCATTATCGACGACAGAGGCCGAGTACATTGCAGTCACAGAGGCATGTAAAGAGATGCTTTGGATGAAGAGGTTCCTACATGAACTCAACCTGAAGCAGGAGCAGCACGTGGTCTATTGCGATAGTCAAAGTGCTATACACTTAAGTAAGAATCCTGATGCAGGACATGAAATTCAAATATGATGTGCAAGATTTCAGGCTTAAGATCACATAGTCATAAGCAATTACACAAATTCCATATCCCACATAAAAAGTCCAAACATTCAAGTAAAGGAGAATCTATGCGGGTCTAGGCCTACACACATTAGGGCTGGACTAATAAAAATTATGAACTAAATAATACTTAAAGGGAAATAGAAATCATCCACACAAGCACGACAAACAATCCCTAATCCAAGGAATTCACTAATTTCAAATTAAGGAACCTTAGGGTGAAAAAAAGGGGACAAATAAATTAGGGATAATACAAACTAAGGCTAGGGTTTAGGAAATAGGAACGAAAAGAGGAAAACCAGAGGAAAACCTGACTCGAAAAAAGCTCTTGCATGCAGATGGTGGTCCAGGGCTGACGCACGTGCGCGGGTGGGCTTGCCGCACATGTGATGGAAGCTTGCCTCCCCAAAGTAACATATAGGCCTTGGTCGGCCAGGGGAGACATCCAATCTCTCCAAGTAGTGTTCGACGTACGAAGTTTCGCCGAATTTCGGCCTCCTACAGTCCGTTCTGAAACCGCGCTATGGGGGATGAATAACTGTAAAATCTGAGAAATTCAAAGCAATAATGATGATAGAAGATGAGAGATATAGATGGAAGATGGTAGGGGCGGATGGGGATAGATGTGGCTTAGCACCACGGTAGTTAGCCCTTCGAAAAGGGAGGGCTTCGCACCCACTTTTGAATTCTTCCACAACTCACTAAGAGAGCAGAAAAATAAAGCAAGAATTTTTATTAAGCTTCAATGAGTGAAAAGAAATACAAGGGGTGCCTATTTATAGGAAAAACTCTATACCCCAAAAACTCGCACAATGTGCGTAACCTATTACTTGACAATGAAGTAAACTAAAATAAAAACCAAATAAAGAAATCTAAAGCGTTCACAATGTTCTAAATAATAACGATAAGCAAAACCTAAAATATGAAATCAATCCGACGAGTGGGCCACGATCATGAGATCCCATGATGGACTTTTCTTGACTATCGGGCCCACTTTTTTGAATCAAAATTTTATCTTCTAGGTAGGAGGCCCTCCCTGGACGTTGTCATCGAACCAGATCGATGGTGGGACCCCCCTCTTGCGTATGTACGTGAGTAGGGGGTGGTGTGCATGCGCGTGTGCGCATGATGTCCTCATCAATTCTCTCCGGCTGCGAAGATTTCGCCATTGGTGAAATAAAACTCTTGAACCAATCCAAGATGTAAGGATCAAGTCTATGAAGCTCCTCCTTAGTGAGTCACGTGCTGTCTGAAGTTGGGCGTGACTCTCATTTAACCAGATACTTCTGAAACCCACCGTTCGGCATGGATATTATCTGATGGTCTAGAATATCATCTATTTCTTCTCTAAGTGTGGAAAGGGTAGGTATGTGAGGTAGAGGCTGAGAAAATGGGTCGGGAAGGGTTGGTATGGGACGTAGTAGCTGAGAAGATGGGTTAGGACAGGTAGGTATGGGAGGTAGAGGCTGGGAAAATGCATCGGGACGGGTAGGTATGGGAGGTAGAGGTTGAAAAATGGGTCGGGAGGGGTAGGTATGAGACGTAGTAGCTGGGAAGATGGGTTAGGATGGATAGGTATGGGAGGTAGAGGCTGGAAAAATGGGTCGGGAGGGGGCCATGGATCAAGGGAAAGGTCCGATGAATAAGGATGGTTAGGAAAAAGGCTGGATAATGCATCAATGGCTCCCTTGAAATGCAACTAGATCCTCCACATTGAATGTGGAGGGTGGAAGATTTGCCACGTACTCATTGAGACCGTTTCGTTTTATAATTTTGACGGGTCCAGTGCTACACGCGTGTAACTTACAAACAGCTCCCGGAGAATACCGCTCAGGCCTAATGCGGACCATCACAGAGTCTCTTACATTAAATTCCTTGAAACATTTATGTTGGTTTACAAAAAATTTGTAATGTTCATTACTAGTAGTGATCTTCTACTGATTTCTTGATACCATGAATGAATGTGATGCACAAAAGACTCTGCAGGCTCTGACAGCCTATGGGACAGTGACATAAGGACAAGATCAATAGGTTTCTCAGGTTTATAACCAGTAATGACTTCATAAGGACTGAGACCTGTGGACCTATCAACAAAACTATTAAACACAAACTCGACTATAGGTATTACGGTGTCTCATGTTCTGATGTGCTCTATATCCCTCCTACGGGGAGACTCATCCGGTAGATCATCAGGAAAAACATCATGAAACTCATCCACTATCGGAATAGTCTCAGTAGGTAACTCTACACTAGCCTCTGGTGCACTCTCTCTAGCCACGAGGCCGCACATGTTGTACCCCTCAAAATAATAGTCTTGATGTCCCTCATGGGATGGGGGTACGGGTGCACGCCCATGACTGTTTCCTTGGCCATCTCCATTCATTGGTCTATCCTCCTGGCCATCTGCCTGAGATTGACCATCTTCCCTAGTGGTGGGGTTTGTCCTGAGGGAGGCTTCTATTTGGTCAAGGCGTTGATTTATGTCTTGTTCCAAGTGCTTACCCCAATACTCAATCTGCTGGGATAGTTTATTTAGTGACTCTAGCAGTTGTTTCATATTTAGTGTAGGGTGCTAGCTAAAACTATGACCCGTACGTGTGGGCGTACAACTTGCAACTCCACCTAAGGACTTTCTACGACAACTATATGGGACTAAATGATCCTATGAGACTCTATATGATGGAAACTACGCAGTGCTACTAAAATCCAGCAATATAGTTGTCAAAATAAAGAAATAACATAAAGTTACAGCAATGTAAATTGCTAACTTCCTGCTAACAGAAATTTCAGCAACTAATATCAGGGACTATGGACTTCTAAAAGCTACATATGATGAACTGAATGCATGATGGACTCAAACAAACTAACCATAAACATGTAATGTATTCCCCTATAAGAATCCTAAGCTCTGATACCAAATTTGATGCAGGACATGAAATTCAAGTATGATGTGTGAGATTTCAGGCTTAAGATCATGTTAGTTCAGCAACAATTACACAAATTCCACGTCCCACATGATAGTTCAAACATTCAATGAAAAAGGGGAATCTATACGGGTCCAGGCCGACACAGGCTAGGACTGGACCAATATAAATTATAAATCAAACGATGTCAAAGGGAAATAGAAATCAACCACACATGCATAAAAATCAATCCATAATCCAAGGGATTCTCCAATTTCAAATAAAAGAACCCTAGGGTGAAAAAATGGACAAATAAATTAGGGTTAATATAAACTAAGGCTAGGATTTAAGAAATAGAAATAAAGAGAGGAAAACCAGAGGAAAATCTAACTCGGAGAAAGCTCCTGTGTGCAGATGGTGGCCCGGGGCTGACGCACGTACGCGAGTGGGCTGGCCGCACGTGTGATGGAAGCCTGTCTCTCCAAAGTAACACCTAGGCCTTGGTCGGCCACGGGAGATCTCTAATCTCTCCAAGTTTGACGATGATCCGACATAAGGTCGATGCGTAGTGCTCCGCCGAAGTTTCAGCCCTCCTATAGGTACAGATTCTGGAAACTGGCTGTAGGAGGATAAATAGATACAAAGGTTGAGAAATTCAAAGCAATAATGATGATAGAAGATGAGAGATATGGATGGAAGAGGGTAGGGGCGGATGGGAATAGATGTGGCTTCGCACCACAATAGTTAGCCCTTCGAAAAGGGAGGATTTCACACCCACTTTTGAATTTTTCCACAACTCATTAAGAGCAGAAAAATAAAGCAAGAATTTTTATTAAGCTTTAATGAATGAAAAGAACTACAAGGGGTGCCTATTTATAGGGAAAACCCTATACCCCAAAAACTCGCATCATGTGCGCAACCTATTACTTGGCGATTAAGTAATTTAAAATAAAAACCAAACAAAGAAATCTAAAACGTTCACGATGTTCTAAATAATAACAATAAGCAAAACCTAAAATATGAAATCAATCTGATGAGTGGACCACGATCATGAGATTCCATGATGGACTTTTCTTGACTATTGGGCTCACCCTTTTAAATTAAAACTTCGTCTTCTACCTAGGAGGCCCTCCCTGGACGTCGTCATTGAGCCAGATCGATGGTTGGGCCCTCCTTTTGCGTACGTACTTGTGTAGGGGGGTCGTGTGCGTGTGTGTGTGCGCATGATGTCCCCATCAAATCCAAGTTAGCACTCTAAGTCGAAGCATAGAGAGATTTAGTATCACTGGATCAAGGATACTTTGGAACAGAAGGTGTTACAGCTTGAGGAGGTCAACACAGACGATAATGGGTCAGACATGATAACCAAGGTTTTGCTTAAGGGCAAGTTTGAGGTTTGTAGAAACCAGGTTGGCTTAAAGAAGGTGAATTCCTCCTGAGTCGAAAAGGGAGAGATTTGATAGGGATTTTCTCCTCATTGCTGGGTTCGATGAAATCAAACTAGTTTTGATATTATCGAGTATTTTCGGGATTTTTCATCTCGGGTCGCTGGACAGTTTTGGTCTATTTTCGATATTATCGAAGGACTTTAGATGATATCGAAGTTTGTCATCGAAGGACCTTCGATATCATCGAAGAGTTACGCAGATGCGATTGCGGAAATGCAAATTCTGCAATTTTTGTTTCCTATTCCGATTCTATCTCTTTCTAAATCTATATAAAGGGGTGTATGCGGGATTGGGGTGTATTCAAGGGTATTCTAAGATTTTCTAAAGGTTTTCTAGGAGGGCTTAGGGCTATCAAAAGTGTGTGTGTGTGTGTGTGTGTGTGTGAGAGAGAGAGAGAGAGAGAGAGAGAGAGAGAGAGAGAGAGAGAGCCGGTGGAAGGGAGATTCTGCTCATAGAGGTGATCTACTTTGCAGTCCACGTCTCAGTACTTCTACGTCCTTGTGATCGGTGAGATCCCTTTGTTTTTCATTATTCTCTTGTTATTCATCCACTCCTGCGTGAGTGAAGAAGGTCTGATCCAAGCGGTGTGTGCTCGTGATCGGTTGTAACGTTCTGCTTTATAGTGGATTGTTGATCTGGACGAGGTCCCGTGGTTTTTACCTCTTTGAGGGTTTTCTACGTAAAATTCTCTGGTGTCGTGTGGTTTATGCTTTAATTTATTTCATTGCTTTATTATCCCATAATTTTGGTTTGTTTTGTGAGGCTAGATCCTAAGGTTTTGTGCACGGCCCCCAACAAGATATATGTTCGTGTATCTCCCTATATTTTACATGTTGTGGTGTAAAATCATTACAGTAGAACCATCGCAATTGACAACCATGCATTTACCTTTCAGTGTAGCCTCAGATTCGAAATGTAGCTTCACCAGTACTGTCACAACTGAGCAGGCTGGGTCAGGCTGGGCCAGACCAAGGCCAGTCCTCGTCAAGGCTAATGGACTAGGAACCATTTCAAATCCAGCCCAAGCATTCCATAAGCCAGAATAATGGGCCTTTGTCCGTCCCTAGTCTTCCCTGAAGGATTGTGGACAGAACATCAAGAGAGATGGCTGCAACATGGTTAGAGAGAGAGAGCTACATTGTGACTGATAATCATTAATCTCTTTAATACTTGTGAGCCTCCTTGCTTCAAACTTGGCTATTCACAAGTGTTGAGTTGATGACTCAAGATTAAAGGTTGATATATCATATCCCAGCATGCTTTAGATAACCAAATTCTATAGGTTGGGAGTGGAAGAAATGACAAACATGGTTACAATGTTGTGAAGACTGGCTGAAGTTAATGAAGCATCATACTGTAACAATTTGTCCTATGACAACAGTCCCAACATCTGGTTTGACTAGTTGATGTTTTTTCTTAGTTTTCCTGTTGACTATCTTCCATGAGAAGCTTCTCATTCGGCTCAGGTTCACCTTTTATTGAACTTTTTTCAACAAGACTTCACTAACATTGGACTAATGTGCTGAACTCCCACCATGGTGATGCTTGAGAATTATAGAGGGCTGACCATCGCCTCCACTTACTTAGAGTAAAACACCTGAAAACTGTTCATCTTAGTGGTTCTCAGATGTTGTATTTTGCTGACCACGCATAGCAAAATCAACTAAAATCATTGAGATAAACCACTGCATGATTTTTCCTGAACATTGGTCCCGTTTTGAGTCTTGACTCATATTATCCCTTTACTATATGATGGCAGATTTGGACTTCCAACGTTGTTATTGCTGCCTTTTTCCTTAGTTCATGCTAGATGGATCTCTGTTATCTTTATGGCCTGCAGTTCTTGGCTACAGATTGTGTGCTTTACCATTTTAAGATTTGAAACATTCAAGCTTTTGACAATATGGATCCTTTTCATGATGCATGAATCTCTAGTTTCTGTCACATGCATTGCAAGTTTTTGATGTTTCATACTCTCACAGCTTGGAGTACTGGGCTTTTGAACTTCTGGTGTTGCTGGCGGGATTGATGCCAAACTCAGAAAACAGTACGTCGCTGATAGCAATATGGTATGGTTTCTTCACCCTCTTGATGTTCCAAATCAAGAAAACAAGAAAAAGAAAAAAGAAAAAAGAAAAGAAAGAGTGCAATATTGTGGTTGCTTGATCCTGAATAGTTTCTTTGCATGGTGTCTGCAGTGTAAATACAGAAGCTGTCACATTCATGTTTACTTATGGTTTCAGTGCTGCTGTAAGGTAAGTTGGAGTAGATAGAAAAATTCCATATCTAAGACGCATTTTGTTCTCCCATATTTCCTCAGTTACTGACTTGAATACTTCCATGATAGCACTCGTGTATCAAATGAGCTGGGCGCCGGGCATGTTGATCAAGCTAAGAATGCTGTGGCAGTGACGCTAAAGCTCTCCGTTTTTCTTGCAGCAGTGATTGTCTTGTCTCTTGCCTTTGGTCATAATATCTGGGCAAGTTCTTTCAGTAACAGCCCCACAATAATAAAAGAATTTGCTTCGATGACCCCGCTACTTGCAGTTTCCATGATATTGGATTCAGCGCAAGGCGTTTTGTCAGGTTATTATAACTACTTTGCAGAATTTCCTTATTTGCTTTTGGTGCTAACTGAGCCAAATCATCATCATCCAAGAATTATCCCAATTAATTCGGGTATCATTGTCATGTCTTGTTCGATTTGTGATTTTCAGGGGTATCTAGAGGATGTGGTTGGCAGCATTTGGCAGCATGGACCAACTTGACAGCCTTCTATGTTATCGGCATGCCAATAGCTATCCTCCTTGCATTCAAGTTATCACTATATGAAAAGGTTAGTTGTTTCCTTAGGAACAAGGACTGTACAGACATTTTAATATTCATATTCAATGTGATTTGCTAGAAATTATTGTTGGAAGACAGCACCAAATCAGTGTATATGCTGTTGCTTAGGGCCTCATCTCACTTTATTTAATTGTAATTATACATTAGAGATAAAATTTTTGGTAGGGGCTAAAAATATAAACAATGATCTTTAATACATAATTGATATTAACTAAAATGAGATGATGTCATTTTTAAAGGGCAACTCAACAAGCCCATTTGATATGTAACTGATTTATAACTAAGCATGTGACATGCTGGGAATCCAAGTACTCTTTACACTTCACATGGCCTGCACATACTTGTTGAAGTAGTGAGAAGATAGTATTCTAATGCTCATGCTCTAACAAACAGTCCCCTTTGTCTTATATATTTGCTCATGCTCATGCTCTAACAAAACAGTCCCCTCTGGTCTTTATTTTGTTTTATTTTATTTTTCCCACTATGTGCTCATTATTCTCACTTATCCAACCAAACTACTCAATATGGGTCATTTGTGATTTCATATCCAGTTCTTTTCAACAATGATCTCCAAGTCAAGAAAGTCAAATCCCTGACTTTGGGTTACTGAATCCGTCTTTAGAATCTTTTGCTGCAATTGCTAATTTCACATTACCAATTCTCTTACCAATATTCACTTGTCCTCAATAATTCGAGCTAGATGTCCTATAATCGTTACCCTGTAATCAAAGATCTTTAAAAAAAAAAAAAAAAAAAAAAAATCTTTATTCTCTCAAGAACATTGTCAGTTTTAGAAATAACTCCAGTTCTCTATAACTTTGACACGGACATGTGTGTCAACATTGGAAACAGACGAGAAGTGTCATGCTGAATGTCCCAAGAGAAAATGTTATGCCAACATACTATATAAATATTACTTCATAGAAGTATAAAACAGAGAAAAAGCACAACCTTTTTTGTTTTTAATCAATGACAGATTGTACTGGAAAATAAAAATAAAAATAAAAATACAACAAAATACAAACAGGGCTGATGGCAATATAAGAGTACAATGATAGAATGCTGGAATTGAAACTCTACGAGCATACCATCAACCAGCTCAATACAATCAAGCGACTTCAAGTAGTGAGTAAATCATCCCCAGTCATGCCTTCAGACTCTTTGCAAGAGATTGCGCATGTAGGTCTCTCTGGCATGTGCCAGGCGCCATATTTTAAAGAGTTGTGTCCTTGTTACATAGCTCTGAACATGTTTTGGTGTGCGGTGCTGTGTGCCTTTAGTTTTTGGTAAAAGAAAAATTCAGAATATTTCCTAAGCATACATTGTCTTTTGTCAAAGTGTTCAAATTATCTTAGTTTCATGGAGTATGTCCAGCCAAATCCACTCACCCTGAGGAAGACGCGACCCAAATCCTTCGTTTCCACTTTGTTGAAAAGTCCAGAATAAACTAAATTGTAGGGAATGCAAAATCTTATGGATGCATACATAAATTATTCACAGCTCTTGGACACTTGTTGCACTAATTTTTTAAGGGAGTTTTTTGGTACTCTGGCAGTGTATGACGCTCGGTGCAGGCTCTCAAACATTGTACACATGGCATAAATTAACTCAGATTGAACAGTCTAAATTGTGGAAGCCCTTGTCATTAAGGCACAATCCCAAAATCAGATTAGTTGAGCAATCCTAATATTTGATTCATTGACACTTGTTTGTCGAAGTAAGACTAATGGATTTTTTTTTTATTTTTTTTTTCATTTTTAACCGTACAATAAATGTTCACCAATCCAATAGTCAGATAATAAAATAAATTGAAAATTTTGGTTCATGATACATCTAAACTAGGACCCATAAGTTTCACAGTTTAATTTGAATTACATGTATGCAATTTCTAAGTGCCTGTGTATCATCTATCATTCTTGCCAGAATTCCAAATTTCTCTGAATTGTATTAGCAATCATTGGCTTTGTCAATTGATTGTGATTTTCTAATGCAACTGAGTTTGCTAAGAACTATTATCCATTAAAAAAATTTATATGCTGCTATATTTCATTTGCTATGCCTTAAGGTTCAATCTCTCTGTATTGAAGTGGAAGAGGCATTGTGTTTTGTTAAGCACCTAGTAAAGTTTGCAATTGGGATTATTTGGTGCAGGGACTGTGGATAGGTTTGAGTTGCGGTCTCTTCTGTCAGGCCTGCACCCTCCTATTGATTACGTTGCGGACCAATTGGAGTAAATTGGAGATGTCCACAAGCGACAAACGTGACCACGTGATCGTCTAGCCATAAATCTGACTAAATAGAATGTAATGTTGAGTGATGAGGAGAATGCAAAACAAGTTGAGTGGAATCCATGGTGCAATCTATGATGCAATCTTGTAATTTCATTTGAGGTGGAATGCTGTTCCTCTCCATGCAAAATTCATGGGTCTGGCTTTGTTTTTGTTTTGTGTTTTTTTTTTTGCTACTGCATTATGTCGAGGTTGGTAGCTATTTATGTATTACTTTGGCAACTTATAGGAGATGGGTTTCACTAGATGGTTTTCATTGTGTTATATCAGTCACCAAAATGGAATCAGTATAATGGCATTTCTCCTAACTGCGTTGGAAGCTATGTAACAAGGACAATACATCTTCCAACACAATTTCATTTTGATGGGATTGTCATGTGACATGTGTATTTTGATTTATTTTATTGATGGGTTAGATGGTTTGGTCATGTGCAAATGGAGACCAAGAACTCCGTTGGCTAGGAGTGAGTTTTGATTTATTTTATTGATGGGTTAGATGGTTTGGTCATGTGCAAATGGAGACCAAGAACTCCATTGGCTAGGAGTGAGTTGGAACAATTTTGAGGGTCTAAATGAGCAAGAGAAAGGCCTGAAAGAATGTAAATAGAGGTAGTAAGAAAAAATTAGTTGACTGTTCACAGCCCTGAGTGTATGGTCGCGATGTAGTAATAACTCGGTGAGACTGAAGTCAAATCCATAGGAATTAAACTTGTATGTATTCTGATAATAATTAGAACTAGAAGTAGAAGAAGATCTAAACCTAAATTTAGAATAAAATAGAGTAATTGTGAATAATGTTGATTTCAACTATCGATTGAAAGGTGGGAACTAGGGCGTCAAGGATTCACTTGTAGCTATTAGGATGCTACCTTGCTTGATTCAATAAATGCAATTAAAATTAGAGTCTTATCCTTTCAAATTAGAAGATAAAGCAATTAAATTAAATCTCTGAACTTTTCATTGATCTAGTCCTCAATGAAGGAGTATTATGATGATTGAAAGGGAATTTATGCATCCACCATGCCCAGGAGACGATGGTGAATCACGAGTTTTACCAATCTCACAACCTCAAAACAGGAAAATAAGATATTCAAAGCTATCACAACATCTATTGTAATTTGAGTCACAAGAAATCATAGAAAATTGAAAATATTTCTTAAATTTAAACTAGAAATCAATGAGGTTAAAAAAGAATAAGAATCAAAGCAAGAAAATCATCTCAACACACTACAAGCTTCACCTCTTAGCCCTAGCTAAAAGATTTAGTCAATCATAGACATGATTGAAACTAAAATTCTAAAAGAAAACATTAAAAATAAATAAAGAAGAAAGAAAAACTCTTGGGAGGCTGATCCACCATTTTGCTCTTCTTCTGAAAACCTAATTCATGTTTAGAACCCCTCAAAGAACTCATATTTATAGCTTTTGTCCGACCGTCTTTGAAAACCACATCAAATTTACGTACTCTACGTAACACCTTCGATGTCATCGAATGTAACTTGAATCCAGAAGTCATGTCATTTTGCATTGCGTAACTCTTTATGTCATCGAACATACCTTCGATGTCATCTAACATACCTTCAATGTAATTGAAGGGTATTTGAGTAATCAAGAATGTGTCCAGAGTGTTCCAGCGTGTTATTCCAGAAATCCGCAAAAATCTTGATGTCATCAATCTGCCTTCGATGTCATTAAGCAATCGAACAAAGCTTTGTTATCCTCGAGAATTGCATTCAATTTGTCCAACAACCAAACTCGATTTTCATGTAATTCTTTGATGTCATTGACCTGTGTTCGATGTCATCGAACACTGGCTTCGATGTCATCGGCCGACAGTCGATGATATAGACAGTGAAGTTTAGATTCTGTGAATTTCTGCACTTTGCACTTTCGATTCCTTCATTCTCCACTTGGTTTCCTTGAATCTCGGGGTCTTGAAATCTTCAATATTTGTCTCTTAAGATCCATCCCTCGCCATGGTGATTCTTAAGCATCAAATTCATACTTTTAACGTTCTTTTCAATCCAAGCTCTCAGATTCACCTTGCACTACAAACATGTATAAAATATATCCATTAAACATTATCATGTTCGTAAACCAAGATATAAACAGGGGGAAATATGCAATATTTAACACTCAACACACCCCCCAGCCCGCATTTTGCTATTCCCAAGCAAAACATGCGTGACATAACTTTCAATTCTCAATGTTTAAACCTCTTTTAAAAAACAATCTTTTGTGCAATCAAGTATAAATGAGTATAATTTCAAAGAAGCGAGAGTGAAAATTTGAAAACCTAGAGCCGAATCATACGAGCAATCAATCAAATATGTTCTTTATCAATTACTTAGGATAATAAGTTCATATCTTAAGTTTTTCAATGTACTCAATGAATTTCAATTTACTTTCCATAAAAATACTAACATTTCATAATGTTAGTCATGCTCATCACCTCAAGATTGATTGAATAATCAAGTGTTGATTCCGAACTTATACATTTTTTTCTTCTTTTTCCAGTTTTTGATTTTATATCAATGGTCACTTTTATTTATTTATTCTTTTCATCTTCATTCTTTTTAGACTTTTTATTTTTTTTCATTTTTTTCCAGTCTTTTCATCATACATTACCTTTTTGTCAATCTCTCTGTTTTTTAACTGGCTCTTTTCATATTTTTAATGTGGATAAAATTCTCCAGACTTAATTCTCAACATCTATCAATGATTCACATACTAACAATTGAAAATTCTAGCACAATTCACCAAAAATAAATTGAATGTGTCTTGTGATTTAGTTTAACATGATATTCAAACTTCCTCTTAATAAATTAAATGAAAGAACTTAAGTGATAGTTAACTTAATTAATCAAACTCCAACAATTCAAAATTCAATTTCTATCTTATCATCATACTCAAGGCATTCTTAAGTGCACAAACTTTTGTTTTCCAAAAAGTTCTTTTATTTGAAAAATTGAAAATTTTCAAACTTTTTGCTCAGAAACTAAGAAAACACTGATTAGTTTACCTAATCTACACCCCCAACCTAAAATTTACATTGTCCTCAATGTAAAAGATATGAGCATGCAATGCATATGAGGCAACGAAAAGAAAGGAAAAATGATGGAAAAGTAATACCTAAAAAAGTAGAATTGAAGCTTTTCCAAATTTCTTATTAAGTACATGAGTAGTACGAAGACTAAACAAATTAAATAAACAAACTATTCTAATCCTACATCTTATGAAAGCAATAAACCTAACTATACTTTCATCAGACTAGGAGGTCAATCCTGATACTCAGGATCAATAAGAGAAATGGACATATTCTCTGAATCAAACTTCTCAACAAATGGCTTTAGACGATGTCCGTCTACTTTGAAAATATTATCATTTGTCAGATTCTTTATCTTGACGGCCCCATGAGGATAAACAATAGTAACAATGAAAGGGTCGGTCTAACGAGAACGAAGCTTACCTGGAAAAACAGGTAACTGTGAATTATACAAGAATACTTTTTGACCGGTTATGAATGATTTCCAAAGGATGTTCCGGTCATGACCTTTATCCTATCCTTGTAAATTCTCGAGTTCTCATAAGCATCATTCCAAATTTCTTCGAGTTCATTCAATTGAAGCTTGCGTAGTGAGCCGGCGTTGTCTAAGTTAAATTTTAGATTTTTGATAGCCCAGTAGGCTCTATAGTCCAGCTCCACAGACAAGTGGTAAGCTTTCCCATAAACGAGTCTAAAGAGAGACATTCCAATAGGGGTCTTAAAAGTTGTACGGTAGGCCCATAAAGCATCAGTCAAGCGGATTGACCAATCCTTACGGTCAGGGTTAACCATTTTTTTTTTTTCAAAATTTGCTTAATTTTCTTGTTGGAAATCTTGGCTTACCTGCTTGTCTGCGGGTAGTATGGAGTGCTCACTTTATTAGAGATGCCATATTTCTTCGTTAAGTTCTCGAATGACCTATTACAAAAGTGTAAGCCTCCATCACTAATGAAGGCTCGAGGCATTCCAAACCGGAAAATGATGTTTTCTTTTAAGAATTTAATGGTTGTTTTATGATCATTGTTCTGGCATGGAATTGCTTCGACCCATTTGGTCACATAGTCTACTGCCAATAAAATATAAATATTTCCAAAAGATTGGGGGAATGGTCCCATGAAATCGATGCCTCATCAGTCAAATGCTTCAATGATAAGAATTGGGTTTAGTGACATCATATTTCAACGGGACAATCCTCCCAATTTTGGATAACGCTTACAAGCTTTGCAAAACTCATGAGCATCTTTAAACATAGTGGACCAGTAAAAGTCGCACCGCATAATTTTGGCGGTGATCTTTTTAGCAGAAAAGTGACCACCACGGGCCTAAGAGTGACAAAAGGAGATAACACTCTAATGTTCATTGTCTGACATGCATCTCCTTAAAATTTGGTTTGGGCAATATTTAAACAGATAAGGATCATCTCAAGAAAACTTGCATACCTTGGCGAAGAATTTTTTCTTATCTTGCGCAGTTCAATATGTCGGCATAAAACCTATGGCAAGATAATTTATAATATCAGCAAACCAAGGTAATTAGGAGAGTTTAAATAATTGTTCGTCAGGGAACATGTCGTTTATCGGTGTCGGTTCAAGGAATCGGGAAGATCGAGCCTAGAGAGATGATCAGCCACTACGTTCTCTACTCCCTTTTTGTCTCGTATTTCTATGTCGAACTCTTGAAGTAGAAGGATCCATCGTATTAAGCGGGGCTTAGCATCATTCTTAGAAAGAAAGTATTTCAGCACCGCAGGATCAGTGTAAATGATGATCTTGGATTCAATCAAGTAGGACCTAAATTTGTCAAAAGTGAATACTACGGCTAAGAGCTCCTTCTCCATAGTAGAGTAGTTCACTTGGGCAGAATTTAGAGTTCTACTCGCATAGTGAATCACATAGGGCTTCTTCTCTTTTCTCTGGCCTAACATTGCCCTAATAGCATAATTAGACGCATCACATATAATTTCAAAAGGGATGCTTCAATCGGGTGATTGGATGATAGGAGTGGTTGTCAACATAGCCTTGAGCTTACTGAAGGCTTCCTAACATTACTCAGTCTACTCGTATGGTATATCCTTTTAAAAGAGATTACATAGAGGACGAGAGAGATGACTAAAGTCCTTTATGAATCGTCTATAAAATCTGGCATGTCCTAAGAAGGATCGCACGTCACGTATGCTCTTGAGTGGAGATAGGTTAGAGATAATGTTAATTTTAGACTTTTCTACCTCAATTCCCTTGGACGAAATTATATGTCCAAACACTATTCCCTTAGGAACTATAAAATAACACTTTTCCTAATTCAAAACCAAATTCTTTTCTTCATATCTCTTCAGCACATTTTAAAGATTTTTTAGACACTCATTGACGAATGGACCAAAGATGGAGAAGTTGTCCATGAAGACCTCTAAATATTGTTGCACCATGTCAGAAAATATGCTCAACATGCATTGATAAAATGTGGTGGGGGCATTACATAGCTCAAATGGGATCTTTGGTAAGCAAAGGTGCCAAAGGGACATATGAATGTTTTCTTTTCTTGATCTTTAAGGGTTATCTCTATCTAATTGTAGCCTGAATACCCGTCAAGGAAACAATAGTAAGAGTGACCAACTAGGTTTTCTAAAATTTCATTAATGAAGGGCAAAGGAAAATCGTCCTTCCTTGTGATGGTATTCAACTTCCTGTAGTGACTCTAGGTGCCAAAGGGATATATGAATGTTTTCTTTAATGTACATTCTCCAACCATTAGTGACTCTAGTTGGCACGAGTTCATTGTCGGCATTAGCTACGATGGTGATTCCGAACTTCTTGGGAACCACCTGAGTTGAACTCACCCATTGACTATCGGATATAGGGTTTATGATACCCACATCCAACAACTTGAGTACCTCAGCCTTAACCACTTCATTCATATTTGGATTTAATCGACATTGTAGTTGTCGGGAGGTTTTCGCATTATCCTCGAGATGAATGTGGTAAATATAAATCAAAGAGTCAAATCCCTTGAGGACTCCTTTATGCTTAATGAGAGTGAAAATAAGCACGCTCTCCTGTTCTTTCTCAAGGTGAGAAGAAATCACCACCGGGAATGTCTCATCTTAACCTGAATAGACATATTTAAGATCAGCGGGCAAAGGTTTTAGGTCAAGCTTCGGTGCTTTGAGGCTAAACGGTAGATGCATTACATCGGTTTGGGGCAATTTCTCAAATTGTGGCCTCCATCGATTAACTTCAAGTATCGGCTTAGCATCAAGCAAGGCACCCATCTCCCTAATCATTCATCATCTAAATAAGGGGAGTGGGCAAACATGTCTTTAGAGTGTCAGAGAATAGAGTCAGAAGTGCTTTATCTTCCACAAAAGAATTGAGCATGTCTCTAGAGTGTCAGAGTCGCGTTGGGTGCAACTCCCAAAGCCCAACGGATGAAGAGTAATCAAACTAAAACTACTATTTATAGTAAAGCCGAAATTGAAACAGGGAAACGACCATCGATCCAAGGTTTTTTTCATAATTCTGGGCTGCGTAACCCAGCATAGTGGGGTTGGTTGACTTTATTAGCTCGTTCTACCCCAAAATCATATATTTTACGTAAGATAACTCATTCCAGATTGCAAGATACGTCCGAAATTGCCCGAAACTACCCAAAATTGAGCGAATCGGGGTCGGGGGCCTACCCACATTAATATAGGGGTACCCAGGGTGGGACCCAGGGTTTTTTGGGGCCTAGGGGACAAGAGGGTCTCGCCCATGGGTCGGGCCCTCAAAATCCAGACAGTTGGTCGACGAGGCCCTCGCCCGGTCGACAAGGCCTCACCGGATTTCGAGCTGGCCCGGGCGGGCCGGTCGGGCCGATCGCATTTGGGGGCTAGGGTAACCCCCTGATGCATGGGCCGTCCCTTAAAACTTTTCCAAACCCCTACTTCCTTCACAAATCACCCCTCCAAGCTCTTCCTTTCCCTTAAAATTTTCGTTTTCTCTCTCAAACCTCCCTTCCAATCGCACATTCTGCTGTTTTCTATTAAAACCCGCACCCCTCCATCGTTTGCAGCAACAACCACCCTCTATCCTTTCCATTTCTCTCGTTTGAGCTCATACACCCCCTCATTGGAAGTAAAAAATCATGTAAGCACTCAACCCAACCCATCTCTTCACTTCCTTTCTTTAAACCCTGTCTATTGGGCCTCTACAACGTCTGTTGAGGCTCCAATCCGTGGAAAACCAAACCTCCAGCCCTTTCTCTCTCTCTCTCCATTACTTTTCATTCACTTTTCCATGGCTCTATCCGAGCTTGGTACGGCCATCTTCTTGGGTGTCTAGCTATCCGTATGTTGTCTTGTAATTTGCATGGGTTACTGTCTTAGGGTGTTTTTATTTTCATGCTGATGGGTATAGTAGTTAGTAATATGTTTTAAGTGTTTGAAGCGTTGGTTGTATTAGCTCACATGCATCTTCTGTCATGGACCGGAGTTGTACTTGACAATTGTGAACTCTTTCTACCCCCCACCATTACTTCTTTAAACCCATCTCTTACTCCTTTTGGCCTCACTATTTCACACCCATATGGGCACAACAATCCACATTTTTGTGTCCCATGACTTTCACAACCTCCAAATGTTAGGACGTTTAGGGCCCGTTCGGCCAACTGCATTAGGTGAGTTAGGTGGATAGCATTGTATAAGTAACAATAAATGTATGCGTTAGGTATGGCCCCTAGATTGGGTGTATCCCATGTTTTCCAATACCATGTTTGGAGTGTATGCAATTAAGAGTAAATCTCAAAATTTTCCTTTCCAAGTACACTTAGAGATTCATGATCATGGGATTTGAAAATCCCATCTCATACTTTCTAACACAAGGCTCATTTTTCAAAGCCTATAAAATTAATCCCCACCCACCCTCCTACCAAACAAGCCATTCCAAATCCCGAAGTGGGATTAGTAATACAGTCCCATTTAATTCAACTTAAGACCACTGGCCAAATAGGCCCTAGAGTTTTGGACCTAGAGCGGTGCTTCTAGATTTTGATAGACATGACCGTGTAGGAAATCCAATAAATTTATAATGTGAACCTTAGGACCCTCTTAGTTGGAATGAGCATATGTGAAATGCTCGTCAAGTACAGGCAACTCAGTTCCAATTAGACAACTTTGACCCTAAGTGATAAAACCCTTCATGTATGAGAAATGATGTGAAATCATCTAGCGTATAAGCATAGACTTTGGACTACACCTATGAATTTTCACTACTCCTAAATTAAGACTAGATTATTAGTTACATTAGAGAATGCCAGAGACCGATAGATGTAGCTAGGTCAAATCAATATACCTCTTTGATCTGGGTGGCGCAGCGGAAGCGTGGTGGACCCTACCCCACTAGCCCAGGATCAAAACTGTGCTCATTGAATACGAACATAATAGAAGCCCTAGCAAGTTCTACTTTTAGGATAATCTAGTAAGATTTGATTCACCTTTTCCTTGGACATAGATAATAACGAGAACTCTCTTAAACTAAGACCTAAAGGGCAACCTTAGAAATAGACAATTTGAACCTTTCAATGATGGATGTTCCTTACGTTTTTAGAGTGATCGGACTACGGAGTTGCTGACATATACAACTGCGAAGTATTCGTGGCTTGACCCAATTCTCAATCCTGGGCGACTACCAACGGACTCACTGCTTGACCGAACAGAAGACTAGGATCTACTAGGACTAGGAAGGGATACGATGAGCCTTCTACCTTGGTCAGGTAGATGATCGATGTATCGGGATCAAGCCCACTATAACCGTCTCTCCGTGTTGGTCAAACATTGAAAATAGCTATCTTACTCTAAATTGTTGGGAATTATCGTCAAGACTCCAAATAGGGAAAGAAATTCATTGTAGCAAACCATCAGGATATAAGAAATGGATAAAGAAATAAGTTTTAAGGGGGGTAGACTAAAATGAACCAGGCTAGTATATACCCTACCATGCGTAGAAACTTGGAATCAATAAGTCTTAGGCAAATGAAATAATAGAATTCTTACTTATTACCCTTAGGTAATTTCGGGGATGAAATTTTGTTTTAAGGGGGGTATATTGTAACATCCTGGATTTTTACCAACCTGGGATTAGACGTCTTTAGGCAATGGGTCGATCCTAACACTTTATGAACCTGTCAGAACTCAATCCCAAAGTCTAAAACGCTTTTGAACCCATGTCCTTCACAAATCTCACCCTTCACCACCTTGATCCTTCAATTTTTCTAAGTACTTTCACTCTAGACACTATCTTAAACTAGCTAAGTATATAACTTGGATCACCTTATATACAAACTACAAAGGCCTAGGTACCACCTCAGACAGAAATCTTATAGGACTAAATCCTTTAGAAATGTGACAAAGTTAACAAAGTGCTAAACTAGATTAGCTACGAAATCTATTTGATCCACTTTAAATACGATTTGCAAGACCCCAAACTTGTAGAATCATTGACGCTAGGTTACCCTAAAATCTAGGATCAAACTCATTACCCGACTGCTCTCGGGAGCACGTTGAAACTCCGTATCAGATCTAGACCGCACGTCGGAAGTCCGAATAATACCAAGTTAAGGAATTAAGACTGCTACGCTGGGCTTGATAACCATCTCAGAAATCAAATCCAGATAGTGTCCCACGGCTGTTCGCTTGAGTCCGGAGCGAGGGAGTGTGAAAACACTTGTTTTCTTTCCAAAATAAATATCTTGAATAGTAATCTGAGACTTATTACTTGCGGACATTTTGTAAGCAACTTGACCGTCAGAATCTGACCCAAATACACCTTCGGATCAGGAAAAACTTTATAAACATATCCATGTACTTAGAATCTTCGATCGAGATCCACTGACCGTTGAACTGAAACTGTTCTGCCACGCATGATCTGGGAACCCGACGGGAACAAAAACTTAACTAAACTTAGATCCAGTGTTAGTGAGCTTAAGTCCGATCGCACATAGAAAAGGGGCCGCCAGAAGTACTCCGTTGAGCTAAAACAGCCTCGCTTTGGTTATAACCTAAGTATACCTTGACCATAAGTCTAGTTCAGTGACTTTTTAGGCTATATAAGGACCTTAGAACCCTCTCTCTCACAACCATACGAATTTGAGTTTGAGAAGAGAGAAAAGAGAGAGAAAGTGTGGGAGATGTGGGAGAGTCTTCCTGCCCTTCTTCCCTGCTGCTATCCATGCTCCACCACTCCATTCCAATCGCTCTCCCAACGATTCCAGCTCTGTTTTTAGGTAAGAAACCCTAAACCTAATTTGATTTAGGGTGTTGATAGTTGTAGGTTATGAAATAGCTAACCTATTTCATTCTATAGGTTGTCAAACTCTCGAATACGGAAGCTTAGCAAACTTATCGAACCCGTTACGATTCTATGACAAAAGGTGCAGACTTTAGGTGCATAGGTTATGGTTTTCAACGCTTTCAATGTCAGATAATGATAGATTCATGATCTGTATGCAATTGCACATGTACAAAGTGCTGTCTGTTTTCCGTTTCGATTAAAGACGTAGAATATAAAATTTTACATATTCTAGGTATTCGTAGAAAATACCGTATACGTATATATTTTGGAAATGTGTTTGACATGATTATTTGTTGTATGAATATATAATATATAGATAAAATACTTATTTGGCGAAAGGATTCGCCCTAATATATGTTATGCTAATATACACTATGTATGTAGAAATAGTGTATTGTAGAGAGTACTGTATACGTATATATGTTAGAAATGTGTTTGACATGATTATTTGCTGTATGAATATATCATATGTGTGTGAAATGCTTGCTTGGCGAAAGGACTCACCCTAATACATGTTTTGCTAACATACACTGTATGTTGAAATAGTGTATTCTAAGTGTTTGTGAAAATGCTTGCGAGAGTAAGTGTTTGGATGATGATGCCTTAGGTAGGTGTTGAGATGGGATTCTCAACTACCTTAGAGACATGTATGATTTCCTCCATGAGGTTGTTTACTTAAACCGCTTACTTGTGAAATATATGTGCTTGTATTCTTGTTTATATGGTGCTTTATGACATGCTTTATAACATGCTTTATACATGCTTATGACATGTTTGTTAGCAAGCTTGAATTACTTTCTTTGTTATGCTTTACTCCACATGCTTTGAATATGGATTAATTGCGATTGGGACTATGTTTATAGTCCAGACAATCGGTACCAGACTTGAGATCGTGGTTGAGATTCATTTCACTACGTAAGATGTGTTTGACGAACCCGAGTCATACTTCGGTTGGCAACAGTGGTTAGGCCACACGAAGTGCTTATACACTTCATGTCGTTCAGTTGATTGTGCGCTCGAGCTAGTCAGGCTCGTCAAGTAACCCGATATCGTCTAATGTATGTTCACCATGTTTGGTCGCTATTGCTTGAACTTAGGGTACCAAACTTATCAGTGGAATTTCGTTAACCATGGTACTTCGATCCGCTAAGACTCATGAGTCGGGCATGGTGGTATGGGATACCGTGGTCGAGCTATCGGCATACGCTGGGGCCACGTGCCTCCCCGTAGTGACCAGTGAGAAACCAGACTCGTGAGCTGATTATGGTGGTATGGGACACTATATTCGAGCTGTCAGCCTATACTACTTGAGGGGTGATGGGGGAGTGGTGCAACGATTCCATGTAACAGCCCTGGCAGCCCTAACCGTACCCGGTGTAGTGACCTCGAACATACTCTAAATCTACGGTGAGGCGACGAGCCTTCCCGTAGTAACAGAGTATAAGCTAGGCCTGTATTGATAAGGTGATGGGGGAGTGGTGCAACGATTCCTTGTAACAGCCCTGGCAGCCCTTGCAGTGACCTAAAAACACACCATCGTATGAGATTGTATAGGACTGACGACCTTAGAATGGATCATTGTTTGGGAATGATACAAGGGAGGTACCTTAGTTTCCCAATCCTGCTGTTTGAAATGGACTAATAACAACTTGGTAATCATGCTCATCATGCATTGCATGTGCCTGGAAGATGTGGAGCACTGAGGAATGCAAGTACGCCGCGAACGAAGAGGGTGTCGCATGAGGGAGTATGTTGATGAGGGCATCTATCATGACTGCATTCATACTTGCATTAATAAGAGTAGTTAGGAGTGTTTGATTGTACTGCTTTATCATTACTGCTTGACTGAGTCGATAACATGTTAACCTATGCTTTATTGTTCCACTGAGTTAGCTACTCACTCCCACGTTACGGGACGGTGTTCCGAACACCCACTAGACTTTGTCTGATTGCAGATGGCGACGCTATTCCTGAGGTGGAGCTGGACTTTTATGACAATGAGGGTGCTTTCTCATATATGTTGTTTATGGCGGCTTCATTTGAGCCGTGTCTTGATCGATGGGATTACATGGATGTTGACTAGATGACACTACACCTTAGGTATATTTTGAAATGTACTTGTAATTATTTAACCTGGTATTGTTATCACACTCTAGAGACTCACCACAGTTTATATATTACATATACCTATCACAGTCTTCCGCTTATAATTTAACTGTCTCTGGAGTATGATATGCTGTTTTGGCTTAATCTCACTCATGTTCACTACTTAAATATAGACAACAATCAATCATCATTCATTTTGTTGCATAAGTGATGCATTGGAACTCGGAAGTTGAGTTTATGCTCGACCCCCGATTTTCAGGGTGTTACACTTAGCTTGCTCCATTTGATTTAAAGAGCTTGGGTCACTAATTTCACATTGTGATTTTGGATTGGAGAGCGGTTGTGCTGGAAGCATCCCTTTCTCCCCGCTTACTAAGTGTGACTCAATCCTTTGAATTGACGATGCAAACATTCTCATTGTTGTTTTGAAATCTTTGAATGCTTGCATCGTATTTTGGTTGAATAGCTCTTGGCTATGCATGAATTTTTGAACCATATCCTCTTAAGGCCTCTTTTGATTTAAAAATTAAGTAAAAGCATGTAGCACTCCGAAATTTTCAATACCCGAGTATTGAAAGTTCTCAAGTGTTACCATAAAATTTAGCTTCTTATGTACATGTGTATAATGCCAATCTAGCTATCCTAACCTTACATTTATTCTCCAACTCGAATCCGACCATTGTGAATTATCTCCATTCATAGATCAAGCAATCTGATCGTTGATTTTAAGATAGGATCATCATATACCTAAATATTCTCACTTGTCCATCATAACCAACCGCTCAGTCCAATATGCACTGCTAGATAAAGACATATAATCGTCCACTTTGATTTTGGACCACCCGATCGTAGTAAACTAGCTACTTAAGCTCTACATCTACTCGTACACACGTCAAGTTGAGATTCTGATTCGTTTATTTCATTCATCACCTATGAATATGCTTAACCTACCATCAGAACTATAATCCGAGAAACTTACATATGTGAACCAGAACTCAAATCTAAAGATACACATTTTCTACCTCCTAATCACTCTAGAAACCCATCTTGTGTTCTTCCGTTTACAAAAACAATTGTACATATACCTATATATACTGTTAGAGTACCAACCATCAAGTCTTCATATTTTTAACATGTCATCTGACCATTCATTTGTTGGATGATATATGTATGTTCCCTTAGTTAATTTGGTGAATAATTCTTTATTCATAATGATTTAGACATAAGTTCTTCTGTAAGAGATACTTAGAAACGTGCCTATGACCATGTAGAACCATTAGATTTCTCAAAACTCTCATATCAACAATAATTACAAAAATGTCATTAACCTAAACCTTTGAATTCTAGATCACATGGTTCCCACGATACGTTTGATGTAAAATTTTATACCATACCTATGTATAATAAATTAACTATACATGTCAAATTTCGGCCCTTAGATTATTGTAAAAGTGACCCAATTGACAAATCAGCCCCTTAAACGTTGATTTTGGTGTCCATTAAGTGAAGAAACCTCATGAGTAGTTGTAGTAGGATATTTTTCTTCATATGAATGACTTAGATTGTCCATCACATGAACCAAGTATAAAATATAAAGACCCCACTTTGGTAGGCTTTTCCTTAGGCACGAAGTTATCCTTTCGAGGCTTATCAACTCTTTATAAATCTGGATCTTCAGATTTAACCACTTCCTACCATCTATCGTGACTCAAATTTGGACCAAACTTTGGTATCATATGACTACGAGGTTATACAAAATTTAGACCTCGATCTATGATTCTACACCATTAAATGTTGAAGCCAATTCCTTTCTTTTGGTACAAAAGGTGAAATTTAGATTTAGGCATTTTCCACCATCGATTAACCACCGAATTTTGTCCAACCGTTTGCCTTTCCTAACTACACGTTTTTCCCAAAGTTAGGCATTGATCATTAAGTGTGGACCGTTAATTAAGATCAAGTTCGTTTTGGTACCTGTTAGAAGAATTTTTAAGATAGGCCAATCTAAATTTCGGATCACCGAGAACATCATATACCCCGGCCCTATTTGACGACCTTAACACAATGGACGAATTAGATTTAAAGAAAGATCGTCAGATGCAATGCCCTGAAAATCGGGGGTCGAGCATAAACTCAACTCCTGAGTTCCAACGCATCACTTATGCAACATAAATAAGGATGATTTAATGTTGTCCGTGTTAGTGCATTAAAGATGAATGGGATTAAGCCAAAATAACATATCATACTCCAGGACAGTTAAATTATGCAAGCGGACGACTGTGATAGATATATAAAATACATGTAAACTGGTGTAAGTCTCTAGAGTGTGAACATGTTACCAGGTTAAAGAATTACAAGTGTAGTTCCACAATGTACAAAATGAGAAAGTGTAATGTTCTCTATCCAAAACCCTGTAGTCCCGACCACGCAACTCCAGGTCTACATAGACCCGCTAGAGAGTTGCATATAGGAGAGCTCCTCGTCGTCGTCGTAAAAGTCTGGCTCTGCCTCATAAGCATCGCCATCACTTGCAGCTAAGACAGAGTCTGGTTGGTGTGTACAACACCGTCCCGTAACGTGGGAGTGAGTGATCAACTTAGTGGAATAATAAAGCAAAGGTTACCATGTTATCAATTCAATCAAGTAGTAATGATAAAGCAGTAAATCACACATCCCTAAGTACTCTTGTTAATGCAAGAATGGTATGAATGTGTGATGCATGCCCTTGCCTATGCTCCCTCAGCGACTTCATCTCATGTTCGCGCATGAACAACACTGCCATAGTTCTTGACCTGCTACGCTTGAACGCATGCGTAATGCGGTGCATGCATATGATTACCAAGTTCTTATTAGTCTTTTTCATACAGCAAGATTGGGAAACTAAAGTACCTCCCTTATAATAATACCCAAACAATGATCCATTCTAGGGTCGTCAATCCTAGTAAATCTCATACGAAGTTGCGGTTCTAAGTCACTACCACCAACGCCCTACTAACTGACAATCTATTTTCGAAGGCACGTCATCGACCCGACTGGAGACCACAGCCAGGCTGCGATGGGATAGGCCTAGCTTATACTCTCGTTGCTACAGAAGGCTCGTCGCCTCAACATAGTCTCAGAGTATGCTCGAGGTCACTACAAAGGGCTCGTCACCTGATCAGTGTAGGCCAACAGCTCGAAAATAGTGTCCCATACCACCGTATTTGGCTCACGAGATGGTGTTGCTCATTGGTCACTACGAGGAGGCTCGTCGCCCCAGAGTAGGCCGACAACTCGACCACGGTATCCCATACCACCATGTCTGGCTCATGAGTCTTAGCGGATCGAGGTACCAAGATTAACGGGGTTTTCACTGGTGAGTTTGGTACCTTAGGTTCAAGCAGTAGCGTCCAAACATGGTGAACATACATAGGGCCAACGGGTTACTTGACGAACTCGACTAGCACAAGCGCACATCGAGTTGATCGACATGAAGTGCGTAAGCACTCCGTGTGGCCTAACCACTGTCAATAACCGAAGTACGGATCGTATTCGTCGAACACATCCGGTGTGGCGAAACAACATCATCCACCAATCTAAGATCTATAACCGATTGCGTAGACTATACAATAGCCCCAATCACATTCAATTACAACAAAATATCCTAGAAGATTGTTAAAGCAGTAATGGATTAAGATTCCAAAACATACAATCAAAGGTCCGATATTATTCGCTTTAAGGCTGTTAGGCTGTTGCACGGAATCGTTACACCACTCCCCCATCACCCTTCACGGCTTTGTTTTCACATTTTATGGAATACAACATAAACATAGATTTATACATATGCATTACATAGATAAACAAACACTATAATATATGGTACATGGAGGAAAGCATACACATAGTTAAAGGAGTTGAGAATCATATCTCAACACCCAATTAGAGAAGAATATAAGCCCTTACTCATACAGACATTTTTTACATACACTTAGTCTGCACATAACATCATACATGGTATGTAGTAGTTAGAATACGTATTAAGGCAAGTCTTTTCGTCAAAGGATTGCAGCCTATACAACAATCACATATCCACAATGGTTAGTCGTGGCGTACACTAATGCATAGGTTATACCCACTTAGACATTTTCACAAACACTTAGGCTACAACTTGTACATACACGACGTATGTTAATATAACATGTCTTAGGCTCATCCGTTTACCCAAAAGTTGATACACATGCATCTAGCATACATAGACAACAATTAATCATGGCAAGCATAATCCGTATTTCATACGTATATGGTATTTTCTACAAATATGAGGAATACACTATATTCAACATAGTTAACGTATATCTGAAAAACGAAACGGACAGCACTTTGTACATGTGTAATAGCATTCACGTCAGTAATATATCATTAACTGACATTGAAAGCCTTGAAAACCATAACCTATACGTTTAAAGTCCACACCTTACGCCGTAGAAGCGTAACGAATTCGCTAGAAACTCTAAGGCCTCGTCAACGAGGGTATATCAACCTATAGCATGAGTTGGGTTAGTTATTTCATAACCTACACTACCTGAAACCCGAAAACAGATTAGGGTTAGGTTTTCTTACCTAAGAATGGGATCGGTATCGCCGGTAGAGCGGTATGGAAGAGCTGATTCAGTCTGTGAAATGAAGGGATTGAATACCAGGGATGGATTCCAACTCTCCATCTCTCTCTCTCTTTCTCTCTCTTTCCTCTCTTCTCTCTCCTAGGGTTTCCCAAATTCGTATGGGATGAGAGAGTGAGGGCTTAAGGCCCTTATATAGGCCTAAAACTGATAGAACTGACCCCAGGGCCAAGGTATACTTAGGTTATGTCCAAAGAGCATCTGTTTCAGCTCAACGAAGCACTTCTGGAGCCCCCTTAAGCCAAAGGTTGGACTTAAGCTCCCTGACTATGGATCTAGGTCAAGTTAAGTTTTCAGTCCGATCGAATTTACAGATAGCCCGTGGAGGACCAGTTTCAGTTCAACGGTCCACGATCACCGATCAGGGCCACAAGTACACTGGCCTATGTAGAAAATTTCCTCTAATCTAAGGGTGTATTTGGGTCAGATTCTGACGGTCTGAATCCTTATATTTGGCCCGCAAGCGACAAGTCTCAGATTACTTAAATTAGATTTGATTTCTAAAGGAAACCACGTTTTCTCACACTCTTCGCTCCGGGCTCAAGAGAATGGCTTCGGGACACTATTTGGACTTAATTTCTGAGGTTGTTGTCAAACCCAGCAAGGCGGTCCTAAGCGCTTAGTCTCGTGGTCATTAGACTTTCGATGTGCGGTCCAGATCCGATATGGAGTTTCAATGTGCTCCCGAGAGCAGCTAGGTAATGAGATTGATCCTAGATTTTAGGGTAACCTAGCGTTAATGATTCTGTAAGTTTTGGGTCTTACAGATCGTATTTAAAGTGAATCAAGCAGATTTCGTAACTAATCTAGTTTAACACTTAGTTATTTTTGTCTAATTCCTAAAGGATTTGATCTTGAGTGATTTCTGCCTGTGGTGGTACTCGGGCCTTTGTAATTTGTATAGAAGGTGATTCAAACTATTAATACTTGATTAAATTATGCCCTAATCACTGCAAAATAAGGTCTTAGGGTAGTTCTACGTCCACGGGTGTCCATTGCCAAGTTTGGAAAAATTCGGGATGTTACAATCTACCCCCCTTAAAAACCAATTTCGTCCCCGAAATTGCCTATGAGGAATAAAGAATGATTCAAGTTTATATGCGTCGTAGGGTGTATATTGTCCATGCTTTTGTGGTACATTTTTGTCTCTACCCCCTTAAAAACTTATTTATTTATCTCTTATTTATATCTTGATGGTTTGCTACACTGGATTTCTTTCCCCATTTGGAGTCTTGACGATGATTTCCATCTATTTAGAGTAAGATAATTGTTTTTAGTGTTTGACCAATACGGAGAGACAGTTATAGTAGGCTTGATCCCGATACATCGATCATCTACCTAACTAGGGTAGAAGGCTCATCGTATCCCTTCCTAGTCCTAGTGGCTCCTGGTCTTTGCTCGGTCAAAGCAGTGAGTTCATTGGTAGCCACCCAGGATTGAGAATTGGGTCAAGCTGTGAATGCTTCGCAGTTATATACGCTAGTAACTCCGTAGTCTGATCACTTTTTTTTAAAAAAACTTAGGGAATGTTCATCAATGAAAGGGTCAAATTTCCTAGTCATAAGGTTGCCCATTGGGTCTTGGTCTAGGAGAGTCCTCATCTTAATTCATGTCCATGGTAGTAGTTACACTCGTACTCATTGTTAGGCTCTTTCTCTAATACGAATTGGTTTAATGCTTAAACCCTAATTACTTTCCTTCTAGTAACCTTATTATTGACATTCTAAGAAAGGTTCAAATCCTATTTAGTGACCTATCTTTACGTATAGTCCAATTCCATTCAATCCTGGGCCAGTGGGCTATCGGCCCACCAAGCTTCCATTGCGCCCTAACTCAACCGCATTCATAACCTTTTTACCCCCCTTAAAAACCTGTGTAAGTCTCAAGAATCCATGTATCACTCTGTACGTTAGAACGAGGTGTAATTTAGACTTAGTTGAATACTGTAAGATACTCTATACATTATTAGTGCATAAGGAAGTTGGACAAAATAGGTTAACAAGCAGACTATCTTTCTAAGGCCATATGCACAATATGTATGCCTGAATGGTTTGTGATTCAAGACCTAATCCCTAACTCTCTGTTTGCCCATTTGAGAAATTTCTTAGGCCCGAGCAAAGTATCCCTATTAGCTATGTGTTCTTAACACTTCTCAAAAGCGAAGTAACAAACTTTTGGTTGTAAGTGGTTCGGCCAACACGGAAGGAAAGTTGTGTAGTACGTCTGAGCCAGATACATATACCTTCTGCTTAGCTAGGACAGAAAATTGTCGTATCAGTTCTTAATCCTAGTTGATCCCGACCTTTTGCTTGATCAGAGCATTGAGTTCATTGGTAACTACTAGGATTGAGAATTCAATTCAAACCGCGAATACCTCGCTTATATATAGTTCTTTACTCCGTGTTCCTGATTGTAATAAGCCCTTGAGAAGACAATCCTAAGGGGTGTGTTATTTTGATCTAACGTTCAAACAAAGGGATATATAACTTTTCTCTAAGTGTGAATACTTTCTAAGTTAAAACAACTTTTCTAAGAGTTATTAAATAAACTTATAAGTATTAGGGGGATTTAATGAAGGAATGAGATCTCACTCCAACCTAATCAAGTCAACTAACTAAATTTATCTTTCAATTGTCTTAGTATAATCAGTGCTTTAGTGCTTTACATTCCTTAGTATAACCAACTAATAGTTGTAATCCAAGGTCTATGCTTATACACTAAATGATTTCATACCCTTTCTAATATAAGAAATTGTTTATCACTTAGGGTCAAACGTTGTCTGATTGGAATTGAGTTGCCTGGACTTGAATTTAACTACACTCGAGCACTACACACATGCTCATACTAGCTAAGAAGGTCCTAGGGTTCACATTATTAATTTGTTGGATTTCCTATACTGCCAGATTTGTTTGTAATCTAGGAGTACCAACTCTAGGTCCAAAACTCTAAGGGCCTGTGTGACCAATGGTATTAGGTTGTATTAAATGGATTGCATTGCTAATCCTACTTCGGGATTGGGAATAACATGTTTGGAAGGAGGGTGGGATGGGATTAAAATAAATTTCATAGGCTTTAAAAAATGAGTCTTGTGTTGGAAAGTGTGAGATGAGATTTGTGGGTTTGAAAAGTTATGAGACACAAAAGTTGGGTTTTGTGCTCATATGAGTGTAAAATGGTGAGGCCAAGAGGAGTAAGAGATGGGTTTAGAGGATTAATGGTGGAGGGGTGAAAGGAATTCATAATTGTCAAGTACAACTCCTGTCAAGCATTCTACACATTCGATACCAAAAGGAGCTTCATGCATTTCATTTAATCCAAAATTGTCACAATACATGAGATGTAGCTTTACATGGACCATGACAGAAGATGCATGTGAGCTAATACAACCAAGGCTTCAAACATCTAAAATATTCTACTAACTACTACACTACTAGGCCCATCAACATGACAACACAAAGATCCTAATGCAGCAACAAACAAACTACGAGACAACGACATGGATAACTAGGCATCTGAGTCTGGCGACGGAGGAGAGACACCCTTATCCTGCAAGCAGCACAGGATAGACTTCAAAGTGCAAGTCACTTTCTTAAATTTATGTTTCACGAGGCCCCGAAGATCCATAAGATCCTATCGTAGGATAGCCTGACCCTCCTCAAGTCGAGCTAAACGAGCATCCATAGCAGCCCGATCAGCGTCCTGCTCCGGTGCCGTAGGAGGTGAGCTTTCCTTTTTATCCTGGGCCTCCTGTTCCTCTTCCTGTTCCTCTTCTTCCTCTATTTCATCTCCACTTTCTCCCTCACTCTCTTCCTCTTTGCTCTCTGTCTCATCCTCACTCTCCTCAAGTTGGGCTTGTCGTTGTCGCAGCCCGATCTCCATCTGATTGAGAATAGTCTCGTTGATGTGATGCACCGTCACTGGCCTTTCCACCCCAAGTCTGTAGCCAAACTCATGGGCGATCTTGCATACGAGTTGACCGAAGGAGAGCGAATCAATCCTTCTATTGGAGTGTGCGGTAAGAACTATCTGTCGCAAAACATACGTAGGCACGCACAGCTTCGCTCTCTGCCCCACTTGGTACAGGAAAACCACCATCAATGGCATATACTCGCTGCGATTGCTCCACCTAGGGTAAGCATTGAACGTGAAAATGTGATGGAGTAAACGGAAGTCGTCAGTCATATTGGTCACTAGAAGGCTATTGTTGGGCTGCCACTGAACCAGTCGACCACAAAGGAACCGTGTGCAGCGATCCCTTTCACGTGCACTCCTCAGATTTAACTCACTTGCATGTACCTCACCAAGGGGCACATCCATAAGCCGATATATCAAACCAACATCAATTGTGGCTTCCTGGACTCTTCCACATGGGATCTTGAATTGTAAAGGCTCCAGTATAGGTTCTTGAATGTGAGCATAGAAAGCTTGCAGTGCTAGTATTTGCGTGGTACTCGCCCTCAAATAGCGGACCCCACCTGGCTTCTTCCAGGTGCTCGAACAACAAGTATTCTCCATATAGCTGCTCATCCACAATAGCTTTAAAAAGGATCCTATGGCCCTCATAAACTCCATGCGACAGCTACGCCAACAGAGCCCTTCCAACAGGAACCCGGGGATCAAGATCCCGCTTCGTCTAAAACTCCCGATTGACGCTTGTACTAGCGGCGGCACCTCTCGGTCTCCTTGAACGCATGGGGCGGCTAGGCCCGGCTTCATCCACGACACCCTTTCTCTTTCCCATGAGAGAAAGAATGAAGGAAATCGAGAAAATGGCCATAATAAGCTCGAATAGAGGCATGGAAAAGTGAAGAAAAGGGAGAAAAGGGCTGGCGTCTTTAGGTCTCCATGGATTTGAGCCTCCAAGGGGTGTGTAAAGGCTCAAATGAAAGGAGAGAAAGATGGAAAAGGAAAAGATGGGATGAGTTAGTGGGTTTACCCAAATTTGAGACTCAAATGAGGGGTTTAAGAGTTCAAATGAGAGAGAATGGAAAGGTTGGAGGGTGGGTATTGCTGGAAACGGTGGAGGTATGTGTGGTTTGACAGAAAATGACGAAATGGGTGAATGGAGGGGAGGTTTGAGAGAGAAATCAGAAAGTTTTGGAGAAAAGGAGAGCTTGAAATGGTGGTTTATGAAGGAGGGGGGTGTTAGGGGGACTTTTAATCGATCCACCTTGGATCAGTGGGCCCCACAACACCCCAAAGGTGTCGGCCCGTTTCGGCCCGTTTCGGCCAAGCCTGCTGGGCGGTGAGGCCTCGCCAAACCGGCGAGGTCCTCATTGGCCCCCTGGATATTCTGGCGAGGGCTCGCCATTTGGACGAGGTACTCCCCCCCCCAAGTCCCAAAAATTTGTGGGTCCCACCCGGGTCCCCGCGGACATGGTTCATTAGGCCCCAACTCCGTTTCGAGTCGTTTCGGGTCCTTTCGGATAGTTTCTGATGTATATTGATGTTTACCGATTTTTAAATGGCTGGGATGGAATAAAATGCGGTCTACACCTGTCGTTTAACGGTCTAGGAGTGATTCAGGGTTGCTTTAAAAAATCTTGGGAGAGTATGGACCTGATCTCGGTGATTGTTTTCAGTGAATTTCGTAAATTGGCGAAATTAGAACACCTATGACTATTTCTACATCCTCTCTCACCCACCTATGTCGAAAAGCGTCAGCGTACGTCGTGTGACTATAACGCAGGTCCGGTTTAATCCAAATCATGCTCTGATACCATCTTGTAACGCCCTGAAAATCGGGGGTCAAGCATAAACTCAACTCCCGAGTTCCAACGCATCACTTATGCAACATAAGTAAGGATGATTTAATGTTGTTCGTGTTAGTGCATTAAAGATGAATGGGATTAAGCCAAAACAACATATCACACTCCAGAGACAGTTAAATTACGCAAGCGGAAGACTGTGATAGATATATAAAATACAGGTAAACTGGTGTAAGTCTCCATAGTATGAACATGTTACCAGGTTAAAGAATTACAAGTGTAGTTCCACAATGTACAAAATGAGAAAGTGTAATGTTCTCTATCCAAAACCCTGTAGTCCCAACCGCGCAACTCCAGGTCTACATAGACCCGCTAGAGAGTTGCATATAGGAGAGCTCCTCCTCGCCGTCGTAAAAGTCTGGCTCTACCTCATAAGCATCGCCATCACCTACAGCTAAGACAGAGTCTAGTTGGTGTGTACAACACCGTCCTGTAACGTGGGAGTGAGTGATCAACTCAGTGGAATAATAAAGTAAAGGTTAGCATGTTATCAATTTAATCAAGCAGTAATGATAAAGCAATAAATCACACGTCCTTAAGTACTCTTGTTAATGCAAGAATGGTATAAATGTATGATGCATGCCCTCGCCTATGCTCCCTCAGCGACTTCATCTCATGTTCGCGCATGAACAACATTACCACAGTGCTTGACCTGCTACCCTTGGACGCATGCGTAATGCGGTGCATGCATATGATTACCAAGTTCTTATTAGTCCTTTTCATACAGCAAGATTGGGAAACTAAGGTACCTCCCTTATATCAATACCCAAACAATGATCCATTCTAGAGTCATCAATCCTAGTAAATCTCATACGAAGTTGCAGTTCTAGGTCACTACCACCAATGCCCTACCAACTGGCAGTCTATTTTTGAAGGCACATCATCGACTCGACTGGGGACCACAGCCAGGTTGCAATGGGGTAGGCCTAGCTTATACTCTCGCTGCTACGGAAGGCTCGTCGTCTCAACATAGTCTCAGAGTATGCTCGAGGTCACTACAAAGGGCTCGTCACCTGATCAGTGTAGGTCGACAGCTCAAATACAGTGTCCCATACCACCGTATTCGGCTCATGAGGTGGTGTTGCTCACTGGTCACTACGGGGAGGCTCGTCGCCCCAGCGTAGGCTGATAGCTCGACCACGGTGTCCCATACCACTATGTCCGGCTCATGAGTCTTAGCAGATCAAGGTACCAAGGTTAACGGAGTTTCCACTAGTGAGTTTGGTACCTTAGGTTTAAGCAGCATCCAAACATGGTGAACATACATAGGGCCAATCAGGTTACTTGACGAGCTCGACTAGTATGAGCTCACATCGAGTTGATCGACATGAAATACGTAAGTACTCCGTGTGGCCTAACCACTGTTGATAACCGAAGTACGGATCGGATTCGTCGAACACATCCGGTGTGGCGAAACAATATCATCCACCAATCTAGGATCTGTTACCGATTGCCTGGACTATACAATAGCCCCAATCACATTCAATTACAACAAAATATCTTAGAAGATAGTTAAAGCAGTAATGGATCAAGATTCTAAAACATACAATCAAAGGTCCGATATTGTTCGCTTTAGGGCTATCAGGGCTGTTGCACGGAATCGTTACACCACTCCCCCATCACCCTTCACGGCTTTATTTTTGCATTTTATGGAATACAACATAAACATATATTTATACATATGCACTACATAGATAAACAAACACTATAATATACGGAACATAGAGGAAAACATACACATAGTTAAAGGAGTTGAGAATCATATCTCAACACCCAATTAGAGAAGAATTTATAAGCACTTACTCATACAGACATTTTTTACATACACTTAGTCTGCACATAACATCATACATGGTATGTAGTAGTTAGAATACGTATTAGGGTAAGTCCTTTCGTCACAGGATTGCCGCCTATACAACAATCACATATCCACGATGGTTAGTCGTGGCGTAAACTAATGCATAGGTTATACCCACTTAGACATTTTTACAAACACTTAGGCTACAACTTGTACATATACGACGTATGTTAATATAACATGTCTTAGACTCATCCGTTCACCCAAAAGTTGATATACATGCATCTAGCATACATAGATAGCAATTAATCATGGCAAGCACAAATCTGTTTTTCATACGTATACGGTATTTTCTACAAATATGAGGAATATAATATATTCAACATAGTTAACGTATATCTGAAAAGTGAAACGGATAGTACTTTGTACATGTGTAATAGCATCCACGTCAGTAATATATCATTAACTGACATTGAAAGCCTTGAAAACCATAACTTATACGTTTAAAGTCCGCACCTTATGCCGTAGAAGTGTAACAAATTCGCTAGAAACTCTAAGGCTTCGTCAACAAGCGTATATCAACCTATAGCATGAGTTAGGTTAGTTATTTCATAACCTACACTACTTGAAACCAGAAAACAGATTAGGGTTAGGTTTTCTTACCTAAGAATGAGATCGGTATCGCTGGTAGAGTGGTACGGAAGGGCTGATTCAGTCCGTGGAATGATGGGATTGAATCCTAAGGATGGACTCCAACTCTCTCTCTCTCTCTCTCTTTCCTCTCTTTTCTCTCCTAGGTTTCCCAAATTCGTATGGGATGAGAGAGTGAGGGCTTAAGGCCCTTATATAGGCCTAAAACTGATGAAATTGACCCCAGGGCCAAGGTATACTTAGGTTATGTCCAAAGAGCGTCTGTTTCAGCTCAACGGAGCACTTCTGGAGCCCCCCTTGAGCCAAAGGTCGGACTTAAGCTCCTTGACCATAGATCTAGGTCAAGTTAAGTTTTCAGTCCAATCGAATTTACAGATCGCTCATGGCGGACCAGTTTCAGTTCAATGGTCCACGATCACCGATCAGGGCCACAAGTACACTTGCATATGTAGAAAATTTCTCCAGATCCGAGGGTGTATTTGGGTCAAATTCTAATAGTCTGAATCCTTATATTTGGCCCACAAGTGATAAGTCTCAGATTACTTAAATTAGATTTGATTTCTAAAGGAAACCACGTTTTCTCACACTCTTCGCTCCGGGCTTAAGCGAATGGCTTCGGGACACTATCTGGACTTGATTTTCGAGATGGTTGTCAAGCCCAGCAAAGCAGTCCTAAGCGCTTAGTCTCATGGTCATCAGACTTTCGATGTGCGGTTCAGATTTAATATGGAGTTTCAATGTGCTCCCGAGAGCAGCTGGGTGATGAGATTGATCCTAGATTTTAGGGTAACCTAGTGTCAATGATTTTACAAGTTTTGGGTCTTGCAGATCGTATTTAAAGTGGATCAAGTGGATTTTGCAGCTAATCTAGTTTAACACTTAGTTAATTTTGTCTAATTCCTAAAGGATTTAATCTTGAGTGATTTCTGCTTGTGGTGGTACTCAGGCCTTTGTGATTTGTATAGAAGGTGATTCAAGCTATTAATACTTGATTAAATTACGCCCTAATCACGATAGAATAAGGTCCTAGGGCAGTTCTACGTCTAAGGGCGTCCATTGTCAAGTTGAAAAAAAATCCAGGATGTTACATCGAAAAGGGAAAGTTAGAGAAACCCAATCCAAGTGAGATGTGAAACATATCCCTCTCACACGCCCACTCCCTTTTAAAAAGGGGGAATGCATTCCCCTCTCCACTCACACGCCCAAGGAAGAGAGAGAAAGAGAAAGAGAAAGAAAAGAAAAGAAAAAGAAAGAAAGAGAAAGAAAAGGAAAAGAAAGAAAGAGAAAGAGAAGGAGAAGCCTAAACGCCCTCTTCCTTCTCCATATGTATGGTGTCTCCCTCTTGCTCAAGTGATGTCGTGATTCATGTGGAAGCTTTTCATGTAGAAGCTTTCTTACATGGATATCTACTTGGGGTTTAGATCTAAGGCTAAGGTGAGGGATTCCTTTAAGCTTACCTTGATTTAAGTTGATATGATTTATCATGCCTCTTACATGCTTTCACGTATAAAACTAGTTCATAAAACCATCTTCTTCTTCTTTTAGTATAATCTTTCATAAGGAGATAGTTCTCTAGGTCTTCAATCTGTACGTCACCTGCATCATCTGTACGGTTGGAGAGGGTCAATGCCCTGCTCATAGTGATGGTTATCCTTTACGATTAACAATAATTTAAGATATTCATAAAAGTAATGTAAGGGTTCTAATACGTCCCATACTCCGCTACTACGAGAGATATCAATATGCATAAACAATCTACATCAATGTATGCCTAGAAAAGTGAGTGCAGCTCATCATATATAGTATCACTGTCATAATGTGAAAAATAGTTCATAATATCCGACTCGACTCACATTCTCACACTATGGATATTCACCGGCGCATTCAATGTTAACGTGGATTTATGCGAACATCTCAAGGCAACACAACAACGCGATTGGGGGATTTACGTAACACGATGTATTCATGGAGTGATTATTTGCGACATCCAATCTTGAGAAGTGATGTAACACGCATGACAATTTACTTATATTGATTGTGTACCATGCCAACCAACCCAAGGAATTATGTGCCGACCAAGAGGGCCGCTACCCATAATCACTTGCAGTAATAGGAAATGTAAACTGAATCATGATTCCCAAAAGGGTAAATAAGTGTTAATGGTGGATTAAACATTCGGAGAGAATATCACAGTGTCATGAAAGCTTGTAAATAACAGGATAATAATATCTTAAATTAAGTAAGCTTAAAGGAATAAAACCTTCACCTTTTACCATTCGTACCCTCTTTGAGTGTGAATGTGCGTTGTAGAATTGAAACTTTAACCTAGTATTTTAACGATTTAAATGGTTAGATTCTTCTATAGTCTGTCTCAGGTTAGTGTACATATTACCAAGGTTCTAACATAGTTATGAGATTAAGGTTCAACCCACTTTGACTCGAGTTTTCTACTTTTCTTTTTGGGTGACTGAGTCGGTCAGTTTGGAAAGGAAGGATGTCATGCCCCAGACTTGGAAACCGGGCTTACAAAATTCCTGATTACCAAATCCGGCTCCGACAGCCTCCGTAATACCCCATTCTCAACTCCTGGCACCCATATACCAGGTTCCGATTCTCGGATCCTATAAGGAGAATTTTCAACATACATTTATCTCACAAGAAGCATAACCATAAGCATAACCCACAAACAATAATAAAGCAACATCACCACATATCCACTATATAAAAAACTTTAAGTACAATACATAAGGGAAATATAATGTTAATATCAAAAGCTCCAGAAGACCGCTGCATGCTCCAATCTCAATGCTGTCGCGGCGTCCTAGCATCACCTGTACGCAACGATTGTGTATAAGCTTATAGAAAGCTTAGAGGGTAGTGTAAGTGTGTGCACAAGGTAAGTACCAGGTATGCAATATTAGAGTAATGCGAAAACATACAAGCATGCTTATGAATGCTATCAGCCGTACCAAGGCGATGCAATGCAAGTCCTACATGGCCAAATATCATATATAAAATGTAACTCAAGCATACCAGTCCTCCTCAGGGACCACAAATTAGTATAATTCATCTCTGAAAATCACGGGGGTCTAGTACACTCCAAACTAGATTGCCGCCCCATCGTGCGCAATAAGGCGAGTGGAAAAGACCTCACTATCCGCCTCGCCAGTAGGCTACCAATACCTACCCGGCACGTCGATAGCGGACCCATCACTACCAGAAAAATGGGCAAAGGCTACGGATTAAATCCGTAGCCATAGACCTATAGCTACGGATTAAATCCGTAGCACGACCGTCGTCGTAGGTGTCGAAACAATAGGTCCCAAACCTATGGCTACGGATTAAGTCTGTAGCCATAGCTTAAAATAGCTATAGATATAATTCGTAGCAAATATTTCTATAGCCAAAAGAGCCTACAGCTACGGATATTATTGGTAGCTAAAAGAGCTAGCCTACAGGTACGGTTGTTAGATTACTAGTTACGGCTAATATCCGTAGCTATTTCCTACATTAAAAAAATATTATAATCATTCTTTCAATTACCACCTTCATAATATTCATTCATTCATTCAATCGATTACAATCATTCATTCATTCAATTACAATCATTCAGTCAATTGATTACAATCATTCATTCAATAGTAAATTAATTACAATCCTTCATTCAATCTCAAAAGAAAGTGGGCATAGAGTGTCTTGGTAACCATGGAATCCACACCGATAATAGATAGAGGTCAGAGTTTGATAGAAAGGTGACTGCTTGTGACATTTTGGGGTTAGCATGACATTGAAGTCCACATCATCAGTCAAGACTTGACGTAGGGCATGTGGTGTTAACCATGTAATCTTTTGGCCTTCAACCTTAGCCTGCACAATTGAACAATATGAGCATAGTAAATAGGACAGGCATAAATAAAACTGAAATTAAAGCATATCTTAAAACTTAAAAGCACATTTAACATTCAAACATATATTCAAAGCACATTTGACATAATTTCTTAACAGCATAAATATTCCAAGAGCTCAAGAAGTCTAAGATATTTATATGTTGTTCTCATTAGGTGGAACTAAGAAATTCAACCCAAACATAATACATGATAATTAGACAAGAAGAGTTTGACAGTTTAATGCACTACCTTATGATTTTATTTTATTTTTTTAATTTTATTTTGGGAACCAACTCCAGATGACCTTGGAATTTTCAGGCTTAGAGGATATGGTGGGTTTGTTCATAGTTCTCTCATATTCATGTGAGTTTGTTTGGAAGATATTGTGATGTAAATAAGAAACCTATTAAAGAGATGATATTGGAAGCACACCCTTTGATGGTGTTTTTGTTCTTGCATTTATCATTATATATGTTTACACACACAAGAAGATGACAATGACAGAACTAAAATACAGCAGAAGCAACAATCCTAGTGTACACTAGAATAGTAAATAAAATGAGGGCCAATATAACGTGTTGCTGGATCCTTGAATGCATCAATTGTACTCATGTGTATTGGACTTCTCTCCTTATCACCTATGATGAGTCTACAATGCTTGCTTAGTGAGCCTCACAAGGCAACTGGGTGGATTGCAAAGGGTGAGTCCCATAATCTTGTGAGTTGGGATAGTTAGGTACGAATATGCTTTTCATAGAATTATTGACAAAGGGTGAGTCCCACAAAACTATTGACAAAATTTTTCTGTGGGCTTTTAATCCTGGAAGAACTGCCCCCACCATGTGGATGACATGATGCATAAATCAGGCCACTAAAATAAACCAACGTTGACTCATTTGAGACCAGGGATATTCTCAAACTAACATAATTCAGAAAATCATGGCACTCCTGTTCAAAACCAATTGTAGGTCCACTTGCATCAGTAATAACATCAACCATCCAAACATCTCAGGGCCTGTTTGGCAGATGCCTAAATTTGAATTCACTTCATTTTAGTTAATCATAATTATGTTTTAATTAAAATGAGATGAACTCATTTTTAGGTGTCTACCAAACAGGCCCTGTGATTTTCCCTTCACAACACATGATGTACATATATTCTACATTACAATTTTCTTCAATTCATGCTTCAACATCATTTGATTAGAATGGTTGGAATGAGTAATACCAGTTTTTGTCCCAAGAAAAGCAAATTTATCAAATAAAGCCTAACGCTGCCTTTATCATAAGAATAGCTTAAGGTTTAGGTATAGGAAATCGGGTTCGGGTTCGGGATTGGGTTTAAGTTTGGGTTTTCAAGTTTAGGTTTAGGTTTAGGTTAGGGAGTTGAGATTAGGATTAGGTGTAGGTTTAGGTTAAGGGATTTGAGAATACATTTATGATTTATGTTTAGGTTTAGGTTATAGGTTATAGCTTTAGAGAATTGAGAATAGGTTAAGGTTTAGGCTTAGGAAATCGTGTTCGGGTTCGAGATCGGGTTTAGGTTTGGGTATTCAAGTTTAGGTTTAGGTTTAGGTTAGGGAGTTGAGATTAGGATTAAGTATAGGTTTAGGTTTAGGGATTTGAGAATACATTTAGGATTTAGGTTTAGGTTTAGGTTTAGGGAATTGAGAATATATTAAGGTTTAGGTATAAGAAATCGGGTTTGGGTTCGGGATTGGGTTTAAGTTTGGGTTTTCAAGTTTAGGTTTAGATTTAGGTTAGGGAGTTGAGATTAGGATTAGGTGTAGGTTTAGGTTTAGGGATTTGAGAATACATTTAGGATTTAGGTTTAGGTTTAGGTTTAAGTTATAGGTTTAGGTTTAGGTTATAGGTTATAGCTTTAGGGAATTGAGAATAGGTTAAAGTTTAAGTTTAGGAAATCGTGTTCGGGTTCGAGATCGGGTTTAGGTTTGGGTTTTCAAGTTTCGTTTTAGGTTTAGGTTAGGGAGTTGAGATTAGGATTAGGTGTAGGTTTAGGTTTAGGGACTTGAGAATACATTTAAGATTTACGTTTAGGTTTAGGTTATAGGTTTAGGTTTAGGAAATTGAGAATTGGTTAAGGTTAAGGTATAGGAAATCGGGTTCGGGTTCGGGATTGGGTTTAAGTTTGGGTTTTCAAGTTTAGGGTTAGGTTTAGGTTAGAGAGTTGAGATTAGGATTAGGTGTAGGTTTAGGTTTAGGATTTGAGCATACATTTAGGATTTATGTTTAGGATTAGGTTATAGGTTTAGGTATAGGATTATGTTATAGCTTTAGAAAATTGAGAATCGGTTAAGGTTTAGGTTTAGGAAATCGTGTTCAGGTTCGGGATCATGTTTAGGTTTGGGTTTTCAAGTTTAGGTTTAGGTTAAGGAGTTGAGATTTGGATTAGGTGTAGGTTTAGGTTTAAGAATTTGAGAATACATTTAAGTTTTAGGTTTAGGTTCAGGTTTCAGGCTTAGGTTAAAGTTATAGGTTTAGGTTTAGGGAATTGAGAATAGGTTAAGGTTTAGGTATAGGAAATCGGGTTCGGGTTCGGGATTGGGCTTAAGATTAGGTTTTCAAGTTTAGGTTTAGGTTTAGGTTAGGGAGTTGAGATTAGGATTAGGTTTAGGGATTTGAGAATACATTTAGGATTTAGGTTTAAGTTTAGGTTATAGGTTTAGGTTTAGGTTATTGCTTTAGGGAATTGAGAATAGGTTAAGGTTTAGGTTTAGGAAATCGGGTTCGGGTTCGGGATCGGAGTTTAGGGTTGGGTTTTCGAGTTTAGGTTTAGGTTAAGGAGTTGAGATTAGGATTAGGTGTAGGTTTAGGTTTAAGGATTTGAGAATACATTTAGGTTTTAGGTTTAGGTTCGTGTTTCGAGTTTAGGTTAAGGTTATAGGTTTAGGTTGTTTAGGTTTAGGTTATAGGTTTAGGTTTAGGGAATTGAGAATAGGTTAATGTGTAGGTTTAGGAAATTGGGTTCGGGTTCGGGATCGGGTTTAAGTTTGGGCTTTCAAGTTTAGGTTTAGGTTTAGGTTTAGGTTAGGGAGTTAGGTTTAGGTTAGTTTGTAGGTTAAGGTTTAGGGAATTGCGAATAGGTTAATGTTTAGGTTTAGGAAACCAGTTCGGGTTCGAGATTGGGTTTAAGTTTGGGTTTTCAAGTTTAGGTTTAGGTTTAGGTTAGGGCGTTAGGTTTAGGTTAGGTTGTAGGTTAAGGTTTAGGGAATTGAGAATAGGTTAAGGTTTAGGTTCAGGAAATCGGGTTCGGGTTCGGGTTCGGGATCGGGTTTAAGTTTGGGTTTTCAAGTTTAGGTTTAGGTTTAGATTAGGTAGTTATGTTTAGGTTAGGTTGTAGGTTAAGGTTTAGGGAATGAGAATAGGTTAAGGTTTAGGTTGAGGAAACCGGGTTCGTGTTCGGATCGGGTTTAAGTTTGGGTTTTCGAGTTTAGGTTTAGGTTAGGGCGTTAGGTTTAGGTTAGGTTGTAGGTTAAGGTTTAGGGAATTGAGAATAGGTTAAGGTTTAGGTTCAGAAATCGGGTTCGGGTTCGGGATCGGGTTTAAGTTTGGGTTTTCAAGTTTAGGTTTAGGTTTAGGTTAGGTATTTAGGTTTAGGTTAGGTTGTAGGTTAAGGTTTAGGGAATTGAGAATAGGTTAAGGTTTAGGTTGAGAAAACCGGGTTTGGGTTCGAGATCGGGTTTAAGTTGGGGTTTTCAAGTTTAGGTTTAGGTTAGGGCGTTAGGTTTAGGTTAGGTTGTAGGTTAAGGTTTAGGGAATTGAGAATAGGTTAGGGTTTAGGTATAGGAAATCGGGTTCGGGTTCGGGATCGGGTTTAAGTTTGGGTTTTCAAGTTTAGGTTTAGGTTTAGGTTTAGGTTAGGTAGTTAGGTTTAGGTTAAGTTGTAGGTTAAGGTTTAGAGAATTGAGAATAGGTTAAGGTTTAGGTTGAGGAAACCGGGTTTGGGATCGGGATCGGGTTTAAGTTTGGGATTTCAAGTTTAGGTTTAGGTTTAGGTTAGGGCGTTAGGTTTAGGTTAGGGCGTTAAGTTTAGGTTAGGTTGTAGGTTAAGGTTTAGGGAATTGAGAATAGGTTAAGGTTTAGGTTCAGGAAACCAGGTTCGGGTTTAGGTTAAGGGTGTGGTCCCTGCAAATACAGATATAAACATGGCCACCAGTGCAAATGGCCAGGCCCTTTCAATGCTGTCTATAGGAAATGGACAGCTTCATCATGGTCATAACAGCAGTTCCCACCTTCTAGGGACCCCCGCTCTTTCGGATAGCTTTGACGCACATCCGGGTCTGCTCCATTAATTTTGAGCAAATACATAAACACATGCATGATGATCCATCCATCCATGATCTAACAATCCATCCATCTTGGAATGCATCCATGATCTAACAATCCATCCATCCTAAAATGAATCCATCATAGTTTAGAAAATTTCTCCTGTTTTTCCAAATTTTCCATTTCGATCTTTTTTTGCCCAAATCCATGTCAATGCATGAGAATCATGCATAAACATGGATTTTAAGCAAAATGCATGAGGGGAATTACAACATAGCTATCATGCACACGATATTACATAATGTATTGTTTGATGAACTACACATGGCATTCTTGACAAGAGACGTACCAAATGCTTGAATCTGAAATATGCAGCTCCAATCCTCCCACATGCAACATCCACCTAAAAGAATGCGCATAACTGTCATGCTTGAGTAATCAATACAAGAATGTACAAGTAAAACCATGAAACCAGAGATATTCACTGCATTTTCAGGATCTTCTCCATAGTTGACGATCTCATTCTAAAGCCCTTCTCCCTCCTCCTTTATCCGGGCTTGAGACCGGCAACGCAAAGAGTTGCATTGGCGGAGTTAAAAAAGGGCTTAGGCTCCATTTGGTTTTCAAAAAAATTATTTTCATAAATACTAATGTGATGACCAAATGGAGCTTAAGACTATAAATACATTCAAATATAGAGTACAAAATTCATTCAATATTTTTTTAAAAAAAAGTGCCAAATTAGTTCAAAATTAGTTCAAAATGCACACTACACTTTCCCGTTGAACTATGTACAAAATTCACTTCAGGTAAGAGCTAACCATATAAATGATACAAAGTCAAATTGTTCCCTGGACCACAAAAGCATGCAAGGAAAAGTCCAACAAGCACACTAACCAAACAAAGGCAACAAACATCTAACCTATTTTCATGAAGAAACTGATTTGATTGTAATTAGCTAACCAAATATGGGGTCTTTATCCATGATCCAAACAATCTATTTGATTTATTTTATAAATGTAGGACATCAAAAAAATAAACATGATTTGTGATTTAGCTGCAAAAACCGATACTTCAAAGTTAGAATCCGAATGGGATTGGGACAAGTAATATGGTGAGCTAGAAATTTCTAAAAATGCACAAAAGAAAGAGACGTCTGTCCTATTTTCCATAATCTGGGTTGGGTGGGCTCATAGCTAACTAGATACTCAAGACCAGTACCATATGATATTTTCAATGTTTCCATGACTTGCATTAAAAAAACTTTACAAATAAATGATGACAAATAGGCATACAATGAGTTAAAAGAATAAGGTAGTGGAAAGAAACCAGCAGCCATTCAATTATGCTTTCTAATAACCTAGGTTGTTCATCATTAATGTAACCTGACAATGGAGGTTAAAGTCTTATGATAGTTCAACTTCTCCTAGAATTACCTTGACTATATCAGCAGTCTTAGAGCATGGAAAAATGAATACTTCTATAATCTTTCTAAAAGAGAATCTCTATTAGCAACGGCTGCAACATATTAAAGAACTTAACAGCCTCTTCTGTTCCCTTCTTGTCAAGAACAGAAGTAACAATCTCTGTGAATGATGACTGCAGTAAATCTCTAGTGAAATCAATCCTCACCTTTTCACTTTTACTGATCAAATGCCTCTCCCCAAAGCAGTAAAAAAATGTAGGTAAAGCACTCTATACTATTTACAAAATAGTCCACAGAGGACCTGTACAGTGAGCCTTAAGCAAAGCAAGTTCTGGTAAAACTAGTGAAACACACATAGCCAATAGTTTCTGTAAATGATCCATATTGTATGCCGTGACCTTCTCTTCAAATGTGATCTTTTAGGCAATTTCTAATGGTAAACCAATTTCTAAAGGTAGATATGGTAGCTCAAATCATAACACAGAGACATGATATTTACTTTGCATGTATGAAGACAAGGGAAGCTAAAAACTCTTCGGCAGGCTCCTGCAAGATATCTTCACATTAATGGTTTCATTAGCTTTGACTACACTTTGACCTAAAACAGCAAAAACAAAAGAAAAAAATGAAAAAATGAAAAAAAAAAAAGCAAAATTTTAAAAAGACAATAAATACATGCTTATATATAAACAAGTTACATACATGTCGTCATAAAAAACATGCTTATAATAATTTCAAGCATGAGCACAAGCAACCTAATCAGGATAAAGCGTAAACCACAATAAATTTAAAAAAAGGCACAAAATGCCCAAAAATGTCCAAAGATGCCCGAATCAATTACAATCCTTCATTCAATCAAAAGTTTATCTCTACTCCTTGCAAATTACCCCTGACCACATATGAGCAAAAAGAGCTCCATATAGCCGTTCTACTCCTTGCAAATTGTCATCAACCGACAAGCCTATCAAAAGAAAAAGAAAAGAAAGAAACGAAAGAACTTACAAACCTCCTTTCCAATTTGAGCAAACAACGGTACACGTCAAGAACAAAGTAAAAGAAAAAGAAAAGATAATGATATTCTTAGAAGCCTCCTTCCAATTTGAAGGAAAAACTTTACATCAAGAACAGAGCTTCGCTAAGTGCACATACATGTGCAAAAAAGCAATCTAATCACATAAGCCTATATTAAGAACAGATAAAACAGCTACAGGCAATATTCATTTATAAATGGACGATTTGGCTCTTTGGGAAACATGTGCCCATGATGGAAGCCAATAGTAGATGATGGAAGTTAGTAGTATATTGTTTATTAGAAAAACACAAACCAAAACCTAGCATGCTTCTCACTCTGACTTTTCTTAATTTTCACTCTTTTTACTTGTCTTTTACCATGCTATATGTGAGACATGGCCAAAAATTGTAAAATTTTCACAATCCTAGCCACTCAATTAGCATAGGGTCCAAAATGCGTGTGATCATAGTTTTGCCTCAATTCAAGGGCTCAGGATCATCCAAGAGGCGGGAACTTTTGGGGCAAGGCCCATATTTGGTTTGGTCCAGAATTTTATACATCAGCTTGGTGACCCATGGAAATGAGCACTTACATTCAGCAAACATTTGTTGAGCTGATGTGCAATACTAAATCATTCTCAGATAGAAAAAATAAAATAAAAATCAGAAGTGGGCTAATGTTAAGAGAACAACAAACTACCCAATGTATTCAAAGAATGGAATTTGATCAACAAATAGATTTTCATGGAATCACATTCCTGCCGCCCTAATAGTGGGACAAGGCTATAGTGATGAAATAGATTTAATAAAAACTATTTGAGGCCTAACGAGTTATTAAAAAAAATACATTTGAGGCCTTTGATTAATTTCTCGCTAATTAGACAAAAAAACAAAATTCAGACTACAAACAAAAAAATATATATATTTAGGACTGCTACCTATGCACCATTTTGATCCACTTCCAAGAAAAAGATCCAGACATGTTAGAAGTATGCATCCATATCGCAAATTACCTATTATACAGCTCAAAGAAGGCAAAGAATAAAAAGTGTGTACATTGATCAAATTGAATATGGATTAGCCATTGGTATCCTCATAAATATTGAGTTGTCTCATATATCTGATGTGTGCATTGACCAATGTTGAGGAGTAGTATATAGCATGTCCAAAAGTTGTCAAGTCAAGAACTGTTTGTCTATATAAAGAAGAAAACAAGACATGCCAAGCCCCACCCAATAAATGACCCATAATAATACCATTTAAATTACCAAGAACCCATATATATGAAGGCTCAAAGGTAGAATGCAAATAAAGAAGCTGATTTGCTAGTTCTTTTCTCTCTCGGTATTTTCCATGCTCAAAAAATTGCAAAGACAAACAATTAATTGAGCATTTTTATATCATAGGCGAACAGAGTTCATACGACCAACATGAGAATGAATATAAAGACTACTAGATCACTAGCTCACAACCTTTTAAAAAAATGATGGACGACAGATGAATAGGGGGAAAAGGAATAGAAGGTATCTTTATGGGGAAAAAAAAGAATGGAAGGAAACCAATGATTGTTTTTCCAGAAAAATCATACCTTTTGAATAACATAATTACTGAACACATCAGTCATCAATGTTGGAGCATGTGGGAGAACTTCTTCAAAAGCAGAACAACTGCAAAGTGAATCACGAATCAAAAGCAGCATAAAAGACAACAACTAGCATATGGTAGCCACATCCACATGAGCAGAGTACCGTTTAGAAGTTTTACACAACTGTAAAATCCTACAAGGAAAAAACTCCTCATCTTGCCACTAATTTATCTGAACATCCTCATTTCAGCTATAATCATCCTAGATATTTACAGAGTTGTGTCATTTTTTTGAATGATGGAATTTTATTAATAATCCAAAAGGCCACACAAATACCTGCAGTTATAAACAAATTACTGTTGCAAGCTTACCTGTAGGAGGAATTACTCAAAGAAGGAGGAATCAGACCAACAACAATGTTAAATCTAACAGGCACCAACATAGATGTTTTCCTTCTCGATTGAAATTTAACTAATGAAATGAAGGAAATGGTGAAGTATCTGATCTTCAATCAATTTATTACTTATTGCAAAATAGAAAGGAAAAATTTTCAAGAAAGAAAAGGAAAAAAAGGAAAATTTCAAGAGTAAATACAAGGTAATATTAGAAGGAAGTAGGATTGCAACAACATTTGTATTCACGCTCTCTACACCACATGCATTATTCAAGGAAAAAGAAATAAACAAGATTTGCCATTTTACTAAAATGTTCCTTGTAATGAAAATGTAACTCGAAATGACAAAAGTACAATTTAGAAGGTTGCTTGTATAAAGAGCAAAATCAAAGAATTATACCAAAAATACCCAGAACTTAATATGGATAAGTAAACAATGACAACCTCTTGGAAAAAATCAACCACCACAAGTTATCAAACCAACCTATTTCCATGGCGAAGAATGACACATGGTAGGGGAATGCTTTCCGGGAAAGTTGATGGAACATAATGGATGCACTTCAAAGTATGGCCTCTTCAATTTTGAAGCCACCACCACCGAAGCCACAACTTAATCCTATCATCATCTACTTCAGCTCCAACTGCAAACCCACACACAAAAAAAAAAAAAAAAAAAAAACCACATCTTTAGAAGAATTCTCCAAACTTTAGAAAATCTAAGATATTAAATAACATAATTATGATGATTGGACCACAAGTTTTAAACTAAACCAAAGGTTGAGTAGAGCAATGTGAGTGTTTGGTTTATATGGAGAAGAAGAGAGAAGAGCAGAGTAGGGTCTGAGTATGAGTGGAAGACAGGAAAGAGATGGGTTGAGACATTTTCAGGAGATGTGTTGTGTGCGTGCTACAGAAACGGTGCAGCTGGTTTTCTTTTCTTGAAAATGCTTATGTACCTCACACTACCTACCTACTTTGGGTTACTTTCTCTAATTGGGGGGAATGAATTCATATGTATAAAATCCAAGAGCCAAGTGATCCATGAATGAACCTATGTTACTAAAGTACAACAAGGATTCGTTACATCTCATGAGCACTTCATTTTAAAATATTTCCAACAATGTCACAAGTTTGGTTTTTAGCCCGATTGTTAGTGTTCAATATACTAGATCTGGATTTCAAGTCAGGGATGGGGGAGCACATATCTTAAACAACACCACAGGTGCCCTTCAGTACAAAGAACTCATTCACCAGAATACCATCAATAAAAAACAGGTTCAACTTTAAAAATCAACTGACTAAAGTAGAGACAGGATCAAATTTACCTAAATGCCCACATGGCTGCACAAATAGAAGTCCACCGTAGTTCCTGTGAGTTAAAGAGACAGGTTTCTAGCGATTGAATTTAAGGTATCAATTAAACAAATTACTGGTTTCGTCCATGAAAATTACTAGCACTTATATAATTGTGAGTTACCAAACACCTACAATAATCTCTCAAAATTAGGGCATGTATGATATTTAGCCTATTAATCACAATCTTACCAGAAATATATATCAACTTTTTGTCATTTTTGGACAACAACAAATGTTGGTGGAGGCTGGTAATTTGGCTCGAGTGATGTGCATGCTTGAAAAGATCAAACATTAGGAAAGGTAAGGTGAGTTGACTTATATAACAAACAAAAACAGAGAGAAAGATAGAACTCTTTTAAAATTGAAGATGTCACCTTCCTGATTGCATCTAGTTCATACAAATCGAGACCTAGTAAAATTGGCCTTTGGTTACACCATCCCTACATATAGACAGAGAGCATTATTAGCCTATTGGGAAAAAATGAGGAAGTCATTCATTATGGGAAGGAAATGTTAATAACAGTCACCTGTAGAACAGAATATGCTCGCTTTACTTTTCATTATATATATATATATATATATATATATATATATATATATATGACGGGTCCAAACCAAAGTCAACCCGATCATGTTCAATAGTTTAAATTATTGGTATAATGGTCTTGAAGGCCTATTATTTTCTCAAATTCGTGACACTCATCAACTACAATTGGGTCTTGAGCAACTTGAGGCTCCGAGGCTCCTTTAACCTGCGGATTGGTTGTAACTTTAAAATCGACCATGATAAAACCACAACCTTCACCTATGCCCATTGAATTGGCCATGTTAGAGACTCACAATACAAGGAAACATATTGTAAGGGATTCAATCTTGCCATTTGCAATACCATAGTAAGTAGTAGTTCATAGTTTACATATGCCATCCTCATTTGAAGTTTGTTGAAAATGGGTTGAGAAAGCCTCTTGATGGTTGGCTACACCAAAGATGAACATCTTTTAATAATAACGTGTTTACTACTCCACATAAAAGAGGAAGGATGATGGGTGGAGGGCTCATCAATCCCATTGGAAGCCTCAGTAAATGATTCAAAACAAATATCTGGATTAGCCAATCAAGATATAAACAAGGTGCAAGGATCCAGACGAGCCCTAATGTAATCACATGCAGTACATTTGTTAACATGAAATCAAGAAAGAAGCTACCATTTTCTCCTTGGTTAAAAGAAAACAGTAAAAAGTAAAGAGGACTAGAAATAATAAATACCTTTCCAAAGAACCCCTGACATCAAAATTGTAGAAATAGAACTGTTCAAAAGAACAAACTCCTAGAAAGAATCCATCATTTACAGTATTCAATAAAACAATGGAAAAAAACAAAATAGTACTTGTATGTGTAATACTAAACAATACAGTATATTCTATGGTAATCAATGAACCAACTTAAAGTGCTGAAACAAATCCCATATCACCACTTTACCATCTAACCCTGTATGAAACGATGCAATAAGATGGCATAGGTTGACCAACACTTATCTAGTGTGTTAGACAGGGACAAATCCCAACATCTTATTAGGGTTCAATGACCCTAATAAGATACTTTCAGAAATCCCAATATCTTTGTCGTGAAGATCAATATTTTCTCATCCAAGATGCAATAAGGAAACTAAAAAGCTCACTAACGGATCCAAGACGCAATTCGTGAATGTCTTCCTATAAAACCCCAAATCTAATCAAGGGGAAAAAAAAAACACCATCAAATGAATCAAAGAGAAAACTAAAACTCGACCTGTGTTCCTGATAAAATCTGAAGGTGTCACCCTGCAACCTTCTCCTCAAGAGATGTTGGAATTTTATCAACTAGAACCTTACCCATCCTTCCCAACCTTAAGCATTTGGAGATTAGTGAGATTGCAAAGATCTAGAAGCAGCCGATCGAATGATAAAATGCAGACAAAGAGAGAGAGAGAGAGGGAAAGCAAGCTGGCCATGACAGCCACAAGAAAGGGAGATGGTGAAACCCTGCCCGGGAGAATAAAAAAAAGTCTCGCGGGCTCCTTTTTTGGGTGCAGATTGCGTATTACCCCCACACGGAGCTATACACGACGGACGGTCATGTAAGAGGCTCTGTGGGGCCCACCGTGATGTATGTGGTTTATCCACTTCATACATTCATTTTGAAAATTAGCTTTAGGGCAATATCTAAAAAATACAGCAGATTGAGAGCCTAAGTGGACCACACCAAATCAACGCTAGGTACTTAAATCTCCACTATTTCCTACGGTGTGGTCCACTTGAGCTTTAATCTGCCTCCTTTTTTGGGATTGTGTCCAAAATTGATCATTCAAAATGGATGTACGGCTTAGATAAAATATATACATTGCAGTGGGCACATAGTCTCTTAGGGGACCATCAATCTATAGCTAATAGGATATGGGGTTAGTAGCTTTTAGCTACGGATTAAAGCCATAGCTATATATCTACGGTTTATATCCATAGCTAAAAGCCTAAATAGTCCGTAGCCTTTGCTCATTGTTTGGTAGTGCATTCCTCGAGCTGGTCAAACTCAGCTTAGCTTTGCCCCTCCTCTCGGGCGGGTAAGGCCACACCCCCTTCTAACCAACCACGACATAGTGGGAAGCCCTGTCTACTAATATTCGGCACTCAGCACTCATACATTCACTTAGTCTAGACATTGGAGCAACTTCCTGGTACCATAAGGGTTTAGAAAATTTCACCCAGGGACATCTATCGCACCCCATGTAGAGAAAAAGATTTTCGGTGTCCAATCCTGCCATCCACGATATGCTTGTGGAGGCTACGGCCCTGATGTCGCTAAGGCAGTACTTGTGTCATAGTAGTTGTGTCACACAATGCAAGATGCACGAATCACACTATCTAGTCATGCAGCAATCCTGCGCGTACCGTGCGCTCATGTGGGGCAACTCTGCCTATTAGGGAGTCCCATAAACAATTGCCCAATGACATATGCTATGATCAGTCACTCCTCGTATCAAGCATACATATGATGTGTATGGGCACGTATCATGAAGTCATACTAAGTATGTTATACGATGATGAACTCTACTCATAACAAGGATGGGCCTAGACGACCTACTCATATCAAGAATGGGCCTAACAATTATGGGGGCCCAAAGATTTAGGTTTAGCCTAATAAAGTGAGATGGAAATGGGCCTAACAACGGGCCCTAAGGAGAGTTATAACGTGGACATCAAACCATCATTGCTCTTACAATGTGAACATTTAACTACCATTGCTCCCAAGGCATGACCCATTATAATACCAACTAGGAGATGAATGGGCCTCATAAACATCATGGTGGAATCACATATCACAATTAGGCCTCATATACATCACATTGGGCCTCACACAAGGGCCTCACATACATCACACTTCGCCTCATACAAGGGCCTTACATGCATCACACTGGGCCTCACTCATAGGTGTAATGCCTCAGATTTTTGCCAACCTGGAGTTAGATGTCCTTAGGTAAGGGGTAGATCTTAACCTCTTTTGAACCTCTCAAACCTCAAATCCTTTAGAAATTAGACAAGTTTAACTAAGTATTAAATTGGATTAGCTACGAAATCTGCTTGAATCACTTTAAATACAATCTACAAGACCCAAAACTTGTAGAATCATTGACGCTAGCTTACCCAAAAATCTAGGATCAAGCTCATTACCCAGTTGCTCTAGGGAGCACATTGAAACTCTGTATTGGATCTGGACCGCACGTCAAAAGTCTAAATAATACGAAGTTATATAATTAGGACCGCCTTGCTGGGCTTGACAACCACCTCAGAAATCAAATCCAGATTGTGTCCCGGGGTTATTCGCTTGAGCCCGGAGTGAAGTGTGTGAGAAACGTGGATATTTTAAGAATAAATATCTAAATTTAAGTAATCTGAGACTTGTCGCTTACGGGCCTGATATAAGCAATTAGACCATTAGAATCTGACCCAAATACACCCTCGGATCAGGAGAAATTTCATACACATGGCAATGTACTTGTAATCCTGATCGAGTTCCGGTGACCGTTGAACTGAAACTGGTCCGCCACGTGTGATCTGGGAACCCGATTAGAATGAAAACTTAACTCGACTTAGATTCATAGTCAATGATCTTAAGTCCGACCTTTGGCTCAAGGGGGGCTCCAGAAGTGCTCCGTGGAGTTGAAACAGATGCCCTTTGGACATAACCTAAGTATACCTTGGCCCTGGGGCCATTTCCATCAGTTTTAGGCCTATATAAGGACCTTAAACCCTCTCTCATCACTCCATACGAATTTGAGAAAGCCCTAGGAGAGAGAAGAGAGTAAAGAGAGAGAAAGTGTGAGAGAAGTGGAGGAGATTTCTATTGCTCTATCCTCCTATTCTACGTGCCAATCCATCACTACCGTATCGCTTTTCCGGCGATTCTAATTCCATTTTCGGGTAAGAAAACCTAACCCTAATCAGTTCTAGAGATTCAACTAGTGGAAGTGATGGAATAGCTAACCTATTTCATGCCATAGGTTGCCGTTCTACCATTGATAACGACTTGGTATTTAACTGAGTCCGTTACTCGCTTCTACGGCATAAGGTGCGGACTTTAGACATATAGGTTAAGGTTTTCAAAGCTTTCAATGTCAGATAATGATAGATTCATGATCTGGGTGTTATTGTACATGCAAAATGCGATGTTTGTTTTGTGATTCAGTTATGTATGCAAATTATGGCATTTAGTGTATTCTGTATATTTGTGGAAAATACCGTATACGTACAAATTATGAAAGTGTGTTTGCCATGATAAATTACTGTATGTATATGTTTTATATGTGTATAATACTTACTCGATGAAAGGATTCACCCAAATACATGTTTTGGCTAATATACGTTATGTATGTTAAATGAGTGTATTCTAAGTGTTTGTGAAAATGCTTGTAAGAGCAGGTACTTATATGATAGTGCTTTAGGTAGGTGTTGAGATAGGATTCTCAACTACCTTAGAGATGTATATGATTTCCTCCATGTTAATTGTTTAAGTTAATCGCTTACTTATGAAATGTATGTGTTTATATTTCCTGTTTATAGTGTGTTTTATAACATGCTTATTCATATGTTTGAATTGCTTTGTTAATTCTGCTTAGACTACTATACTGCTTTCTGGATAGGATTGAATGTGATTGGGGCTATGTTATAGTCCAGGCAATCAGTAATAGGTTTCAAGTCGTGGCTGAGATTCATTCGCCACGTAGGACGTGTTTGACAAACTCGAGTCGTGTGTTGGTCGTTGGCAGTGGTTAGGCCACACGAAGTGCTTATGCACTTCATGTCGATCAATGCAATGTACGCTCGTGCTAGTCGAGCCCGTTAAGTAACCCGATGTACCGATGTATGTTCACCATGTATGGACACTACTACTTGAACCTAAGGTACCAAACTCACCAGTGAAATCCCATTTAACCTTGGTACCTCGATCCGCTAAGACTCATAAGTCGGATATGGTGGTATGGGACACCGTGGTCGAGCTGTCGGCCTATGCTGGGGCGACGAGCCTCCTCATAGTGATCAGTGAGCAACCCAGACTCGTGAGCTGAATACGGTGGTATGGGACACTGTATTCGAGCTGTCGGCCTACACTAATTGGTGACGAGCCCTTTGTAGTGACCTCAAGCATACTCTGAGACTACGTTGAGGCAACGAGCCTTTCGTAGCAATGGGAGTATAAGCTAGGCCTACCCCATCGCAGCCTAGCTGTGGTCCCCAGTTGGGTCGGTGACGTGCCTTCAAAAATAGACTTCTAGTTGGTAGGGCGTTGGTGGTAGTGACCTAGAACCGCAACTTCATATGAGATTTATTAGGATTGATGACCCTAGAATGGATCATTGTTTGGGTATTGATATAAGGGAGGTACCTTAGTTTTCCAATCCTGCTGTATGAAAAGGACCAATAAGAACTTAGTAATCATATGCATGCACCGCATTACGTATGTGTTCAGGGGTTACAGGTCAAGCATTGAGGCAGTGTTATCATGAGCGAATGTGAGATGAAGTCGCTGAGGGAGTATAGACGAGGGTATGCATCATACATCCATACCATTCTTGCATTAACAACAGTACTTAGGAATGTGTGATTTACAGCTTTATCATTACTGCTTGACTGAATTGATAACATGTTAACCTCTACTTTATTGTTCCACTGAGTTGATCACTGTTCACTCCCCAAGTATAGGGTTGTGATGTAGTAATAAACTCGGTAAGATCGAGGTCGAATCCCACGAGGACTGGTTGTCACAATTCAAATCTATGATTCTTCTTAACTAATCCAATGAATAATGAACTAAACTATTAAGCACAATTTTAGGAAAAATAATTAAGAATAGGGAAGAAAATTCAATCAGAGAGAAAACACTAGGACTTTCGAATCCACCCCTAATTATCCTAACCCTTGTTTTGTTTGTTGATTCACCTTGATCTAGATTGATACCACTTATTTAGAGAAAGCACAATCTGTGTCCTAAATCGGGCATACAGACTGTCTAATTCCTTTGAACAATGCCATGAATAACAGATCCCATGTCCTTGGTCGGGCACATGGAGTGTACATTCATTAAAGCATCCTGTTTCTTCCTCTATAGAAAACCTGTTCTTGATCAGACACAAGCACCTGTAATAAGCATCCAAACAACATCCATCTATATACTTTGATCAAGTTCATAGATGGAGAAGTATGGAATTTAAACCCATAAAGCCCACTTAGAGAAAAAAAAAACAAATTAATTAAAATTCAAAGTAAATCAACCAATACAAGAGCTTATCAAATTAGGGGCTTCATCTCAGCCCTAGCTGAGAGATTAGTTACCCATAAAATCCATAAAAAATATTAAATAAAATTCATAAATTAAAACTCCAAACCGAAAAATCTCTCTCTCTTTCTCCTTCTCTTTCTTCTCTCCCTGGCTCTGGATCTCCAATTCTCTGGATCTGAATGAATTCCCCACGTCCAAAACTTCCCTTTTATAGCTGCTGGATGGCTGGAATCGGTGGCAGAGTCGTAGACGGACTCAAAATGCAGATTTTCGCAATCGTGATCGGTGGGCCCCACAGAGGTATTTTCTAGAAAATCCACCCCGTCCATTGGATTCAGGACGAAATTTCGGTCAAGAATGGGTAGTTTTGAAGGTCCATTGGCGCGCCCACAGAAGAAATCTCAAAAAGATCAGATTTAAACGTCGCGGGTAGCCCTTTGTGGCCTCTGTATCACACACGTGTGTACGCATGGGAGTGAAATATCAGCATGAGTTTGTAGTGTTCGCGGCCCTCTACAAGATGGACGGTTCAGATCAGTCGTACGGGCGACGTGTGGGGCCCACAGTCTTCCGCAAAACGGGGCAGCGACGTGCGTTACGCGGACGCGGACGGGGATCTCCTTCCGCTGCGAAGATGGTGGGGCCCATTCCTCTGAGTAAATGGAAAATCCACTCCGTTCATGAGGTAGCCATCGAAAAACCGTCCGGAAATGTGTAATTTTCGCCTACTGTTGATGAGGCCCACCTGACTTTCTGCCCGACCGTTCGTTTGTATATGAACGGTTGAGATCCAAAAAAAACTTGTTTCTTCCGATTTCGTCACCTAGGTGGTGGTTATCGTGGCCCTAGGAAGTGGATGGACGGTCCGGATTGATAATTTGATGGACGCTGTGGGCCCACAACCCGATCCCACGATCGGCAGCGGAAGACGCTGTCTTCCGTCTTCCGTTTTTTTGAAATTTAAGAGAGGAGTCGGTCAGCGCACGCGGTAGCCATGTACGCATGATGTACATGCGTCAAATATGGGGCCCACTGTGATGTTTTTGAGAAATCTGAACCGTCCATCCTTTTTCCCATATTATTTAATCCACCAAAATCAAATTTGAGGCAGTTCCAGATATCAGGTGGGCCCAAAATCGATGGTTTGTAGGCTGATCTGTTAGTTGACCCACTTCCAGAGATCTTCAATGGCTGAAATTTAATGTGTACGGTTAATTTACGGCCCTCATCTCATATATGAAGTTTTGAACTGATCTGATGGCGGGAACCATGTGATCTTGCATTCTGGACCCTTTTCGGGCCCCTTTGGCTTGCTTTCCTCAGATCCCAGGCGTGTAAAATCTTCACTATTGGTTTTCTGGAGTCCATCCCGTGTTCTGGTAATTTTGGAGCGCAAAAACCATGTCTTTAACATCAATTTCCAATTCACACTCCTGATTTCATCCTGTAATAAAAACACGAGTAATATATTCCATTAATCCTTATTATGTACGTAAAAGTAGGCAATTGCTGGGGTCTAATATGCAATATTCGACCCTGATCACAACCCCCAACCAGCATTTTGCTAGTCCCGAGCAAAACATGTAAAATAATTTCGAAATAAAAGACAATTCCTGTAAACTCAAGTGACTTGTGAACAGATAGCTGAGATGTGAAAATTCTAAGATTCATGATTGGTATGTGGAATTTGTCTCTTGGAATCAAGCTTACAGTAAACTTCATAATCAAGTTCAAAATATTAATCCATCAATTAGAGCATTCCTAAACATTGAGTTCCACGAGTGTAAAGTATAATCTCGACTTACAAACAATAAGAGATCCAATTTGTCAATTTCATGATAATTTGTGACAATCAAAACTTGAAACCAACACTTATCTCACAGATTAACTTTTCATGTTACCATCTTTTGATTTTCTTTACGAGCAGTAACGCAACTGAGGGGAATCAAATTCTCACCTATAGGGAGCAAACCTATGGCGAAAACTTGTTGCTTAACCTTTTTTTTTTTTTTTTTTTTTTTTTTTTTTCATATGTCAACTATGGAGAATCAAATCCACACCCATAGGGAGCAAACCTATGATGAAGATTTAGCCTTTTAATTCTTCTTTTTACTAAGTTAATCATTCAGTCATCGAACCAACACTTAATGTGTAAGCGAGAGGTGATATGTGGAATCATGGCTCAATCAATGTTTACAACTTCTAATCATGGATTAACAAGTCAAAATTGACTGTGAAATCAAGCAGATGGCCGAATCCAAGAGTCATAAGTTACCGACATCACATATCTTATAATGTTAAAATCACAACTATCCTTCAAAATCACTTTGAATTCAATAGAAATTCCAGAATTTTTTTTTCTTTTTTTTTTTTAAATTTTCACAAATTTTGCTCAAGACCAAGAAAATACTGAGAGGTAACCTAATCTCCCACCCCCAACCTAAAATCTACATTGTCCTCAATGTAAAAGAAATAAGCATACAATGCATATGGGACAACGAAAATAAAAGAGGAATGAGAGAAAGATAGTACCTGGACGGAGAATCAAGAAGCTTCCTCAGAAAAAATATCATCGCAGAACAGGTTAGCATAAGAGAGAAATCAACATAAGAAAAAATAATAAAAAGAAAAACAAAAGAAGATCCTACCTATACCACTTTCGCAGGTGCTCTCGATTGCATTTAGCGCATGCAACAAGCCTTTAAACCCCTAGGTTACCCCTAGTGGACGAGTTGTAGTCTCGTGAGGGTTTGCAGTAATGTTACCCACAAACATTGAACTAACTAACTAAAAAAATGAAAAGAAATGAAATAAAATAAAAAGGTCAAGGTTGCCTCCCAGGAGCGCTAAGTTTAACGTCTTCACCAGACAAGAACGGACCATGAAAAAAATCTTTATAACTGTGGTCCGCCAAAGAAATTACCTCAATACCTTGATTAACCGATCCCAGACAAGTGATGTGAGTTCCCATGAGTCATGCTATCTCGCAATGAGGTAACCGACACTTGTCGTCAAATAATTTAAGAACTTCTTTCGCCGCACGACTTCTTCCATGTGAGGATCACGCTTCCCTTGCAGCTTCACGCGACATTTCCACAAAGATGATCCATGCATATCGTGGGACATACTCCCGTATTTCCACTATCTTCCTTTCAATTCTTTGCCTTATATGTTCTAAGAAAATTAAGCGGCCGCTTCGCTTCTTTGTCTTCTCGAGTTCGAAACCGTCTTTGTCAGAGGCGTCTCAGAGGGATGAAGAGGTTCCACTTTCGCTCTCCATTTTTCAGTCTCCAAGATAGGAATAGAGTCAAGCAGTGCATTGACTTCATGGATGGGACTATCGATGTCGAAGTCCATGCCAGCTTGTGCTAAGCAGGTCTCAAGTGGATCTTCAAAAGATGTACGGAAGGAGTCCTGCACAAGGCTCTCGATCATGTCCACTTCAAATATGTCATCCAAATCATGGGATTATTGTCCTGCATTAAAAACATTGAGTTTAATATTCATGTTACCAAAGGACAATTTCATAACTCCATTCCCAAGGCAATTTATAATAGCATTAGATGTGGCCAAAAATGGACGACCCAAAATGACTGGATCCGACTATGAAGATTCTCGGACAGCCGAGTATCAATAACTATGAAATCCACCTGGAAAATAAAATTTATCAACTGGATTAACACATCTTCAATAACACCCCTGGGTACCTTGACAGATCTATCGGCCATTGTTGTAATGTTACCTTAGTCGGTTTCAACTCACCAAGTCCTAGTTTGCGTCATAAACCGAATAAGGTAACAAATTGACGCCGCCCTAAATCAAGTAATGCCTTCCCGATCTTATGATCTCCTATGCCGCAAGAAATGGTGGGAGCTCCTGGATCCCTAAATTTAGGAGGAGTGTTATGTTGAATCATGGAGCCGAGCTACTCAAGCAATGAAGACCTTCTTATGAACATTTCGCTTACGCTTTTGAGTGCATAAATCTTTCGAAACTTAGCGTAAGCATGGACTTGTTTAATAGCGTCAAGCAACGGGATGTTGACTTGCACTTTTTGAAACACATCCAAGATTTCATCAAAATTATTTCTTTTCTTTATTGGTGCCGACGTTCGGAAAAGGTGCTTTGGGCACGTACGGTGGCACATTAGTGACTCTTGGAGAGTCAGAGGGCTCTTGGACTTTGGATGCATTGGTGTGTCCATCTGCTTCATCTTGATCTTCTGTTTTAGAATTTGAATCATCGCCAGGCATCTCTATTCCGTTATCAATGCTTGCACGACCTAAGGGTAATGATTGATTTGGCTTGCTCATGATATTGCCTTTGGTTGGAATTAGAGCCAATCTCATACCTTGTCCCTTTGGGTTAGCCTCGGAGTTGGCTAGGAACTTGCCCTTCTCTCTCTCACTCAATGTGGCGACTAGTTGACCCATTTGTATTTCCACTTAGCAATGGATTGTGCATTTGCATGTAAGCTTTGTCAAGTTGGCCAATAGGTTTGTTGGGTATCTTTTGGAATTGGAGAGAACTCTGCATGAAAAGATGAAGTGTATCCTCAAGAGATGGGTTCCTTGATTGTGTAGGCAGTTGTTGATATTGCGGAATTTGTTGACTGCCAACTTGGAGGTGCGGTTGCATGGGAGGATTTCCAGATGGTCCTCCTTGATGTGGTCCTTTTGCCCAAGAAAAATTTGGATGCCTAGCCCACCCTAGGTTGTATGTGTTTGAGTAAGGATTATTCCCAGGTTTTTGAAAAGTGTTCATAGCATGAACTTGTTCGAGAGAAGTTCTGGGATGCCGCCTGATGGACAAGATAGGGCGGGACTAGAACATGTGGCACATGCCTCCACTTGAGTTTTGTGGAGGTCCATTATTTAATACCGCAGCATCAACTTTCTTTGTCGTTATCAAGTTTGGCGCACAACTCGCACGACTCCTATCTCATATATACCACCTCTCTTTTGTGGTTGGGAACTTCTTTCACCTCTATCTCGAATAGTCCCATTCTTTGGGAGTTTTCACACAAGGTTTCAAAAAATTTCCATGCTTCGGTATCGCTTTTGGTCATGAAGGACCCTCCACTGGTGGCATCAACCATGCGACGGTTCTGAGGTGTCAGACCATCATAAAAGTATTGCACTTGTTGCCACTTCTCAAAACCATGGTGAGGACATTTAAGAAGCAAGTCCTTCCATCTTTCCCAACATTCATGAAAGTGCTCGCCCTCTTTTTGTGTGAAGTTAGTAATTTCTCTACGAAGGGCATTGGTTTTGTGAACGGGGAAGAACTTATTTAAGAACTTCTTAGACAGTTGGTCCCATGTAGTGATAGTTCCAACTTCTAGAGAATTCAACCATGCTTTCGCCTTATCCTTCAAAGAAAAAGGGAACAGACGTAGGCGGATTGAATCGTCTGAGAAGTTTTGGAACTTAAAGGTGGAGCAAATGTCTAGGAATTCTTTCACATGATGATATGGGTCCTCCTTGTCCAATCCATAAAAGGATGGCAGCAATTGTATGACTGCAAGTTTAAGTTCAAAGTGTGCTGCCGTAGTGGTTGGCAACACTATGCATGAAGGCGCATTAAATTGGACAGGAGCTGAATAATCTTTGAGAGTCTTAACTTCAGTCTCATTCGCCATTTCAACAGAATTATTTTTCAATCTTTCACGCAGTGTTCTTTCTATTTCAGGATCAAACGGTGCTAGTTCTTTATCTAGAGATCTACGTCCTAGCATAAACTAAGTAACAACCTAAGAGGAAGAAAACTAGAACTAGAAACTATGATATTCTAAAACAAGTTAAAACTATGTAAATAAGAGTGGGAAGAAAGAACCCGGAAAAGAAGATGATTGATGTCAGAAGATTTAAGAAGCTCCTCCTTCACTTAGTAGCTTTCTTCCTCAATTCCTGTAAACAATAAAAATCCAAATTAGGTTTCCTAAAATAATGATAAAAAAAATCCTAAGCAACGGTTAATTTCTAAAAATAAAATAAAATAAAAAATTTCACCTAAGTTAGTAAAATCCTAAGCTATGAATTATGATGAGAGAGAATCCTAAATTCAATTTGGAACGAAATTGATCCCAAGCAACTACGCTAAAACTTGTTCACTCCCAAGTATAGGGTTGTGATGTAGTAATAAACTCGGTAAGATCGAGGTCGAATCCCACGAGGACTGGTTGTCACAATTCAAATCTATGATTCTTCTTAACTAATCCAATGAATAATGAACTAAACTATTAAGCACAATTTTAGGAAAAACAATTAAGAATAGGGAAGAAAATTCAATCAGAGAGAAAACACTAGGACTTTCGAATCCACCCCTAATTATCCTAACCCTTGTTTTGTTTGTTGATTCACCTTGATCTAGATTGATACCACTTATTTAGAGAAAGCACAATCTGTGTCCTAAATCGGGCATACAGACTATCTAATTCCTTTGAACAATGCCATGAATAACAGATCCCATGTCCTTGGTCGGGCACATGGAATGTACATTCATTAAAGCATCCTGTTTCTTCCTCTATAGAAAACCTGTTCTTGATCAGACACAAGCACCTGTAATAAGCATCCAAACAACATCCATCTATATACATTGATCAAGTTTATAGATGGAGAAGTATGGAATTTAAACCCATAAAGCCCACTTAGAGAAAAAAAAAACAAATTAATTAAAATTCAAAGTAAATCAACCAATACAAGAGTTGATCAAATTAGGGGCTTCATCTCAGCCCTAGCTGAGAGATTAGTTACCCATAAAATCCATAAAAAATATTAAATAAAATTCATAAATTAAAACTCCAAACCGAACAATCTCTCTCTTTTCTCCTTCTCTTTTCTTCTCTCCTGCTCTGGATCTCCAATTCTCTGGATCTGAATGAATTCCCCACGTCCAAAACTTCCTTTTATAGGCTGCTTTGGATGGTCGGAATCGGTGCGCAGTCGTAGACGACTCGAAGTGCGCATTTTCGTAATCGTGATCGGTGGGCCCCACAGAGGTATTTTCTGGAAAATTCACCCCGTCCATTGGATTCGGACGAAATTTCAGCAAGAATGAGTGGTTTTGAAGGTCCATTGGCGCGGCCCACAGAAGAAATCTCAAAAAGATCAGATTTAAACGTCGCCGGGTAGCCCTTTTGTGGCCTCTGTATCACACACGTGTGTACGCATGGGAGTGAAATATCAGCATGAGTTTATAGTGTTCGCGGCCCTCTACAAGATGGACGGTTCAGATCAGTCGTACGGGCGACGTGTGGGGCCCACAGTCTTCCGCAAAACGGGGCAGCGACGTGCGTTACGCGGACGCGGACGGGGATCTCCTTCCGCTGCGAAGATGGTGGGGCCCATTCCTCTGAGTAAATGGAAAATCCACTCCGTTCATGAGGTAGCCATCGAAAAACCGTCCAAAAATGTGTAATTTTTGCCTACTGTTGATGAGGCCCACCTGACTTTCTGCCCGACCGTTCGTTTGTATATGAACGGTTGATATCCAAAAAAAAGTTGTTTCTTCCGATTTCGTCACCTAGGTGGTGGTTATCGTGGCCCTAGGAAGTGGATGGACGGTCCGGATTGATAATTTGATGGATGCTGTGGGCCCACAACCCGATCCCACGATCGGCAGCGGAAGACGCTGTCTTCCGTCTTCCGTTTTTTTGAAATTTAAGAGAGGAGTCGGTCAGCGCACGCGGTAGCCATGTACGCATGATGTACATGCGTCAAATATGGGGCCCACTGTGATGTTTTTGAGAAATCTGTACCGTCCATCCTTTTTCCCATATTATTTAATCCACCAAAATCAAATTTGAGGCAGTTCCAGATATCAGGTGGGCCCAGAATCGATGGTTTGTAGGCTGATCTGTTAGTTGACCCACTTCCCGAGATCTTCAATGGCTGAAATTTAATGTGTACGGTTAATTTACGGCCCTCATCTCATATATGAAGTTTTGAACTGATCTGATGGCGGGAACCATGTGATCTTGCATTCTGGACCCTTTTCGGGCCCCTTTGGCTTGCTTTCCTCAGATCCCAGGCGTGTAAAATCTTCACTATTGGTTTTCTGGAGTCCATCCCGTGTTCTGGTAATTTTGGAGCGCCAAAACCATGTCTTTAACATCAATTTCCAATTCACACTCCTGATTTCATCCTGTAATAAAAACACGAGTAATATATTCCATTAATCCTTATTATGTACGTAAAAGTAGGCAATTGCTGGGGTCTAATATGCAATATTCGACCCTGATCAATCACTCACTCACTCCCACATTACAGGACGGTGTTGTACACGCCAATCAGACCCTGTTTGAGTTTCAGATGATGGCGATGCTTGCGAAGCGAAGCCGGATTTTCATGTTGATGAGGAGGGTTTCTCCTTTATACAGCTATCAGGTGGGTTTATGTAGACGATCTTCTGATCGACGGGGTTACAGGGTTGTTGATTAGATGCCATTACCCTTTAGTTTGCTCTTTTGGAACACCCTTGTATATTCATTTTATCCATTTTTGGAGTATACATTGATATATTTAACCTGGTAACACGTTCACACTCTGGAGACTTACAACAGTTTATATATTTTATATATCTATCACAGTCTTCCACTTGTGTAATTTAACTGTCTCTAGAGTATGATATGTTATTTTGGGTTAATCCCATTCATATTTAATGCACTAATACGAACAACATTCAATCATCATTCTTTATGTTGCATAAGTGATGCGTTGGAACTCAGGAGTTGAGTTTATGCTCGACCTTCATTTTTCAGGGCGTTATAAGATGGTATCAGAGCATGATTTGGATTAAACCGGACCTGGGTTATGGGCACACAACGCACGCTGACACAAATTCAACTTAGGCGGGTGCGAAGAAATGTAGAAACAGTCCTAGGTGTCCCCATTTCGCCAAATGGCGAAGTTCACCGAAATCGACCCTTTTGTTTGAGTCATACGCATCCGTGATCACATGAGGCGACCCCGGATCACTCCTAGATCGTCAAACGACGGGTCTAGATCACAAATGACCTCATCCCAACCTTTAGAAATCGCTAAATGCGAATATACATCAGTTAGTACCCGAAAGGGCCCGAAATGACTCGAATCGGAGTCGGGGGGCCAAAACGATCAAATCGGTGGGACCCAGGGTGGGCCCCACACATTTTCAGACCAAGGGGGAGGGGAGGACCTCGTCCCATGGGCGAGCCCTTGCCAAACAGTCCAGAGACCGGCGAGGCCTCGCCGGCTAACGGGCTCGGCTGGGCGGCAGGTCGGGCCAATCAAGTTTTAGGGGTAGTGTGACCCTCTGATGCATGGGGTTTTAATTAAAACCCTTCCAAACCCTCCTTCCCTTCACAAACTACCCCTTCAAGCTTTCCCTTTTCTTCAAAAATCCTTGTTTCTCTCTCAAACCTCCCCTCCATTCACCCATTTCGTCATTTTCTGTCAAAACACACATACCCCCACCGATTTCAGCAATACCCACCCTCCAACCTTTCCATTCTCTCTCATTTGAACTCTTAAACCCCTCATTTGAGTCTCAAATTCGTGTTAACCCACTAACCCACATTTTTGTGTCCCATAACCTTCACACCCTCCAAATGTTAGGACATTTAGGGCCGTTCGGCCAACTACATTCAGTGTGATTAAGGTGGATGGATTGTTAGATGGAATTGTACAAGTAACAATAAATGTATGTGTAAGGTATTGTCCCTAGATTGGGTGTAGTGTATCCCATGGTTTCCAACACCATGTTTGGAATGTATGCAATGAAAAGTAAATCCCAGGATTTCCTTTCAAATTACACTTAGAAATTCCTCATCATGGGATTTGAAAATCCCATCTCACACTTTTCAACATAAGGCTCATTTTCCAAAGCCTATAAAAATTAATTTTAATCTCATCCCACCCTCCTACCAAACATGCCACTCCCAATCCCGAGGTGGGATTAGCAATGCAGTCCCATTTAATACAACTTAAGACCACTGGCCAAATAGGCCCATAGAGTTTTGGACGTAGGTTGGTACTCCTAGATTGCAAACAAACCTGACAGTATGGGAAATCCAATAAATTGATGACGTGAACCCTAGGACTTCCTTAGTTGGTATGGGCATCTGTGAAGTGTTCAAGCATAGTTAAATTCAAGTTCGAGCAACTTGATTCCAATCAGATAACTTTGACCCGAAGCGATAAACAATTTCCTGTATTAACAATGGTATGAAATCATCTAGTGTATAAGCATAGACTTTAGATTACAACTAGTGGATTACTGCTACACATAAATTAAGACTAGGCTACTAGTTACACTAAGGAATGTAAGAGACCGATTATGCTACGATAATTGATTGATAGACTTAGTTAGTCGGCTTGATTAGGTTGGAGTGAAAGCTCATTCTTTCGTTGAATCCCCTTAATACTTTAGGCTTACTTAATAACTCTTAGAAAAGTTGTTTTAACTTAAAAACTATTCACACTTAGAGAAAAGTTATATATCCCTCCGTCTGAACTTTAGATCAAAACAACATACCCCCTAGGATTGTTTTCTCAAAGACTTATTACAAACGGGAACACGGAGTAGAGCACTATATATAAGCGAGGTATTCGCGGTTTGAATTGAATTCTCAATCCTGGTAGTTACTAATGAACTCTATGCTCTGATCAAGCAGAAGATCGGGATCAACTAGGATTAAGAACTGATACGACAATTTTCTATCCTAGCTAGGCAGAAGGTCTATGTATTCGGCTCAGACCCACTACACAACTTTCCTTCCGTGTTGGCCGAACCACTTACAACCAAAAGTTTGTTACTTCGCTTTTGAGAAGTGTTAAGAACATATAGCCAATAGGGATACTTTACTCGGGCCTAAGAAATGTCACAAACGGGCAATAGACAGTTAGGAAAAGGTCCTGAATCACAGACCGTTCTGGCATATATATTGTGCATATGAACTTAGAAGGATAGTCCCAAATTACACCTTGTTCCGACATACGGATCAGGACATAGATCCTTAAGCCTTGAGGGTGAATTTTTTTTTAAGAGGGGTAGAATATTATCAGCCCAATCTAGTTAGGTCAGCTAATACATCCGTTGGATCAAAGTGGCGTAGCAGAAGCGTGGTGGACCCCCGCCCCACCGGCCCAGGATCGACGGAAATTGATCCAGGTTATATGTAAAGTTAGGTCATTAAATAGGATCTGAATCTTCCTTAGAATGTCAATAATGAAGTCTTTAAAGGAAAGCAATTGGGGTTTAAGTGTTAAACCAATTTATATTACAGAATAGGCCTTACAATGGGTACGAACTGAATTACAATAGCCAGGGTCAGTGTATCTACAACTGTGCTCGTTGCATACGAACTTAATAGGAGCCTTAGCCAATTTTAGGGCAAAACAATTTTTAAGGAGGGTAGACTAAAATGAGCCAGATTAGCATTGATAGTATACACCCTACCACGCATATAAACTTGACGTCAATAAAACTTAGGCAAAAGAAATAATAAAATCTTTACTTACTACCCTTAGGCAATTTCGGGGACGAAATTATTTTTAAGGGGGGTAGATTGTAACGCTCCAGATTTTTGCCAACCTGGAGTTAGATGTCCTTAGGCAAGAGGTAGATCCTAACCCCTTTTTAACCTCTCAAACCTCAAATCCTTTAGAAATTAGACAAGTTTAACTAAGTGCTAAACTGGATTAGCTACAAAATCTGCTTGAATCACTTTAAATACGATCTGTAAGACCCAAAACTTGTAGAATCATTAACGTTAGCTTACCCAAAAATCTAGGATCAATCTCATTACCCAGTTGCTTTCGAGTGCACATTGAAACTCCGTATCGGATCTGGACCGCATGTCGAAAGTCTGAATAATATGAAGTTATATAATTAGGACCGCCTTGTTGGGCTTGACAACTATATCGAAAATCAAAGCCAGATTGTGTCCCGGGGCTATTCGCTTGAGCCTGGAGTGAAGTGTGTGAGAAACGTGAATATTTTAGGAATAAATATCTAAATTTAAGTAATCTGAGACTTGTCGCTTGCAGGCCTAATATAAGCAATCAGACCGTCAGAATCTGACCCAAATACACCCTCGGATCAGGGGAAATTTCATACACATGGCAGTGTACTTGTAACCCCAATCTAGTTCTGGTGACCGGTGAACTGAAACTGGTCCGCCACGTGTGATCTGGGAACCCGATTGGAATGAAAACTTAACTCGACTTAGATCCATAGTTAGTGAGCTTAAGTCCGACTTTTGGCTCAAGGGGGGGCTCCAGAAGTGCTCCGTTGAGCTGAAACAGATGCCCTTTAGACATAACCTAAGTATACCTTGGCCCTGGGGCCATTTCCATCAGTTTTAGGCCTATATAAGGACCTTAAACCCTCTCTCATTCACTCCATACGAATTTGAGAAAGCCCTAGGAGAGAGAAGAGAGTAAAGAGAGAGAAAGTGTGAGAGAAGTGGAGGAGATTTCTGTTGCTCTATCCTCCTATTCTACGTGCCGATCCATCAGTACCGTATCGGTTTTTCGGCGATTCTGATTCCATTTTCGGGTAAGAAAACCTAACCTTAATCAGCTCTAGAGATTCAACTAGTGGAAATGATGGAATAGCTAACCTATTTCATGTCATAGGTTGCCGTTCTACCATTGATAATGACTTGGTGTTTAACTGAGTCCGTTACTCGCTTCTACGGCATAAGGTGCGGACTTTAGACATATAGGTTAAGGTTTTCAAAGCTTTCAATGTCAGATAATGATAGATTCATGATCTGGGTATTATTGTACATGCAAAATGCGATGTTTGTTTTGCGATTCAGTTACATATGCAAATTATGACATTTAGTGTATTCTGTATATTTATAGAAAATACCGTATACGTACAAATTATGAAAGTGTGTTTGCCATGATAAATTACTGTATGTATATGCTTTATATGTGTATGATACTTACTCGGCGAAAGGATTCACCCAAATACATGTTTTGGCTAATATATGTTATGTATGTTAAATGAGTGTATTCTAAGTGTTTGTGAAAATACTTGTAAGAGTAAGTACTTAGATGATAGTACTTTAGGTAGGTGTTGAGATAGGATTCTCAACTACCTTAGAGATGTATATGATTTCCTCCATGTTAGTTGTTTAAGTTAATCGTTTACTTATGAAATGTATGTGTTTATATTTCCTATTTATAGTGTGTTTTATAACATGCTTATTCACATGTTTGAATTGCTTTGTTAATTCTGCTTAGACTACTATACATGCTTTTTGGATAGGATTGAATGTGATTGGGGCTATGTTATAGTCCAGGCAATCGGTAATAGGTTTGAAGTCGTGGCTGAGATTCATTCGCCACGTAGGATGTGTTTGACAAACCCGAGTCGTGTGTTGGTCGTCGGCGGTGGTTAGGCCACACGAAGTGCTTATGCACTTCATGTCAATCGATGTAATGTGCGCTCGTGCTAGTCAAGCCCGTTAAGCAACCCGATGTGCCGATGTATGTTCACCATGTATAGACACTACTGCTTGAACCTAAGGTACCAAACTCACCAGTGAAATCCCGTTTAACCTTGGTACCTCGATCCGCTAAGACTCATGAGCCGGACATGGTGGTATGAGACACCGTGGTCGAGCTGTCGGCCTACGCTGGGGCGACGAGCCTCCCCGTAGTGACCAGTGAGTAACCCAGACTCGTGAGCCGAATACGGTAGTATGGGACACTGTATTTGAACTATCGGCCTACACTGATTGGTGACGAGCCCTTTGTAGTGACCTCGAGTATACTCTGAGACTACGTTGAGGCGACGAGCCTTCCGTAGCAACGAGAGTATAAGCTAGGCCTACCCCATCACAGCCTGGCTATGGTCCCTAGTCGGGTCGGTGATGTGCCTTCAAAAATAGATTGCTAGTTGGTACGACGTTGGTGGTAGTGACCTAGAACCTCAACTTCATATGAGATTTACTAGGATTGATAACCCTAGAATGGATCATTGTTTGGGTATTGATATAAGGGAGGTACCTTAGTTTCCCAATCCTGCTGTATGAAAAAAGACTAATAAGAACTTAGTAATCATATGCATGCACCGAATTACGAGTGCGTTCAGGGGTTACAGGTCAAGCACTGAGGTAGTGTTATCATGCGCGAACGTGAGATGAAGTCGCTGAGGGAGCGTAGGCAAGGGCATGCATCATACATCCATACCATTCTTGCATTAACAATAGTACTTAGGAATGTGTGATTTACAGCTTTATCATTACTGCTTGACTAAATTGATAATATGTTAACCTCTACTTTATTGTTCTACTGAGTTGATCACTCACTCCTACGTTACGGGACGGTGTTATACACACCAATCAGACCTTGTTTGAGTTTCAGATGATGGCGATGCTTACGAAGTGAAGCCGGACTTTCATGTTGATGAGGAGGGTTTCTCCTTTATACAGCTATCAGGCGGGTCTATGTAGACCATCTTCTGATCGACGGGGTTACAGGGTTGTTGATTAGATGCCATTACCCTTTAGTTTGCTCTTTTGGAATACCCTTGTATATTCATTTTGTCCATTTTTAGAGTATACATTGATATATTTAACCTGGTAACATGTTCACACTCTGGAGACTTACAACAGTTTATATATTTTATATATCTATCACAGTCTTCCGCTTGCATAATTTAACTGTCTCTGGAGTATGATATGTTGTTTTGGGTTAATCTCATTCATCTTTAATGCACTAATACGAACAACATTTAATCATCATTCTTTATGTTGCATAAGTGATGCGTTGGAACTCGGGAGTTGAGTTTATGCTCAACCCCCAATTTTCAGGGCGTTACAATAGGCCTCATATATATCACAATGGGCCACATCCCATGGGCCTCAAATACCTCAAAATAGCCCACATCCCATGGGCCTCAAATACATCACAATGGGCCTCATACCTGGGCCTCAAATACATCACAATGGGCCTCATAACTGGGCGTCAAATACATCATAATGGACCTCAAATACATCACAATGGGCCTCATAACTGGGCCTCAAATACATCACAACGGACCTCAAATACATCACAATGGGCCTCATAACTGGGCCTCAAATACATCTCAATAGACCTCATACCTAGGCCTTAAATACATCACATTAGGCCTCACTCATGGGCTCATATACATCACATTAATTGGGCCTGACCACCTGGGCTTCAATTACATCACATTGGGCCTCACTCATGGGCCTCATATACATCAAGTGGGCTGCATCTCATACAGCAAGTGGGTCCCGTTGGGCTGGACGGCGTGGATGAAACACCTACATATGGTGGGGTCCACATCCAATGAACTGGACGGTAGGGATAAAACATGTACATCAAAGTGGGGTCCGGTCCACATGGCTGGACGGCGTGGACGAAAAATACATAATGGTGGGGTCCACAGCTACCATCCCACTTACTGGCCCAGCGTCCAGCAGATGGACAGTGTAGATAAAACACATATATCATGGTGGGTCTCTCGTCCAGATGGACGGACGGTATAGATAAAACACCTATATCATGTGGGTCCCCACATAGATGGACAGTTTAGATATAAAACATATACATCAAAGGTGGGTCCCACCGTCTAGCAACTGGATGGTTTGGATATACACATACCTCATGATCAGACCCATAGAACTTACTGACGTCAATACAGCTATATAGCTGTTGTATGGTACTCCAGCTAATCCACTTCACAGCAGGTGAGTCCCATGTGGGGCCCACCACATATAATATTATATATTATTTATTTATTTTATTTGAAATGCTCCAGCGTCCAGGCCCTAGACGGACGACCTGGATAAAACACTTGTATTACGTGGGTCCCACGTCCAGCCACTGGACAGTGTGGGCATCACACATAAATCATGGTGGGGCCCACGGGTCAAGTTGATATTCATGCTTTCCCTTCAAACAGGGCCTGCCCAAAAGGGTCGCAAGGTGAACAGCAACGTGGGCCCCGGTTGGACAGCAGGTGCGTCCCACTTGGTAGACGGCATGGATAAAATGCATACATCATAGGTGGGTCATACAATCAGGGAAGAGAGAGAGAGAGAGATGGGGGGAGGGGCTCTGCCACTATGTGCCCTCTCTAGGTGGGCCATGTAAATACAATACATACATGTAACGCCCTGAAAATCGGGGGTCGAGTAGCAACTCAACTCCCGAGTTCCAAAACATCACTTATGCAACATATATACTTATGATTAAATGTTATCTATGTTAGTGCATTAATCATGAGTGAGATTATACCAAACAGTAATTCATACTCCAGATCAATTTATACAACGCAAGCGGAAGACTGAAAGATGTATATAAACGTATATGAGTCCAAAAGGATCACTATTGGTCTCTAGAGTATGAACACATCACTGAGTCACCATATATATGTAATAGTTCAAGAGTCAAAATGTCAAAAATAGTTCAACTACAATGATAAGCCTTGCAGCCCCGTCGATCAGGATGGTCTAAGCGAAACCACCGGAGAACTGCATATACGAGAACGCATCCTGATCGCCATCGAAATCAGGCTCCACCTCCTGAGTCGCATCATCATCTGCAACTAAGACAGAGTCTGGTGGGTGTTCAGAACACCGTCCCAGAATGTGGGAGTGAGTGATCAACTCAGTGGAATCATAGAGCAAGGGTTAACATGTTATCAACTCAGTCAAGCAGTAATGATAAAGCAGACATATGAGACATTCCTAGATACTCTTATTAATGCAAGGATGAAATGTATTCATGATGCATGCCCTCGCCTACACTCCCTCGTGCGACACAATCTTACGGTCACGGTATGCATTCTTCCCTCTATGCTCTTCAACCCGGGGCACATGCAGTACGATGTTATGAGCGTGATTACCAAGTTCTTATTAATCCTTTTCATACAGCAGGATTTAGAAAACTAAGGTACCTCCCTTATATTATTTCCCAAATAATGATCCATTCTAGGGTCGTCAGTCTCAGTAATTCTCATACAATGTTACGGTTCTAAGTCACTACAAAGGGCTCGTCGCCTCGATGCAGTGTAGTCCTAGTTTATACTCTAGTTCCTACGGAAAGGCTAGTCTCCTCAATGTAAGCTCAGAGTATGCTCGAGGTTACTACAAAGAGCTCGTCACCTTATTAGTGTAGGTCGACAGCTCGAATACAGTGTCCCATACTACCGTATTCGAATCACGAGGCAGTGTTGCTCGCTGGTCACTACGAGTGGACTCGTCTCCCCGGCGTAGGCCGACAGCTCGACCACAGTGTCTATACCACCATGTCTGACTCATGAGTCTTAACGGATCGAGGTACCAAGGTTAATGAGGTTTCCACTGGTGAGTTTGGTACCTTAAGTTCAAGCAGGAGCGTCTAAACATGGTGAACATACATCAGGTCAATCAGGTTACTTGACGAGCCTGACTAGTACGAGCGCACAACGAGTTGATCGACATGAAGTGCGTAAGCACTCCGTGTGGCCTAACTACTGTCGACAACTCTAGTACAGCTCGGGTTTGTCAAACACGTCCTACGTGGTGAATAAATCTTAGCCACGAACTTAAAGCCTATTACCGATTGCCTGGACTATAACATAGCCCCAATCACATTCAATCCTTAACCAGTAAGCATGTGGAGTAGTCAGAGCAGAATTAACCAAGTAGTTCAAACATGTTAACAAGCATGTTATAAAATACAACTTAAACAGGAAATCCAAACACATACATTTCATAAGTAAGCGATTAAACTAACTAAGGTAGTTGAGAATCCTATCTCACACCCACCCAAAGCACTATTTACTAAGTACTTACTTATACAAGCATTTTTACCAACACTTAGACTACACGTATTAATATACATAACGTATGTTGGCCAAAACATGTATTAGGGTGAATCCTTTCACCGAGGAGTTATTACACATATAACTAGCATATACACACAGTAGTTAGTCATGGCAAACACACTTTCATATTTCGTACGTATATGGTATTTTCTACAAATACACAGAATACGCTAAACTCCACAAATTTCATATATAACTGAAATGTAAAACAAACATCGCATTTTATATGTGAAATAACATCCACATCAGGAATCTACCATTATCAACATTGAAAGCTTTGAAAACCATAACCTACATGTCTATAGTCCGCACCTTACACCGATAACGCGTAACGGAGTTGTTTTAGATATTAAGTCTTTGTCAACGGCGGATTTGCAACTTATAGCATGAGTTAGGTTAGCCATTTCATAACTAGCACTATCAGAAACCCTAAGCCAAATTAGGGTTAGGTTTCATTACCCAAGTATAACGTCGAAATTGCCAGAATAGCGATGCAGGTAGGGTAGCTAAGTGTGTGAAATGACGAGATCGAATCCCAGGAAGAATCCCCACTTCTCTCTCTCTTTTTCCTTTCTTCTCTTTTTTAGGGTTTAGAAAATTCTAGGGTTTAGAAAATTCGTATGAAGTGAGAGGGAGAGGATTTAAGGTCCTTATATAGGCCCAGAACTAATGGGAATGACCCTAGGGCCAAGGTATACTTAAGTTATGTCCAAAGAGCGTCTGTTTCAGCTTAACAGAGCACTTCCGGAGCCCCCTCTTGAGCCTAAGGTCGAACTTAAGTTCTCTTATATTGGATCTAGGTCAAGCTGAGTTTTCGGTCCGATCGGGTTTACAGATCGCCCGTGGCAAACTAGTTTCAGTTCTACAGTCCATGATCACCGATCAGGGCCACAAGTACACTGACCTGTGCATGAAATTTCCTCTGATCCGAGGGTATATTTGGGTTAGATTCTGGCAGTCAGAATCCTTATATTTGGACCTGTAAGTGAACAACTCAGTTTACTTAAGTTTGGATTTATTTCCTATAGATATTCGTGTTTCTCACACACTTCGCTCCGAGCTCGAGCGAATATCTTTGGGATACTGCCTAGACTTAATTTTCGAGGTGGTTGTCAAGTCTAGTAAGGCGGTCTTAATTATATAATTTCATAGTAATCGGACTTTTGACGTGCAGTCCAGGTCCGATACGAAGTTTCAATGTGCTCCCAAGAGCAACTGGGTAATGAGATTGATCCTAGATTTCAAGGTAATGTAGCATCAATGATTCTACAAGTTTTGGGTCTTGCAGTTCGTATTTAAAGTGGATCAAGCGGATTTCGCAGCTAATCTAGTTTAGCACCTGGTTAAACTTGTCTAATTTCTAAAGGATTTGGTCCTGAGTGATTTCTGCCTGAGGTAGTACTCGGGTCTTTGTATAGAATTTTCCAAGTCATTACAATACATCCAAATGGGTCCCAAATCATGTGGGCCCTAAATCATAAAAATCAACGGTGGAGATCTCTTTCTACCAAAAGATGAAAGGTTTAGATGACCTTTCTATAAATAGGAAAAATAAACATCATGATGGGGTCCATAGAGAATGGTCCCATCATGGGATGATCATATGAATCATGGTGGGCCATCGGCCACACCTAGGGTCTAAAGTGAGGTCTATACCATTAATCGGTAGGCCCCACTTGGCCCATCATCAAAATACAATCAAATCCTACAAAAACATCTATCGATTACTAATCTTCTAGTCTCCTTGGAATGCTAAGCTCCTTGGCTTCAACTTAGACGGAGGATGATGAAAATTGAAGGGCTAAGATGAGAGGTTAGGGGGTAGGAAGTGGGTCACACTTGGCTCTACTCTTGGAAATGCATGGACGTCCACTCTTTTAGGTTGCTTGGAAATGAAGAGAGAAATGAGAGAGGAGGATTTGTTGTGTAAGGGAGATGAGATGGGAGGAATGGGTGTTGTAAGAAGAATGACATGGAGGGTATGGGCTTGGTTGACTTTTGGATGAGAGAGGGATCGGCTAGGTATGGGTTCATTTGACTTGGTGAAGAGAGAGGTATGGGTGAGTGATGGATTGTACTTGACTTACACTTGATTGATTGATGTGATAGGTGAGTAGAGATTCTCTCATGATTCACAATGCACGGCGTTTCCTCGAAATATACATGGGCCCACAACTCTTAGCCTGGATATCGCATTGGAGTGTGAGACGTGGCGTTAGAATCGCGGCGACGACGCGGTTGGTAGAATATAAGTTTAAAGTTGAGTCAACTCAGATCTACGGTATGCGACTTAGGGTCGCACGCAAATGCCGACTATAGGTCGCAGGTTGCTGGAAATCAACGAGGAGGGCTATACCAGAAGATCCAGCCCCTTCATCTTTTTAGTGTAGGCAGTACTTTGCAGGTTATCCATGTGATCAGATGGCCGAATTGCATGATCACGTGAAGAATTTACCACTAGGTGTTGTGGGCTAAATGAATGGTGGATCTCGTGATTCTAAGTTCCAGACTTAAGGTGTTTGGTCGAATTTTATCTATTAATGAAATTGAGATGTTCAAAGTAGGTTTTTCTGACGATGTGATGGTTTTGTCATAAAATCAAGAGTCAAATGGATTGATCTATAGATGAAGATCATTCTCAATGGTCAGATTCGCGTTGGAGGATAGATGTAAGGTTAGGATAGTTAGATTGGTGTCGTACATATGTACATAATAAGCTAAATTTCATGGTAACACTCAAGAACTTCCAATACTCAGGTAATGAAAAGTCCGTGGTGTTACATGTTGTGTTACCTTAGGATACCCACATAAATCCATGTTATCGTGGGACACACCAGCGAATCTCTGTAGAATGGGATGTGTGGCGAGCCGGATAACTTTAAATCATTTTCCACATTGTGACGATTGTTAAGTGTGATGAACCGCATATACTTTCCTAGGCATACATCTCATGTAGGTTGCTTGCTCATATTAATACCTCTCGTAGTAATGGAGTACGAGACGTATCAGAACCCTTGCATTACTTTTATGAATCTCTTAAATTATTGTGAATCTTAAAGGATAACCATCACTATGAGTAGGGCGCTGACCCTCTCCAATAGTACAGATAATGCAGGTGATTTACATACTGAAGACCTAGAGAACCATCCCTTCATGAAAAATTACACTTAATGAATACGAAGATAGTTTTACGACTTAGTTTTATTTATATTTCTGTTGAGACTCAAATATTGCATATTATCCCCTTTTTATTACTTGGTTTTATGAATATGATAATACTTAATGTTCTATTTTAAACATGTTTGTGTTGCAAGTTGAATTTAAGAGCTTGAATTGAAAAGGATGTTAAAAGCATGGATTTAATACTCAAGAATCACCAAGCCAAAGATTGGATCTTAGAAGACCAAGAATGAAGAATTCACATGCCAAAGATCTAATAAAACCAAGTCAAGAATGAAGAGTATCGAAGTTTTGAAGTGAATTTCTGTGATCCTCCACTAGTCCTGACTTCGACTCGAACTCCAATAACATCAAATTCTAAATTTGCCTGATCTTTGACCAGTCAAAGGTGGTCCTCGACCATTCGAAGGTGACCCTCGACCAGTCGAGGATGGTCCTCGACTAGTCGAGGGTTATGTAGATTTTACGCGGACTGTGTAAATTTGAGGCGATTTCCAAAAATTTTCAACTCGGTGCGAAAGGAGGTGATGCGTAACTATAAATAGGAGTCCCCAGGGCATCCCTAGGCATCTTCTATGGTTTGAGGAGTGGAGCAAAAGGGTGGAGCCACCGTCTGAGAGTTTTTCTTCTTCTTCCTTAGTTGATCTTTTTGTTTTGTTTAAGAGTTCTTAGTTCAATCATGTCTATGGTTGGCTAAACCTCTTAGCTAGGGCTAAGAGGTGAAGCTTGTAGCGTGATTGGGATTTTTGCTTTGTTTTGATTCATGTTTTGTTGAACTATCTTGGATTCTAGTTTGATTATGAAGGAATATTTTTAGTTTTTAATGGTTTATTATGACAAATTACAATAGATCTGCGATAGCTTGAGATATCTTTTTTTCCTGAATTGAGATTGTAAAAATAACAAGACCTATTGTTCACCATCGTCCCTTAGGCATGGTAGGGTGACGAAATCCTTCCTAACCTTCACAATTCTCTTATGATTGGTTACGGGATTGGTAAATCTCGTTGTTTGCCTTGTCTCCTGGGCAGGGTTAGGTGATGAAATCACTTCCAAATCCTCACAGCTTTCATCCATTAATGATTAGATCCATGAGAAGTTCAAAGATCTGACAAATCTCTTTTTACCAATTGGATAAGATAGGACTATGATTCCAGTTGTGTCCATGAATCAAGCGAGGTAGCATCCCGAGAACCTACAGGTGGATCCTTGAAAACCCTAGTTTCCCACCTTTGAATTTCTTAAGTTCTTCATTAAATCTCTCACAATTACTCCCTACTTTCCTGATTTAGGTTTACATCTTCTTCTAGTTCTAGTTGCTTTCAGAATTACGCACGAGTTCAGTCCTTGTGGATTCGACCTCGGTCTCACCGAGATTATTACTGTATTGTGACCCTACACTTGGGGTTGTGAAAGTGTAGGGTCGCGATGCAGTAATAATCTCGGTAAGATCGAGGTTGAATCCACAGGGACTTAACTCGTGCGTAATTCTGAAAGCAACTAGAACTAGAACTAGAAGAAGATGTAAACCTAAATAAGGAAAGTAGGGAGTAATTGTGAGAGATTTAATGAAGAACTTAAGAAATTCAAAGGTGGGAAACTAGAGTTTTTAAGGATCCACCTATAGGTTCTCGGGATGCTACCTCGCTTGATTCATGGACACAACTAGAATCAGAGTCCTATCTTATCTAATTGGTAAAAAGAGATTTGTCAGATCTCTGAACTTCTCATGGATCTAATCATCAATGGATGAAAGCTGTGAGGATTTGAAAGTGATTTCATCACCTAACCATGCCCAGGAGACAAGGCAAACAATAGGATTTGCCAATCCCACAGCCAATCATAAGAGAATTGTGAAGGTTAAGAAGGATTCCATCACCCTACCATGCCCAAGGGATGATGGTGAACAATAGGTCTTGCTAATTTCACAATCTCAATTTAGGAAAAGATGATATCTCAAGCTATCGCAGATTTATTGTAATTTATCACAACAAACTATTAAAAACTAAAAATATTCCTTCATAATCAAACTAGAATCCAAGAGAGTTCAACGAAACATGAATCAAAACAAAGTAAACAGCCCAATCATGCTACAAGCTTCACATCTTAGCCCTAGCTAAGAGGTTTAGCCAACCATAGACATGATTAAATTAAGAACTTTTAAACAAAACAAAAAAATTAACTAAGGAAAAAGAAGAAAAACTCTCGAACGACGGCTCCACCCTTTTGCTCCACTCCTCAAACCCTAGAAGATGCCTAGGGATGCTCTGAGGACTCCTATTTATAGTTGTGCATCACCTCCTTTCGCGCCAAGTTAGAAATTTTTGAAAATTACCTCAAATTTACATAGTCTGTGCAAAATCTGTGTATCCCTCGACTAGTCGAGGACCATCCTCGACTGGTCGAGGGTCACCTTCGACTGGTCAAGGACCACCCTTGACTGGTCGAAGATCGCGTGAATTTAGAATCTGATGTTGCTGGAGTTCGAGTCGAAGTTTCCTCGACTAGTCGAGCAAGAGCCAGGACTAGTCGAGCAGGAGCCTCAACTAGTCGAGCAGGAGCCAGGACTAGTCGTGGATCACAAAAATTCACTTCAAAACTTTGATTCTCTTCATTCTAGACTTGATTTTTTTGGATCTTTGGCATGTGAATTCTTCATTCTTGGTCTTCTAAGATCCAATATTTGGCTTGGTGATTCTTAAGCGTTCAATCCATGCTTTTAGCATCCTTTTCAATCCAAGCTCTTAAATTCACCTTGCAACACAAACATGATTAAAATAGAACATTAAGCATTATCATGTTCATAAAACCAAGTAATAAAAGGGGGATAATATGCAATATTTGAGTCTCAACAATTTTCATTGCGAACTCGATAATGTAATAAGCTTTCACTGAGAGGGCATTTGATAATTAGTTGAATTCTTTTACTCCAATGGAATAAAAAATACAGTTGATTTTACCCTCCTAAATGTGACTGGATGTGATCTAAACCAAAACAATACAGGGGCAATTTTGAAGCATCCAATTCATTCAAGTATTAACATCTGATTTTCTCAGGCATAAGTATAAACTCTGATTGTGAAATTTCGGGATGTTACAGAGCCTCTTGTGGGTTAACCGTTTGTCCATTCCTCCAACTGAAATTTGGATGGTTCCTCCAGCTGGAGTTATATGTATTTGAGGTAGGTCCTCTGAATAATCTTTGGTAGTTATTCACGTCATTTGATTGCTCATTCAATATTTCTTGAAAAGCAGAAATTGTTGGACAATTTTCAATCGTATGTATGTTACAAGCACACATACCACAAACAACTTCCACAGCCTTATCAGGTTTGATAGGTTCTGCCTTTTTAAGTTCAATGGCCTTGACTTTCCTTGTGAGATTGACCACCCTTGCACTCATATTGTCTTCCGCTTTTAAAACATAAATTCCTCCCCTTTCTTTTGATTGAGTAGGCGTGGTGGGTTTTGGGGAGGTATCCCATGATTGCACATTTTCTGCCAATTGATCAAGGTAATCCCACACATCATCGGCCTCTTTGTTCAGGAATTCACTTTTACACATCATCTCTATGAACTGGCGCATTAGTGAAGTTAATCCATTATAGAAAAAGCTTATTGTTCACCATATTTCGTAACCTTGGTGTGGACAGGAATTTGTGAGATCCTAGAACTTTCCCAGCATGGGAAGAAAGTCTCTTCCTCTTTCTAGGTGAAGTTCATGATTGCCTTCCTTAAAGTGTTAGTTTTATGAAACGAAAAAAACTTTATGAGAAATTCCCGAGTCATCTCGGCCTATGTGCCGATAGATCGTGGCTTTAAGGAGTGCATCCACATCTTAGCTTTCTCCTTCAATGAGAAGGAAAACAATTTAAGTCACACTATATCTTCAGACACATTTAGAAAGTGTAATGTGACGACTATCTCATCAAACTCTTTGATGTGCAAGTATGAACTTTCAAATCTAGTCCATGGAATTTAGGAAGTAATAGTATCATTCTAGGTTTAACATCCATGATCCCTGTATTCAATGGGAATATCATGTAGGAAGGTGTACTCACCCCCTCTAGTTGTAAATAATCATGTAGAGTATGAGGCGGGAGTGCATGATTGTTCACAACCCCAAGTATAGGGTCACAATGTAGTAATAACTCGGTAAGACCGAGGTCAAATCCACAAGGACTAAACTTGTACGTATTTTGAAAATAGGTAGAACTAGAACTAGAAAAGATCTAAATTGAAATCTAAATAATTAAGAGTAATGGTGAATAATGTTGATTAAAACTTATGAATTTAAAGGTGGGAACTAGGGTGCCAAGGATCCACTTGTAGCTATCAAGATGCTACCTTACTTGATTTAAGGAGCACAATTGGAAGATAAAGCAATTTGAATCAAATCTGAACTTTTCATTGACCTAATTCTCAATGGAGGAGAGTAGTGATGATTGGAATGGATTCCATCACTCTACCATACCCAAGAGATGATGGTGAACAATGAGATTTACTAATCTCACTATCTCAAAACAAGAAAAGAAGATATCCAAAGCTATCATAACATCTATTGTAATTTAAGTCACAATAAATCATAGAAAACTGAAAATATTCCCTTAATATCAAGTTAAAAATCAATAAAGTTCAATAAGAACAATAATCAAAGAAAATAAATATCCAAACACGCTACAAGTTTCACCTCTTAGCCCTAACTAAGAGGTTTGGCTAACCATAACATGATTGAAACCAAATCTCTTAAACAAAGCATAAAAAATAAACTAGGGAAGAAGAAAAACTCTTTGGCGGCTGTTCCACCCTTGTGTATGCTCCTTGAGACCTTTCCAAACCCTAGAAGATGCTTTGGAGCATCCTAGGGAGTCTTATTTATAGTTGTTGAACTCCAACTTTCGTACTGAATTGGAAAAATGTAGAAACTGCCTCAAATTTACGAACTCTGTGCAGTTTTCCAAAATATACTCGGAGTTTAAACCGCTTCAAATTTACGCATTCTTCATAGTTTTCCAAAATAAACTCAGAGATTCAGAATATGCTTTTTAAGGATAATTTCAGGAATATGTTTATTTTCAGGACAATTTCAGAATTTCTTTTCTTCACTTCAAATATTTGATTCTCTTCATTCCTCACTTGGTTTTCTTCGATCTTTGGCATGTGAATTCTTCATTAATGACTTCAAAATCTCCAAATCTTGATTTAGTAATCTTTTGAGCATAAATCTTCCTTTTGGCATCAATTTCACCTTAAGCTCTCGAAATCACATCGCACATGAAAGCATGCATAATTAAATCAATTAAGCACTATCATGTTTATAAAACCATGGTATAAATAGGGAGAAATATGCAATATTTCATATTAAACACACTCCCCCAACTAGCATTTTGCTAGTCTCAAGCAACACATGCGTGAAGTGATCTTCAATCTTCAATGTTTAAATCACTTTTAAAAAAACAATCTTTTATACAATCAAGTATGAATGAGTACAATTTAAAGAAGTGAAAGTGCAATTTTGAAAACCTAGAGCTAAATCACACGAGCAATCAATTAATAAGTTTCTTTATCAATCATTTAAGAGAATAAGTTCATATATCAAAAATTTTCAATGTGCTTAGTGAATTTTATTTACTTTCCATAACATACTACTATTTCATAATGTTAGCCATGCTCATCACCTCAAGTTTTATTGAATAATCAAGTACTGATTCCGAACTTATCACCTTTTCCTTCTTTTTCCAGTTTTTTTATTTTACATCAACAGTCCCTTTTATTTATTCATTCTTTTTAAACTTTTCATTCCTTTCTAGTCTTTTCATTATACATGACCTTTTTGTCGATCTCCCTGTTTTTTAACTAGTTCTTTTCATCTTTTTAAGGTGGATAAAATTCTCAGACTTAATTCTCAATATCTATTAATGATACACATACTAATAATGAGAAATTCTTGTACAATTCACAGAAATCAATTTGAATGTGGCTTGTGACTTAGATTAACATGATATTCAAACTTCCTCTTAATTAATTAAATGTAAGAATTTAGACGATAGTCTACTTGGTTGATCAAACTCCAACAATTCAAAGTTCAATCTCCATCTTATCATCATACTCAAAGCATTCTTAATTCCATAAATTATCATTTCCCAAACATGTTTTTAATTTGAAAATTTGAAAATTTTCACAAATTTTGCTCAAAACTAAGAAAACACTGATTAGTTTACCTAATCCACACCCCAACCTAAAACCTACATTGTCCTCAAGGTAAAAGATATCATGCAATGCACATGAGACAATGAAAAGAAATGTGAAGTGATGGGAAGATAATACCTGAAGAAGGAGAATTGAAGCTTTTCCAAAGTTCTTAACATATAAATGGGTTAGCACAAAGACTAAACAAACTGAAATCAAACTATCCTAATCATAAATCCTATGAAAGCAATAAACCTAACTACACCTCCATCAGACTAGGAGGTCAATCTTAGTACACCGGATCGGTCAGAGGCATGGACATGTCCTCTGAATCAAACTTCTTAACAAATGGCTTAAGATGATGTCCATTCACTTTGAAAACATTTCCATTTGTCAAATTCTTTATCTTGATAGCCCCATGAGGATAGACATTAATAACGGTGAAAGGGTTGGTCCAATGAGATTGACGTTTTCTCAAAAAAAGATGTAACCGAGAATTGTACAGAAGGACTTTTTGACCGATTATGAATGATTTTTGAAGGATGTTCCTGTCATGAACACCTTTATTCTGTCATTATAAATTTTCGAGTTCTCATAAGCGTCATTCCGGATTTCCTTAAGTTCATTTAGTTAGAGCTTGTACTGCGAGTTAGTGTTATCCAAGTTAAAGTTCAGATTTTTGATAATCCAGTGGGCTCTATGCTCCAGCTCCAAAGGCAAGTGGCAAGCTTTCCCATAGATGAGTCTAAAGGGAGACATTCGAATGGGGGTCTTAAAAGTTGTATGGTAAACCCATAAAGCATTGGTCAAATGTATTTATTACGGTCAGGGTTAACCATTTTTTCTAAAATTTGTTTAATTTTTCTATTGAAATCTCTGATTGTTCGCTTGTCTGCGGGTGGTATGGAGTGCTCACTTATGAGGTATGCCATATTTCTTCATTAAGTTCTCAAATGGCCTATTACAAAAGTGTGAACCTCCATCACTAATGATGGCCCGAGGCGTTCCGAACTGGGAAATGATATTTCCTAATAAGAATTGAATGACCATTTTATGATCATTATTCCGGCATGGGATTACTTCGACCCACTTAGTGACATAGTCTACAGCTAACAAAATGTAAATATTCTCAAAGGATTGAGGGAATGGTCCCATGAAATCGATGCCCCAACAATCAAATGCTTCAATGATAAGAATGGGGTTCAGAGGCATCATATTTTGACGGGAAAACCCTCCCAATTTCTGACAACACTCACAAGCTTTACAAAACTCATGAGTATCTTTGAACATCGTGGGCCAAATAAAGTCGCATTGCAAAATTTTGGCCATGATCTTTTTAGCATAGGCCTGAAAATTACAAAAGGAGATGACACTCTGATGTTCATTATCTGGCACACATCTCCTTAGAATTTGGTCTGGGTAATATTTAAACAAACAAGGATTATCCCAAAAAAACTTACATACCTTGGCAAAGAATTTTTTCTCACCTTGCGTAGTCCAATATGTTGGCATGAAACTTGTAACAAGATAATTTGCAATGTCAGCAAACCAAGGTAGTTGGGAGAGTTTAAACAATTATTCGTTGTTGGACATTCCTGACATCCCGTGCTTCAATTAGTTCCTCGATGCTCCTTCGATCACGCTGCCTCTACTTTGCGAAGGCTTCAGCTCCATGATAAATCGCCTCGCATTTGATGCTCCTCCATGGTGACCAAGGTGATGAGAGGTTACTTGAATCTCCTATAACTAATGGATAGTTATTTTTCTTAGGATTCAACTAGATAGATCTTCTAGACGATTTGGACAATGGTATTGCAAGACTGCTCAAGTCTAATCTCCAGAAGAAGGAAGAGTTCAAGCACATCTCAATGTTGAGGTTGGAATCCTCATTAGAGTTGTAATATCAAAGGAGATGTCTTAGAACTCAAAGGAATAGAGGCTTAGGATGAGGGACATGAAATCTCCTAGCCTTCTATTGCTTCAAAAACCCATGAAAATTTCTAAAAGCCGATTGCCCTTTATAAAAAGTTTGAGCTTTAATGGTAAAAAAGTGGGCAAAAAATGGCTCCGTCAATGTCATCGAAAATACCTTTGATGTCATCGAAAGGTTCTTCGATGCCATTGAACGATCCATAAATATATGGTATTTTCTTGCTGGACAGTTCTGGATCATTTCCAATGTCATCAAACTGACCTTCGATGCCATCGAACATCAAGGTTCGATGTCATCAAAAGTCCTTTGATGCCATCGAGGAAAAATCCAATTTCTTGCTGGATAATTTTGACTTTCCATTGATGTCATCAAGGTGGCTTCAATGTCATCGAAACATAAGTTTCGATGGCATCAAGAATTTTAAAGAAAAATCCAATTAGTTGTTGGACATTCCTAACTCTCGATCGATGTCATCGGCCAGGCCTTCAATGTCATCATAGACTTCTTGATGCCATCAAACATCAATCGAATTCTATTGTTTTGGGATATCTTTTACACAGCAGATTCACACCTCTTTTAGTCATGTTTATCATGTTTTTCTTGGTCTTATAAGGCTAAGGAATGATCAATTATGTATTCCTATTAGGTCAAGATCATCAAGAGGTCTATGGGTTGTTTTGGGTCAAGGTTTAGAGTCACAAAGGCACTCATTTTACCTATTCTTGCTTCCTTGATGCATCAGCTTCGCTTGTGTCTTCAGTCTTCACTTTCCAAAGGCTCCATGACTACCTGACACAATGACTATGTGATTGACAAATAGGGTGCAAAAATTAGTGCACTAACACCCTTTTCCTATAAATCTAACAATCGGATCTTTATGGAGAGGATAGATTTTAGCATTCTTAAGACCCCAGTGCAACCCAAACTCTACCAAACCTCCTAGGCTCTATCCCAATTAGATCCATGATATCTTCTTAGTGAACATTTTAGTTAACTTACAACATTTTAGTAGAAAAGTTAAGTCCATACAAGTACAACTACAAGTCTACAACTGCAACTCTACAAGTTTATAAGATTACAACTAAAAAACTTAATACATTAAAGTTAATTTTCCTACTCTAAATCAGATCCATACTTTTCATCATCCAAGCTCGGGCTAGTGGTACTATCCTCTCCAATATGATCATTAACCTCCCATGAATCAGAAGGTGGGGTGACTATTTCACCATGCTCTTGTATAGATTCAACTAATTTTTTCAAAATATTTTTATGAGATAATCTATACAGAATTCCCAAGTTCTTGTAGAACGAGGTGAGTTTAGAAATTAAATTTGATGGCTTCTTACTTGTCGAGCTCGGTCTTGCTTCTATGTCATGTTGTCGAGGAGTACATCATTGATATCTTGATGCATCTGCCTCTTCCTTGCTCAACTTCAAGGCTAATTGTAATTGCTCTTCTTCTAGTCTTCTTAATCTAGTTGCATTCTCTTCTTCCTCTTCCCTACTTATTCTCTTCACCCTCTCTATTTCAGAATCTTCATTGATTAAAACGGGTCTATTATTGTATATCCTATGGCTAGTTGTATTCGGTGTGGGGGAAGGAGTAGAAGGCTTCTCGTCGGAGTCTACAAGAGCCTAGTATGAAAATCGTATCTCCTCTGATGCTTTGGGACATGGTTTTACATCTCCCCCCGACCTGATAAGTGTAGTCTAAGCCGATTTGTTTTGTTAACAAATCTGGCCCCACGTAATTTACATTGGATTTTCATTTTTCCAGAAGTTGGGGAGTACACTTGGGATCCATAATCCCAAATATCAGTGGATGGATCATCTGAAGACATTGCTTGCTGCACACCATTTAGAAACAAAGCATATTTCAAAGCTACAAAAGTTTTAGATCAGGATACTCATTTAATATGGGCTTTAAAGCATGGATTGAATGCAAACAAATCCAAACACATTGGCTCCTCAATGAGTTCTCTATTTATACACGCTGTAATGCCAACTGTCATATGGTACTAAACAAGACAAAAAAAAAAAATTAACCTTATTTATGTATAATATATAAACACATGTATGCACTAATATTCCCATTTTTTCACTGTTTTTAGTCCAAACAGTATTGAATCCAAACTTTCTTTTTCCAAATTTTGTGTTTTCATATTTTTAATGACTTGGACTGAATAAATAGGAACATTTCCTGCATTTTTTTTTTCTTTTTCTTTTTCTTTTTCCTACCTTATGGCGTTTCTCATCACTTACATCTGGACATGTTCCTAGAGCAATTACTGGATCCTTGGGGCTTTAGTCTTTATAAATGGGGCCCATGGCTCAGTAATCCAGACCATTGGTATGTTGTGTAGATGGTGGATGGACCATGCATTAAAACTCTCCCAGATTCAGTTGAATTTGGATTTATTGTTGTTGTATTACTCTTTTCATGGGTTGTGGGTCAGGCTTGGGTTTGACTTCTTGGTCCACTTAGTAAATGGTCAGTGTCCGACGGCCTAGATTCACCTGATCTTGACCCATTGCGACCTACCCACACTCATCATAAATTGGAGGTTTTCAACCTGTACGTCAGCAATGGGATAGTTGGCTGATGTTACTTGTCCTTCTGATTCCTTACATGTGGGGCTGTGTTGATGATCCAAACCGTTGATTTGATAATCCTACAATGGATAGAGGATGGTTTAAAATGCTTGGCAAATTGGAACCTTCCATCAATGACCTAAAACTTTCATGGTTAGGGAGATATGGAGGAAGGGTTCAAATTTAATGAAATGAAAGGGTTGATATCTTCTAATCTTGGTGATTCGCAGGTAATCTCCTGCCCAAGGTGTGGCCCATCTGATCAACAGCTTTGATCAGGCAAATAGTCCAACATGGACAAAATCTTGGCGTCAACAAACCCTATAATTATTCTAAAAGAAGAAGAAGAAGAAGAAACAGATTTGGGCACTTAACCTGTCGGGATTGGGCGCAGCTGTTGTGATTCGCTCGGTGAGATCGGGTGGTGGTGGTCCAGTGGAGTGCTTGCCGTGCGAACAGCATGCTGGTCCTAGTGGTGGTGGTGGTCCGATGTATTGCTAGTTGGGCGGGTGTGCGGAGGGCAGTGGCTGGGTGGGGTAGAGAAAGAGAAGAAAGGGAAAGGGAGAAAGGGAAAGGGTGTACGAGTAGGGTTGGCCATAGGGTTATAGTATATATAATATATTTCATATAAATATAATATATTATATTATATATATATATATATATAATATTTAAAATTTAATACTTATTACTAATCGAGCCGAGTCAAGCTTGAGTTTGAGCTTTGAGTCGAGTCGAGTTAAAATGCCCCATGGTCGAACTTGGCTCGAACTCAACTCGAGCTACAAAAAATTAGCTTGACTCGGCCCGAGTCGGCAATTCAAGCCGAGTCAATCCGAGCTGACTCGAGCTGAGTTGAGCAAGTTATTTGAGCTAGCTCGACTCGTGAACAGCCCTAGCTTATAACATACATACAACTAAGAATTGTCCAACAATTCTTGCTTTTCAAGAGATATTGAATGGACAATCAAATGCCATAAACAACTACCAAAGACCTTTCAAAGGAACCATCTCAAATACATACAACTCTAGCTAGAGAAACCATCCAAATTTAAGTTGGAGGAATGAACAAATAGCTAACCCACAGGAGGCCCTTAATTTTTAAATCAAAAGAGACCTCAAGAGGATACGGTTTAAAAATTCATGCAAAATCAAGAGCTATTCAATCAAAATACTGTACAAGCATTCTAGGATATCAAAACAACAATGGGAATATTTGCATCATCTATTCAAAGGATTGAGTCACACTTAGCAAGTGGGGGGAAAGGGATGCTTTCAGCCCAACATCTCCCTAATATAAAACTATAATGTGAAATAAGTGACCCAAACTCTTCAAATTAGATGGAACAGGCTAAGTCTATCACCACTCTTAGGAGTGGAAAGACAATTGACAAATTTATTCTAGTGAGGGCTAAAAATCCTGAGTAACCAAAAGAAGAAGAATGATAGACCAAGCATTACTCCACATGAGTAAGAACCTTAACCTTAAAGTAAGCCGATTGGGTCATTCCCTCAATGGTTGACTGCACCAAAACCTCTAGCTAATTCACAGGATATTCTAGAGTGTTGAAATAAGTGAAAGACAACATCCCTCTGTTGGATGCTGTGAAACAAATCCCCTCTTACGCCAAATTTTTGAAAGACTTATGTATAACCAAGAGATGGTAGATGTTGAGGGTCAAATATTACATATTAGACCCCATTTATTACTTGCTTTTATGAACAAGATAATGCTTAATGTTCTATTTTAATCATGTTTGTGTTGCAAGGTAAATTCAAGAGCTTGAATTGAAAAGGATATTAAAAGCATGGATTTAACACTCAAGAATCACCAAAGTCAAGAATGGATCTGATAAAACCAAGAATGAAGAATGTGCATACTGAAGATCCAAGAAAATCAAGTCCAGAATGAAGAAAATTGGAGTTTTGAAGTGAAATTCGGAGATCCTCAACTAGTCCATGCTCCGGCTCGACCAATCCTGCGTATGCTGGACCAGTCTTGGCCTCGGCTCAACCAGTCCTGGATTCTGCTCGACCGATCGAAGGTGTCTCGACTCGAACTCCAGTGAGTAAAACCTCAAAATCTCCATCCTACTCGACCAGCCGAAGGAGACCCTTGACCGGTCGAGGACGGCCCACGACCGGTCGAGGGTTACAAAAAATTTGCATGGACTACGTAAGTTTGAGACGATTTTCAGAAATTTCCACTCAATGCAAAAATTTAAGACCTAAAACTATAAATAGGGGTCCCTAGGGCATGCCTAGACTTCTTCTAAGGTTTGAGGAGTAGAGCAAAAGGGTGGAGCCGTCATCCGGCAGTTCTTCTTCTTCTTCTTCTTCATTGCTTTTCTTAAGGGTTCTTAGTTCAATCATGTCTGGTTGGCTAAACCTCTTAGTTAGGACTAAGAGGTGAAGCTTGTAGTGTAATTGGAATGTTTGCTTTATTTTGATTTATGTTTTGTTGAACTCTCTTAGATTCTAGTTTGATTATAAAGGAATATTTTTAGTTTTTAATGGTTTGTTGTGACTCAAATTACAATAGATCTGCGATAGCTTGAGATATCTTCTTTTCCTGAATTGAGATTGTGAAATTAGGAAATCCTGTTGTTCACTATCGTCCCATGGGCATGGTAGGGTGATGGAATCCTCCCTTACGTTCACAATTCTCTTTTGATTGGTTATGGGATTGGTAAATCCTGTTGGTGGCCATAGTTTCCTGGGCATGGCTAGGTGAGGGAATCACTTCCAAAACCTCACCACTCTCATCCATTAATGATTAGATCCATGAGAAGTTCAGAGATCTGACAAATCTCCTCTTACCAACTGGATAAGATAGGACTCTGATTCCAGCTATGTCCTTGAATCAAGCAAGGTAGCTTCCCAATTGCTACAAGTGAATCCTTGGAAACCTTAGTTTCCCACCTTTAATTTCTTAAGTTTCTAATTCCATACATCAAAATTACTCCCTTTATTTCTAGATTTAGGTTTTTATCATTTTCTAGTTCTTTTAGTTACTTTCGGAATACTCATGAGATTAGTTCCTGTGGATTCGACCTCGGTCTCATTGAGATTATTACTATATCGCGACCCTACACTTGGGGTTGTGAATGAGTTTTTGGTGTCGTTGTCGAGGATTGACGGTTGCGTTTTTCTAAGATTAATTAGTTTTGGAATTAGTTTAAGATTAGGGTTTTTCTAGTTTCTATTTTTAGGATTAGGGTTTTCTGAATTATTTTAGAAACTAACTTAACTTTCTATTTTTAGGTTTAGAAATTTTCCTAATTTATTTTTAGAAAACTTTTTTTTTTTTTTTAGAAACTTTCCTTTTCTCTTTTTAGAAACTTTTTATTTTCAGTTTTTAGAAAAAAAATTATTTTTTTTAGAAACTAACTCATCTTTTTATTTATGTTTTTAAAAACTTTCTAATTTTAAAATTTCTATTTTTAGAAACTAACTTGTTTTGTTTTGTTTTGTAGGATCTTAATTTAGGAACTTCTAATTTGGTAACTTCTAATTCTCTCTCTTTTTATTTCTAGATTCCTTATTGTTGTAGGAATTTTCTTTTATTCTTTTTTAGGATTAGATTTAGAGTTAGGGTTTCACCATGCAAGAGTGGGTATGTTAGTACACTGAGATAGATAAAAGATATTGGGAAGGGATGTATGATGATTATGATAGAAATCAACTTATGTTTCAAAATTTTTCTGAAAATATCATCGAGAATCAAACAGAATACAATGCTCCACCAATTAACAAGTCCTTATGCGATCATATGCAGGAGAATAATTACACCCCACGGATTAATAAAACAGTACATGATTTTTATGGTTATCATAATTATGGGAGTGAGAACTATTATCACCCATTAGATAAGAAGAAGAAAATGCGTGATTATATTCTGGGTGATAATATGTATCAACAACCATCAGATTCTCCCACCTATGACCCGTATGACTATAATCAGTGGAAACATCAACGTTGGGAAGATGAACCAGCAATACATCATACTGATAATTCTCTTGGGTCCTTTACATTTGAAACCCAGTCAGAAATGATCCAAGATGAGTCACTTCAGGGTTACACAGATAATTTTGCTGGCATCAGAAGAACGATAGAAGCGCTTGAATCACACCTCAATAAGCTCATGGAGGCTAGTTCACCTTAGCCTCAACCCAATCCAATTCTTCATTCCCAACTCCCTACTTATGATCAGTGTAAACATCAAAATTGGGAAGTTGAATCAATAATGCACTATAGTGATAATTCTCTTAGGTCCTATACCTCTGAGATCCAACAAGAAATAATCTAAGAGAATTCACTTCAAAATTCCATACAAACTCTAGAGCTCAGCCAACAAAATACATTCCAAAGACTTCAAGAACTTATAAAAGATATACAACAGTGGAGTTCACGTGATGCGATTATGGAGAATACTGAAATTGAGAATGAAGAGTTGGATTGTGTTAATGAGCATACGGTTCAATTTCCCGAAGAGTCGATCTCAATAATAGTCCAAAGGAAGGATCAAGAGACATGAGTGTCTTTCAAATATAATGATAATGACACACTTGGTTTCAATTATGAGGGAGAGGTTAGTTTATTCGAACCTCAAACTAATTTAAGAGTAGAAAGTGAGGAATGTGACCCATCCCAAGTGTGTACTGCACTGAATTGGAAAATGATGAGTATTGGGATGATGATCATGAATGTGCAGCCCAAATTCCCATGAAATCAATCTCAAGTTTGGTCAAGGTCAGTGATCAGGAAGTACACAAAATGATCGGTCATAAGGATCTACTCCACTCATTTGACATGTCTGAATTAAATGTGGAGAATGAGCCCCTTTCAACCGACCCTTCTAACTCTTGTGAGACATGTTTAGACCACTCCCCTGAATTGAATGATGATACGATTCGAGAGATGGATGAGTTACTCGTTATGACTCTAGAATTTGAAACCATCTAGTTAAGACCACCATCTGAGTTATCAACCCTTGACAATATAATGCCTTTTCTGAGTAGTACCAATGAACAGAGTCTTCACATCAATTCTTCACCTATTGATTTTCAATCTGTTTGTGCAGGGCAAGAGCAAGAGAACATGTGTCCATCCACTTTTAGAGGTGATGGAATCCTTGGACAGATCATCACAAACTTCAATGTGAAAAATGAATCACTCTCAGCTGAATTTCCCAACTCTTTGGATGATTGCTTGGCACACTTTGCAAATTCAAACGATCCTATGATAAAAAAAATAGTGGATTCCTCGCTAGATAATACCTTGGTGGTTGTCACGGACCGAGAGAACCCTTATTTTGAAGCCCCTCCTTCCCTAGACCCTGAATGTTTAATATTAAAGGAGGAGGAGCTAGAAATTGAACCGAATTTTGGAACTTCGGAATGTGTTGAGGCTACATCATCTGCTGAGAATTTTTCTGAATTCTATCTACTTGTAATCTCTGATTCACCATAGGGTACTAACTCTGAAACTTTCTCTGTCGTAGGTGAATCATATATACTTTGGACACCTCAGGAGATTAAAAGGAAACCTTGTGCTGAGATACATAAGTTTCTCTAGACATTCATGCTCCAGGGCATCCAAGCCTATTGTAAAAAGGACTTTCGGATGATCTTGTTGAGAAACCTACCGAGAAATTTATCAAGATATTGGCCGGAGGAGAAACCTTGTGGCATAACTGAGTAGCTTTTCCCTTACTTTCCTAGTTTAGGATTAGTTTATTGCTTTCATGGAATTTAGGATAGTTTGCTTTTTGTTGTTTTAGGATAGTTTGCTTATCATCGGTTTGAGTCTTTTGTGGTAACACATTTTTCACACTGAGATCATTGGAAACACCTCAAAATTCCATCTTTAGGTAATACCTTTCCATCACTTCTCATTTACTTTCGTTGTCTCATGTGCATTGCATGCTTATATCTTTTACATTGAGGACAATGTAGATTTTAGGTTGGGGTGTGGATTAGGCAAGCTAATCAGTGTTTTCTTAATCTTTGAGCAAACATTGTGAAAATTTTTCTGAAAATTTTGTAAATTCGAGTGATTTTAAAGTTCATCCATGATTTAGAAGTTTAAGATACTTAACGTGGTAATTTATGACTCTTGGATTCAGTCACTTGTTAGATTTCACAGTTAAGTTTGACTTATTAATCCATGATTAGAAATTTTAAACATTGATTAAGTCATGATTTCCCATGTCACATATAGTTTACACATTAAGGTTTCAGTTTGATATTGAATTGTTCACTTGGTGATTATTAAGCATGGAAGGAACCAACTTGGGGAAGTTGTCCATCATGTTCAAATGAGAAGAATTAAATTTTTTTTTTAAAAAAAATAGCTGAAAAAATAGTTGTCGTCGAAAACGGCTACCTATTAAAGATCTTTAAAAAGATTGACATAGTGTGAAAGCCATCGATAGAAAAAATTAAAAGCTGGAAGAATAGAAAGGTTGAATTGTAAGGCAAGTTTTGGTTTAGGTGTTGGTTATCCTGAATGCTCTTTTGATTATCAATGTTATCATGAAAATTGAGAATTGGACCTTTTATAAGGCTTCACTATGCACCCATGGAACTCAATGTTTAGGATTGTTCTAATTGGAGGATTAATATTTGAAGTTGACTATGAGATTTACCATGTGCTAGAATTTAGGTGGAAATACTGCTCAATATTAATGTATCCTAAATTTCTGTGAAATGTATTGTCTTTAGAACCGCTTTAGCTATAGAAATTGTCTTATAGTTCTTGAAATATTTTTTGCATACTTTGCTCGGGACTAGCAAAATGCTAGTTGGGGATTGTGTTGAGGGTCAAATATTGCATATTAGATCCATTTATTGCTTAGTTTTATGAACAGGACAATGCTTAATGTTTTATTTTAATCATATTTGTGTTGCAAGGTAAATTCAAGAGCTTGGTTTGAAAAGGATGTCAAAAGCATGGATTTAATACTCAAGAATCACCAAAGTCAAGAATGGATCTGATAGAACCAAGAATGAAGAATGCACATACTAAAGATCCAAGAAAACCAAGTCCAAAATGAAGAAAATTGGAGTTTTGAAGTGAAATTCGGAGATCCTCGAGTAGTCCTAGCTCCGGATCGACCAGTCTTGGCCTCGGCTCGACTAGTCTTGGCTACACACGACCAGTCCTGGATTCTGCTCGACCTATCGAAGGTGTCTCGACTCGAACTCTAGTGAGTAAAACCTCAAAAATCTCCGTCCTGCTCGACCGGTCGAGGACGGCCCACGACCAGTCGAGGGTTAGTCAAAATTTGTATGAACTATGTAAGTTTGAGACGGTTTCCAGAAATTTCCACTCGGTGCGAAAGTTTAAGACCTAAAACTATAAATAGGGGTCCCTAGGCATCTTCTAGGGTTTGAGGAGTGGAGTAAAAGGGTGGAGCCGCCGTCTGGGAGTTCTTCTTCTTCTTCTTTAGTTGGTCTTTTTACTTTTCATAAGAGTTATTAGTTCAATTATGACTATGGTTGGCTAAACCTCTTAGCTAGGGCTATGAGGTGAAGCTTGTAGTGTGATTGGGATATTTGCTTTGTTTTAATTTATATTTTGTTAAACTCTCTTGGATTCTAGTTTGGTTATGAAGGAATATTTTTAGTTTTTAATAGTTTGTTGTGACTCAAATTACAATAGATCTACAATAGCTTGAGATATCTTCTTTTCCTGAATTGAGATTGTGAAATTAGGGAATTTTATTGTTAACCATTGTCCCATGGGCATGGTAGGGTGATGGAATCCTCCCTAACTTTCACAATTCTCTTATGATTGGTTGTGGGATTGGTAAATCCTGTTGGTGGCCATAGTCTCCTGGGCATGGCTAGGTGACGGAATCACTTCCAAAACCTCACTACTCTCATCCATTGATGATTAGATCCATGCGAAGTTCAGAGATCTGATAAATCTCCTCTTACCAATTGGATAAGATAGGACTCTGATTCCAATTGTGTCCTTAAATCATGCAAGGTAGCTTCCCAATTGCTACAAGTGGATCCTTAGAAACCCTAGTTTCCCACCTTTAATTTCTTAAGTTTCTAATTCCATACATCATAATTACTCCCTTTATTTCTAGATTTAGGTTTTCATCTTTTTCTAGTTCTTATTCTAGTTAATTTCAGAATAATCACGAGATTAGTCCCTATGGATTCGACCTCGGTCTCACCATGATTATTACTACATCGCGACCCTACACTTGGGGTTGTGAACAACAGAGCATTCAAAAGAAAAGAAATTTAATAGAAAAGGTGAGTGTCATCCTCAAGCAAGATGTGCCACAAAAATATAAAGATCCTGTTAGTCCAATTATCACTTGTATAATTGGGAATCACCAGATTGAACATGCACTTCTTGACTTAGGAGCGAGCGTGAATTTGATTCCTCTCTTGGTATACGAACAATTGGGTCTAGGTGAATTAAAACTCACCCGGACCACATTACAACTTGTTGATCGTTCGGTCTGTGTACCGAGAGGGATGATTAAGGATGTGTTGGTCCAGGTTGACAAATTCTACTGCCTAGTAGATTTTATCATCTTGGATACCCACCCCATTGTAGACATGAGCACTCAAATTCTCGTCATTCTTGGTCACCCATTCCTTGCTACATCAAATGCCATCATTAATTATAGGAATGGAATTATGAATTTATCTTTCAAAAATATGACGTTGGAGCTCAATATCTTTTTCAACATGAGTAGACAGCCAGAGTACAAGGACGATACCCACGACATTAATATGATTGATTCTTTCATGGAAGATAGAGCACTCCTGACTTTATACTCTAATACTCTAGAGATGTGCTTGGCTCACTCCCCTGATTTAGATGATGACACGATTGGGAGATGGATGTCATACTTGATGCTATGCCGGTACTTGAAGTTAACTGGTGGAGGCTACAATTTGAGAAATTTCTCCAAACCAATGTATTGCCTCTACCGTCTAGCCTCAAAGCACCTAAGGTTGACCTAAAACCTTTGCCCGCTGATCTTAAATATGTTTATTTAGGTCAAGATGAGAAATACCCGGTGCTGATTTCTTTCCACCTTGAGAAAGAATAAGAGAGTGCGCTTATTTTCACTCTCATCGAGCATAAAGGAGCCCTTAGATGGTCAATTGCGAACCTCGAAGGAATTGACCCTTTGATTTGTACTCATTGCATTCATCTTGAGGATAATGCGAACCTCCCGACAACCACAACGTCGATTAAATCCAAACATGAAGGAAGTGGTTAAGGCTGAGGTACTTAAGTTGTTGGATGTGGGTATCATATACCCTATATCAGACAGTCAATGGGTGAGTCCAACTCAGGTAGTTCCCAAGAGGTCTGGAATCACCATCGTAGCTAATGTCGATAATGAACTCGTGCCAACTAGAGTCACCACTGGTTAGAGAATGTGCATGGACTACAGGAAGTTGAATATCGTCACAATGAAAGACCACTTTCCTTTGCCCTTCATTAATCAAATCTTGGAAAGGCTAGCTGGTCACTCTTACTGCTGTTTCCTTGACGAGTATTCGGGCTACAATCAGATAGAGATAGCCTTGAAGATCAGGAAAAGACAATATTTACATGCCCCTTTAGCACCTTTACTTATAGAAGGATTCCATTTGGGTTGTGTAATACCCCTACCACATTTCAGCGGTGCATGTTGAGTATTTTTTCTGACATGGTGGGGCAATATTTAGAAGTCTTCATGGACAACTTCTTTGTCTTTAGTCTATCCTTCAGGGAGTATCTAGAAAATTTTTAAAATGTGGTGAAGTGATGCAAGGAAAAGAATTTAGTTCTAAACTGGGAGAAATGTCATTTCATGGTTCCCAAAGAAATTGTTCTTGGACATATAATTTCATCAAAGGAATTGAGGTAAACAAGGCTAAAATTGACCTTATCTCTAACCTACCTCCACTCAAGAGCATACATGATATGCAATCCTTCTTAGGATACACTGGATTTTATAGATGATTCATAAAGGACTTTAGTTATCTCTCTCGTCATTTATGCAATCTAATTCAAAAGGATGTACCATACGAGTGGACTAAGCAATGCCAAGAAGCTTTCACTAAGCTCAAGGCTATGTTAACAACTGCACCTATCATACAGTCACCTGGATTGGAGCATCCCTTTTAAAATTATGTGTGTTGCGTCAAACTATGCTATTAGGGTGGTGTTAGGCTAGAGAAAAGAAAAGAAGCCCTATGTTGTTCACTATGCAAGTAGAACTCTAAATTCTGCCCAAGTGAATTACTCTATTATAGAAAATGAGCTCTTAGCCGTAGTGTTCACTTTGGACAAATTTAAGTCTTACTTGATAGGATCCAAGATCATCATTTATGCTAACCATGCGGTGCTGAAGTACCTTCTTTCTAAGAATGATGCTAAGCCCTACTTGATAAGATGAATCCTTCTATTCTAAGAGTTCAAAATAGAAATATGAGACAAAAAGGGAATAAAGAACGTAGTGGCTGACTATCTCTCTAGGCTTGATCTCCCCGATTCCCTTGAACCGAAACCAATAAATGACATATTCCCTGATGAACAATTGTTTAGACTCTCCTAATTACCTTGGTTTGCTGACATTACAAATTATCTTACCATAGGTTTCACACCGACATATTAGACTGCGCAAGATAAGAAAAAATTCTTCACCAAGGTACGTAACTTTTTCTAGGATGATTCTTATTTGTTTAAATATTATCCGAACCAAATTCTAAGGAGATGTGTGCCAGATAATGAACATCAGAGCGTCATCTCCTTTTGTCATTCTCAGGCCTGTGGTGGTCAATTTTCTGTTAAAAAGACCATGGCCAAAATTCTGCAGTGCGGCTTTTACCGGCCCACTTGTTCAGAGATACTCATGAGTTTTGCAAAGCTTGTGAGAATTATAAGTAATTGGAAGAATTGTCCCATCGAAATATGATGCCACTAAACCCAATTTTTATCATTAAAGCATTTGATTGCAGGGGCATCGATTTCATGTGACTATTCTGAAATGGCCAAGCTATATGTCCTAGAGGGGGGGGGGGAATAGGACTATGCCAAATTTAAAAAAAAAAAAAATTCAGCGGAATAAAAATTAAATAGATAGCCTTACAATTATAGATCAATTCACAATGCTGTAATTAATTCAATCTCAACAAATAAGTATTGAGGGGTTGATACAAATTCAGTTCTAAGGACAACCTTACACCATAATAAACAAGGGCTTATGGTAGGACAACTTTATTTCTAGAACGTCTTTTGAATCAATAACTCAATCTGAATAGAAATAACTGAATAACAATGAATTGAAATAAAGTGCAGAAATAAAGATCTAACTTATTATAACACTCCCCAAACTTGCTTGAAATGTAAATTGTTACAACATTCACATCCACACGTACAATCCACAATAATTGAATGAAAAATGATATGAAATTTAAGCAAGCATTCAATCCACAAGACAAAGACTTATAGTGGTTCGCCTGTGTGTACACCAACTGTTTTTCAACAGCTACACAGAATGCTACTCCACTCTTAATATCCTCACATGGGGGATACTAGCGTTTACTATCAAATAGGTTTTCACAAGTTCACCCAAAACCTTTACAATTGTGTCTTTTTAGCTTGGGCTTACACAATTCAAAAACCCACACTTCTGAGTTTTCTGGCTATCCTTAGATAACTACACAAATTGAGATTTTTCTGGCGAATCTCAAACAAAAACTAAAATATAATGGAATTTACAAAATTGTAAAATACCTGGATTTCTCCTTTTCGTAGCTGCCCGGTAGAACCAATCAGAGTAGATATTCGAATATAGAAGTTCAATGTCCACTACTCACTTTAATATGGTTCTAAGTTCTAATTGATTTTAGATTTAAACCAGTTAGGCGTAACTATATTTGATTTTGATTCTAAGAAGAAGGAATAAGTTAATTCCTCTTTTCAAATCAGATTGGAATACAGAAACAAAATCAAATTAAATAAGTTAGCAAAAAGAGAAAGAAAGTATGCACAAAATAGCTTAAAAACAAACACAAACTATCTTAGAGTGGAGCCTTGAATTCACATAATTTTCAATAAAAAACTCTGAAATTTGTGTGCTATTTCTAGCTGTAGAAATTCGTCTTCGACTGGTGATAAGGTCACCACGACTGGTCTTGGAATAAACTAATTTTTGAATTTTTGAGCGTGATCGTATCAGACCGTTGTACGACTGGTCGTAGGCAGTCCACGACTGGTCGAAGGCAATCCACGACTAGTCGAGACCCCTCTACGACTGGTCGTGCGACACTTGATTTAGTCACTGGAGTTTGAGTCAAAGCTTTACGACTGGTCGAAGGTCGAGTCGAGACCATCCCATGACCGGTCGAGCAGACTCCAAGACTGGTCGTAGCCGAACTAAAAAATCTGATAAAATATAACAATTCTAGGACTGGTCCTGGCACTTCTTAGACTGGTCGAACTAGTACTAGGACTGGTCGAACAAGGTCTAGGACTGGTCTTAGAATAGACTAAAATCATGTAATAATATTCAAATGAATTATGTATCCAAAGTGACCTATCCTAAGGTCAATCTAATGGTCTATCAAACCTGGAACATGAAGTATGAACATTGAACACTTTATTTGCTTAGACTTTGATCTTTACGAAGCTTGATTTCTTCTCGATGTAGCTTGACTACTTCAGAAGCATTAATGTCACTTTAAGTTGTACTTGAGTCCCGTATTTAGATTTGAATCTTGAACTTCGACTTGCACTTGAACTTGAGTCTTAACCCTGAGCTCTGTTTTAATATCTTCTACATTGTAGCTTGAACTATCATGAAGCTTGAAGAATTCGTTGAGCTAGACTTCAAGTGTTGACGTAGTTTCTCGAACAGATTTATCAAGATATAAACACAAGACATACGAAGAAGTTTTGAAACACAAAATTTGATAATAAAAAAGGAATCAAATCATAGCACTTGCAATCTCCCCCTTTGTCAAATTTGTGACAAAACACTTCTCATACTTCAATAAGATAAGCATCTCATTGTATGATAACGAATCATGCACCAGTTGATAATGAATCATGCACCAGTTGTCATAACAACATCCCTTGAGACAACTCAACTCCCCCTGAGTTAGTACACCTCAACTCTCTCTGAGTAGGCATACATATATCAATCTACTCCATAGATAGAATGCACACATTCTCCCCCTTTTTGTCAAAATATGACAAAGGAAGAAATAAAGATAGAATATGAAAGACAGAAATAGAGAGAACAACTCAAAAAGATAGAAAGATAAAAAGTGCAGAGTTAAGACTAATATAAAAGAAGTAATCAAGGTGAGTCAGAGTACATATTAAAAGAGTTAACAAGTGAAGTTTTAATATAGTTATCCACATAACCAAGGAAAGTAACTTAGTAAACTTGTTATAGACCAAAGATTAAACATTCTCAATCTGAACCAGAAGATGGAGCAGGAATGTTAGGATCACTTTGATGAAGGCTCTTCTGTAAGCGCCTAAAATATCTGCGCATATTTTTAAATTATTAATTGTGGCCAACATTCATCTGTTCTACCTTTCCTCTAATGCACTGAGACGTGCATTGAAATCAAATGGTTCAAAGTCTGGATCATTTTCAGAATCAAAATCAATTTCATTAAAAATATCATCCATGTCAATATTATCGGCCGGCAACTCATCACCTTCGACACCCATCTCAGCTTCAGCAGCAGATTCACCCGCATCAACATCAACTTGACCATGAGCCAAACCCAACTTCATTTTATTCAGGTTGGAATTGTTAAATATGAGGTGTTGGATAGGAGCCTCACCGACGGGCATAGCAACTAACATGTGAGTGGCTAATACATTCAACAGATATCCAAATGGAATATCACTATGACCAAGATGACTACAGATTTGAATGATAGAGGACAAACAGACGTTAGCACCAGTAATGATCGAGTACAGAATATGAACCATAAACAGAGTTAACTCAGTTTTGTTTCCAGAGCGGGGATACAAATTAGAAGTGAAGATACGATGCAACACTCTGTATTTAGGTAATAAGTATCTGGTTTTGAGGGTATTCCCATTTATAGTCCATGGTGCATTCATGTTACATAATGCTCTAGTATAAGTACATTTTTCTGATTCTGATACTTTCTGAGCAAGTGCACTAGGATGAATACCATCATCATTTACAGGTATGTCTATAAGGCCTGAAATTAAATGTTGGTCAACAGAAAAAGGCTCTTCTCTTGTGCTAATAATGAAAGTCAGTTGCTCAACAGAAAAGTCAGATATGCATGCAACCATGGCTTGTGCAATGGATTGGTATGCCGGCCCACCCCAGTACAAAATGTTTTCCCATCCTACAGACTGAAGGAGATGAAGAAGACCATACGGAGCAATATGATTTAAACTAACCGCTTTTTCAACAATAACATTGCGCATACGCAGGTCACATACACTAGGAGGATCATCTTCAGGATCCCTAAGATGACGTCTAGTGATTGCATTTAAACGGGAAGAAGATACACCTCTATGAATTTTCTTTTTACCTCTAGATTCCATATTCTTGATGAAATGAAAGAGATTTCAAGAAAAAGAGATGGGTTTCTCTAGAATCAACAAATGAGGAAGGAAAAACCCAACAAGGTGAAAATCTTTATGAAATAAACAACAATAATCAAGAAATCTAAGAGTAAAGATTAAGATTCTTCAAGAAAGTAAGGAAAATCACTCTAACTTGAAGGAATCGGACACAAGGGTTCGACTAGTCGAAGCTCGGCTCGTTGGTGAGGAGAGTTAGAATGAAGAAGAAGAGAGTTTTCCCCAAATTAAAGAGGTCAGCGCGCTCCACGACCGGTCTTGGGACATACTCGAACGGTCGTATCAAGACTGGTTGAGAAAGTCCTCGACCGGTCTTAGACCAGAAAAAAAATATGCAATTTTCACAGAATTTTGAAATTTAAAATAATAACATATTAACATTATATACAATATGATACAAAGTTGCATGATCAATTAAAATTGCACATACCAAGATCAAGTTTCAATTTATTAAACCTGCTTTTGTCGAGCGGTTTAATGAAAATGTCATCAAGCTGAGTCTCGGTAGGAACATATTCTAAAGATACTATTTTTTCTTCCACTAATTCGTGAATATAATGAAACCGAATGTCAATGTGCTTAGTACGTGAATGCTGGTTGGGTTTTTCGAAATTTTTATCGCACTGGAATTATCACAGTATAAAACCATTGAGTCTTGTGCGATTCCATAATCACTCAACATTCGTTTCATCCAAACCAACTGAGTACATGCATTTCCTACTGCAATGTATTCAGCCTCAGCAGTTGAGAGTGATATAGAACTTTATTTCTTGCTAAACCAAGAAACCAAACAGTTTTCAATGTAAAAACAACCATCGCTAGTTGATTTTCTGTCATCTATATTTCCTGCCCAATCAGCATCCGAATACCCAGCCAATTGAACACTAGTATCATAGGGATACCAAAGATCCAGATTAACTGAACTTGTAACATATCAAATAATTCGCTTAACAGTAGTTAAGTGAGATTCTTTAGGATTAGACTGATATCTAGCACAAATTTCAACACTTAAAGCAATATCAAGTCTACTTGCAGTTAGGTAAAGTAAGTTACCTATCATACTACAAAACAATTTAGGATCTAGATTTTTACCTGTAGAGTCTTTTGAGAGTCTTAGAGTTGTACTCATTGGAGTATCAAAGTTCTTACCATTTTCAAATCCGAACCTCTTAATCAAGTTCAATGCATACTTAGTTTGTGAAATAAAAATTCCATCAGATTGTTGTTTTACTTGCAACCCCAGGAAATAATTTAATTCACCAACCTTGCTCATTTCGAATTCAGATTTCATTAGATCTGCAAACTCAATAGTCATGTTAGTATAAGTTGATCCATAAATTATATCATCAACATAGATTTGAACCATTAAGATATCATCGTTATGTTTCTTAACAAAGAGCGTTTTATCAACACTACCTATCTGAAAATTGTGACTTAGTAAAAACTTAGTCAATTTTTTATACCATGCTCTGCAAGCTTGTTTCAGACCATAGAGAGCCTTTTTAAGGCGGTATACATGATTAGTGAGTTTAGGGTCTTCAAACCCAGTCGGTTGTTCAACATATATCTCTTCAAGTAAGTCGCCATTCAAAAAGGTACTCTTTACATCCATTTGAAAAATTTTAAACTTTCTAAAACATGCAATAGATATTAAAAGTCTGATAGATTCAAGGCAAGCAACTGGGGCAAAAGTTTCATCATAATCAATCCCTTCAATTTACGTGTACCCTTGTACAACCAGTCTTGCCTTGTTTCGAATGATATTTCCTAATTCATCAGACTTGTTTTTAAAAATCCATTTTGTTTCAATAATGTGTTTATCTTTAGGTCTAGGAACAAGATACCAGATATCGTTTCTGACGAACTGATTAAGTTCTTCCTACATTGCTAATATACAGCTTTCATCAGAAAGCGCTTCTTTTACGTTTACCGGTTCAACCTGAGAAGTAAAGCACACGTAATTACATATGTCTTCTAGTTGTCTACGAGTGTGCACACCAGTGAGAGGGTTTCCAAGAATTTGATCAGTTGGATGATCAGTCTTTAATTCAGAGTTAGTTTCATTTGATGAAGTATCTGGTTTTTCAAATATAAGAGCTTCATCATTATCTGAACTAGGGGCAGGTGTATTTAAGTGATCGTCAATTACGACATTTATTAACTCTTGAATCACACTGGTCCTGTTGTTCAGAACACGATATGCACAACTGTTTAAGGAGTATCCTAAAAAGATCCTTTCATCACTTTTAGTGTCGAACTTTCCCAGATTTTCACGGTCATGTAAAATATAACATTTGCTACCAAAAATTCGAAAGTATTTGACCGTAGGCTTTTTTTCAAACCACATTTCATAAGCCATTTTATTATTAAATTTGTAAATATAAACACGATTGATAATGTAGCAGGCGGTGTTCACTGCTTCAGCCCATAAATTTCTAGGGAGCTTCATGCTATTCAACATAACATTTCCCATTCTTGAAGCACTCTATTTTTCCTTTCCACAATACCATTTTGTTGTGGAGTTTTGGGTGCAAAGAATTCATGTGATATTCCCTGATCGCTACAGAATTTCTCAAAATCGCTATTTTCAAACTCGGATCCATGATCACTTCGAATCTTACTGACTTGAGAACTTTTTTCAATTTGGATCCATTTGATAATCTTTTTCACTTCATCAAGAGTTTCTGTTTTGTCTCTTAAAAATGAAACCTAAGTTAATCTTGAATAATCATCTACGATGACCAAGATGTATTTTTTTCCACCTCGACTTTCCGTTCTGGTTGGTCCTATAAGATCTATGTGGAGAAGTTCGAGTGGTCTAGATGTGGTATTTGAGTTCACGTTTTTGTGAGATCTCCTGTTTGTTTACCATACTGGCATTCACCACATATCTTGTCTACTTTTTGAATCTTAGGTAGACCTCTAATAAGTTCTCCTTTGCTCAATCTGTATAAATTCCTGTAGTGTACATTTCCAAGGCATTTATGCTATAATTCTGTCTCATCGGTATGGACCATGTAACACGATTGATTAGATGAGCTACTGTTGCTTACTATATAGCAGTTTTCAGAAGTTCTGCGACTAGTTAATATTACAAAACCCTTTTTATCGATAATCTCACAAACTTGATTAGAAAATTTAACACTATAGTTGTTGTCGCATATTTGAGATATGCTTAACAGGTTGTGCTTTAGTCCCTCAACATATAAAACATTCTTAAATAAGGGAAGATTATAAAGTTGAACCGTACCTTGGCCAATAATCTTGCAGTTGCTATCATCACCAAATGTGACTGACCCATCAGTCATATCTTTTAGATCGGTGAATAAAGTTATTACATGTCATGTGCTTGGAACATCCATTGTCTAGGTACCATTTTGAATGGCTTGTTGCTTTAAAAGCAGTGTGGGCAACCAAGCAGGCAACTTTAGGAACCCATTTCAGAACTGTTTTGGGTTTAGGAACATAGTTGGTCTTCTTTTATCTCATGATGTAAAAATGACCAACTGAGTTAGATTTTAAGAGCTCCTTAAGTAAATCAACTATTTTTTCAGCAAGAGGATTTCTAATCTGATTTTTAAAATAGTTGCTTTTAGGTTTTTGAAAAGTTTTTGTATTTTTAGAAAAATTTTGACAAGTACTTTTTCCTTTTGAGTTAGAAGCTTCTCCTTTCACAAAGTTGGGAGGAGTATTCTTCTGTTTAGGAGATGTATTTTTATCATAACCCAACCCGGATCGATCGCCACATTTTCTTAATCCGAATAATAATTTTTCTAACTTTGGATCACCTTGGGCATATCTCCATGTATCCTTCAAACTCAGAAGAGAAGATACTTCTTTTTAAGTTTCTCATTTTCAGATTTCAAATCATCAATCAGGGAGGTTTTGAATTCCAAATCGCATTTTGATTTTTTGAAATAATCTGAAATTTGTGATTTTTCTAAAATAAGAGTTTCAAAACATTCTTTGAGTTTAGAAAACTTTTCTTTTTAAAGTTTAAGTTTGACAGCAATTTTACAACTTTCCTTATATAAGGCATTATAAACATCTTGAAGATCTTCTTCATTTTCATGATCACTATTCAAATTTTCTTCACTTATTGAGTCATCGTGATCTGAAAAAGTAAACTTAGCTAAAGTCATGAGGCCCTTAACTTCATTGCCCGACTCGGTTTCAGAATTTTCCGATTCAGAAGAGGCTTCAAAATCAGACGATTCATCCCAAGTAGCCAACATACCCTTCCTTTTGGGTCTATCCTTTTTAGGACATTTGTTTGCTAGATGCCCATACTCTTAGCAGTTGTAACACTGACTGTCTTTCAAAGACTTCCAAGTTTTGGACTTAGGTTTTGATCGTTTCTTTTTATTTGCCTTTTGAAAATCAACCCTTTTCTTACTTTTGAAAATCTTATAAAACTTTTCCGCTAAAAGAGCCATATCATCTTCAGAATTTTCTAAATTTGAGTTTTCTTCAGACACATTTTTAGAAGATTTCAAAGCTATAGATTTTCCTTTAGGAGCTTTAAAGTTTAACTCATAGGTTTGTAAAGAACCAACTAGTTCTTCTACCTTCATATTATCTGTATCACGAAGTTCCTGGATCGCAGTTACCTTAGAGTTGAACCGTTCAGGAAGTGAGCTTAGTATCTTTGCACACACTTTACTTTCTAGAATTTTATCGCCGAGACCCCACATAGAGTTTACAATGTCATTTAATCTTGTGTAGAAGTCCATAAACATTTCATTTTCCTCCATATGAATTTTTTCAAATTTGGTTGTGAGGAGTTGGACTTTAGATTTTTTGACAATTGAAGTACCCTCGTGTGTCATTTCTAATATATCCTAGGCTTACTTTGCCGTATCATAGGATATGATTCTTTTGAACTCATCCGGTGATAGTGCGCAAGTGATTGCATTTAATGCTTTTGCATTAGCACTACTCTCACTTTTCTAAATAGTGGACCAAGATATATAAGATGTTATTCTCATTGATTTTGATCCATTAATACCAGTTACTTCAATGGTAGGAGGGCTCCATTCAGTCACTGTGGCTTACCACACACTCTCATCCATTGATTTGAGGAAAATCCTCATTCGGGCTTTCCAATAGGCATAGTTGGAGCCATCAAAGGGTGGAGGCTTAGTGACTGATAGGCTATCAAAATTTGACATCTTATATATATAGCTTAGATCATTAGCTCAAGAAATAAATCCAAATAAAAAGCAATAAGAACGAGCTATTAGGCTCTGATACCACTTAAAATGGCCAAGCTATATATCCTAGAGGGGGGGGGGGGGTGAATAGGACTATGCTAAATTAAAATAAAATCAGCGGAATAAAAATTAAATAGATAGCCTTACAATTATAGATCAATTCACAATGCTGTAATTAATTCAATCTCAATAAATAAGTATTGAGAGGTTGATACAAATTTAGTTCTAATGACAACCTTACACCATAATAAACAAGGGCTTATGGTAGGACAACCTTATTTCTAGAACGTCTTTTGAATCAATAACTCAATCTGAATAGAAATAACTGAATAACAAGGAATTGAAATAAAGTGCAGAAATAAAGATCTAACTTATTACAACACTCCCCAAACTTTCTTGAAATGTAAATTGTTACAATATTCACATCCACACGTACAATCCACAATAATTGAATGAAAAATTATATAAAATTTAAGCAAGCATTCAATCCACAAGACAAAGAGTTATAGTGGTTCGCCTGTGTGTACACCAACTATTTTTCAACAGCCACACAGAATGCTACTCCACTCTTAATATCCTCACACAGGGGATACTAGCATTTACTATCAAATAGGTTTTCACAGGTTCACCCAAAACCTTTACAATTATGTCTTTTTAGCTTGGGCTTACACAATTCAAAAACCCACACTTCTGAGTTTTCTGGCTCTCCTCAAATAACTACACAAATTGAGATTTTTCTAACGTATCTCAAACAAAAACCAAAATATAATGGAATTTACAAAATTGTAAAATACCTGAATTTCTCCTTTTCGTAGCTGCCCATTAGAACCAATCGGAGTAGATATTCGAATATAGAAGTTCAATGTCCACTACTCACTTTAATATGGTTCTAAGTTCTAATTGATTTTAGATTTAAACCAGTTGGGCGTAGCTATATTTGATTTTGATTCCAAGAAGAAGGAATAAGTCAATTCCTCTTTTCAAATCAGATTGGAATACAGAAACAAAATCAAATTAAATAAGCTAGCAAAAAGAGAAAGAAATTATGCATAAAATAGCTTTAAAATAAACACAAACTTATCTCAGAGTGGAGCCTTGAATTCACTTAATTTTCAATGAAAAACTCTGAAATTCGTATGCTATTTATAGCTGCAGAAATTCGTCTTCGACTGGTCCTAGGGTCACCACGACTAGTCTTGGAATAAACTGATTTTTAAATTTTTGAGCGTGATGACATCAAACCGTTGTACGACTGGTCGTAGGCAGTCTACGACTGGTCGAAGGCAGTCCACGACTGGTCGAGACACCTCTACGACTGGTTGTGTGACACTTGATTTAGTTGCTGGAGTTTGAGTCGAAGCTTTACGACTGGTCGAAGGTCCAGTCGAGACCATCCAACGACCGGTCGAGTAGACTCCAGGACTGGTCGTAGCTAAACCAGAAAATCCGATAAAATACAACAATTCTAGGACCGGTCCTGACACTTCTTAGACTGGTCGAACTAGTACTAGGACTGGTTGACCAAGGTCTAGGATTGGTCTTAGAATAGACCAAAATCATGTAATAATATTCAAATGAATTATGTATCCAAAGTGACCTATCCTAAGGTCAATCTAATGGTCTATCAAACCTGGAACATGAAGTATGGACATCGAACACTTCATTTGCTTAGACTTTGATCTTTACGAAGCTTGATTTCTTCTCGATGTAGCTTAACTACTTCAGAAGCTTTAATGTCACTTTAAGTTGTACTTGAGTCCCGTATTTAAATTTGAATCTTGAACTTCGACTTACATTTGAACTTGAGTCTTGACCCTAAGCTCTATTTTAATATCTTCTACATTGTAGCTTGAACTATCATGAAGCTTGAAGAATTCTTTGAGCTAGACTTCAATTGTTGACGTGGTGTCTCGAATAGATTTATCAAGATATAAACACAAGATATATGAAGAAGTTTTGACACAAAATTTAACAATCAAAGAGGAATCAAATCATAGCACTTACACATTCCCCTAATCCTTTAAGAATAATTATATTTTGTTAGCGGTAGACTATGTCACTAAGTGGGTTGAAGCGATCCTGTGCCGGAACAATGATCATCGAACGGTTATTAGATTCTTAAAAGAAAATATCTTTTCCCGGCTTGGAATGCCTCCGGCCATTATTGGTGATGGAGGTTCACACTTTTGTAATAGGCCATTCGAGAACTTAATGAAAAAATATGGCATTTCTCATAAAGTGAACAGTCCATACCTCTCGTAAACAAGCAGGCAAGCTGAGATTTCCAATAGGGAAATTAAAGAAATTCTAGAAAAAACGGTTAACCCTGACCGAAAGGATTGGTCAGTCCACTTGACCGATGCTTTATGGGCTTACCGTACAGCTTTTAAGATCCCCATTAGAATGTCTCCCTTTAGACTCGTCTATGGGAAAGCTTGTCACTTGCCTGTGGAATTAGAACATATAGCCTACTGGGCGATCAAAAATCTGAATTTTAACTTGGACAATGCTGGCACGCTGCGCCAACTTCATTTGAATGAACTCGAGAAAATCTAAAACGATGCTTAAAAGAACTCGAGAATTTACAAAGACAAGATGAAGGTATTTCATGATCGGAACATCCTTCGGAAATCATTCACACCTGGTCAAAAAGTCCTGTATAATTATCGGTTACATCTTTTTCCAGGTAAGCTTCGATCTCATTGGATCGGTCCTTTCATTATTACTAATGTTTATCATTATGGGGCTGTCAAGATAAAGAATCCAACGAATGACAATGTTTTCAAAGTGAACGGACATCGTCTAAAGCCATTTGTTGAAAAGTTCAATTCAGAGGATATGTCCATACCTCTAATTGATCCTATGTATCAGGATTGACCTCCTAGTCTGAATGAGGTATAGTTAGGTTTATTACTTTCATAGGATTTAAGATTGGGATATTTTGTTTCTCAATAAGTTTAGTCTTCATGCTAACCCAATTTTATGTTGAAAAGTTTGGAAAAGCTTCAATTCCACTTCTTCAGGTAATACCTGTCCATCACTTCTCCTTTCTTTTTGTTATCTCATGTGCATTGCATGCCTATATCTTTTACATTGAGGACATTGTAGATTCTAGGTTGGGGGTGTGGATTAGGTAAACTAATCAGTGTTTTCTTAATCTTTGAGTAAAAATTTTTAAAAATTTTCAATTTTTCAAATTAAAAATCTATTTGGGAAGCTTTAGTTTGTGCACTTATGAATGCCTTGAGTATGATGATAAGATGGAGATTGAATTTTGAATTATCGGAGTTTGATCAACTGAGTAGACTATTACTTAAGTTCTTTCATTTAAAATGATTAAAGTGAAGTTTGAATATCATGTTGACCTAAATCACAAGACACATTCAATTTATTTTCTGTGAATTATGCTAGAATTTCGGATTGTTAGTATGTGAATCATTAATAGATGTTGAGAATTAAGTCTGGAGAATTTATCCACCATAAAAAGATGAAAGAGAACTAGTTAAAAAATAGAAAGATCAATACAAAGGTCATGAAAAGACTCTAGGTTTTCAAATTTTCACTCTTGCTTCTTTGGATTATAATTATTCATACTTGTTTGCATAAAAGATTATTTTCAGAAGAAGGTTTGAACATTAAGAATTAAACATTTCTTCACGCATGTTTCGCTCAGGACTAGCAAAATGTTGGTTGGGGAGTATGTTGAGTGCCAAATATTGCATATTTCCCTATTTATATCTTGGTTTTATGAACATGATAATGCTTTAATGGGTATATTTTATACAAGTTTGTATTGCAAGGTGAATCTGAGAGGTTGGATTGAAAAGAATGCTAAAAGCATAGATTTGATGCTCAAGAATCACTAAGATAAAGGATGGATCTTAGAAGATCAAGAATGAAGAATTCACATGCCAAAGATCCAAGGAAACCAAGTACAAAAGACGAAGAAAGGACTCGAAAGATTTCAGAATCTGCAGCAGAAAACAGGACAGGTTCGGTCCGACCGAACCCAAGTTCGGTCCAATCGAAATCACACAAAACAATCCAGCAACCAACGATGAAATTTAGAGCTAATTCGGTTCGACCGAAAGATAACTCGGTCCGACCGAAGGAAGGATTCGGTGCGACCAAAAGTGCATAAAAAGCTCCAGCGAAGAACAATGAATTTCGGAGCTAATTCGGTTCGACCGAGAATTAATTTGGTCTGACCGAAAGTTAAATTCGGTTTGACTGAAATTGGACAACTGCCGAAACATAATCCTGTCACAACTCAAACTCGACTTCAATCAGACCGAAGGTGACTTCGGTCTGACCAAAGCGTAACGAACTGCATAAATTTAAGGCAGTTTCAAGGTCAGTTTGTGGAAATTCTAAGGTGATGCAAAAGATAGTGTTTCACAATTATAAATAGGAGTCCCTAGGACATCCTAAACTATCTTATAGGGTTTAAGGAGTAGAGCCAAAGGGTGGAGCAGCCTCTCAAGAGTATTTCTTCCTCTTCCTTAGTTTGTTTTCATGTTTTTGTTAAGAGTTTTTGGTTTAATCATGTCTATGGTTAACTAAACCTCTTAGCCAGGGCTAAGAGGTGAAGCTTGTAGCATGTTTGGATGTTTCTCTCGCTTTGATTCTTGTTTATATTGAACTTCATTGAATTCTAATTTGATTTTAAGGAATATTGTCAATTTTCTATTATTTATTGTGACTCAAATTACAAAAGATGCTAGCATGTTGCGATAGCTTTGGATATCTTCTTTTTCTGTTTTGAGATTGTGAGATTGGTAAATCCTATTGTTCATCATCGTCTCCTGGGCATGGTAGAGTGATGGAATCATTTCCAATCATCACAATTCTCCTCCATTGAGAATTAGGTCAACAAAAAGTTTAGATTGTACTTGAATTGCTTATCTTCCAACTGGATAGGATAGGACTTCGATTCCGATTGTGTTTATTGAATCAAGTAAGGTAGTATTTTGATAGCTACAAGTGGATCCTTGGCACCCTAGTTCCCACCTTTAAATTCAAAAGTTTTAATCAACATTATTCATCATTACTCTCAATTATTCTAGAATTTAGATTTAGATCTTCTTCTAATTCTAATTCTGGTTACTTTCAGAATACGTACAAGTTTAGTCCCTGTGGATTCGATCTCAGTCTCACCGAGTTATTACTACATCGCGACCCTATACTTGGGGTTGTGAACAACCTTCCTATATGATTTTTCCACTTAATGTAGGAAACATAGATTTCAAGTCGGGAGTGATACAACTCCTCCCTAAATTTCATGGTTTAGATTTTGAAAGCCCATACTTGCACTTAAAGGAATTTGATGAGATAGTCGTCACTCTATAGTTTAATAATATTGCTTAAGATGTTTTAAGATAGAAATTGTTTCCCTTCTCATTAAAAGAGAAGGCTAAGTCATGGTTATATGCCTTAAGGCCAAGATCCATCAACACATGGGCCAAGATGACTAGGGAGTTCCTTAAAAAGTTCTTCCCAGTCCATAAAACAAACACCTTAAGGAGGGCGATCATGAATTTTGCCCAAAAAGAGGAAGAGATCTTCTTCCACTGTTGAGAGAGATTTAAGGATCTCTTGAATTCATGTCCACATCATGGCTACGAAACATGGAGGGTAATAAACATTTTATATGATGGATTGCTGAGTTAGTTCGTAAAGATGATGTGTAACGGCGAATTCATGAACAAGGAGGCTGATGATGCGTGGGATTACTTTGACTCCCTTGCTGAAAGCGCGCAATCATGGGACACCTCCTCAAAACCCATCACTTCTAAACTAACTCAATCAAGAGAGAAGGGAGAGATTTGTGTCTTGAAAGAAGACGATGACATGAGCGCTAGGGTGGCCAATCTCATAAGGAAAGTGGAGGCCATGGAACTTAAGAAGGTAGAGACAGTCAAACCCGATGAGGTTGTAGAAGTTGCCTACGATATTTGCACTAGCAACATACACTTAACACAGGATTGTCCCGCAATTCCCACGTTTCAAGAATTCTTTCATGAGCAATCAAATGCCATGAACAACTACCAATGCCCCTTCAGCGGACCCACCTCAAACACATACAATTCCAGCTGGAGGAACCATCCAAACTTCAGTTGGAGGAACGAACAAACAGCTAACCCTCAAGAAGCCCTTACTCAACTTCTAAATTAAAGGAGGCCTCATGAGAATTCAGTTCAAATATTTATTCAAAATCAAGAGCAATTCAACCAAAATACGATGCAAGCATTATAGGATATCAAAACAACTTTAGGAGTGTTTGCATCGTCTATTCAAAGAATTGAGTCACAACTAACTGTTACGGCAAAATGGACTCTTCCAACCCAACCTCTCCCTAACTCAAAACAACAATATGAGATAAGTGACTCAAGCTCTTCCAATCAACACAAGGAGCAAGCCAAGTGTATCACCACTCTAAGAAGTAGAAAGACAATATACAAGACTATTCCGATGAGGGTTGAAAAGCCTAAGGACTCAAAAGAAATTGAGAAAGATGATAGACCTAGCATTTCTCCACAAGATAAAGAACCAGAAAAAGTGTACAAGCCGATTGCACCATTTCCCCAATAGTTGATTGTACCAAAACCTCATCTAACACTCACGATATTTTAAAGGTTCTAAAACAAGTGAAAGTCAACATCCCTCTTTTAGATGTCATCAAACAAATACCTTCATATGCCAAGTTCCTAAAAGACCTTTTCACGGCTAAAAGATGGCAAAGTATCCAAACGAAAATATTTTTAACTGAGAAAGTGAGTGTCATCCTAAAGCAAGATGTGCCACAAAAGTACAAATAACTGGGTAGCCCAACTGTTTCTTGTATAATCGAGGATCACCGAATCAAGCACGCACTTCTTGACTTAGGAGCGAGCGTCAATTTGATCCCTTATTCGGTCTACGAGCAGCTGGGTCTAGGTGAATTAAAACCCACCCAGATCACACTACAACTTGCTGATCGTTCAGTTTGTATACCAAGAGGAATGATCGAGGATGTGCTAGTCTAAGTTAATAAATTGTATTACCCAATAGATTTTATTATCTTAGATAGCCCGTTATCGAATCAAGCATTCACATTCCCATTATTTTATGTTATCCATTATTAGCCACATCAAACACCATTATTAATTGCATGAATGGGATCATGAAATTATCTTTCGAGAACATGACATTAGTGCTTAATATTTTCAATATGTGCAAATAATCGGAGGATGTCAATAATGCCCACGAAGTTAATGTGATAGATTCATTCGTGGAAGATATAGCTCTTCTGACTCTATGCTCTGATGCATTAGAGATATGCTTGGCCCACTCCCCTAAGATGATGACATGATTAGGGAGATGGATGCCTTGCTTGATGCAACGTCGGTCCTTGAAATTGACCCGTTGAGGCCACAATTTGAACAGTTGCCCCTTAATGTAATAAAGCCTCTACCGTCAAGCATCAAGGCACTGAAACTTGACCTAAAACCCTTGCCAGCTGATCTTAAATATGTTTACTTAGGTCAAGATTAAATATATCTGGTGGTGATCTCTTCCCATCTGGATAAGGAACAAGAGAGTATGCCCATTTCTACTCTAAGAGAACACAAAGGAGCCCCTGGATGGATCATCGCGGACCTCAAGGGAATTGATCCTTTAATTTACACTCACCACATTTACTATAAGGATGATGCAAAAATGTCTAGACAACCACAATGTCGATTAAATCCAAATATGAGAGAGGTGGTTAAAGCCAAGGTGCTTAAGTTATTGGATGTAGGTATTATTTACCCAATATTCAATAGCCAATGGATGAGTCCAACTCAGGTGGTTCCCAAGAAGTCCGGGATCCCCATTGTATCCAATGCAAAAAATAAACTCGTGCCAACTAGAGTCATTACTGGTTGGAGGTTGTGCATTGACTACTGAAAATTGAATATCATCACTAGGAAATACCTAGGGGTGCACACGAGTCAGTTCGGTTCAGTTTTGGGGTGAAACTGGAACCGAACCGTTCCCAACTATTCTAGGATATTCGGAACTGAAAATGGACTGTTAGCACCCTAGAACCGAACCGGAACCGAACCGTTAAAACCGGTTCGGTTCCAGGTCGGTTCCACGGTTTTGGGCTTCTTATAATCCAGCCTAAATGCATGTTTTATTTTATAATCTTGCCCAAGTCCATTCGTGTTGTGATCCATTTGATGAATGGTTTAGATATTGTATAAGGTGTGCTAAAATACATTTATGGAAAGAATCAAATAGTGCATTGTAAACCATAAATCACGAGTCAAATAAGGAAACAATCAAAAGGTTCTTGGTTCGGTTCCAGGTTCGGTTCGGTTCTACATACCCCCAAACCGAGAACTAAATCGATGTAATCGGTTCTTTGATTTTTAGAACTGGAACCGGAACCGGTGCACTCTAGAACCGGACTAAACCGGACTGTTCGGTCGGTTCCGATCCGATTCTACGGTTCTACCAGTTCGATGTGCACCCCTAGAAATACCACTTTCCTTTACCATTTGTTTATCAAATCTTAGAAAGGTTGGTTGGTCGCTCTTACTACTGGTTTTTGGACGGTTATTTGGGCTATAACCAAATAGAGATAGCCCTTGAAGACCAAGAAAAGATGACTTTCACATGTCCCTTTGGCACTTTCACATACTAAAGGATGCCATTTGGACTATGTAATGCACCCGCCATATTTCAACGATGCATGTTGAGTATCTTCTCAGACATTATGGGGGAATTTTTAGAGGTCTTCATGGATGATTTCTCAGTGTTTGTTTCATCTTTCAGCGATTACATTGAAAATCTAAAACATGTGCTGAAAAAATGTGAGGAAAAAAACCTTGTGCTCAACTGAGAGAAATGTCACCTTATGGTTCACAAGGGAATTGTGCTTAGATATATCATATCGTCCAACAGAATCGAGGTGGATAAAGTGAAATTTGATCTTATCTCTAACCTACCTCTACCTAAGACAATACGCGATGTGTGTTTCTTTTTAGGGCATGCTGTCTTCTATAGAATATTCATAAAGGACTTCAGCCATATCTCTCATCCTTTGTGCAATCTTATCCAAAAGAATACTCCATTCAAGTGGAGTGAAGAATTCCAAAAAGCTTTCTCTAAGCTTAAGGGCATGTTGACTAGCACTCCGATCATGCAACCACCTGATTGGAGCCTTCCTTTTGAGATCATGTGCGACACAAGTGATTATGTTATTGGGGTGGTTTTAGGCCAGAGAAAATAGAAGAAGCCTTACGTGATTTACTATGTAAGTAGAACTTTAAAATCTGCCCAGATGAATTATTCTACTACGAAGAAGGAGCTCCTAGTCGTAGTCTTTCCACTGGACAAGTTTAGGTCCTACTTAATTGGATCCAAGATCATCGTATTCATGAACCATTCGGTGTTGAAGTACCTTCTCTCTAAGAACGATCCTAATCCCCGATTGTTGAGATGGATCCTGTAACTCCCCGAACTTTTTAATACTCAAGCATCGAAAGTTCTCGAGCATTAGCATAAGAGTCAACATAATATATATGGCTGTACGATACCAATCCAACTATCCTAGCCTTACATCCTTGCCCTGACACAAATCTGATCATTGGGAATGATCTCCATTCATAGATCAAGCCATCTGACCTTTGATTTTAAAGACATGACCATTCATCACGTGATTTGAAGACTTCCCCTTAAATGAAATGACGAATGACTCGCTATCCATAATAATTTAGATATACATTCTTTTGTGAGAATTGCTTAGAAACGTGCCTATAAGCAGGTGGAGCCATTAGATATCCCAAAACTCTTAGATCGATAATAATTACGAAATTCCCATTAACTTAGGCCCTTGAATTCTAGATTACATGGTTCTTACAATCTGTTTAATGTAAAATTTTACACCATGCCTATTTATCATAAATTAACTATACATATCGAATTTCATCCCTTCATTCATTCTAAAAGTGACCCGATTAACAGATCAGCCCCTTAATCATTAATTTTAGTGTCCATAGAGTAAAGAAATGTCATGGGTAGTCGTAATGGGATATTTCCCTATCTCCTTTTTATCTGTATAATCTTATGAGCAGGTTGGATGATAAATAAACATCACAGTAGGGCCTAGAAAGGTTTCAATGGTAGAGATCCTAATGACCACCGTTACACACATTACGACCCACTTGATCCTTGGGTATGCTTCAATTTTGGGCTCAACCCCTTAAAACAAATGGGAAAATGAATGAGCAATGTAGATTTCTCAGAAAAGTATCACAAGTGGACCCCACTTGCAGTGCATGTGCACAGAACACATGCACCGGAGATGCACTGAACGAGAGATCGGGTCAAATGAGGTTGACCCGATGAATTGTAGAAAAAAGAAGGAAACAGAATTCCTTCCTTCCGCCAAACTCGGGCGATTGACCGCTGCAACGATCTGTACGGGAAATCTGAGCTGTCCATCGAGTCTGGGAGAGGGATCTGACCAAGACCATGTTTCCCGAATCCACTCGCGCATGCACATGTGCTCGCAGCAACTGGTGCAAGGGGGTCGATCGTGGTGGCGTTCTAACCACCGAAGATCAATCCAAACTGTCCATCCCACGAGCGAACCACGCAGACTCAACAAAGGAATCTAATGCAGTCTCTGCTCTTTCACGGTAGCAGGATTCCCAACATATCACAGCTTGAGACTTTCTCGCCGTTCACAACGCAAACAAGCATGTCTGTCTGGAGAAGCTGTGACCCACTTCCATCGACTGAATGGAAGATCTAGACTGTCCATCTTGTCTGGATGGGCATTTCAACCAAAAACTTGGTCCTGTCACAACCTATGCAATCGAGTGGACGCTCGCTACAGAGGCCACGCAAGAAGACCAAGGAGTAACCGTTCTAATCTTCCCCGTAAGAAACCCACACCAAACGTCTTGGCCCTGGTTTGGGCTGTCCAAGAGAAGGAGAATGAGATTTTGAATACCTCCATGTTGGCCAAAAATAAAGAGAGGCGTTGGCTACTCCCTCCCTTTGCGTTACACAAACGAGAAAGTTGCGTAAGCTTTCGCTCCACTCACGGCTGCGCAAGAGCTGCACAAACCGACCCAAAGAAGAACTGAGAACTTCTTGAGCCTATAAAGGCTCCTGTATATGATCGGGAGGAGAAAGAAAGAGAGGAAAAGGAGAAAGAAACGGGAGAGAAAGAAAGAGGAAGAAGAAAAGAAGAGAGAGAAAAGGGAAACCAGAGAGTTTTCTTTCCAAACCGCTGCTGCAATCTCAGTTCATCCAAGACAACGCATCGACCATAGATTTTAGGATCATCAGTAAGATCCTCTAATCCCTAATCCCATAGAGATCAAAGGTAAGGATTCTAGATTTTACAGTTTAAGAACTAAGATATTCAAGTTAACGTACGTAGTAAAAGATTTATTTAGAAACAGGCTTGATCGGATTGTAAATAGAAATTTGGAGCATAAGGGCAAGAATCTAACAACGTTAGAATGAGTCGAGATTAATAGGTGAGGGTTTATCCTTTAAGCTTACATTAATTTAATTATATTTATCTTACCTTTTACATGTCGTCATGTTACTATGAATACTCCCTGCAATTATATGTTTTAGCATCAATTATTTTCCCTTTGGGATTATAGTGTAATGCTGATTACGAATGATCTTTGTGGATTTATGCAGGGCGATGGATACAAGCCTTGCCCTTGCTTTTATCAATTTATTGAGTTGGCCTTTGCCACTCTCCTCTTTATTGAGTTGGTTATATTACCCGTTGAGAGTCAAATATTGCATATTATCTCCCATTTATATCTTGGTTTTATGAACATGATAATCCTTAATGTTCTATTTTACTCATGTTTGTATTGCAAGGTGAATTTAAGAGCTTGGATTGAAAATGATGCTAAAAGCATGGATTGGTGCTCAAGAATCACTAAGGCAAGGGATGGATCTTAGGAGACCAAGATTGAATAATTCACATGCCAAATATCTAAGAAAACCAAGTGACAAATGAAGAGAATCAAAGATTTAAAGTAAAGAAAAAGAATTCTATAATCATCCTGAAAAAGCATATTCTAAAACTCTGGGTCATTTTATGAAATTGCGTAGAGTGAATCCTATTTTGGGAAACTGCGCAGAGTGAAGTCTATTTTAGCAAACTGCATAAATTTGAAGTGGTTTGGAGAGTTTTCTACTAGGTGCAAAAGTTGGAGTTCCACAACTATAAATAAGACTCCCTAGGATGTTCTTAGGCATCTTCTAGGGTTTAAGGAATAGAGCAAAAGGGTGGAGAAGCCGTCGCCAAGAGTTTTTCTTCTTCTTTCTTAGTTGTTTTCATGTTTTTCTTAAGAGACTTTGGTCCAATCATGCCTATGGTTGGCTAAACCTCTTAGCTAGGGCTAAGAGGTGAAGCTTGTATCATGATGGGATGTTTCTATTGCTTTGATTCATGTTTATGTTGAATTCCATGTATTCTAATTTGATATTTAAGGAATACTTTCAGTTTTTAATGATTTATTGTGACTCAAATTACAGTAGATCTACAATAGCTTTTAGTATCTTCTTTTCCTGATTTGAGATTGTGAAATTGGTAAGTCCTGTTGTTCACCATCATCCCTTGGGAACGGTAGGGTGATGGGATCCTTCCTAATCTTCACAATTCTCCTGCTTTGAGATTATGGGATTGATAAATCCTGTTGTTTGTCATTGTCTCCTAGGCATGGTTTGTTAATGGAATCCCCGTCAATTATCATAGTTCTCCTTCATTGAGAATTAGGTCAATGGAAGTTCAAATTTGGTTTTATTGATATATTTTCTAATTATATAGAATATGACTCCAATTCTAATTGTATTACTTGAATCAAGCAAGAGGGCTCCTTGATCACTACAAGTAGATCCTTGGCACCCTAGTTCCCACTTTTAAATTATTAGTTTTAATTACTCTATTCACAATTACTCTCTTAAATACTTCAAAATTAGTTTCACATCTTCTTCTAAATCTACTTCTAGTTAATTTCAGAAACGTACAAGTTTCAGTCCTTGTGGATTCGACCCTGGTCTTACTGAGATTATTATTACATCGCGACCCTATACTTGGGGTTGTGAACAAGTTTTTAGCGCCGTTGCTAGAAATTAACGGTTGCGTTTTCTGGATTTGATTAGTTTCGCAATTAGGTTAAGATTAAGATTAAGATTTATTTACTTTATATTTTTAAGTTAGGGTTCTTTCTAGTTTGTTTTTAGAAACTAACTTTTCTTTCTATTTCCAGATTTAGAAACTTTCCTATTTTTTTTCTTTAGAAACTAACTTTTTTTTCTATTTCCAAATTTAGAAACTTTCCTAATTTTTTTTTAGAAACTTAGTTTTCTATTTCTAGGTTTAGAAACTTTCATTTTCTGTTTTTAGAAACTAATTTACTTTCCTTTTTCTAGGAAAGAAACTTTCCAAATTTGTTTTTAGAAACTTTCTTAATCTGTTTTTGAGAACAAATTTCCTTTCCTTTTTCTTTTTTAAGAAACTAGTTTACTTTCTATTTTTAGAAACTTTCCTTTTCTTTTTCAGAAATAGGTTACTTTCTTAGTTCCTTTTTAGAAACTAATTCACTTTCCTTTTTCTTCTACAGGATCCCAATATAGAAACTTCTAATTTGGTAACTTCTTTCTAAATCTTGCTCTTTCTATTTATAGATTTCTATTTTCCCCTTTCTTTTTAGGTTTGGGTTAGATTTTGAAATTGAGTGCTGAGAGTGCTTCATGCCCAAGTGGGTTCGTGATAACACTCGACGTCTCTTGAGTGAAGGAGGATTGGTTGAGGGGTTATCCATCCATCACAAGATTAGACACCACTTGAGATCCATAGAGTTAACTAAAGTTATGGCTGTCAATCAACCTCTAAATCCATAGGATGAGAATGAGGTGCATCAAGCACCCCCGCCTCATACTTTACGAGACTATTTACAACCAGCAGGGGTGAGCACACCTTCATACATGGTTTTTTCAAAAAATACAGGACATATGGATATCAAGCCAGGGGTGATCCAACTCCTTCCCAATTTTCATAGACTTAAATCTGAAAATCTATATTTACACATGAAAGAGTTCGATGAGATTATAGCCACTTTATATTTTCCAAACATGTCTGAGGACACGGTAAGGCTGAAACTTTTTCCTTTCTCCTTGAAAGAGAAAGCTCAAATGTGGTTACATTCATTACATCCACGATCCATTGGCAAATGGAACGACATGACAAGGGAGTTCATAAAGAAATTTTTCCCATATCATAAAACGAACACCCTTAGAAAATCGATCATGAACTTCGCCTAAAAGGAAGATGAAGCATTCTTTCAATGTTGGGAGCGGTTCAAGGATCTTGTCAACTCATGCCCACAACATAGTTTCGAAACTTGACAAATGTAAGGCTCGTATCCTAGTCCATATTATTCCTTAGACTTCCACAATCCTCCCCGTCGAATTCCAGCGACCCGCAATCTGTAAACAGCATTTGCACATGACCCTAAATCCCATCCCGTAAATCTAAGTCGACCCGACACGAGACTTGTACTATAGCGACCGCGCCGTCGCCGTAGTTCCAACACCGCATCTTGCACACCGATGCGATACCCAGGTAAGGAGTTATGGGCCCATGTTTATTTTGAAGAAACGCCATGCATTTGCAAAACTTGAGAGAATTTTTACCAAACATCATATCAATCAATCAAGTATCCAACATATCCCTCTCTTACCAACAATGCATGACAACCCATACCTCTCCCATTCCCAAAGTCAACCAAGCCCGTACCTCTCATGTCACTTCCCTTACAACACCCATTTCTCCCATCTCATCTCCCTTATAATAAGTCCTATTCTCTCTCTCATTCTCTACCCATTCCAAGAGAGAGGACCATCTAAGCTCTAAGGAGAGTAAGGAGCCAAGTGTGTCCCACTTCCTACCCTAAGATCTCACCATCCAACCGTTCAATTCTCATCATCCTCAATTAAAGAGGGAGATTAGGAGCTCGGGAGATCAAGGAGCCTAGAAGAAGTGAAAATCAGTGGGTGTTCATAGCACTAGATCGTGATTTTGATTTAGGGCCCACATGATATGGGACCCACTTGCTGTATGTGTTGTATATGGCCCACCTAGGGGAGCTCATAGTGGCGAAGCTCCCCCGCCTCACCGTTCTCTCTTTCTCTCTCTCTCCTTCTCTTTTTTTATTGCGATGATGTATGATGGCCCACCCGATGATGATGTATCATATCCATGTCGCCCATGTGTTAGGCCCACCTTACTGGACCATCCAGTGACAGGCCCGCTAGCTTGTCCGTCTGGACAGGCCTAGATGAAGAGAAAACATAAATATCAGCTTATTCAAAGCTGAGGTGGGCCACACGTGTGGACCCACCTTGATGCATGTGCTAGATCCACATCGTCTAGACCTTGGACAGTGGGTCCCACGCGGCCACATAGCTGTTGTATTAACGTCAGCAAATTCTGTGGATCTGATCATGAGGCATGTGTTATATTTAAACCGTCCATTTGCTAGGGACCCCACCTATATAGTTGTTGTATTGACGTCAGCAGTTCTAGGGTATGATCATAAGGTATATGTTATATCCCTCCGTCCGCCCATTTTTCTGGATGTGGGGCCCACCCCACACGTGCTGCATGTGTGGGAGTGGGGCCCACCTTACATGTATGTATTGTATATCCAGGTCATCCGTCCAGGGGACTGGACGGTGGGACCACCTCAATGTATGTGTTTTATATTCAACCATCCATCTGTTTTGGACGTAGGGCCCACCCGACACGTGTTGCACGTGTGGGGGGTGGGGCCCACCTAGATGTATGTATTTTGTATCCACACCATCCATCCTTGGGGCCCGTTGTGATATACGTGTTTTATCAGCATTGTACAACTGTGGACCCCACATTATGGTGTAGTTATGGCCCATTTGGCGAGGCCCATTGTGGTGTATTTGTGGCCCATTTGGCGAGGCCCATTGTGATATATTTGTGGCCCATTTGGTGAGGCCTATTATGATGTATATGTGGCCCATGAGTGAGGCCCGATGTGTTGTATATGAAGCCCATGTGATGTGGCCCATGGTGATGTATATGGGATCCATTGTGATGTATGAGAGGCCCATGAGATGAGGCCTATTGTGATGTATATCATGCCCATGTGAGGCAGCCCATTGTGATGTGTATTAAGCCCATGAGATGCAGCCCATTGTGATGTGTAAGGCCCTTCTTGATGTATATGAGGCCCATGTGATGCGGCCCATTGTGATTTGTGACACCCATATTGTAACAACTCGAATCTTCAGGACCCGAGTACACGACTCGTTTCCCGAAAACCCGAGTGTTAACCTTAAAGATGGTCAGATATAATATATTTCTTTTATCAGAGTAAACAGATGAGTGTAGAGTGAACAAATCAGCATAAAGGAAAATTTCATTACCATTCAAATATACAAAGAACTGCCCATAGTGACTTATACAAACCAATGTCTCAACATCAATGATTACAAGATTTACATACATAAGAAATAACATAAAGCATATAAATGTAAGCCACAGGATCACGTAGCTCCTCCATGCAAATACAGTCATGCATCCCTAGCGATCGTACCCTGCTCCTCATCAAGTCTGAACATGCGTATCACTAAAGCCACCTGTATTACCTGTACGGTTGTATATTTGATGGATGAGTGACCAACTCAGTGTGAATTCCCCTCAAGATTACACAGCGCTGCATTAGGTAAGCATAGTTATAAAACATCCAGACAATCAAATAAGAGTAAATGCAGTCTTATTAGATGCATTGATGCGTGAATGCAATCATCACCTCGGGGATGCTCATCCGTGCGAACAGTGGGCCGTCACCCATGCAATCATCGAACCTGGAAAATATCAACCAGTCGGAATCATCAAACCTGGGAAACATCATCCAGTCGGAACAATACGTGCCATGTATGCATGATTAGCCAAGTCATTATTAGTTCATTTACAACCAGCCAATTTAGATAAGCTCAAAGGTCACTACGTGGAGCACATGACCCAGCGTAGGCCGACAGCTTGGGCATAATATCCCATGACTACCATCCCCGGCTCATGAGACTACCACCTTAGGATGTTTAATGGAAACCTATCGACTAGTGGCCAATCATATTACAGTATATAGGGCTTACCATCGCATGGTTGCACAGTATAAAACCATCGAACCCATATAGGGAAAATACCAGAACAAAGCCACATAAGGCGATATCAAACAAGCCACATAGGGCAATTATCAAAATAGGCCTCATAAGGCGAGTATCAAAACCATGCGATAAAAGACCATCCTTGAATACCATTGGGCACAACAACCCTGGATGGTAGGCCAACATCAATGATCCATCTAGACCACCACTTAAAAAACCACCGAGTCGAAGGTCCATTACGATCACAAAGAGTCAAGTTACATCCCAAGCATGGGTGTACATTCATATGTGGGAATTTTCCACTAATGTACCAGTTTAAGTTCCATAAGCAATCCATAAAAAGAAATCCACAAGCATGAACAATTATACAGGATAATTATAAAGCATGTAATACAACAATTCAATTTCCACCAGCTAACACATGTGATTATAAAGGAGAGATATCAATTTAAATAAAAACTATAACTTAAGCTAATGAGAAGATGGAAAGCTCAAGGGGAAGAATCATCACCTTATACTTTGAATCGCCTTCTAGTGTCGCTAAGTGCTTGCGCCCTTAAAATTGAATCCTACCACAAATCATGAACTTGTACAATTAGATCCAAGCTCTACACACTACCTAGGGTTTGGATTACTTTTAGGGTTTTGGTATTGAGTTAGGGCTTCATCCTAGGGTTTAGTTATAGGCTGTAGATTCTAGGATTTGAATTAAGTTATCATTAATATCATTATCGTACAATGGTCAAATAATGTTCATGACGGGGGTATAAATCCATCCATATTAATGATGATGGTTCTTAAGTTCATATTTAAATGTACCAACATTATCAAGCGTTCTTATGATGACTAATAATTCATTAAATAATATGGGTAATAAAATAGGATATTTACTAATAGTAAAATGACTAATGATAATAATCATATTATAGGAAATATACAAAGCCCATAAAGAAAATGATAATATTTCCTAATGATAATAATCATAACTGTAAATAATGAATCTAGTCTTGGTAATAAATATTATGACCTACCATTAAATAAAATACCATTATTTGATAATTACAGTTTCGTTTACCATAACTAGGTTATATAGTGGACTTTGATCCAACCATAATTTGTAAAATTTTACCATTAGATCTAATCTAACTTACTATCTGCATTTTGAGTATTGGCCTAGGGTTTAGATCTTGGATTTAATTTCTAATTGATGTAGTAACGATATTAATTATATTATTAACTAAAATAATAATCTAATAAGGGCTAAACAACAACAACACTAATTAATTCATTATAATGTTAATTATAGTTTCTAGTTAATGACAATAAAATAACCTTAATCGCCATCACAGATAGGAATAATAACAATGTTATTGATAACCAACATAACTTGATTGATGAAAAGAGATGAAAACCTCACCTATGCTAACTCGGTTCGAGTCGAGTTGACTCGCCATTGCTCGCCTCTCCCTTCTTCTCTCCCTCTTTTCCTTCCCTTTTCTTTCTTTTCTTCCATTTATTCCTCCTTATATAAACTACCAAAAGAACTCGGATCCGACTGGATCCCAACACAACATGACTCAGCGAGTCAACTCAGCCCTGCGTCAACTCGATCCATGGCTCCCAACGACGAACCATGACCCACTACCCTGCCTTTCTCTCTTTTCCCATCTTCTTCTAGCTGGAAAAATCCATCAATGGCTCGAGACTCGGTGGCATGAGCCCAACCAACTCAGGGGCGAGTTGCATGGCTCGAGCCCGACACGAGTTCAGACCCAACACAAAGGCAGCAAGTTCTTCTCCCTATCTCTCTCGTTCTCTCTTTCTGCTTCTCCTCTCCCTTTCATCCCTGCTGGAATATCCAGCAGACCTTCCATACAAACCAAGCAACATCTGGATCAGGCCAGACCCGCTATCGGCACGGCCCAATAACCAGGCCATCACTCCAACACCAATCAGCTTCCCATCTATCCCAGCTTCTCTTCTCCTTTCCCATTCCTATCTCTCTCTCTCTCTGCTTCCGTTCTTCCTTCTTCCTGCCTCTACCCGACTAGCAACTTGCTGGTGTTAGATCAGCTCAATGAGCTGTTGTGTCCCAGCTTGGCTCGGTTCAAGCAGGTCATGGTGGTGCGGTGCAACAGCCGCACCACCCCATCTCCTTTTCTTTATTCTTCTTTCTTCTCCTCCATTCCTTTCTCATACTTCTCCTCCCTTCCTTTCATCTCAGGCGTACCCAAAAATAACCAGCAAATAACAGCAGTTGGGTTCGGTTTCGTCGAGGAAGAAGACCGGCCATTAATGGCAGATCTTAGTGTGGGGCATTTCTCTCAGTTCCAAGTGCATGGACGGTCTGGTTTTGGTGGGATAAAGCTAGGGGATGCTTCAAGTTGAAGCTCTAATGGAGTTTCGTTGACGGGTTGGGGGAAAGAGGCTTGCAGCTGTTTTCCTTTAGATTTCCTTTTTGGTTTTCCATTGCAAAGACCTAACAACAAGGTGTAAACAACTGGGATTGCTTTGAAATGGACGGTCGTGATGGGAGGATTTGCTCTCACGCGGATCGTTGAGCTGGCGTGGGAAATGTTTTTATTTTCGGAAACTAGTGCTTGTAGGGCCTGTTTGCGCCGTGAACTGCGCCCACACACATACACTTCAACATGTGAGGTGAGTTGGCTTTTAGTGGGGCCCACTGCCTAAGTCAAATGGATGGTTTGGATCATTAATATGGATAATGAAGGTGGGCCACCACACGTTGCAAACGGACTCTGTCCGTCAGCTGACAACATGAAGAGAGAGAGAAACCTCTCCATTTCAAGCAAAACATGGGTCAGACCTGTGCTGACCGATTGGCTGGTGCGGTGTGGCGCGGGAGTACACAGGTGGTGTACTCTGATCTCTGGTGTGGGGTCCACCGTGATGTTGGTGATAAATCCACTCCGTCCATTCACTAGGGGGCTCTACTAAAGGGCTTTGGATCGATGATTAGGCCGATCTAAGGTCTAGGTGGGGCCCACAAGTCGATTTACAGTCGTAAGATGGTTTCTCGTCAATCTAGTGGTCGGATGATGCCTAAGTTGGACTTCAATGGCTAAAAGATCCTAATGGCCCATTTGTAAGGCTTTCGCCATGTATTACTAACCGATATTGTTATTAATATAATTTTTTGTTATACTTGTATGTTACCTATAATTATAATATATTTAGAATCTCACACATATATATAAATAAATTTCTAATATTAACATGCTAATGTTTACATGCTATTAATCACATATGTATTAATGTATAATTCATAATTCACAACATCACATTATACATATGAATGAATTGAAGTTCGTACCATATCATGTTTAATTAAATTTATATTTGTATTTAATAATGTTGTTAAATAATATACAATTCTATTAAAGCATCCAATGATTTTTGTATACATACTTATGAAAGATATTTAATGATATATTATAATTTGACTTTATGTTGTGAAATCAGTATTTATGTTTATTTAATATGATATTATATACATTAAATACCTACATACCACTCCATTACAATGCATTTTTTTAATACGTTATTTATTTGATAAATAAATTATCAAAATACATTTATATTTCCTTTCTATCTATGTTTGTGTAAAATTTATAATATAATAAATAGATAAGATGATATACTTAGTATATTTAATTTGACCACTGGGTGGTTTGATATGTGGATAGGGATCACCTTCAACGATCAGATTTAGACTAGGTCACACGTGAATGTTCACTAAGCTAGGTTTGCATTTATCTTAAATCTTGGTTATACGGTAACATCTGAGTAATGAAAATTATGGGGTGTTACACATATGATGAGGCCCAGTGTGATGTATGTGAGGCCTATGTGATGAGGCCCTTTGTGATGTATATAAGGTCTATGTGGTGAGGCCCATTAAGAAGTATATTAGGCCCATTGTGATGTATGATACCCTTGTGTAAGGCCCATTGTGATTGTATAAGGCCCATTATTTTTGTATAAGGCCATGGAGATTGTATGTGGCCCATTGTGATTGTATGAGGCCCGTTGTGATTCTATGAGGCCCTTTCTCCATTGTAAGTTAGATTCTATGGCAGGCCATACTCTAGGTGCAATGGTGGTTAAATGTTCACGTTGTAAACCTCCCTAGAGCCCATTATCAAGCCCATTTCCATCCTCTCTTATTGGGCTATCCCAAACCGTTAGACCTACCTTGATGTTAGTGATACCCATTGGGCTACCCAAACCGTTAGGCCCCCATTGATGATGGTGCCTTAAACCATGCCTTGTAGAATTACCCACACCTTGGAGCCCACCTTGTGTATATATTGGGCCCCATAGGGAAGTCCAGTTTATTGCACGATAGAGAGGGTAAGGAAGCCCACTTATTGTACTTAGACTCAGCTCTACCCTCTATAGAGGATATTGTGACGCTCCTTCACTGTTGCACATGTGGTCGGGCACACGTGGGCGGACACTAATGTGGGCAGGTCCTAAGGTTGAGCTACCAGTGGCTGGCAGGCTACTGTGCACACAGTGAAGGCAGAACTTTGTCCCACATCGAAAGCATCGTCCGATGTTGTGGTCGCTATAAGTTGGATTCCTTCCTTAACTGTCGTGACGCGTTTTAAATCAGTGAGCTTCTGCAAAGTAGTTTATATCACCTCTTGTCGTAGACGGCAGGATATACATTATCAGGTTTGATGTATCCTCTATTTAAAGCCCATCTTGATATTTGGACTAGATCTGTCGTCATTCTGTGGACCCCCATCATTCGTATGCATGTTGTGAGGGAAGATTGATTAATGCATATGTCATTAGGCTGAGATGTTTATGGGACTCCTTGTAAGATGGGGTTGCCCTCACATGATCGTGCGATACGTGCAGGTTTGATGCATGGCCTAGATATGGCTAACGGTATTCGTGGACTTGTCAGGATTTGCATATTACATTGCATCCTCAGTATATGATATTTGGCTTACTATGTCTCCACATTACATAGCTGATCTACATTGTTTCCTCAGTATATGATATTGGCTTATTATGTTTTTACATCGCAAAGCCTAGATAAGGCTGATGATATTTATAGACTTACCAGCATGTTTCCGCATTGCTCTGATATTGCATACTTGGCATTTATCTTGCGCACACACTTACATCACCCTCTAAGATTTTTATAAGCTTATGCACGATAGATACATGCAAGTGGCATTAGGTCGCAGCAGCGCTGAGCTTAGAGCGTGCAGTTGTCTTTTGGAGCTTTGATTATCAATATATGTATTTCCCCTTCAATACTATAATCAACTATTTACATTAGTGGATATGTGATGATGATGTTTCCTTTATGATTTGGGTAAACTTGTGGTTATGCTTATCTACAAAGAAATTCATGTTAAAAATCCTCCTTGTAGGATCCCAGGATCGGAATCTGGCGTATGGGCGTGGAAGCTGAGAATGGGGTACTACGGAGGCTGTCAGCACTAGATTCAGCGATCGGGAATTTTATGAGTCTGGTTTCTGAGTTCAGGGCGTGACAGCGAATAAAAAGTTTCTTTTACGATGGGCTGACTTCTTCCATGCGCCAAATGGTGTAGATAATGTGCAATGGGGAATTCATGAACAAAGAGATCGATGATGTATGAGATTATTTTGACAAGCTAGCTGAAAATACACCATCATGGGCAGTCCCTAAAAATCTAGCACCACTTCTAGGCCTACTTAATCAAAGGAGAAGGGTGGAATTTATCTTCTGAAAGAAGATGATGATATAAATGTTAAAGTGACTAATCTCATAAGAAAACTCGAGGTCATGGAACTAAAGAAGGATAAGGCTACGGAAACTGTTTGCGGTATTTGTGCTTGCAACATTCACACAACTGAAAATTGTCCAACAAGACCTGCTTTTCAAGAGGTACTGAATGAGCAATTTAATGCCGTAAATAATTACCAAACACCTTTCAGTGGATCTACTTCAAATACGTACAATCCTAGTTGGAGGAATCATCCAAATTTTAGTTGGAGGAATGGACAAACTACTACTACTCAAGGAGTCCGTAATCAAATTCTAAATCAAGGGAAACCTCGAGAGGATCCGGTTCTTAAGCATCTTCAGAATCAAGAGCGTTTCAATAAGGGTATGCTACAAGCCTTTCAAGACCTTACAAAGGCCATGCAAGGACTTGAGATAAAATATGTGATTGGGAAAAAGGGAAACCTTCCAACTTAACCTCTTCCCAATCCAAAACATCATATGAAGTCAGCGACCCGAACTCTTTAAATCAAATGGAGCAAGATAAGTCTATCACCACTCTTAGGAGTGGGAAAACAATTAACAAATCTATTCTGGTAAGGGTTAAAAAGTCTAAGGACCCGAAAATAGATGAAACTGATAGACCTAGCAACACTTCATATGAGTTAGAACCGGAACCTCAAGGCAAGCCGATTGCTCCATTTCCCCAATAGTTGATTGCACCAATACCTCTTTCTAATTCTCAAGACATTCTAGAGGTGCTGAAACAAGTGAAGGTCAACATTTTACTACTGGATGTCGTTAAACAAATACCTTTATATGCCAAATTTCTGAAAGACTTGTGTACAACCAAAAGATAGCAAAATATTTAAAAGATAATCTTTTTAACAGAAAAAGTGAGTCCAAACCTAAAGCAAGACGTGCCACAAAAGTACAAAGATCCTGGTAGCCCAGCCACCGCTTGTGTAATTGGAAATTACCAGATTGAGCACGCATTTCTTGACTTAGGAGTGAGCATAAATCTGATCTCGGTCTACAAACAATTAGGTCTAGGTGAATTAAGACCCACCTGGACCACATTATAACTTGTTGATCGCTCAATTCATGTGTTAGTCCAAGTTAACAAATTCTACTACCTGGTAGATTTTATCATCTTGGATACTCAACCTATCGTGGACATGAGCACTCAAATTCCTATCATCCTTGGTCGTCCATTCCTTGCTACATCAAATGCAATCATAAATTGTAGGAATGGAGTCATGAATCTATCTTTCGGGAATCTGACATTAGAGCTCAATATTTTCTTCAATATGAGCAAACAGGCAGAGGTGATGACGATACCCACGACATTAACATAATTGATTCGTTCGTGGAAGATAGAACCCTGATGACCTTATCCTCTAACCCTCTAGAAATGTTCTTGGCACACTCCCATGATTTGGATGATGATACAATTAGGGGGCAGGTGTCACGCTTGATACTGTGCCGGTACTTAAAGTTAACCAGTGGAGGCCACAATTCGAAGAATTGCCTCAAACTGATGTCGTGCCTCTACCGTCTAACCTCAAGGCACCGAAGCTTAACCTAAAACCTTTACCCTCTTATTGAAATATGTTTATTTAGGTCAAGATGAGACATACCCGGTGGTGATTTCTTGCCACCTGGAGTAAGAACAGGATAATATGCTTATCTCTACTCTCATTGAGCATAAAGGAGCCCTTGGATGGTCGATTGCGGACCTTAAGGGAATTGACCCTTTGATTTGTGCTCACCGTATTCATCTCGAAGATAATGCGAAGACCTCCTGACAACCACAACGTAGACTAAATCCAAATATGAAGGAAGTGGTTAAGGTCGAGGTTCTTAAGCTATTAAATGTGGGTATCATATACCCAATATCCGATTGTCAGTGGGTGAGTCCAACTCAGGTGGTTCCTAAAAAGTCAGGAATCACCATCATAGCCAATGCCGATAATGAACTCATGCCAACTAGGATTACTATCAGTTGGATAATGTGCGTTGACTACAGGAAGTTGAATACCGTCACGAGAAAAGACCACTTTATTTTGCCCTTCATCGATTAAATTTTGGAAAGGCTAGTTGGTCATTCCTATTACTGTTTCTTTGACGGATATTCGGGGTACAATCAAATCATGATAGCCCTTGCGGATCAGGAAAAGACGACATTTACATGTCCTTACGGTACCTTTGCTTATCGAAGGATGTCATTCAGAGTATGTAATACTCTCGCCACTTTTCAGCGATGTATGTTGAGTATTTTTTCTAATATGGTGAGGCAATATTTAGAGGTATTCACGAATGACTTCTCGGTCTTTGGTCCATCCTTCAGTGAATGTTTAGAAATTTTGAAAAATGTGCCGAAGTGATATGAGGAAAAGAATTTGATACTTAATTGGGAGAAGTGTCACTTCATGGTTCATAAGGGAATTGTCCTGAGACATATCATCTCTTCCAAAGGAATTGAGGTAGATAAGGCTAAGATTGATCTTATCTCTAACTTACCTTCACCCAAGAACACACGTGACGTGCGATCCTTCTTAGGACACACCAAATTTTACGGAAGATTTGTAAAGGACTTTAATCACCTCTCTTGTCCTTTATGCAATCTACTTCAAAAGGATGTACCATACGAGTGGACTGAGCAATGCCAGGAAACTTTTTCTAAGCTCAAGGGCATGTTAACCACTGCACTTATCATGCAGCCACCCGATTGGAGCATCCCCTTTGAAGTTATGTGTGATGCGTCCGACTATGCTCTTGGGGCGGTATTAGGTCAGAGAAAAGATAAGAGGCCCTACATTATACATTATGTAAGTAGAACCTTAAATCCTGCCGAAGTACACTACTACATAAAAGGAATTCTTAGCCGTAGTATTCACTTTGGACAAATTTAGATCTTACCTGATTGGATCTAAGATCATCATCTACACGGATCATGCGACGCTCAAGTATCTTTTTTCTAAGAATGATGTTAAGCCCCACATGATAAGATGGATCCTTCTACTCCAAGAATTTTATTTAGAAATAAAAGATAAAAAGGGAGTAGTAAATGTAGTGGTTGACCACCTTTCCCGCCTTGAGACGACACATATAAATGACATGTTCCCTGATGAACAATTGTTTAAAGTCTCTCAATCGCCTTGGTTCACAGATATTGCTAATTATCTTGGCACAGGTTCCACGCCGACACATTAGACTGTGCAAGATAAAAAGAAATTCTTTACCGAGGTATGCAATTTCTTCTGGGATGATCCATATTTATTCAAATATTGCTCAGACCAAATCTTTAGGAGATGTGTGCCAAATAATGAACACCAAAGTGTCATCTACTTTTGTCACTCTCAAGCTTGTGGTGGTCACTTTTTTGCTAAAAAGACCATGACCAAAATTCTGTAGTGTGGGTTTTTTTGGATACTCATGAGTTTTGCAAGCTTGTAAGCATTGTCAGAAATTGGGAACATTGTCCCGTAGAAATATGATGCCTTTCAACCTCATTCTTATCATTGAAGCATTTGATTGCTAGGACATCGATTTCATGGGACCATTCCCCCAATCCTTTGGAAATTTATATATTTTGCTAGCAGTAGACTATGTCACTAAATGGGTCGAAGCGATCCCATGTCAAAATAATGACCATCAAACCATCATTAAATTCTTAAAAGAAAACATCATTTCCCAATTCAGAATGCCTCGAGCTATCATTAGTGATGGAGGATCACACTTTTGCAATAGGTCATTCCAAATTTAATTAAGAAATATGGCATCTCTCACAAAGTGAACACTCCATACCACCCAAAAACAAGTGGGCAAGCTGAGATTTCCAATAGGGAAATTAAACACATACTGAAAAAAATGGTTAACCCTGACCGCAAGGATTGGTAAATCCACTTGACCGATGCTTTACGGGCTTACCGTATTACATTTAAGACTCTTATTGGAATGTCTCTCTTTAGACTTGTCTATGGGAAGGCTTACCACTTACTTGTGGAGTTAGAACATAGGGCTTACTAGGCAATTAAAAATCTAAACTTTAATTTGGACAACGCTGGCTTACTGCGCAAACTTTAATTGAATGAACTTGAGGAAATCAAGAACGATGCATACGAGAACTTGAGAATTTACAAGGACAGAATAAATGTGTTTCATGACCAACACATTCTTCGGAAATTATTCACACCAGGTCAGAAGGTCCTTTTGTATAATTCTCAATTACATCTCTTTCCAGGTAAACTCAAATCTCGTTGAACTGGCCTTTTCACTATTACTAATATCTATCCTCATGGGTCCGTCGAGATTCAGAATCCAAACAATGGCAATGATTTCAAAGTGAATGGACACCGTTTAAAGCCATTTGTTGAAAATTTTGATTCAGAGGACATGTCCATACCTCTGAATGATCCTATTTACCAGGATTGACCTCCTAGTCTGACAGAGGTGTAGTTAGGTTTACTGTTTTTTGTTGTTTAGGATAGTTTACTTTCCGCTGTTTTAGGATAGTTTGCTTATTATTTGTTTAAGTCTTTTGTGTTAACCCATCTTCATACTGAGATCATTGGAAAAGCCTTAAAATTCCTTCTTCAAGTACTATCTTTTCATCACTTCCCTTTTCTTTTCGTTACATGCTTATTTGTTTTATATTGAGTACGATGTAGATTTTAGGTTGGGGATGGGGGATTAGGTTACCTAATCAGTTTTTCTCCTAGTCTTTGAGTAAAAATTGTGGAAAAAAAAGTGTAGAAAATTGAATTTTTTTTAAAAAAATAAAAGTATAAGATGCTTAATGTTGATGATTTATATCTCTTAGATTCTATTAATTGGAAATTTCAAAGTTAAGTTCGAGTTATTAATCCATGAGTAAATGTTTTAAACATTGATCGAGTCATGATTTCACATGCCACATCTAGCAGTCACATTAAATCTTTAGTCAACATTGAATTGTTAACTTGGTGATTATTTAGCATGAAAGGAACCCATCTGTGAAATTTGTCCATCATGTTTTAAATAATAATAATAATAATAATACCCAGCTAAAAACACAGTTGTCTTTAAAAAGGCCACCTATTAAAGATCTTTAAAAAGGTTGGCATAACGTAAAAGTCATCGATGGAAAAATCAAAAGTTAGAGGAATAAAAGAGGAAATTAAAAAGATAAACTGTAAGGTAAGTTTCGATTTTGGTTTTGGTTGTCCTGAATGCCATTTTAATTACCAATGCTATCATGAAAGTGAAGAATTGAACCTTCACCCATGGAACTCAATGTTTGGAATTATTCTAATTAGAGGATTAATGCCTTGAACTTGATTATGAAACTTACCGAGTGCTAGAGTTTAGGAGAAGGCAATGCAAAACATTGATGTATTTTAGAATTCTATTACTTAAAACTCTGTGTCATTTTATGAAATTGCCCAGAGTGAATTCTATTTTGAAAAATTACACAGAGTGAAGTCTATTTTAGCAAACTGCAAAAATTTGAGATGGTTTCTAGAGTTTTCCAACTAAGTGCGAAAGTTGGAGTTCCACAACTATAAATAAGACTCCCTAGGATGTTCCTAGGCATCTTCTAGGGTTTAAGGAGTGGGGAAAAAGGGTGGAGAAGCCGTTGCCAAGAGTTTTTCTTCTTCTTCATTAGTTGTTTTCATGTTTTTCTTAAGAAACTTTGGTCCAATCATGTCTATGGTTGTCTAAACCTCTTAGCTAGGGCTAAGAGGTGAAGCTTGTAGCATGATGGGATGTTTCTATTGCTTTGATTCATGTTTATGTTGAACTTCATGGATTCTAATTTGATATTTGAGGAATACTTTCAGTTTTTAATGGTTTATTGTGATTCAAATTACAGTAGATCTGTAATAGCTTTTAGTATCTTTTTTTCCTGATTTGAGATTATGAAATTAGTAAGTCCTGTTGTTCACCATCGTCCTTTGGTCATGGTAGGGTGATGGAATCTTTCCTAATCTTCACGATTCTTCTGCTTTGAGATTATGAGATTGGTAAATCCTGTTGTTTGCCATTGTCTCTTGCGCATGGTTTGGTGATGGAATCCCTGCCAATTATCATAGTTCTCCTTCATTGTGAATTAGGTCAATGGAAGTTCAGATTTGGTTTTATTGATATATTTTTCAATTAGATAGGATACGTAATGCCCGTACCCTAATACCATATCGTTCCTTAGAATCCCATGATCCTTCTCATCGAATACCGACAACTCGCGATCTGTAGATAGCGATTGAGCATGACCTTAAGTCACATCCCGTAGATCCGAGTCGACTCGACCCGAAACCTGTACTATTGCAACTATACCATCGCCGTGGTTCCAATGGCGCATCTTGCATGCCAATGCGATGCATAGGCTAGGAAATACGATCCACACATAATCCCGACCATACACCGTGCATTGCGGGACAGTAAGATTCCAAGTAGAAAAAGATCTCTACAAGCCATCATTACCATGACATCACCCTACCTAACCTAGCCTACCCTAGCCTAGGATAATATCATCCCTAGCCACTCATGCCTTACAAGTAATGATTGCTAGCATGCTCTCTCTCTCCCATGCCTCTTACAAGACATGATTACCTCTCACAACCCATCATTACCTCCCTACACTACACCTCTCTCTCCCATTCTCTACCATTCTCCTCCATTGCAAACCCAACATCCAAGCAAGGGAAGGATGGAACCCAACACTCCAGCCCATCTTCCACCCTTGATCTCCCAATCCAACCACTAGAACCTCATCTTCCTCCATTAAAAGTGAAGCTTTGGAACTTGGGATTGCTAGGAAGCTTAAAGGAGAAGAGGTGGGTGCTCTTTTATGTAGATTTCTTCATTTTCATGCATGGGACAAGTAGGACCTACCAATTAATGGTAGGGATCACATCTTGGACCCTAGGTGTGGCCAATGGCCCATCATGACTTGCATGCATGTATCCATGATGGGGCCATCCTCCATGGACCCCATAATGATGTTTATTGATGTACTATTTGTTTAAGGCCATCTAGGCCCTGGTTTTGGAGTGGGAATAGGATTTTCCACCAGATTTTCTGATGTATGGTCCACTATGATGAACATCATATCCACACCCTTCACATGTAATCCTATTTTTTTGTATCTGGATAGCAAGTTCTAAAAATCATATAAAATCAATCGTGATAAGATCAGAGTTGAAACTTGGGAATATTATGAATCACGATATGATCTAACTCTAGGCCAAATTTCGTAACCATCTAACGGTCCAATCATCCGTACTATCAAGTTTACTTGGTTGGTGTCCAGCAGCACATGCAGGATTCCGATTTGCCAACAACAAACCCATTTTTAATTCCTTTAATGAATATATTAAAAATACATGTTCCATTAGATTTGTAGAAAATCGAAATAGCTTTTCAACGGTATATAATAAGCCTCAATCGGAGTTCAGACGGCTGAGATCTTGGCCTTATACAAAAGATGTATTTGGGGGCTTGTTATGACTATTCTTGTGTAGGCCATATCCGTGATTGCAACGGTCGGATGTATTTGATTTTTGTTCTGAACTTACTTGAGATAGTAAACAAGCATATATATGGTCCCTATGGTCAGATTCTTTCATGATAAAATTTAAAAAATTCTGGACCGATAGATACTTCCGTAAAAATAAACCTTAAATTGTTTTGTATGGTCCAGATGGATCCTAGGCTCTGTATGGTTGAAAACCTATATACAGCCTGAATAACAAACTCCCAAACTATTCATTGGCTCGGATTTTCCAACATAGTAGCTGATCATAGATATTTGATCAAGACATTTCATCTACTACTTGTATGTTGTACGTATGTTGACCACAACATTCATCCTCTTATTATAGACCCACTTGGTGGTGAGACCACTTTTGATTTATGTACTTTATTAGTTCATTTAATCTAGATAATCGTATGTATTGCTGTGTGTCTCTTATATATGCTTTGCTAGCATATGGGTCTCACTTGCCATTGGACTATTTCATTTCCTTTGCACTTTCTGTTTGCTGAAATTTTCCAAGTACTTAACTGTATTGCATGTAGGTCTCTTTGACACCTTGTAATGGGCCCCACACTTTGTAATTAAGGGTCCCACTTTAGGAGATGTTTAATCCTTACATAAGTGAGTTGGGATGTCCCACCTTTTTGTCAGGAATGATCCCTAAGTATTTAGAAATTGGGCCCCTAAGTTGTGACAGACCCCATTTCTAAAAATTGTCTGATTATTTGTGTTTTGTACCAACTTTGGGCCTCTGTAGTCGACCACACGCTGGAGATATGAGTACACCATCACTTAGAGCCTTTAACTTATACCAATGATAGATAAATAATATTTTACTCGAGCTAAATCAAACCCCACATGATCAGAGAGTAGATCCCAAAATGGGGCAAGGCATGGTTGTGCAGAAGATTATGTGCAAAAAATTAAAGTACCTATGTTTGGCCTTATACCAAATATTATGTGTGCACAACTAGTTGGTCTCAGCTTATCATTTTTGAAGTAGATATATAGTACTACCAAGGGCACCTGATGGCACACTGAAAGGTTGTTCCTTATGATCATGGGACATACTCAAAATCGGGCCAAAACTAATTCTGCACTGTGTTTCCTGCACATTTCCTCCAAGTACCCATGTTTGGGACATCACCGTAAATTGTAAACACCCAACCAATGAGGCTTGCCTTATACCTTTTAAAGCCCATACATAGAGTTATCAGATGGATCCCTCTTTTCACCATATGTGGGTCCCACATGATCATAAATCTGAATTGAAGATGGCCAGAAACCAACTTTGCGCAAAAATTTGTTTGATGTAAAATTTATGTGGGGTCACATCAATGGGGTCCATCACCTTCCCAAAGTATTTAATATAGCATCTAAACTCTAAAAACTAACTCTCAGATATTGTTGGGCTTAAAAACCTTAAGTGGGCCATCTAGTATGGGCTATCTTGTAAGGGCCTTACCTTTCATGTAATAAGGTCCACCTGGCATATTTTGTAAATGGGTGTTGTATAACTTGTAAAATATTTAGTGGATAGATCTTACTGTCTAAATGTTCTCTTAAGACACAGGTCACCTTGGGCCCATATAAATGATGCAACCATAAGGCCTGAGCGGGCCCAACACTAAGAGAAATCGTTGGGGAATGAGAAACCTACAATTGTAACCTTCCTTGAGCATGTTGGGTAGGCCCATTGCCTATTAGGTAACGTGCCTTTCATACTACCTCTAGTCAAGTGGACCACGCTTAGAGAGACCTATTTTACAATGCATAAACTGGATAATTGAGCTTTTTCTTGGTTTGTTGTGTATGTGGCTAGTGGGCCCAATATGATATATGACATGAAAGATATTAACATGTTATCCTTTATGTTTAAGATTGTGTATTGTTTCTAGTTGGTGAAATGTGTGGGGCCCACTTAGTTGTGGAATTAGATCCACACCATTGAAAGCATTGTGGTTGGACATTTATGCCCTTGGGTTGGCCTATTGGTTCACCAAGTGGGACTCACACTTGACCTATATGACCCCATGCCTTACATGTAGTTCAAGTCCAGTGTGGAAGTCACACTAGGTAGGACACACCTAGTGATGGGTAAGATGATAATACATGTATGGTAACATGATAATGATGATTGTGAGTTGTTGGTTGAAATGATAGATATGATTTAATGGATGGTGAATTATAGCATATGCATTGATGATGGATGAGTAATTATTTATAGTATTTATGACATTGTTTATGTTAAATCAAGAAGTGAAAATGATCCTTATGATAATGATGATGATATTATATATATATATATATGCATGATGACAAAACATGCTAGTTGACTACCATGCTTGATATCCAAGTGATAATAATGCACGTATTGATTGTCGTAATGATAATGTGGATAAAATAATCATATTTTACTTGATGCATGGATAATGATACACAAATGATGTTAGTGGACGTAAGGATAACCTTATGCATGATAGACAACTAATGCCTAGGGCATATATAATGATAGTATTGGACAATGGCCATGATATTAATGATGCATGTGAATCCCTGTATGTCATGTACTCTATGCACATGATTGCATGATACATGCTTAGTATAACATCATGATACATGCTCATACGAATTATTGGTATGCCTGTTATAAGGGATGATTGATCATAGCATATGTCATTAGGCTGAGATATTTATGTGACTCCTTGTGAGACGGGGTTGCCCCCACATAATCGCGCGATACGCATGTTTGATGCATGACTGAATAGTATGACTTATGCATCTCGCATTTTGTGTGAAATGATCGACACACTGAGCACATGCTTAATATAATATCATGATATATGCTTATACGCATTATTGGTATGCCTGTTATGAGGGATGATTGATCATAGCATGTGTCATTAGGCTGAGATATTTATGGGACTCCTTGTAAAATAGAGTTACCCCACATGATCGCACGATACGCACACAAGTTTGATGCATGCCTGGATGGTATGACTCATGTTTTATGTGACATTATCACTTTGCGCTCTAACGACATCAGGGCCATGGCCTCCATAGGTATATCGTGAATGGCCAGATGGGATACCGAAAATGTTTGGTTCTAGCACTTGGGCACATTGGATGTCCTCGGGTGAAAGTTCTTAAACCCCCATGGCCAGGGGTGCTCCAATGTCGAGACTGAGTGGATAATGAGCGCCTAAGTGACGAATACCAGTAGGCTGCGTCTCCCACTGTGTCAGGGTCGGTTGGAAGGGGATGTGGCTTATCTGCCCGAGGGTAAGGGGCAAAGCTAGGCTGAGTTTGACAAGCTCAAAAATGGGTCTGCTATCGATGAGCTGGGTAGATATTGACAGACTACTAGCCACATGGGTAGTGAGGTCTTTTCCACTCACTGGGCTGCGTAGCTGGGGAGGGCGGCAGCCATTGTGGAGTGTATTAAACCCTAGTGATGATCCCAGAGATGTACAGTACTGATATGTGGACTTACTGAGAAGGAGTTGCGTACTGAACATTTGACTCATTCATTCATTCATTCACAATCCACTCGGGCTGATGGTGCGTAACCAAATCATTATGTGTACCTTCGTAATGGCCAAGATTTCGGTTGGGTGTACGACCAACCTGAGATCGGGAGTTCACCACATTGAGTCTAGCTATCCAAATTTAGGTACGAGACTGGTTTGGATAGAAGTCCCTTGTGATGAACCCCACAGCTTGCGATACCACGTACTATCATCCCGACTACACACTCCAGCTTTGTCATTTCTTTTGCATTGCATCTTCTGCATATGACATATTGTGACGCCCTGCCACTGTGGGCACACATGGGCGGACGCTGATGTGGGCGAGGCCTAGCGGGTTTGAGCGAGCTACCAGTGGTTGGCAGGCTACTGTGCACACAGTGAAGGCAGAATTTTGTCCCACATATTCGTGGACACGTCAGGATTTGTATATTTCATTGCATCCTCAGTATATGATATTTGGCATACTATGTCTATGCATTCATAGCCGATCTACATTGCTTCCTTAATATATGACATTGGCTTATTATGTCTTTGCATAACATAGCCTGAATAAGGCTAATGGTATTTATGGACTTGTCAGTATTTCCGCTTACTCTGATATTTATATGCTTGACACATGCATTACACACACATACACCACCCTCTAAGCTTCTTGTAAGCTTATGTACGACCGTTGCATGCAGGTGACATTAGGTCGCAGCAGCATTGAGGCAGGAGCATGTGCTAAAGCTTTAAAGTTTTGTTTCATATGTGTATTTCCCTTTCAGCATTGTACTCTAATGATTTTATTAGTGGATATGTGGTGATGATGATTTTATGACTTGGTTATGCTTGTGGTTATGCTTCCTTATAAAAAAAATTAAAAAACTAAAAATCCTCCTTGTAGGATCCCAGGATCAGAATCTGGCATATGGGTGTCGGGAGCCGAGAATAGGGTACTACGGAGGTTGTCGACGCCGGATTCAGCAATCGAGAATTTTGTGAGTCCGATTTTCAAGTTTGGGGCGTGACAGGATAGGACTCCAATTCTAATTGTGTTACTAGAATCAAGCAAGAGGGCTCCCTGATCACTACAAGTGGATCCTTGGCACTCTAGTTCCCACCTTAAAATTCTTGGTTTTAATTACTCTATTCACAATTACTCTCTTAAATACTTCAGAATTGGTTTCACATCTTCTTCTAGTTCTACTTCTAGTTAATTTCAGAAACGTACAAGTTTCAGTCCCTGTGGCTTCGACCTCGGTCTTATCGAGATTATTACTACATCGTGACCCTGCACTTGGGGTTGTGAACATTACCACTCTCCTTATATTTGAGTTGGCCATTGCCACTCGTCTATTTGTTGAGTTAGCCATTACTACTCTTCTTTTATTGAGTTAACCATTATCACTCTCCTCTTTATTGCGTTGGCCATTGCCAATTTTATCTTTGCTAAGTTGTCCATTGTCACTCTTCTCTTTATGGTATCTTTAAAGGGCTTGGGCATGTGTCTTGATATTCCAAAGCTCTCATGATTCAATGTATTTTCCCTTTTGGTGCAAGTACTATGTTGGGAATCCCTCTTCTAGCGATTGAATAAATATCATAGACGTAATGCGTTTTTGGTAGCAGCCCTGAGGCGACATGTAATTCCATGTTTCATAGGTGATGGTGCACAAATTGGTGTATGTAAATCGTTATACGTGTTACATCAATTCTTTTCTTTTTGGAGGTTGGATGTCGCAATTAGTCGCTCTAATCTGGTCTTTTCTTTTTAGGGGTTGGATGTCGCAATTAGTCGCTCCAATCCAGATTGTGTGATTCACTCAGTCATGTGTTGTGTTCGTCTTAGGATGACCACATAAATCTATATTAAACATAAGACACGTTGGCGAATCTCCGTAGTATGGGATGCGGGGTGAGTCGAATAACTCTAATCATATTTCACATTGTGGTGATCGCTAAGTACGATGTATCGCATATACTTTGTTAGGCATGCATCTCATATAGATTGCTTGTGCATATTAATACCTCTTGTAGTTGTGGAGTAAGGGATGTATCAGAACCTTTACATTGTTTTTATGAATCTCTTTAATTATTGTTAATCTTAAAGGATAACCATCACTATGAGTAGGGCATTGACCCTCTCCCAACTGTACAAATAATGCAGGTGATGTACAACCTGAAGACCTAGAGGACCATCTCCCTATACAAGACTATACTAAAAGAATACGAGGATAGTTTTATTATTTAATTTTATACTTCCGCTGCAAACTCGATTAATGTAATAAGCTTCCATTCAGAAGGCATTTGATTATTTATTGAATTTCTTTACTCTGATGAAATAATCAATCTAGTCAATTTTATTATTGTGAATGTTACCTTCATGAATGTATTTGGATCCGATTTAAAATTAAAATAATAATAATAATAATAAGGTGTAATTTCTAAAGCATCCAAGTTTTACATTATTAACACCCGGTTCTCTTAGGCACTAGTATAAACTTTGGCCGTGAAAATTCGGGATGTTACAGATCCTCCTACTCTAGGAATTTGATATAGAGATTCGTGATAAGAAATGAGTTGAAAATGTAGTAGTTGATCACCTTTCCAGGCTTGTTATCTATGATTCCATTGAGATGACTCATATTACTGACATGTTCCCTAATGAACAACTTTTTATTGTCTCCCATTTACCTTGGTTTGCTGACATTGCAAATTATCTTGCTATAGGTATGTTGGAACACAAAATTAAGAGAAAAGAGGAATTTAAGAATCAATAGTATTCTATTCGCGCCACGCAACAGGTATGTTGTTAATGATTCATTACACGGCGCGCAATGAGAAAAATGGTGACCATGTAATGATCTGTCTGATGTGATCTATTATAGTCCGCGCAATGGGTCCCACTTCCCGCACAACAAATATCTATTGTGTGGAAATGGAGGATTCACATGTGTGGGAGCCTATAAATATCACTCTACTCTCTTTATTTGGATCATTCAGAGATTTCAAAAGTAGAGCAGAAGATTTCAGAGACCTCATAAATACCTAGGTACTGGGTGTATCCGTTGTGCAGTGCACAAAGGGTCGAGCGCACAATCGTGCGATGGGAAAGGCCCCCTTACTATCCACGCAACAAGTCAATTGTGCAGATAGTAAGTTCCGAATGATGAATTATCATGTCAAGATGTAATGAAGAGCTTAATTCAGGCCAAGGAACCAAAGTTCTCTAAATCTACAAGACCAATCAACATAATATCATTTCCGCACAATGACTTCTTCAACCAGAAGATCACATTGCGATCCAAAATGCTACTGAAATCAAAATTTGGACTTACTCGATTCTTGTATTTTGTAGTCGTATATACCTTATTTTGGAATCAAGGGAAAATGAGGATGTAAATGAATTCATAATGAATGAAACACTTTGTGATGATTGTTCTGTCATTCTTTATTTGTTATTATTGAATAAGATAATTCCTAAAACAAAACACATTCGTTTCTTATTGAAACAAGGTACCACGCCGATATATTGGACTAAGCAAGAGAAGAAAATTTTATATACTAAGGTACGTAAGTACATCTGGGATGATCCATACTTGCCCATATCAGATTATAAGGAGATGTATTCCTGACGATGAACATCAAAGCGTAATCTCCTTTTGTCATTCACATGCCTGTGGTGGCCATTTTTTAGTTAAGAAAACCACTGTGAAAATTCTACAATGTGGCTTTTACTGGCCCACTACGTTCAAAACACTAATGATTTTTGCAAACTTGCGAGCGTTGTCAAAAGTTGGGTGGATTATGCCATCAAAATATGATGCCTTTAAACCTCATTCTTAGTATTAAAGCATTTCATTGTTGGGGCATCAATTTCATGGGTCTATTCGCTCAATCATTTGGAAATCTGTAAATCTTGCTCGTAGTAGATTATGTTACCAAATGGGTCGAAGCGATCTCGTGCCAAAATAATGACCAACGCACGCATGGTCATTAAGTTATTAAAAGAAATTATTCTTTCTTGGTATGGAACACCCCGAGTCATGATCAATGATGGAGGCTCTCACTTCTGCAATAGGCCATTCGAAACCTTAATGAAGAAATATGGCATTTGCCTCAAAGTGAGTACTCCCTATCACCCACAAACAAGCAGCCAATCAAAGATTTCTAATAGGGAGATCAAGCAAAATTTGGAGAAAACAGTACACTCCAATCGTAAAGATTGGTCAATTTGATTGACCGATGCATTATGGGAATACCGCACTGTATATAAAACCCCTATAGGAATGTCTCCCTGTAGACTTGTCTATGATAAAGCTTGCCACTTGCCTGTGGAGTTGGAACATAAGACCTATTGGGCAAAAAAAAAAAAAAATTGAACTTTAAATTGGACAATGCTTACATGTTGTGCAAATTACAACTTAATGAACTTGAAGAGATCTGGAATGATGCATATGAGAGTTTCAGAATTTACAAGGACAAGATAAAGAAGTTCCATGACTGGGTGATCATTGTCGAGTCCACCTTGACGTCCCTTGAGGGACCTACCTTAATCATTATGGACCCTATCCATTGCTGCTTGTATGTGACACTAAGAACATGCTTAAGATGTGTTTAAGGGCTAGGATTAGAGTCCTAATTGAACCCTTGATGCATCACAATGGCTCACTACGAGTGGACCTTTTGGACTATTAGGTAAGAGCATGTAGGGCCTATTAGGAATAGAGCTAAGTGGGCTCCACCCAGTCCTAAGTCTTCAATACTTATAGTGGCATATATACGTATACAGATGATATGAATGATAACATGTTAGAGTACTTAGCTTTGTAGCTCCACATTGATAATATGCTTAGTGTAATTAATCCCATGCCTTTCACAGGATCATACGCATCATATATATGCCTTTAATGGGTAATGACTAATCATAGAATATGCCTTATGGCATTGATATACTTAGGGGACATATATGAGATAGGGTCGCCCCACATGATTGGGCAATGCGCACATGTTTGGTGCATGACTTGGATAGTGTGATTCATGCATTGTGTATTATGTATGACACATTCATCTACTCCCTAACGACACTAGGGAAGTAGTCTCGTAGCCTTGATATAGCTAGCGGATGAGATTATGAACACAAAATCTATTTACTGAGGTTACAGTGCATCACAAGTGTCCCTGGGTGAAAGTCCACAAACCCCATGGTACCAGTAGGATGATTTAATGTCTAAATCGAGTGTATTCATGAGGGCATGAGGGTCGAATACTAGTAGGTCACATGTTCCACTGTATCGGAGTCAGTTGAAAAGGGGTGTGACCTTACCTGCTGAAGTGAAGAGGGCTACATGCTAGGTTGAGTCTGACTAGCTCATGAAATAGGTCCATTATTGGAGAGCTAGGTTAGCATTAGCATACCACTGATGAGGCAAAAAGTGAGGTCTCTTTCACTAGATTGATCATGCGCGCAATGGGCTGCAACTAGTGACAGAGTGTATTAGTTGAAGATTGGCATGCTTGCGTTGCATTTTCCGGCATATGACACTCGACCCTATAGGCCATTGCATTGCATATCCTTGGTATGGTTGAAGCATTCATGACTTAACAATTAACCCTCCATTATTTTTGCTTACTTTAATATTAATATACTTGTCATATGCATTGCACACACTCACACGCACTCTACCGAGCTTCGTAGGAAGCTTGTGTGCGTTTGTTTATGCTACAGGTTATGCCAGAACATATCAACAATGTTGAAGCTGGAGCACGAGCATGATCTTTTGGTTTTTATTATATATTATATTTTCCTTTCCAGTAATGTACTCAAAATTATATAGTGGATATGTTATGGTGTTGTTGTTTTTGGTTCACTTATAGTTATGCTCTAAAAAAAAAAAAAAAAAAAAATCACCCTAAAAATCCTCCTTATAGGATTCTAGGATTGGAATCTGGCATATGGGAGGTAGGAGACGAAAGCAGGGTACTACGGAGGCTGTCAGCTCTGAATTTGGTGGTTGGGAATTTAGTCAGCCCGATCCCAGAGTCTGTTGAGGGCGAGTTTAACAAATTCGGCCTCAAGTAAAATCACTGAGCACTAGTTCTTAGCATTTTGAACTGAGCAGTAAATCATTCGGCCAATTCGCTAGGTAGTTGATGGAGTTTGGATAAATCGACCATGGAAAGTTCTGGCTTAATTCGATGAAATTGCATATGAAATCTTTTCTCCTTCTCCAGTTAGGTTTAGATCGAATTAGGGGGAACATTTATGTACCAAGTAAAGTTTGCTCCTATTCAGGAGTTACCAAAGAGCCCAATTTTCAAAAGGTCATGGGTTGATACTTCACTGCACTACATGGTGAACCGACTAATATACTTGATTATGGTCGATTCTCCCTCTTTGGAGAAGAGGGTCAATTTAGGGACCTTGAACCTTTTGGGCATTCAAAATATTGATAAAACTAATTGGATTAGGGTTTTCGATAAATTAGTCTAGCAACTTGTAAGTGCTTATGTTTAAAGCACATTTTACACCTGGTTTGTCAAATTTCATCTTATGAAAACAACTTAGCAAAGTGATCTTCAAGTCAAGTTCATGTTGAAGTTCAAGTCAAGCTCATGATCTAGCTCATGTTCAAGCTCATGTTCAAGCTCAAGATCAAGCTCCTTTGAAAACTTTAAGTTTCTAATCCTATGAATTTTAGTTCATACATGTATTTTAAACCCTAGAAAGACCTTAGGTTTAGGTGCTTTCAAAACATATTTAAATTAGAATTTTATACTTATAAATGACTGAGTTTCAACTAGCCTAAGTTTTGGCTCGACCAATCTAAGAATTTCTTGACTAGTCTAAGCACCAGCTGAAATGTGACAGATTTTCTATTGAATCTTTGACCAGTCGAGTGGACTCCTCAACTAGTCGAAGGACCTGCTTCGACCAATCGAAGGTTCCTCGAATAGAAGTCCAGTAACTAAAATCAGTTCAGATTCAGCTTTCTCGACCAGTCGAAGAGCTTGTTCCATTAGTCGAATAGGTCCTTCGACCAGTCGAAGATCTTTTAGATCTTATCCCACTCGAAATTGAAAATTTGTTAGAACTGAATCTGGTGCTTAGGCCAATCGAAGACTGCCTTAGACCAGTTGAAGGAACAAACTTTCTGCCTATAAATTAAGGTATTTTCTCAATCCGAAAATACAATTCAAGCCTATTAAAGCCCTTATACAAGAGAGAGAAGCCTCATTTATTATCAAGCTATCAAGCGGTTTTATAGTTTTCTCATTAATTCATTCATCTCAAAACTCTACCATTCTGATTCTAAAAAAAGTGTTTACTCTCATTAAGATTTAAGGGAATTAATGCAAGTAGCCTTTGGTCTAAACTTAATTAAAATCAAATAGAACCCTGGACCTTTTCTATTGGATTGAACATTGAACATTCATCATTTAAGAAAAGCATTCTACGGCTACAGTTTCTTCTATGAAGAAGACAAGTATTTTTTTTTTTTTACTTTGTATTTGATTTTTCTAAGATAGTCAAAAAATCTCGTGTAAGGGTTTTCTTTGTTTATGATAGCCCGTTAAAATCACAACTATATCAAGTTTTAAGGTGACCCTGTGAAACCTTATTCATAGTGAAAGTCGATATTACGTGATTAATAATCTTGGGAGTGGAGTAGGTGTGGATGTTTGAGAACAGTTGTTGACACATCGAACCACTATAATTCTTTGTGTTGTGGTGAATGTTTTTATTACTTTTGTGGTGAATGGTTGTAATTTCTTTTATGCAAAAGTGATAAATGCTTGTAATAGATAGTTTTATTTACTCCTGCTTAGTTTGGAATTTTGATTTTTATCACATTCATAAAATAAGGTTGTCCTGCTTGAACTTGTTTGGGTGAAGGTTGTTCTACGAATCAATTTGAATCAACGTTTCAATACTAGTGCGATTGAGATTTTTGATTTATTTACTTATTCAGCATTTTATTCGATTATTTGGCATAGTCCTATTCACCCCCCCCCCCTCTCTAGGACTTCTTAAGCTCGCCTTTTCACAACTTGTCAGCCGTTGGGTTAGATGCTATATTTTTATATAAGTCTTATAACATCATCACGACCGAGAGGGCAATGCAGCTGTGCAGGGTATTACTGATCGAACCCAAGGGTTGACAACTCCAAGTGCAGGGCTGCGATATAGTAATAACTCGGTGAGACTGAGGTCGAATCCATAAGGAATGGGGGACATGGTTTAGAACTAATGTAAATCTAACAGTTTATCTGGGTTTTTAACCAATGGTTTAAGGAAAGAGTTTTAAAATAATACAAATAAAAGACAAGGATTCGGGAATATACTCATAAAATCACAATATCCAATTTACTGATTCAATATAGAACTCAATTAAAATTGAAGACCTATCCTATCCAATCAGAAGATAATTCAGTTAAATCAATCATCAATACTAATAAGAATATGAATTTGATTGAACGATTCTCACATGAAGCACTCAAATCTCAGTCGTAGGGAATCAAAAGCATCTAAAGCACCCTTATGTAACAATAGATCAATCAATTATACAGATTGAATCCTTCTCTAATTCAGACTAAAATTTTCTTAAATTAAAGCATTCATTGTACCTGTAACGCACAACAAATCTAGAAATAAACAACTCAAAGACTTTAAAGTAAATCCAAATCTATTTCAATCTACTATCATTATTCAAATCAATGTTATTGAATCAAATAAACTAAATATTATAATAAAACTACAAGCTTCATCCCTTTGTCTTAGCTAAGAGATTAGCTTAACATGATTAACATTAGAAGAAAAATAAAAGAAAACTAAATAAACAAACAGGAATTGAGGGAAGGAAGAGAATGACGGCTCTGTGGAAGCTCTGACACCCCTAGGTCTTTCTCCCAAGCCCTAATTCATAACTAGGAAAGCCCAAAACACCCATTTAAATAAGAAAAATTTGTACCGACTTGGAACCGACTTCAAATATACACACTTTGGTTTCGCTTCAGTTGCATCAACCATCACCTTCAATTGCATCGAATATCACTTCGGTCGCACCGAACTGGTCTCTCGGTTGTAGTCGAATTTCTCCAATATAGGTCTGAAGTCTTTGTCTCCCTTAGGTTGCACCGAGCCTCCCTTCGGTGGCACCAAATATAGCTTCGGTCGAACCTAAGTATCGAACCGAATTAACTCTGAAATTCATAATTTCTTATTAAACTATTTTGTGCACATTCGGTCAGACCGAAGCAACCTCAAGTGGGATCAGACAATCTGTTATTTCTGTTGATGTACTTTATGATTTTTCAGTCTTTTCTCCATCCTTTGTTTTTGATTTTCTTAGATCATTGACATATGAAATCTTCATTAATGTCTTCCAAATCTCCAATTCTTCATCTCCTCTGGATTTATCTCTTTTTGAACTTTAATCTATCTTTTTAAATGTGTATTTATCTTTAGGTTCAAAATTACCTCGCATAAAGAAAACATATATAATTAAATGAAATTAACACTTAATTGCAAGGAAAGCTAATGTAATTGAGAGGATACAAATGCAATATTTAGTCGTTATCAATTGCCTTTGCACCACTTGGTTTCCGACGTTACAAGTGGATGAATAGGAGGTTGCGCCTACACCCCCTCCCCCCCCTAAAAAAAAAAAAAAAAAAAAACTCAGCTCTCTGGTAGCCCTTTTGTACCGTTGGCATCACAGGTGGTTGCACTTAGGTATTCGGCTTTAAGATAGTAATTTTGTCGCACTTGTGGCATGCGTGGTTGCTGTTCGCAACCCCAAGTGTAGGATCGCGATGTAGTAATAACTCGGTGAGACCAAGGTCGAATCCACAGGGACTAAACTTGTACGTATTCTGAATTTAACTAGAACCAGAATTAGAAGAAGATTCTAAAGCAGAAATCTGAATTTAAAGGAGTAATTGTGGATAAGGTTAAACTATTAATTGAGAGGTGGGAACTAGGGTGCCAAGGATCCACATGTAGCAATTAGGAAGCTACCTTGCTTGATTCAAGGGACACAATTAGAATCAGAATCCTATCTTATCCAATTGGAAGAAAGAGATGGTCAAATCTCTAAACTCTTCATTGATCCAATCTCAATGGAAGAAAATTATGGAGTTTGGAAGGGATACCATCATCCAAATATGCCCAAGGGACGATGGTGAACAACAGGATTCACCGATTCTATAATCTCAAAGAGGAAAAGAAGATATTCAAAGCTATCACAGACTCAATTGTAATTGTAATCACAACAAACCATTGAAAACTGAAAATATTCCTTAAAATCAATTAGAAATCAATGAAGTTCAAAATAAACATGAATCAAAACAAAGTAAACATCCCAATCACGCTACAAGCTTTACCTCTTAGCCCTAGCTAAGAGGTTTAACTAACCATAGACATGATTAAACTAAAGTCTCTCAAACAAAGCATAAAACAAACTAAAGAATGAAGAAGAAAGCTCTTGGATGGCGACTCCACCCTTTTGCTCCACTCCTTGAACCCTAGAAGTTACCTAGGAGCGTCCTAGGGACTTGTATTTATAGTTGTGAATCCCCCTCTTATGCACTGACTTGGAATTTTCACAAATCGCCTTAAATTACGCAATTCGCGTTAGCCTTGCGTTACAACTCTGCGCTATTCCAATGGCACCGAAGTTGGTTCGGTGACACCGAAATCGTATCCAAAATTTTATTGCATGTGAAATTGTATGCACAGAGTACTTAGGTGGCACCGAAGCTGGCTTTGGTGGCACCAAATTAAGCTTAGGTAGCACCAAATTATGGTTGTTTTCTTGCTGGATTGTTTTATGTACTTTCAGTGGCATTGAAGTGTCCTGTTTTTCTACTGTTTAACTTGTACTTTTGTTAATCTTTTCTCCATCATTTGTACTTGGTTTTCTTAGTCTTTGGCATGAGAATTATCTGTTCTTGGTCTCTTAAAATCTTTCTTTTGCCTTGGTGATTCTTGAGCACTAAATTCATGCTTTTAACATTCTTTTCAATCCAAGCTCTCAGATTCACCTTGCAACACAAACATGCATAAAATATAACATTAAACAGTATCATGTTCATAAAACCAAGATATAAATAAGGAAAAATATGCAATATTTGACACTCAACAGTACCCCCCCCCCCGAGCTGATCGTTACCTGCCTGGAATTGCCCCTCGAATATGTAGAGTTCCCTAAATACGTAGACATTCCAGGGGTCCGTAAATTCCTTCTGGTCGTTTTGTCGATCGTCTTATCCGTTTCTCCTTGTCACTGCTAAAGGTGGTATAGGATGACCTTGAGGCTTGGCTTGGCTGATCCTAGTAGGTTCGGTCAGCCGTGCTACTTCCAATTCTACCAGGGAATTGTTAGCAATTAAAGGTTCACCGATGTTGAAAGTCTCTCAAAGAAACCTTCGATTATTACGGCGAGAGTCTCTACATAGGCCTTGCTGCCCTCTGCTACTTGCCACAAATCTCCTCACATCTCGAGGATGTGATTTGCAACTTCTCCTAAAGTGGCATTTGGTTGAGAAGAGGATCCTGTGACCACGTTGACATGTTTGATTTGTTGTTTATTGTCTTATGGCTCTTCCATAATCTCAAGGGGATTATTACTTTTTTGGTCTAGCAATGATCTTGTGTCATTGAGAAAATACTAAAATAGCACATCGTTGACCCATCGGGTATGCAAAAAATTAGTGTTGTTGTTCAATTAGACACAAGGCCACACGTGTAATGAACGGCTCATATTTGGTCCAATGTGCACTATTAGGAGTTGAACGGACATGCCGGACATATCGACTCAAATCCATTGAACGATTGCAACCCTAAGTGCCAAACTAGCTGGATTATAATGAGACCTAAGAAAATTAATCTAACTGTTCAACCACCAATGTTACAACGATCATGTGAATGAGACTTTTTTACCTTGTGCTAAGGACTTCATAAGATAAAAATTTTACAGGCGAATCGCAGATTTTATTAATTTGCATGTAAGGCTGGGCCATGGTAACGCTGCACCGGTCTTGGGTGAGTCCGGGGCCGCCCCTAATCCGCTCCCGGCTAGCCTCATCTATACGCGCCATTTTTTGTTTTGTTTTGTTTTGAGAGAGAGAGAGATAGGGGAAGGAGATGTTGGCCTCCTCGAGAAACCTTTCCCTGAAACGCATATCTTCAACGATTTTATCATCCTTGCCCGAACTGCCCCGCCCACCCTTTCGTTCTCTCACCACCTCCCTCTCTCACTTCCATTGCCCTACTACTGAAGTTAGACGCCCGAGCATCATCTGTTTTCCCTCCAGACTGCAGCTGAAGAATCATGGACGTCGATCAGCTAGTTCAACATCAGCTTCTTCCATCGCCTCTCCCTATCTATCCGTTAGCATCCGCTGTGGAAAAGATATCGCCGTAAGTGTTTTTGCTTCCTTGACAACCCCACATCATTGCTATTTTCTATCAGTACTGCCAATACGTGTGGCGTGGAGAATTTATGCTCTCATTTTAATGTTCGCTCTTCTCCCACAGCCAAATGCCTTTTCTGTGTGCGTGTCATTCATTTTTCTAATGCAATCCTAGTTAATTAGAGATTGCAAGCGTGGCATATAAGTAATTCCGATTGTACTGTCCGTTACTTAAAAAATCCAATTTCAGGAGTTGGATTCCTGAGAATTTCATTATGTTGGTCGTGTTTGGAAACCTAAAATTGGAATTCAATCCTCAAGAATTTGTAAGCCAGCTTTTCAAATGGAATCATAAATGGCTTAAAATCAGGAAATGAAATTCTGACTACATTCCATGTTGCCAAACGTGAACATTGGCTCTGGAATTGGATTCCAATTCTAAAAGGTCAAATTCCACGTTGCCAAATGGGTCTATTCTTGAACTAACAAAAATAAAATAAATCAGATTTGGAGTTTTTCTTTGGTTCCATTTTGTAGAAGAGAGAGGGCAATGTGCGGTCACTATCATTTCAGCTGGTGGACTGTTTGGATTCAACCTACATTTTTTTTTTCTTGTTCTTCTTGTCGCTGCAATTCTTTCAACATCATTTTCAGATTCAGAACTACAAGAAAACATGACCCATATTGGCCCACACGGGCCTGTTTCATCACCTTGTCTCCTCTTGTTTTTAATAATCTTCCTTGCTTATTAAGATAAGTAAATCTGGCTACCAACCTTTCATTGCTTAGTCTGGTCATCAGGTCTGATTGTCAATTGTCCATAACTGCTAGATCCAACCATTGATAATCCATTGTTGAATAGATCGTATCATCAGTCCCCACCATCGTTGTTGATCTACTATTTCTCACCATTGATCTCTAACCAATGCTCTTTTTATTGATCGGCAATGGACTAACCATTGATCGTTATCTTGGCCCACCTGATCGTCTTTGCACCTTAGGCGTCATCTTGAACAATATGGCTATTGGATCTACCTATGTTGGTATGACAATGTGCATGATTGGACCTTATTTTGGGTGGTTGGTGATTGAATGGCCGTTTGGGTTGGGTTTTGGGTGGGTGAGCCTGTGGGTGTTAGTTGGTTGAGGGGTTTGGCAAGGAAGATGAGTTTTTGGTCCTTGCAGTGCACAATAACATCATTTTGAGTGGAGTTCTCAATCCCCACTTTCGGGGGGTGGAGTCATTAAAGATGAGATCTATCCATCATTGGAGGCGAACACATTACATTTTGAAGAAACTCCATGGATTGGCAAATCAAAGTGAGGAGCATGCATGAACTGTTGACAACACTAACAACATAAACGGTGTCCAACCTTGTGATGATCAAATAAATAAGCTTCCCAACTAAATGTTGATGCATCCTAACAACAGGTAATAAGTCTCCACTATCAAACAAAAGTCGGTGATTCTAGTCAATTGGAGTATCTAGTGGTCGAGCACCAAGTTGACCCGAGTCATGAAGCAAGTCTAGAATATTACTTCCGTAGCCACCTCAATACCTAAGAAGAACTGCAGAGGACCCAAATCCTTTATATAAATGCCTGACTAAAAAAAAACTGTTTTAGATTCCTTGTCCTTTCTCTATCATCTCCTATAGTAATGATATCATTGACATAGTCAATTACAATTGTTTTGCTGATGTTCTGCCCAAAGAATAAGGTATGATCAACACTACTTCAAGCATATCCACACTTCAACATGGCAGTGTTGAACCTCTTAAACTATGCATGTGAAGCATGGTTTTGATTCTTTTGAAAAATGGTTATGTTTTGCCCTTTTTGGCCATAACTAAAGCAATCACCTTCGTTACACGATATGGGGGTGAACCAGTCTGTTATGAAAAATGGGCTGTATTAGCTGATACGGCCATTATGCCCCATTTTTTATTTTTTATTTTCAAAAATTCTCTTGATTTTCCACCTTTTTCTTTATTTCAACCATGAAGAAAGCTTAAAAGCTAATTTTAAACTAGATCTAAGGCTTATTTAAATGATCAAAACTCAAGATTTGAGTGGGATTCAATGAACATCAAAGTGGAGTGCACTGTTTTGGGAAGTATCGAAAAATGGGTAAAACTTCACTTTTTTTTTTTTCCCCATCTTTTTGTTATATTTGTATGTAATGGTTGCTAATCCACCAAATCATGCTTAATTTCTGTTTGATTAGTACTTATTTTTATTGACTTTCAATAGGTCAAGTTGACACCGCTCACAAACAACATGCTTACCAAATTATGGCCAATTGCACCATCAAATCCATGTTTGAAACTGGAAAAATACACAAGGATCCTCCGGGTTTTTTAAAATTTCCAATATCTTTCGCGATTTTTTTTTTCTTCCCAGAAAAAGAAAGAAAAAAAAAAAACAAAAGAAAAAAAAGCAAAAAAGAAAAATATAAAGTGTCTGTTATGGGGTTGTATTGATAGATAGTACGATATCCTTGTAGTGGCCGATAAGGCTCATATTATATCAACCAAATCTGTTTGTCGATATTGGAGCCAATTTTGAGATTTGAAACCTTGACACAGAGGCTACTTTAAACCATAGAGAGCCTTTTTTAGTTGACAAACTGTATCAACGCTAGTAGATGGAATGAACTCAGGGAGTAGTGCCATGTATACTTCTTGAAGATCTCTAGGAAGAAAGGCATTCTTGACATTTAATTGATATAGAGGAAAAGAATGATTCTCAGAAAGAGACAAGATGATGGGGACATCATGCACACACGCTGCCCCCCCTACGCATGTACGCAAGGAAAAGGAGGGCCCCACCGTCGATCTGGCTTGATGATGACGTCCAAGGAGGGTCTCCTAATTAGAAGACGGAGTTTTGGTTCAAGACAGTGGGCCCGATAGTCAAGTAAAGCCCATCATGGGATCTCATGATTGTGGCCCATTAGTCGGATTAAGTTCATATTTTAGATTTTTCTTATTTATGTTATTTAGAACATCATAAACGCTTTAGATTTTTTTGATTAGTTTTTATTTTGTTTTACTTCATCGCTAAGTAATAGGTTGCGCACAAGGTGCGAGTTTTGAGGTATAGGGTTTACTTATAAATAGGCAACCCTTGTAGTTCTTTTGATCATTGAAGAAATAAAAATTACTGCGTGTTTTTTTTCTACTATCTGAGTTTTGAGTTGTGGAAAAATTCAAGTGGGCGTGAAGCTCTCCCTTTTCAAAGGGCTAACTACCGTGGTGTGAGGCTATGCCTATCCCAATACACTCCTACCTTCTTCCATTCATATCTCTCACTTTTTACAATCATTCTTGCTTTGAATCCACCAGTTTTTGCAGCCGTTCTTATCCTTACAGCTAGTTTCCAGAATCTGGCCCTGTAGGAGGATCGAAACTTCGGTGAAGCACTGCGTACAGACCGTACGTCGGATCGCCACGAAACTTGGAGGTTTTGAAGACCTCCCCTAGCCGATCAGGGCTAAGGAGGCTGTTTGGGGAATCGGGCCCCGCTCGCACGAGCGGCCAGGTTTGTGCGCATGTGCGCCAGGCCCTGCCGCTGTCCGCACGCGTGGACTTTCATTGGTTCAGGTTTTCTTTCATATTTTCTCTATTTTTATACCAATTTTCATAAACCCTAACCCTAGATTGCATTATCCTTAATTTATTTATCTTTTAAAAAAAAAAAAAAAATTTTACCCTAGGGTTCCTTGAATTAAAATTGGTGAATCCCTTGGATTAGAAACTGGTTACTGTGTATGTGTGGATGATTTCTATTTCCCTTTGAGCATCGTTTGGTCTATAATTTTACTGATCTAAATCCTAGCCTGTGTAGGTCTGGACCTGCACAGATTCCCCTTGCTTGAATATTCGAACTTTTGTGTGGGATGTGGAATTTTTATGTTATTGTTTCTGAATTAGTATGATTTAAGCCTGAAATCTTGCATATCATATTTAAATTTCATGTCCTGCATCACAAGAGAACACGAATGTAGTTCAATTTAACAACAAGTGTGAATGTCTCATGGAAATCCCACCACGAGTTTGTGTCTCTCTCTCTATATATAAAATTTCAAGTGCTCTCATCTCTCTCTCCACTTGGGATAGAAATAAAAGGATATAAAGACTTCTAGGAGATAAAAATTGGAAATTGGATGAACAATGCATGTTTCTCTCCCCTTGCGTAATTAAATGATCATTTGAATCATTTGATGGAGGTACATGACTTGGAAGAGAATAACAGCTAAATTTAGAACCTCTGATGGAAAGGATAACATCATGAGCATTGGTTTTCTCCTTGTTCTTATGTTGAACATATGTTTTTGGATTTCAATCTACTAAGAGAGAGAGAGAGAGAGAGAGAGAGAGAGAGAGAGAGAGAGAGAGAGAGAGAGAGAGAGAGAGAGAGAGAGAGAGAGAGAGAGTTTGTTTTAGTCATTGTGAAAAAGAAACATAATTATGTTACTTTGCATGACTACGCGATATACAAGGTTTGAAATATTGCCAAGACCAATAATATAGGCGATATTGTCAGTATCACTGGGTGGTTGACACACACACACACATAATTGTTATCGTATTGTAAATCATAAGTGTTTTTTTTTTATTTTTTTTTATTTTTTTTTTAAAGATTTTCATAAAACATGTCATAAAAAAATATAAAAATTGTATATAAATAAATAAAAATTAAAAAACACATCAATCATCCATTTTCTCATGAATATGCAAAAAAAAAAAATATGCATCATGTATATATCATCATGTCATAATCAAGTTCAGACAATAATCCCCTTTCCCATCCCGTGTATATGTAAGTTTTCTATATGATTCAAACATAACATTTTCCCCATCCCCATTTACACATATTATTCTCTATTCACTTATTTCTATAATTCAAAAAGTAAATAAAAAGTCCGAACAGATCTATTTTTCATCGGTTGCGCCATCATCATCTTCCTCATCACCAATGAGGTCAACATTATCAACATCATCCTCATCTTCAGAATTTGATGTCGAAATAAACTCATCTTCATCCGGTATTCCCCCATTCCTTCTTATAAACATCAATATATTTTTCTATTGACTCAACTTTGATCTTCAAAAATTTATTCCTCACTTCATGATACGATGGAAGCTTTAATCCCAACCCAAATGCAGCAACCGCTCCATCATTGGTGCGAAGAATGTGCTCTTTACAAGGTTGAATGGTAGAGCATTCGCATATAGGAAACATGAAATAAATAGGCACACATTGTCTCCATCTCCCTTCTATATTTTGTCTAGAGTGGCTTGTTGTTTTTCTTTTGGCCTACTCTTTCCCAAAAAATTATCCATTGTTCTTTTTCTTTTTCCACAACCCATTTCACCGACATTATCAATTATTGGAACCCTTCCAATATCATAGACCATCTCTTCTTGTTGCTTCTTCTCGCTAACATTATTATCCAATAATTTCTTGAATTTTTCTGCTATCTCATCACTTGGCGACATGTTGCAACATTGTTCTTCGTTCGGGCTAGGTAATGTTTTATTTGAAACACCTTCCCAATATTCCTTTCCACAAAAAAATGCATCTTATATGGGGATTATTGTTCTCACCCATCTTTGAACAATTCTTCCACGTAAGATCATTGTCATTTGTCTTTGATTTCTTTCCCATTTTCAATGCTCAAAACGAACCAACACTGCAAGTCGGAAACACACAAGTGATAAGCCTACATACATATTAAGGAAAAAACTATTTAGGCCCCACACAAGCATAAAAGATATACATTGATTAAAAATGAGAAAACTCTCGAAAAAAACCATTTAGGCCCACATAAACTCCAAATCTCACCACTATCTCTTCAACGAAAGAAAAGAAGTAATATTATAATGTATATGGGGCATAATTAACTATTAAACACAAAAGCCCTAAAAAGGAATTGTAAAAAAGTGAAAAAATGAAAAAAATAAATCTGATGTAGGATACGAAATTCAAATATGATGTGCAAAATTTCAGGCTTAAGATCACGTTAGTTCAGAAACAATTACACAAATTTCACATCCCACATAAGAGATCAAACATTCAAGTAAAGGGGATTCTGCACGGGTCCAGGCCTACACATGTTAGGGCTGGATCAATAAAAATTATGAACTAAACGATACTCAAAGATAAGAAATAATCATCCATACATGCACAGTAATCAGTCTCTAATCAAAGGGATTCACCAATTTCAATTCAAGGAACCCTAGGGTGAGAAAATGGGCAAATAAATTAAGGATAATGCAATCTAGGGTTAGAGTTTATGAAAATAGGTATGAAAAGAGGAAAAATAAGGAGGAAAACTAACTGGAATGCCTCCTCAACGTGCGGACAACGGGCCGGGCCTCATGCGCATGTGCAGAGGGTCGGCCACACGTGTGGTGGGGTCCCACACCAGGAAACCGATTCTTTGGGCTTGGTCGGCCAGGGTTGGGCTCCAAACCCCCAAAGTTTCAGGGCGATCCAAGCTACAGGCTGTGCGCAGTGCTCCGCCGAAGTTTCAACTCTCTTGCAGGGCCAGATTCTGGAAACTGACTATAGGGAGAAGATCCGCTGTAAAACTGATTAATTCGGGACGAGGATGGCTGTAAAAGGTGAGATATATGGATGGAAGAGGGTAGGGGCAGATGAGGATAGATGTGGCTTCACACCCACTTGAAATTTTCCACAACTCGGAAACTCAGAGAGTAGAAAAAAACATGTAGGAATTTTTATTAAACTTCAATGAATCAAAAGAACTACAAGGGGTGCCTATTTATAAGGAAAACTCTATACTCTAAAACTCGCGCCATGTGTGCAACTTATTACTTGGCAATGAAGTAAACTAAAACAAAAACTAACCAAAGAAATCTAAAGCGTTCATGATATTCTAAATTACATAAATAATCAAAACCTAAAATATGAACTTAATCTGACAAGTGGGCCCCGGCCCCAATCATGAGATCCCATGATGGGCTTTACTTGATTATCGGACTCACTCCAATGAACCAAAAATCCGTCTTCTAACTAGGAGGCCCTTCCTGGACGTTGTCATCGCACCAGATTGACAATGGGACCCTCCCTCTCCTTGCGTACGTGCGTGTGAGGGGGGGGGGGGGCGCGTGATGTCCCCATTAATTCTCCCCTGCTGCGAAAATTTCGCCACTGGCAAAATAAAACTCTTGAACTGCTTTAGGATGTTAGGATCAAGTCTCTGAAACTCCCTAGTGAGCCACGTGCTGTCTGAAGCCGGGCGTGACTTTCATTGAACCAGGTACTTCTGAAACACACCGTCCGAAGTTGAAACTATCCGATAGTCCATGATATCCTCTATTTCCTCTCTGGGTGTGTGAATATTAGGTATGAGAGGTAGAGCTGGGAAGAAAGGTTAGGAAGAGTAGATATGGGAGGTAGAGGCTGAGAAAATGGGTTGGGATGGGTAGGAATGGGACTTAGAGCTGGGAAAATAGGTCGGGAGGGGGCCATGGATGAAGGGAACGGTCTGGGGAATTAGGATGGTTAGACTTCGGCTGGACAATGCATCAATGGCCCCTTGAAATGCAATTAGATCCTCTACATTGAATGTGGAACTAATTCCCATGGAGGGTGGAAGATTTGCCATACACGCATTGAGACCGTTTCATTTTATAATTTTGAATGGTCTAGTGTTATGCTTGTGTAATTTTTGAACGGTTCCCTGAGGGTACCGCTATGCCCTGATGCGGGTCATCACAGAGTCCCTTACACTGAATTCCTTGAAACATTTATGTTGGTCTGCAGAAAATTTGTAATGCTCATTACTAGTAGCGATCTTCTGCCTGATTTCTTGATGCCATGAATGAATGTGATGCGCAAAAGACTCTGTAGGCTCTGACGGCCTATGGGACAGTGATATGGTGACAAGATCAATAGGTTTCTCAGGTTTATAACCAATAACGACTTCATAAGGACTGAGACCTGTGGACCTATCAACAGAACTATTAAACGCAAATTCGGCTGTAGGTATTACGGTGTCCCATGTTTTGGTGTACTCTATATCCCTCCTAGGTGGAGACTCATGTGGTAGATCATCAGGAAAGACATCACAGAACTCATCCACTACCGAAATAGCCTCAGTGGGTAACTCTACACTAGCCTCTGGTGCACCCTCTCTAGCCACAAGGTCATGTATGTTGTACCACTCAAAATAGTGGTCTTGATGTCCCTCATGGGGTGGTTACATGGGTGCATGCCCATGACTGATTCCTTGGCCAACTTCATTCATTGGTCTATCCTCCTGGCCACCTACCTGAGATTGGACATTTACCCCAATGGTGGGGTTTGTCCTGGCAGAGGCTTTTAGTTGGGTAATGCGCACCTCAAATTGTTCAAAGCGTTGGTCTATATGTTGTTCTAAGCACTTACCCAAAGACTCGATCTACTGGTACAGTTTGTTTAGTGACTCTTGCAATCGTTTCATGTTTAGTGTAGGGTGTAAACCAACCACGACCCGTACGTGGGGGCATACGATTGCTGACTCCACCTAAGGACTTCCTATGACGACTATATGCAACTAAATGGGACTAAATGATCCTATGAGACTCTATATGAGGGAAACTACGCAGTGTTACTAAAATCCAGCAATATAGTTGTCGAAATAAGGGAATAACAGAAAGTTACAGCAATGTGAATTGCTTACTCCCTGCTAATAGAAAATTTCAGCAACTAATATCAGGGACTATGGGCTTCTAAATAACTATATGTGATGAAACTGGATGCATGAAGGACTTAAACAAACTAACCCTGCACATGTAATGTATTCCCCTACAAGAACCCTAGTCTTTGATACCAAATTTGATGTAGGACATGAAATTCAAATATGATGTGCGAAATTTCAGGCTTAAGATCACGTTAGTTCAGAAACAATTACACAAATTCCACATCCCACATAAGAGATCAAACATTCAAGTAAAGGGGATTCCGCACGGGTCCAAGCTTACACATGTTAGGGCTGGATCAATAAAAATTATGAACCAAACGATACTCAAAGATAAGAAATAATCATCCACACATGCACAATAATCAGTCCCTAATCCAAGGGATTCACCAATTTCAACTCAAGGAACTCTAGGGTGAGAAAATGGGCAAATAAATTAAGGATAATGCAATCTAGGGTTAGGGTTTATGAAAATAGGTATGAAAAGAGGAAAATTAAGGAGGAAAACCAGTACTTGAAACAACTCCCGTGTGCGGACAGCGGGTCAGGGCTTGGCGCACGTGCGCAGTAGGCTGGCCGCACGGGTGGTGGGGTCCCACACCCGGAAACAGATTCCTTGGCCCTGGTCGGCCAGGGGTGGGCTCCAAACCCCCAAAGTTTTAGGGCGATCTGAGCTACGGGCTGTGCGCAGTGCTCCGCCGAAGTTTCAGCCCTCTTATAGGGCTAGATTCTGGAAACTGGCTGTAGGGAGAAGATCCGCTGCAAAACTGATAGATTTGGGGCGAGGATTGCTGTAGAAGGTGAGATATATGGATGGAAGAGGGTAGGGGCGGATGGGGATAAATGTGGCTTCGCACCACGGTAGTTAGCCTTTCGAAAAGGGAGGGCTTCGCACCCACTTGAATTTTTCCATAACTCAGAAACTCAGAGAGTAGAAAAAAACTTGCAGGAATTTTTATTAAACTTTAATGAATCAAAAGAACTACAAGGGGCGCCTATTTATAGGGAAAACCCTATACCCAAAAACTCGCACCATGTGCGCAACCTATTACTTGGCGATGAAGTAAACCAAAGCAAAAACTAACTAAAGAAATCTAAAGCATTCATGATATTCTAAATAACATAAATAATCAAAATCTAAAATATGAACTTTATCTGACTAGTGGGCCCCGATCATGAGATCCCATGATGGGCTTTAATTGATTATCGGGCCCACTCCAATAAACCAAAGCTTTGTCTTCTAACTAGGAGGCCCTCTCTGGACATCGTCATCGAGCCAGATCGATGGTGGGACCCTCCCTCTCCTTGCATACGTGCGTGGGGGGCGGCGTGCGTGTGCGTGTGCTCGTGATGTCCCCATCAAAATCGAACCCCCTCCCAAAAAAAAAAAGGCATATTTGCACATAAATATGAAAGAAGTGAAATAAAAAAGAATAAATGAATATTTTATATGCATTCTTACCTATTTCAATGTAAAAATTGAATGTGACAAGCAGTGTTCGATTCCATTGAGCGACGAAAAAGATATGTCGATTTCTTTCTCTAGGTTTCCTATTGCCCACAAGCTCCAAAAGTCTCTAAAATCTATCAAAAGTTGCAAAATATAGGTTACTCTAATGAGTGTGGGACCTAAATAGGTTTTGAAACCAAAATCCCTAAAAAAAATTGCACAAAACAAAAAAAAAGAATTTTTTTTTTTTTTTTTCACCGGGTGCTACCAGTTTTAGGCAGGGTTCGATCAAATCATACGATTCAACCCTTTTGTGATAAATATGTACGATTTAGATCGTACAAGCGTACGATACGATTCGAATCATAAATCGTACGATTTCGACAACATATATATATATATATATATCGGTGATATATCAATATTATCGATATTTCACTGACCCACCAATACTTATATTTTACCTATATTGGTGATATTGTCGATATTATCGCTGATATAGGGTCTCATGCAAAAATTTGCGAAAACCATGGGGAAATCTATAAAAACATTTTGTGAAAAAGATAGAAGAACTCTATTTTTGAAAAGTTCTTTTTGGGTTTGAATTCTAAATAGATTTGACCACTATTCCTTTGTGTGAATTAAATCTTGGATTTGGGGGAGCAATTGCCACTCGAGAGTGAAAGCCTACTGGAAATTGAAAGCTGAGAAAAAATCGATTTTTCTTTTTTTTAGATCTTAGAAATCCATGTGACATGGATTTGAGTTGGAAATCTCAACATTTGGGAGGTAGAAATTGGGGATCCAATTTCCTCCGTTTTCTCCCCTCAAAAAATGAAAACTCTTCCCCTTTGTTTTTTGGATGTTTTTTTTTTTTTTTGTTTTTCCATCATCTTTGTCTTCCTTTGTTCTTTGTTTTTGTTTTGTTTTGTTTTTTTTTTTTTTTGGCAATAAAGTTGCTGTCACCATTAAAAAAAATGGTGCGGTTAAAGAAGTTCATGGTTGGTCTACCGTGTGCCATGTAGGTTTGGATGTTTGGGAAAGGCCTTGATAGATAGAACAAATCAAGTCTTGTAAACTTCTCAGGATCTATATCCAAGTCCTTTCGTGTCTTCCTCTTATCCTCCTTTTGGGCACCCCAATCCTAATCGAAGTTCCCTTGGTGGCTCATGTTTCTTGAGCACATGGTTGAACCATCTCAATTGATTCTCCATTTTATCTCCAATTGGGACTACTTCCAAGTTGCTCCTAATAAAATCGTTCTTAATTATATCCTTATCTCCTCCACATCCTCAATACACTCATCTTTGCAACATTCAAGCCTTATCCATTGCCTCTCTTAATTTCCCAGAATTCTGCTCCATATAGCATAGAAAATCTAATAGCGATCTTATAAAATCTGTAGTTTCATTGGTATGTAGCGATAAGCCGATAACAACTCCATTGGTGCATCTCCACTTCATCCTGCTACATCTAATTGTATTTGGAACATTCTTCATGGCATCAATTTTAACTAAAGCTTCACATCTATTAATATTCCTACTAAAGTTGAATTTTAGTACCCTATCTTGCTTTTGCTAATTCTTAAACCTCTCTAGATTCTAAGGCCTTCTTCAAAACCTCCAATTCGGCAATAAACGTTCTCTTGTTTCATCAACTAGCGTACTGCTGGCAAAAAACATGTACCATGAGACCTCATCCTAGATACTAGCAGTTAATTCATTTCCAACGAGTGTGAATTAGTAAGGGCCTAATGTAGGCCCCTAATCTACGTGCTGCTACTGAAGTGCTTCTTTCTTTCAAGCCTCTCTCGCTCATGTAACAACACCGTCATACATGTTGTCAGTGATTTCAATCTATCTTCCTAGGATCCCTTTCCTACTCATCACTACCACAAAATACACTTGTGCTAAATGGTTTTACTGAAACTGCTGTTATCTAAACTGCTGTAATCTATCTCAACTTTCAGGCTTGTCGTACTTTGGACTTGGGTATTCATCTCATGTTTTGTGATTAGATTAATGCAGGTTTTTTTTTTTTTTTTTTTTTTTTTTTTTTTTTTTTTTTTTTAAGTTTTTTTTTTTTTTTTTTTAAGTTAGTCAACAATGTCCCAATGCCATTGATGCATAAATTATGTCCTCAATCTACGCTACTGTTGTTTTTGTTTTGGAATATATTTGTTGTATGATTCCATCTACACACTCAAACTTGGAGCGGCCAGTGCAATTTTTTCATGACACTAGAAAATTTCTTGTCTAACAAAGTTGCATGGGGCAGGATATGCTTTCAGAGGCTCTTTTGTGCTTTGGTGCTAGTTCTGTCAGCATGTATGAAGCGGAAAGTTGTGAGAATATTGATGAGGTGAACCCTCAAAGCAATTTTAATTTGTTTTGGAATTTTCATACTTATTATGTTCCATGGCTTGAACTTGAGTTGGTTTTCTTTGTTTCTCTGTCCTTTGATTGTTTCTTTTAATTTGATGAAATGGTTGCATCTGAAAAACTGTTAGAGATATGTTTCTCCCTATGAATTATAAGGACCTATATACTCATATCCTTTGATTAACCGGAGTCCCAAGTTCAATACTTGATTTTTTTATGACAAATTCATTAAGACAAACTAAATATTTGATTTCTCTTTGTAATGGCACAATGTTGATATAGCTAGTGTTCCTGGTATTGGTGATATTATCAATAATATCGGCCGATATTATCTGTATTGCAGGTCACCAATACAGATACGTTTTGTAATATAAAAAAGAAAATACACTGTATCAGTCGATATTATCGATGATATCACATTATCACTGATATCACGCGATATTTTTGATATCGGTACAGCCCTTTAAAATAAATACACTATATTGTCAACACGTGATAATATCGTTGGTACCAGTGGTAATACCTGCAAAATTCCAGGAAAAAAAAAATCCCTTCTTTTTCAAAATTTTTTTGGGGGATCTTCCCAGGGGTGTTTAAAATTGGTGAATTATGATGTGTTGGATTATTGCATTATTTCTTAAAAATTAGTGCATTAAAATCATACTTATTAATTAAATTTTTTTGTTTGACAATGCATAGTCTGGGCCCCATACAGCAGAAACCTATTATGTATGGTTGTTTTTGGTAACTCTGAGTCCTAAGTGGGTATTCATGTGTCCTTTAACATCACCTGAAGTTCACTTGGAAAATTCCACTTCTTTTTTTTTTCCCCTAATGTTCCCCAATGTTTCCCTTAGACAGCAATTCGTTACCCATTATCTCTGATATTATTAATGATATCGATGCATGTTAATGCAACCGAGGTCCTCAATACACGTAGCAATAACAGTACTTTTAGCACTGGATATACCAAATAGTACAGTGAGTGGTAGCTTGTATTGAATGTTCATGTGCTTGATTGGTATACATTTGTCTACTTGATAAGGTACTAAGGTTCATTCAAGTACGTGTTTGATTTATAAAGTAGTGTTTTTGCAGATCTGCATCAATTCCATATTTATGGAAGGGCAAGATGTAGGTACATGCATCTCTCATGCAGCTAATTCCATTGGGTTGAACAAGATGCCTAGTTATGAAGTCGTAATTGGTGAGCAATGCGATTGGGTGAATAATTCACTGGTAAACATGCCATGCTTGTGACTTTTCTTGCAGGCTATCCTGCCCGGTTCATCTTTTATCATTCTCTCTCTCCATGGTTACATCAACTACTCACATGATGAAAGTTTTATTTATTTATTTATTTTTTGTTTCCATATTGGTTCTAGTACTATTATTTCCACATGGTGGGATTGATTTTAGTCCATTTGATGTTTAAGTCTTTTGTTTATTCATTTCCATATTACTATTCACACAGGCTAGACCCCTAAAGCTAATGTTGCATCTTGAGTTCAAGATCAATGTTTCAAATAGCGTTCGTAGCGTACGCTACGTAGCATAGTGTAGCCGTAGCACTGCGTAGCATAGGTAAATAGCGTAAATCCCCTGTAGCGTACGTTGCAGGGGTCGTAGCGTATGCTACAACTACTTAGCATGTAGCATTTGTAGCATACGCTACAATGTATTTATTTTTTATTTTTTATTTTTTGGTTTGTGTAAAACCCATAACATTAAAAAACCTTAAAATGTAAAGTTAAAACCAAGCCTTTTTATGTTTACTCTAACTTAAAATGGTGGTGATCCATTGTTAAAGTTGGTGGTGTGAAACTCACACACTAAAAAACCTTTAAAACTAAAAAGAAAAAGGATTCAAAAGAGGGTAACCCGAAACCCCTCTTTGTATAGATGACATCTGTATTGTACGTAATACTCTTAACCTGTGGGATTATTTTTATTTCTTTTCATACTTGTGAGTTGTAGCTTGTGGTTTCAATTAGACATTATTAATTAAAGTGGTTTGCTTAGAAAGTTGTTGATGTGATAATTATTTAATTGTTTCATCACTTTATATATGTAGATTGGCTTTTGGTAAATGATAATTAATAACTTGTTTGAACATGCTTGTACTTGAAAAAAATAAAATAAAATCTATTAGGCATTTTTATATATTAAAAAAAAACTATTTATCATATTTATCGTATTTTTAAATTAAAAAATAGAAGTATTGTTGATGAGGACATCAGACCCTTCAAAGTTTATCAAAGACGAAGGCAGCCGACGAATACATCTTTATGGCTCGATAATGGTTCGTGGCACAACCAAGGAGGATTCTGAAGACCTTACACGTGTCCCTGGATTAATTGAAGCCCCACATTAAGAGGTCACATGTATAGGATGAGTTAGAAGACTGATCTATTACGCAGGATATTTATATTTTTTATTTTTTTAGAAAGCTTTGTTTTGCGCATTTTCTTTCTTTTGTTATAGGGGTAGTTTAGTCATTTTCTTTCAAATCCGAATTTTATAAATAGGGTGCTTTCTACCCTAAACCTAATAATGTTTTTTAATGAAAGGTTGGTGCCTCCTTCCCATCTCTCTCTGTGGTAAGTGCTTCTCTTCCCCTAATCTCTTCCCTTCTTCTAACTTCTATTTCTAGCCGTCTAACCTTCTTTTTCTTTTTCTATGCCTAGTCTTTTTCTTTATTGCCATTGACCCTGAAAATCTGAGAATTGATCCCAGCCCTCTCTCAGATTTTCCAGCCATCCCTATTCCAGAAATCCTTTGATTTCCTCGACTAGAGAAGTTGTATTGATCGTTGGATTGAAACCATGCAAGATCGGGAGGTCCCATCCCTCGTCGGAACCAGTCCACGCATGAGTTGAATACGGTACTGCATGATTGTGATGATGGTCTGCAACCATTGCATGTTCCCTTTATTATTATCTTTACCGTGATGTGGAATGTGAATATTTCAATTGATTTGCTTAGTTTATTTTGCCGGATAATTTTTGCACTCACACCTGCATTCTAGTTTAGACCGTCCTGCATCAAATTTGGTATCAAAGCTTTAGGTTTTGCATGGTTTTTGTTAGATCGAGTTATCTGAACTTAGGATCATCTGTTTTCTCATCTAGGATTGTCTGGATAATTCCATATCTACATCCCACAGAAATTGCCAACCTGATTTTTCAGATTCAGTCCTATGAGATATAAATTTGAATTTCCAGATTTGTGTTTTCATTCTAGTTAAATCTAAAAATCTGTAGCATCCATATATCATATATAAATAGGATCATACATCCATATTGAGGTTTGTTCAAACCTTAGAGTTGAGCTTAGGAAAATCGAGTTCGAGTTTTTGGTGTATGCCCATTAGAAGTGGTAAGGGTTTTGGCCGACACCCCATCATGAATAACGAACAATTAAACGATTACCTCGCTCAATTACTCCAAAAGATAACCGCCATAGAGACATCTAACAAAAATATCGAACGAAAACTGATTGCCACCGAAGCTAGACTTGAGCGATTAGAGGCATCCCAAAGGGAGAACCCCACTGTCGAGGGAGATGTGCAGTCGCAGGCAGGTGGTGTTGGTGAGGAGCCAACCTTTAAACAAACCCACCCCCCCAATGGCGGGCACATGGGTAGAGAACGGGCATATCAGGATCGCTTTGATCCTAATGAGAGGGCCATGGAGAATGTCAGGATTGATGCCCCGAGCTTTGTTGGTCGCTTTGACCCCAAGGCATTCCTTGATTGGTTAGCTGACATGGACCACTATTTTGAGTGACATGAGATGTCAGAGAATCGACAAGTGTGGTTCGACAAAATGAAGCTTGTGGGGCAAACGAAGATGTATTGGACCAATAAAGAGCATAGGATTGAACGGGTGGGAGGAGCTCCCGTTACCCAATGGAGTGAGATGAAAACTATGCTAAGAGAGAAGTACCTACCTCTCTTATTGCCAGAAGCTCCTGGAACAATGGCAATATTTACGCCAAGGATCCATGCTTGTCACGGAATACATCTCAAAATTTGAGGAATTCATGATGCGGTGTGACATTAAGAAAGGCCCTCTGGTAACGCTCACACGTTTCAAGATGGGCCTTCGATCGGATCTTCAGCATGAACTTTGGGCTCGTCCCTGACAAATTTGGACAAGATGTACCAAGTGTTGCAGGAATTAGAGTAGTATCTAAAGACTCCTGTCACAAGACGGTTCGATTCCCGAAACTCTAATGTTAGGACTTGTTCTCAGGGAACTAGACCCAACATTGGTAATCAACCCAGGGTGCAGGCGAATGTTCCTCCTAGGCCTAGGGATGACAAGGGAAAAGGCGTCCTTGGTGCTGGTTCAGGTGGAGGACAGAATGTGCGATGCAGCGAATGTGGGAATATTAGCCATTTTGCAACTCAGTGTCCCACTAAGAGCAAAGGAAAAGCCTTAGTCATAGGCGATTCCCAGGATAGCGAGTATGATCAGGGCGACTCTGAAGTCAGATAATATAAGCCCATAAGATCATTAAGTGATGAGGATGAGGTGGGTGATGATGCCACACTAGCAGTTGTCAGGTTTGTGCTAGCCCAGACTAGAAGTAGTGTTGACTGGCGTCGCAACACTATCTTCTACACAATTGCTAAGTGTGGCGAGAAAAATTGTAAGGTGATAGTGGACAGTGGGAGTTGCCAGAATGTAATTTCCACTAGCACCTTCGGCTGTCTAAAGTTAGAGACCACTCATCTTGACCTGCACAAAGTCTCATGGGTAGACAAGACTTCCCTTCCTGTCATTCATCAATGTCTTGTACCCACCCAGTTCGGGTCTTATAAGGAGTCCCTATGGTGTGATGTGTTGCCTATGGATGTAGGTCACATCATCCTAGGCAGACCGTGGCTATTTGATAATGACGTCATGATCTACGGCCGTTTTAATACGTGTATGATGGGGACATCTACGCACATGCACGCCCCCCCTTCGTACTTACGCAAGGAGGGCCCCACCATCGATCTGGATAGATGACGACGTCCAGAGAAGACCTCCTAGTTAGAGGACTGCATTTTGGTTCGTTGGAGTGGACCCGATAGTCATGTGAATCCCACCATGGGTTCTCATGATCGTAGCCCACTATTCTAATTAATCTAGTACTTTGGGTTTTGCTTATTATTGCTATTAGGAGTATCATGAACGGTTGAGATTGCTTTGATTAGTTGTTATTTTTTATTACTTCGTCGCCAAGTAATAGGTTGCGCACATGGCGCGAGTTTTGGGGTATAGGGTTTTATTATAAATAGGCACCCATTGTAGTCTTTTTTATTCATTGAAGATTAATAAAATTTCTGCATTTTTCTGCTTTAAATTTCTGAGTTGTGGAGATTTAATTGGGTGTGAAACCCTCCCTTCCTCGAAGGGTTAACTACCGTGGTGCGAAGCCACACCTATCCCGATTTCCCTCCACCTTCCATCCATATATCTCTTCCTATAATCATCTACACTTCAAATACATCCTCTATTGCAGCCGTTTTTCTCTCTACAGCAGTTTTCCAGAATCTGGCCCTGCAGGAGGACTAAAACTTCGGCGGAGCACCATGCACAAACCTTGCGTCGGATCGAGCTGAAATTTGGGAGTTTTGGAGTCCACCTCTGGCCGACCAGGGCCAAGTTGACCTTTTTCTAAATAGTGGGCCCTACACACGTGCGGCCGAGATCACATGTACGTGCGTCTGGGCCATTGCTGCTATCCATACGTGCGGTACCTCTCTGGTTCGTCTCTTTCCTCTCTTTCACTTCTCTTTGACCCAAAATCCCTAAACCTAACCCTAAATTGTTCAAATCCCCAATTTTATGCCCTTTCTTCAACCTTAGGGTTCCCTAAATTGAAATTTCTGAATCCCTTGGATTGGGGGAATTATTTCCGTGCATGTGTGGATGAATTTGCCCTCATTTGATTCTTGTTTGGTCTATAATTTTGATTGATCCGGCCCTAGCATGTGTAGGCTTGGATTCGCATAAGATTCCCCTTGATTGAGTGTTTGAACTTTTGTGTGGGATGTGGAATTTTGCGTAATTGTTTCTGAACTAGTGTGATCTAAAGCCTGAAAATCTTGCACATCATACTTGAATTTCATGTCCTGCATCAGTGTACCTTCATGCATAATGACAAGAATATCAAAATTAATCCTATGCCACCACAACACACTGCACAGAAGAAAGGTGAGAAGGCTAGTGAGCCTAAAGAAGTGAGGAAATCCACACCCAAGACTCTCCACATCATCACAGTTAAAGAGTTTGAAAGAGAGACTAAGGAGGATTCGACGGTGTATGCCTTAGTTGTAGGACCCGTAACTTCGCGAGACCTTCCGTACACTTCTACTTAAACAATGACATGTTCCCGACGGACTAGATCGACAAGTTTTGATCGTTACCCTACTTTTGTACCAAGATACCCGAGACTTGTACCCTAGCGACCGCGCGGGCGTCATGATTCCAACGCCGCGTGACACGCCCCATTTCGACCCTTAGATTAGAAGTTACAATTTTGGCACAATCCGACGTGGGCCGTGCAATGCACGTGGGCCCCACTTGCACAAATCCCCATATTGTCAAATCAATCAATCCATCAATACATCCTTTAATTAAGCCATCCATCACTCATGTCACTCTCTCCCTATTAGTCAAACAAGCTCATGCCTTTCTCATGTAACCCATACCCCTACCTATGCTAGCCATGATTCTTTTCTTCTTTTTCTCCCCATTTTACCCCTCCATCTTCCCCTTATTCCCTCCCTATCCTAAAATCTCTACCACAAAAACTCCCTAACTCCCTCTCATTTTTACCATTTCCTAGCAAGAGTAGAGAGGGATTAAGAGAGAAAAATATTAGAAAGATTAGGGAGAGATTAAGAGAGAGAAAAGAAAGAAAGAGTAGAGAGAGATTAAGAGAAAAGAGTGTTTAGGAGAGATTAGAAAGAGAGCTTGACAGAGGGTTATGAGGGATCAAGAGAGTAAGTGAAAGAGAAAAGTGAGATTAAAGAAGATTAGGGGTGAACAGGAGCTTGGTGGGCCATCCGATCGCCAATCCGAGACGATTCAACCGTCCATCCTTCTAAGTGAGTGCATGGGAGGGTCAAAACCCTCCCCTTCTTTGTGATTTCTCCATTTTAGTGGGCCAATAAAGGTGAGACCCACCTTGGTCATGTATTGAGTATGTGGTGGACCCCATAGTGGCAGGGGGCCACCCCAATGGCCAGATCTATTTCCCTTTTCTTATTCTCATGGTGTTGTGGGACCCACAAGTGGGCCACGCTATTGGAGAGCATGTTCCGCACACTATCATAGCATGGACCACTTTGTGTAGTCCACCGTGATGTTTAATTTCTATTTAAACCAGTTAATTGTGTAAGCACACTTGGATGGTGAAAATACACCAAAAATGGATATGATCCAAAGCTTCTTGGCCCCACTATAAGTTGGACATTCAAATGGATGGAGTGGATTTCCTAGGTGGGCCTTACCTCACCCTTAAAACACGAGAGGGAGAGGGGTAGTGGCACCTTCGTCCCTGGACGCAACAATGTCTAGAGACATGTCTCTGGTACCATTTACCTTTTAAAGCCACCGTGTGGGCTTCCCTCCTGGGCCTCATCATGATGTATCTATATATCATCCACACCATCCATCCATTTGCTAACTCATTTTAGTTATGGATCCCAAATATCTAGCCGATCCAACCATCAGGTGGACCACACCACAACTAACGGTGGGCTGGGAGCACCCCTCACGTCAGCCATGCGGATGTGGGGTGGGGGCGTCCTAGTCGTGGATCCCACCTTGATGTATATGTTTAATCCACACCTTCTACTAGTTTCTTCAGATTATTTTAGGTCTTGGGCCGAAAAATGGGGCAGATCCGATCATCAAGTGGACTGCAATAAGGTAAACAAAGTCCCATTGTTGGAACTTTTTAAGGCCGACTGTTGTGTGTGTAGGCGGTGGACCTACCCATCATTGGACTCCTTTGGTCGATAGGGAGCTGGCCGATATAATGGACGGAATGGATTATCCACTAGTGGACCCCACATAGCAGAAAACAAAAAAAAAAATAAAGGAAGAAAGAAAAACAAAAAAGAGTGTCACTGGGCATTATTGCCCAGTGACATGAGGGCGGAAGCCTCCTTTGGTTGCTCTCACACGTGGACCCCACCATGATGAATGTGTTTAATCCACACTGTCCACCATCTACTTCAGATAATTTCAGGCCATGGGCCAAAAGATGAGACAGTTCGGTTATCAAGTGGGCCGCAATGAGGGAAACAAACCATTGCTGTTGAAATCTTCCAAGGCCCACCGTGGAGTCTCTGTTTGTCCAAATCAACCCAAATCAGAGCCCATTAGACTTGCTCGAGATGGACTACGCTGTGAAAGGAGTAAAAGATCCACGTGGGGCCCACACTGATAGTGTATTAAAAAAGAAAAAAAAAAGAGAAAAAAAAAAGGTGTTACTGCGCGGTTTTGCCCAGTGGCGTGAGGGTGGAAGCCTCCTTGGGCTGTCCCCACACGTGGGACCCTACATGATGTATGTTCCTATCCACTCCGTTCATCTGTCTTGTCAGATCATGTTAGGCCATGGACCCAAAACTCAGGTTGATCCAGATCTCAGGTGAGCCGCACCATAGGGTAATGTGGGGGCAAAAACGTCTTGGACTTGAGATTTTTTGGTTTTGGGATCCCTTGGACTTGGGAATCTCTGGAATCGAGATCCCTTAGGTATTTGGTTATGTTTGGAATATTGGATTTAAATCCTTAAATTAGTTGGTGTGTAGATGTTGAAACTATGGTTTTATTAAATCCATTTAAGCATATACTTTGCCTGAACTGATGAAATCCCAAGACTCAGATGGGCTGTGAGCATAGGATCACATCCTAATGACTAACCAATGATCTGTAACCGTTGATTTACGTTAACAATGATCAGACGGTGCAGATCATTCTACTAAAGTAACTATAGTGATGTCATTGATAATCTGATTTTTTTGGGACATCATTAGTAGGCCATTTGCTCAAATGGATTGGTAGCCTAGTGACACACGTGTTGTACATGTGGGTGTCCATCCGGGTCACTCCCAGTGGACCCCGCCTTGTTATATATATTTTATTCATGCCTTACAGGCTACATGAGGAGCTGATGTTAGTCTAACGTGGACCACACCACATAGACTTTTATATTTCTAGTGGGGCATGTCGTTCAGTTCCCACTCTCTGTATATGATGTGCTGATTAAGGCTGATTATTTCCTGATATGTTGATAACATGCTGGTGTACTTGGCTTGGTAGGACATACTAAGAACATGCTTAGTATAATGACATCATGCCAAAATATATGCCCATACACATCATTTGTATACATGTTGTGGGTGGTGATTGATCATAGCATATGCCATTGGGCTAAGATACTTAAGTGACCTCATATGAGATAGGGTTACCCCACATGATCGCGCAGTACGCGCAGGTTTGATGCATGACTTGGATGGTATGACTCATGCATTTTGCATCTTGTATGTCCCGATCACTTTATGCCCTAGCGACATCAGGGTTATGGCCTCCACAGGCATATCGTGGATGACCAGATTGGATATCGGAGATATCTGTTCTAGCATTAGGGCGCTATGGGTGTCCTCGGGTGAAAGTCCCTAAACCCTTGTGGTACTAGTAGGATGCTTCAACTTCGAGACCGAGTGGATAACATGAGCGCCCAAGTGCCGAATACCAGTAGGCCATGTCTCCTACTGTGTCGTGGTCGGTTGAAAAGGGGTGTGACCTTATTCGCCCGAGGGTAGGGGGCTGTAAGCTAGGTTGAGTTTGACCAACTCATAAATGGGTCCGCTATCGACGAGCTGGGTGGGCATTGGCATACCACTGGCAAGGCGAATAGTGACGTCTCTTCACTCACTTGGTCATGTGTGCCATGGGGTGACAGCCAGTGTCAGAGTGTACTAAACCCCGATGATGTTTCTAGTGACGAACCGTACTGATACGTGGACTAGTTGAGGATTGGCATGCTTGTGTTGCATCTCTAACATATGACATTTGGTCATGTAGGCCTTGCATTGCATAGTTTTGGTATGGCTAACATCATTTATGGACTTGCCAGTTTAGCCTTCCATAATTTCCGCTTACTCTGACATTTGTATGCTTGACACATGCACTGCGCACACGTACACACTCTCTAAGCTTCTTAGTAAGCTTATGCACGTTCGTTATGTGCAGTTTATGCTAGACCGCAACAACATTGAGGAAGGAGCATGTACTCAATCTTTTGGAGTTTTGTTATATCATGTATTTTCCTTTCAACACTGTACTCAAAGGTTATATTACTGGATATGTGGTGATGATGTTTGTGACTTGGGTACACTTGCGATTATGCTCCTTTACAAAAAAAAATTCACCCTGAAAATCCTCCTTGTAGGATCCCATGATTGGAACCTGACACATGGGAGCTGGGAGCCGAGAATGGGGTACTATGGAGGCTGTCGGCACCGGATTCGGTAGCAAGGAATTTTGTGAGCCCGGTTTCCGAATTTAGGGCGTGACATTAGTGGCTAGAGAGGCTACACCAGAAGTACCAGTAGAGTTACCCCACGAGGTAGCCCCGGTCTTAGAGGAGTACAGAGATGTATTCCCTGAGGATTTGTCGGATGCGTTGCCACCCATGAGGGACATCCAGCATGCCATTGATCTTGTACCTGGGTCGACTCTACTAAACCTTCCTCACTATAGGATGAACCATGCAGAGCATGCAGAGTTGAAGAAGTAGGTAGATGAGCTCCTGCGAAAGGGTTTCATCCAGGAGAGCATGAGCCCGTGTGCCATACCCACTTTACTGACACCTAAGAAAGATGTCACTTGGCACATGTGTGTGGATAGTAAAGTCATTAACAAAATCACGGTCAAGTATAGGTTTCCCATACCTAGGCTTAATGACATGTTAGACATGATGACTAAATCCACAATCTCTCCAAAATAGATCTCAAGAGTGGGTATCACCAAATCCGTATACGTCTTGGTGATGAATGGAAGACAACCTTCAAGACGAAGGATGAGCTATATGAGTGGTTGGTCATGCCTTTTGGCTTGACTAACGCACCCAACACTTTCATGCGGGTGATGACCCAGGTCTTGAGACCGTTCATAGGGAAATTCTTAGTGGTGTACTTCGACGATATCGATAGCACCACTAGAGAATCAAACCTTGAACATTTAAAGTTGGTCTGTAGCGTCCTTAGGGCGGAGAAATTATACGCTAACCTTAAAAAGAGTTCGTTCATGTCCAGTCAGGTTGTGTTCTTAGGATTTATAGTGTCAGTAGAAGGGATACGTGCAGACCCAGAGAAAGTCAAGGCCATAGTTGATTGGCCTGGACCAACGAACATCCATGAAGTGCGAAGCTTCCATGGCTTGGCTACATTCTATCGTTGGTTCATTAGGAGTTTTAGCACGATTATGGCTCCCATTACGAGAGTGTATGAAGAAGGGAGAATTTGTGTGGTCGAAAGCTGCAGTTAAGGCTTTTAAAGAAATTAAGGGCAAGATGGTCGAAGCTCCAGTCATGCGCCTTCCAGACTTTTTAAAAGTATTTGAAGTTGCGTGTGATGCATCTGGTGTTGGTATAGGTGGAGTCCTGAGTCAAGAGGGTCATCCTGTTGCCTGAATAAGGCAAAACAAAAATACTCTACCTATGATAAGGAATTCTATGCGGTAGTGTAGTCTTTGAGACATTGGCGCCACTATCTCCTACCGCAGAAATTTGTCTTATTTTTTTATCATGAGGCCTTACGTTATCTTCACTCCCAGAAGAAACTTAACCTAAGGCATGCTAAGTGGGTTGCATTCCTTCAAGAGTATTCGTTTGTCTTGAAACATAAGGCTGGAGTAGAGAATAAACCAGCCGATGCCCTTAGCCATAGAGTGGCGTTGCTCAATTCTTTGAGTGTAGGAGTTGTCGGCTTTGAGCAATTGAGAGACAAGTACCCCACATGTCTAGATTTTGGGGGTACCTATACGTCACTCTCGAGTGATCAACAAAGTGCAGGGGATTTCGTGTTGAGAGATGGATTCTTTTTTAAAGGAAATCGTTTGTGTTCCTTGTACGTCCCTCCGTGAATTCCTCGTTTGGGAGCTTCATTCGGGAGGGATAGCTGACCACTTTAGCTGCGATAAAACTATTGCCCTCGTAGAGGATCGTTTCTACTGGCCAAGTCTCAAGCAGATGTCGCCAAAATTTTAGGGTAGTGTAGAACGTGTCAGATGACGAAGCAGTAAAAGAAAAATTCTGGATTATATACGCCATTACCTATGCCACATGCTCTGTGGTAAGACATTATCATGAATTTTGTGCTTGAGTTTCTCAAGACGATTAAAAAGCACAATTCCATTTTCGTCGTTGTGGACGACTTCTCTAAGATGGCACATTTCATCCCATGTTCTAAAACTTCGGATGCATTTAATATTGCTAAGGTCTTTTTTGATGGTGTGGTCCGTCTCCATGGTTTACCTAAGACCATAGTGTCTGACCGTGATGTCAAATTTACCAGCCATTTTTAGAAGATATTATCATATTATGGTAAATGCTGGGAACACATTTGCAGTTTTCTACTGCATACCACCCCCAAACTGATGGCCAAATTGAGGTAGTTAATCGCAGCCTTGGAAACCTCTTACGATGCTTAGTTGGTGAACAAGTGAAAACTTGGGATTTGTTTCTTCCTATATCCGAGTTCGCCTTCAACAATTCAGTCAATAGATCTACTGGGTTGAGTCCATTTGAAATTGTTAGTGGGTACAAACCTCGGTTGCCCATAGACTTGTTACCCATGTCAGTTACCCAAAGATCTTCCGAGTCAGCCGATGCATTTGCACGACACATTCATGACTTGCCTGCACATGTCAGACAGCGAATAAATGCGAGTAATAATAATTATAAATTTTCAGCTGACCAACATCGTAGGTGGACAGAAATTAATGAAAGGGATTATATAATGGTTAGGATTAGACTAGAGCAGTTTCTTCCAGGTTCCGCTGAGAAATTACAAGCTCACAGTACTGGACCCTTCAAAATATTGCATAAAATTAGGTCTAATGCACACAGGGTAGACCTTCCACCTGAAATGGGAATAAATCCGATGATTAATGTAGAAGATGTAGTCTTCTGTCCTAACCCTTCCATTGTTTCTTCTTCCCACCCTTGGCCACTTTCTGACTTTACTTCTCAACTCACTCCACCCCTTCAACCATCAATTAACCGTAAGGAAGAGATTGAAGGGATAATGGATGAGGAGATTGTTTTCACACGAGATGGGGGCTTCCAAAGGTACCTTGTCAAATGGAAGAACAAGCCACTGTCCGATTCCACGTGGCTTACAGAAGCAGAACTACATCGGATTGATCCGGACCTTCTCGAGATGCACAAGTGTTTTAACTCGTCGAAGCCGAGTTCTTCTCACCCGAGGGGAGTTGATGAGGACATCAGACCCTTCAAAGTTTATCAAAGACGAAGACGGCCGATGAATACATCTTTATAGCTCGATGATGGTTCGTGGTACAACCAAGGAGGATTTTGAGGACCTTACACGTGTCCCTGGATTAATTGAAGACCCTACATTAAGAGGACACACGTGTAGGATGAGTTAGAAGACTGATTTGTTACGCATGATTTTTATTTTTTATTTTTTTTAGAAAGCTTTGTTTTGCACATTTTCTTTCTTTTGTTATAGGGGTAGTTTAGTCATTTTCTTTTAAATTCGAATTTTATAAATAGGGTGCTTTCGACCCTAAACCTAATAATGTTTTTTAATGAAAGCTTGGTGCCTTCTTCCCCTCTCTCTCTGTTGTAAGTTTTTCTCTTCCCCTAATCTCTTCTTTTCTTCTAACTTCTATTTCTTGCCCTCCAACCTTCTTCTTCTCTTTCTATGCCTAGTCTTTTTCTTTATTGCCATTGACCCTGAAAATCTGAGAATTAATCCCAGCCCCCTCTTAGATTTTCCAGCCGTCTCTATTCCAGAAATCCTTTGATTTCTTGGACTAGAGAAGCTGCATTGATTATTGGATTGAAGCCATGCAAGATCGGGAGGTCCCATCCCTCGTCGGATCCAATCCACGCATAATTTGAATACAGTACCGCATGATTGTAATGATGGTTTGCAGCTATTGCATATTCCCTTTATTATTATCTTTACTATGATGTGGAATGTGAATATTTCAATTGATTTGCTTAGTTTATTTCACTGGATAATTTTTGTGCTCACACATGCATTCTAGTTTAGACCGTCTTGCATCAATTGTATAACTTAAGATACACGCTATGCTATTTACACTACACGCTACAGAGGGTTGAACACTACGCAACACTCTACCGCTATTTAAAAGACTGTTCAAGATGTACCTTTAAATGTTCAGTTCAATTGTGTCATGGACTTTGTGTCTCTAATTGCTCTTATGGAGAAAACTGAAGTGTTAAAATTCAAAGTTTTTAAGAAATTTGGTAGAAAATGACATGAGTGTTCACTACAAGTTTTGCTGGTTAACCACAATCATCAGAATCAAATTTCCCCTTTTGATTCCAGAATCCTCTTGATGAACTTCAAAAACCTTTTGATGAACTCTAGAGGGTGGACTAGTTAATAATGCTTTTGCAGAAAGTGAAGTGATTGGTTCCCTCAGATTATATTGGGAGAGAAGCATTACTTCGGTTGCATAACTTCCCACTATGTGGCCATGTGGGGAATTTAAAATGGAAGATATGGGAAGAAGGGAGGGAGGAGAAAAAGGAAGTGGTCAGGTCTCAGATTTTGAATGATAGACATCAACAACTAGTTGGCATGATAGGAATATATTGTAATAGTAGTCTAGATTCATATTAACCCTCATTTCTTAAACCCCTCATTCAAGCTTCTCGTAGTGTACTTGTTTTTATACTTCCTAAATTTAGTGATAATATAATGTAATTTAGTTCTACACACACATCATTCTCATTAACATCTCGGCGTTCTTAACAGATTGGGACCAGCTTTAACTTCCATAAAACCTTTATCTGGGGTCTTGGAAATTAGCCATGGTAGATGCTCACACTGACAAACTTACATGCAAAAATGGTCCACCCTGTGCTAAACCCCAGCCCAACTATTACTTGCACAGCACATGGCAATCAAGCAAAGTAAGATCATGGAGGGTGTAGTTGGCAGGCATACCATTGGCGAGTGATGTACATGTGTGGAGCTCATGGTCAAATACATACTTGTGGTTGGTCACATAAAATAGGAAGGAGCTCACCAATCCATGTTTATTGAACACCATCATGTTTCAACGCTCTCATATCCTATGCTGTATATTAGCCGTTAATTATGCAGTACCAACAAATGGAATTCAAGCATTGTTAGGATCTACAACTTTAGTGTTGGAGAAGTTCATTGTACATGATCAGACCCACGTACCTATCGACACCATTTTAGGATCGTACTGAGTATAAAACGAATGTCACTTATAGCATACTGTTTTGCCACCTTGAAACATGATTAGACAGAAAGTTTTGATGTCTTTCATCTCTTCATTGCTTTCATACCCTTATCATGCATAAATATGCATAATCATACATCATATCAGGTCTTGGTGGCCCCTGGAAGAGAGCACAAGTGGGTGAATTTGCCTTAAGAGTTTGTCTTAGAAAGTGCAATTGACTCTCTAAGAAACCAAAATTCAATCTATTGATGGGGACATTATTAGCTCTGTCTGGGCAACATGAATTGCCATTGGGAAGACTTGGTGGCTATAGGAGCCTCCACTAGTATCATTGTCATTTGGAATACGAATAGTCTGGTTAAGGAGGGTTGCCTGGTTGCAGTTTCTTTAGTATCTATTCTATTCAAGGAGATATCCATAGTTGCATATGGATTTTCTTATCTATTTATGGGCCAAATGTATTGAGCTTTTGTCAAGATTTCTAGGCTGAACTATATTGTGAACAATAGATGGAATGCTCCTTGGTGCATGGGAGGTGACTTCAATGTCATATGCAATCCTTTGGAGAAAAGAAGAGGCTCTCACATTAACAATAAAATGTGTGGTTTCAACTTTCAATGAATGGGTGGATAGCCACAACTTCATTGACATTGCCGAGGGTGGGAAGTACTATACTTGGTCCACTAATCACTCAAATTTGGTTTTATCCAAGTTAGATAGTTTTCTTGTCTCTAATCATTGTCCCATTGTAGTGGAATCAAGCATCAAACCATGGGTCTTGTTTTGTGTAGATTTGAATTGATGTGGTTAATGGTTCTGAATGACGGTATCGGCTGCTGTATCGACCTCACAGAAAAATAACATGATACGACATTGTGTTCCGGAATCAGGGCCGTATCGGCCTGTATCAGTCAGAATTTTTTAACCAAAAAAAATATGAAAAAATATCAGAAAAATAGGAAAAAAATGTTATTTGTCGATTTTACTTGTTGAAGGTCAACTAAATGGGCCTTAATTGAACACAAATTAAAAATGAATTGTTGAACAATGGCCCATTACATTGGAAATACAACAAAAAGAAGAAAATATAAAAAAGAAAGTGAAGGTTTACTCTTCTTTCAGATTTTTCCCATGATGGTCCGCTTCGCTTCGATTTGTTGAATCCCATTCAAATAATTTGTTTTGATCCTAAAATAGGTATAGATCTAGCCTAAAATGAGTTTTTAAGATTCTTCTATGGTTTAAATGAAAAGAAGAAGAGAAAACATGAGTGAATTTTTTAAAACAAATTCAAATTTGGTGTTTTATTGGCGTATCAGCCATATCGGCCTTGTATCGGCACCAATACAGGCTGATACGGTCCAACCGATTCCGATACGGCCAATATAACCCCGTATCGTGTATCGTATTGAGTCGATACGGACACGATACGCCCATATCAGCTGATACAACACCGATTTTCACAACTATGGTTAAAAGAGGATGACTCTATTGATATGGTGAAGGATTAGTGGAGCTTGTTTCACGTTTAAGGATAGGCTAGTTTTTTCATTTAATGCAAAAGCTGAGAATGTTAAAGAAAAGTTGAACCAATGAAGCAAGGAGAACCTAAGGAACGTGGATGGAGTTAATAAAGAGGTGTTAAATCATATTCAAGAAATTGATTTGAGGGAAGAGGAGGCTCTTAATGACAAATGACAAGGGACATTTGAGATTGAAATTCAACAGGAAAGTCAAAGAAGAAGGAATTAACTGGAGGCAGCGGTCATGAGATTTTTGGCTAAAGAAGGGGAGTGAAAACACTGAATATTTTCATAGAGTGGGGAGCGCCATAGGAAGAAATGATAGAATTTGTAGTTTCCTAATTGATGGTGAAAGAACCGAGGGGTGTCAAGTAAACTAAGATGCCACTGTCAATTTCTACTATGAGTTGCTGTCTTTCCAAGAATGGGTTCAACCAAAGCATGGCAATCTTTTCTTTGATCAAATTTCAAGAGAGGAGCATGAATATTGTTGGGCTAGCCAAGAGATTTGGTTGCAAAGTTGCGCTACCCTCTATTTACATGGGCCTTCTTCTTTGCATGGGTAAGCTCCCATCCACTTATTGGAGCTAGTGTTGAGAGGGTTGAAAGAAAGTTGGGAGAAGAAGATATTTATCTTTCTGAAGGAGTATAACTCTTATCAATTTGGCTCTCTTGAATATGCCAATTTATTTCATGTACTTATTTAAATTCCCTAATAGGGTGATTAGAAGTTTCGAAAAATCCAAAGGGATTACTAGTGGTGAAGAACAACTGATAAGTACCATCTCTTAGAATGGGTGGAAGTTTTCAACCAAAGGGTTTATAAGGTGCTGGGTGTCAGATCTCCAAACTTCATGAATCTAGCATTGCTTGGGAAGTGCCTTTGTAGGTTTGGTGTAGAAGGCGTTTTTTTTTTTTTTTTTTTTTTTTTTTTTTTTTTTTCCGTCTGGAAACATGTGATTTTGAGTATGGTTCATGCATAGGCAAGGTATTCCATAAAGGTAACGGTGACCATAACGGCCACCACTGTTACATTTACGACACGAATCGTAATATAACGCATACATTACACCCGCAATAGCCGTTATGGTCTCTCTCTCTTGAAAGAAAAAACCTGAAAAACCTGTATCTACCCCATAACGTTGAAAAAAAATCCGAATAACTAAGATATGTAAAAGTAAATGGACTAAAAAAAACATACCTATCTTGCCATTCTTCATCCCCACATGGAATGATGAGGTGGCTTGTAGTCGTCACTTGGATCCTTATCCAGTCTGGCAATAATAATGCTGCTCAACATGTTGGTAGTACCATTCCCAGCTCATCCTTTGCTTGTACCAATGGAAGAACTCTCTTATGTTTCTCTAATACTCATCCTCTCGAAACTATACGAACAGACGTGGGTACTTTGATAGACGTACATTGATGGCATTTGCTAAGGAGGGTGTCGAGGGAACACATTGAGTCTAACCCCGATTCCCTGATATCAATGTTTTAAATATCGATGATATTGGCCGATATATCTCATGATATATCTTGTATCCCACCCGTGCAATACGAAACGTACAAGTAGTGCCTATATATCCTACATGTTTGATTCGGTGAGCATTTTCAATTTTCGATCCCTTTTCTTTATTGAAATTATGTTAAATTAGTGTCAAATGGTTACAAATCCATTGGTTCTTCATGTTTTGCATGAAAAATCATTAAGTTGGAGCTTTGATTTCGATATCCATTGGTTCTTCATGTTCTCTATTTTTTTTCGAAAATTTCCTTCAACCGTTGTCAATTGAGACTAATTTCGAAGTATTTAAGAGTAATTGATGAAATGATAATCACATGCACTCTAGTTTTGAAATTTTGATCCAATTTGAGGAAATTTTGAAAAAAATTCAAACTTTCCCCAATTTCTCCTAAATTGCTTGCAAAATTGCACTCCAAACATGAAATCTAGCATGTATGATGCTTGATCTACTTATTTGTTAAGTTCTTGTCAATTTTCGGAAATAAAAATCATTTTTAATTAAAATGAATAAAATATTATTAAAATATTCATTTTTTTTTTTTTTTGAAATTTCCCTTCAACTAGCTGTCAATTGAGACTAATTTCGAAATATTTAGGAGTGTTTGATGAAATGATCTTCACATAGACTGTAAATGTTATGCATTCAATTTGAATATAGTTTCATTAGTTCAGTCAGACAATGCATACTAGCTTAGGACCCTATATAAAGGAAACCTATTATGTGCACTTCTTTTTTGAGATGTTTTGATTTAAAAGCGTGTATTAAGGTCTTTTTTTAAAACAATCCTCGAAGTTTCATTAAAAAAATTCAACCATTTCCCCAATGTTTCCCTGTGTTTTGCAAAAAGTGCGATAAATTATCCAATACAAATGATATATTCCGTGTGATAACCGATATGTATATCTGTATTTGAAGGATGCGATTCGTAGCGTGATACCGATATTTCGAACACTACCTAATAGCATTGTTGCTAGTCGTATGGGTACCCCGAATATCCTCCTGTCAAAGGGACATAACTCGAAAAGCTATTCGCCGGCTAACTGTATCTATGGGTGGATGAGTATGACCGAATGTCGGAGCTACCATGCCCATACCCGTAATATCCCCCATGTACATAAGGTGAGATGGAGGGGGATACTCTGAACTGATGTCCATTGATGACAAGCTACATGCGAGAGCATCTGCTGCGGGTGAAACACTCGTGCGTCACCCACCTTAACACTCCACCACCTTAACGTGTCACCTGGGTAACACCTAATCCACTCCCGATTGATGATACACAGGCACTTCGAAATTGAACATGTGGCACACAAGTTGTCAAATTAAACCGTCCAAATTATGGTACCCAGTGTAGTTATATCATGAATCCAAAGTTAAGCTTATCTTATTATCTGAGTTTTAGATTGGTGGATATTTATTGGAAGGGTAAAATGAAAATATCCAATGGTCCTTTTATTTTTTATTTTTGGAAACATGGGGTCCTCGCCCCATTTTTTAGGTGAGACTATTCCCTGCGGATGCACGCAATCACTCTCAACCACGTGTATCGGGGAGGGGAGTCAAACCTACGCTTGTAAGGTGCAAATGCTTTCATAAAAATTGTCGTAGAATCGAGAACACAAGAATCCACGAATCAGAGGCAATGATTGTTCGATCAATCTACCTTTAAACAGTTTTTGACTTGGTTAGAGAGGGCTACTCAGTCTAGTCAAATTTTGTTTGAATTAACGCATGCCATGTGCACAATTTCTAAGTGCTTGCGCATCTTCTGCAACATGAGTATGGGCCCATAGAGATTCTCGTGAGCATGACCAGTGTTCAAATTATCAGTATCATTACAAGTTCCGCAAGCCGGGGATACGGAAACAATATCAATATCGCCGATAACCGGAAGCACATGAAAACATTTGGGAAACATGGTGGAATTTTCCAGTGAAACTTCAAGATATGCTAAAATACATATATTTGCATATTTAGGAATAAAAAAAAATTGTAAAAAGAGTTCAAGGGGTCTTAAAAGCATGTGATGTTGTAATTTATTTTTGAAATGAGTAATGTTGTAAAAAATTAGTTCAAACATCCTATCCTTCCATTCAACAACTATCCAACCTTCCATCCAAACAACCATTGATATTTCAAAATATTGACAACAAACGCTATTTCGCCGAGAAATCGTCAACAATTGGAAAGGAAACGAAAGATTGTGGTCTCAATATCGCCCATGTCGCGATGATGGTAAGATCACGATATTATCAAATTGAACATTACCTATTAGCATGCGCCCATAAAAAAATTTAAATGGAATTTTTTTTAATAAACAAAATTTTGGCAATATCGATACACTGGTTATATTATTGAAATATCGCCGATACACTGATGATACAAGTGGCACCTGGAATTTACATAGTAAGAAATGTTGGTGATACATTGGTGATATCGATACATTGACAATACAAGCAATACTTGGAATTTACACAATAAAAATATTGGTGATACATTGGCAATACTTAGCGATACATCACTGATACCTAGAGTTTTTGATACTGCTAGTGTTATCGGCATCGTTACTAGTGTTGTCGGTATTGCTGAGCTGGAGATACAGATAACATTGGGAATACTTTGAACGATGGCTACGAGAAACTTAAATGAAGTTCCTGTGGTCGGAAAATGTGTGGGGCTCACAGAGATTCCCATGACAAATCCACTCCATCCATCAGTTTTGCAAGACCACAATTAGACATGAGTCTAAAAACCAAGCAGATCTAAAACTTATGTGGGCCATACCACACGAAACAACGGGTATTGAACGCCACCATTGGAAACTTTGTGGGAACCGCGTAAGTTTTCCATTGGGATGACATTCGTGCCTACCGTTTATCTGAGTGATAATAACCCTATATATGGTTTGGATGGCATATATGCATCGTGGTTTCCTTGAGCCTTGGGGAAGGTTTCAATGGTGGATGTTTCCATCTCCATTGTTTCATTTGGTGTGGCCTACATGAGTTTTCAATTTGCCTGATTTTTTTTTTTTTTTTTTTTTTTTTTTTTTTTTTTAATTCCTGTCCTATTGTGATATTTCAAAACTGTTGGGCAAAGTGGATTTGTCACGGGCATCTCCATGGACCCCAACAGCTTTCGGAACTTCCATCTAAGCTAGGACAGGAATCTAAAAATCAAACGTGACTAAAAATTAGGACAAGACTTAGCTGTCGCACTCGGATCCAGCAATGGAACCTTGACTCTAGGGCCCACCTTGATGTGCACATTGTATATCTATGTCGTCTATCCGTTTCGTTAGATCATTTTATGGCATGGGCTTGAAAATGAAGCAAATCCAAATCTCAGGTGGAACAAACCACAAGAAACAATGGTGAATGACCATTAAAAACTTTGTGGGCCAAAAAGTTTTGGATCAAGCTAATATTTGTGTTTTCCCTTCATCTAGGTCTGGGTGACCTTATCAATGGATTGGAGGGCAAATAAACGTTACACTGGACCCTAGGAAGTCTTTAATGGTTGGCGTTCAATGAACACTGTTTCTAGTGGTGTGGTCCAACTGGGATTTGGATCTGCTTCATTTTTGGGCCCATTCCATAAAATGATCTGGAAAAATAGATGGACGATGTTGATATACAACGCATACATCAAGTTGGCCCCTACCATTCACTAGATCCAGGTGTGATAGCTAAGTCACATCAAACGCGGATTACCTACTAACGCTATGAGTGGCAAGTGGCTATTGGTTTGTGCTCTATGGGCCCCACCACGATGTATGTGTTTTATCCATGCCATTCATCCATTTTGCTAGATCATTTTAGGGCATGAGCCAAAAAATGAGGCAAATCCAAATCTCAGGTGGACCATACCACAAGAAACAATGGTGATTGAATGCCTACCATTAAAAATTTCTTGGGGACAACAAAAGGTTTGGATCAAGTTGATATTTATGTTTTCCCTTCTTCTAGGTCTATGTGACCTAATCAAGAGGTTGGATGGCAAATAAACATTATAGTGGGTCCTAGCAAGTTTTTAATGGTAAGCACTCAATCACCACTATTTTCTTTGGTGTGGTCCACCTAAGATGTGGATCTGCCTCATTTTTAGGCTCATGCCCAAAAAATGATCTGGCAAAATAGATGGACAGCGTGGATAAAATACATTACATCATGGTGGGCCCCACAAATCATCGACAGTAGCCACTTGTACTCACAACATTAGTAGGTTATTTGCGTCCTCCCTGTAAAAAGAGTTTTCGAAAGCTATTTTGGGTAAAAAGGGTTTCTAGAAGCTACGATTAAAAAACCCCAAAATCCACCAAAAATCGCAAAAGACTCGTCGAAATCCATGTTTCCTATGAAATCCATCATCTAATCGAAGTAAAAAAGGAAATTTGAGGTTTCTTTGTACCTATCAATGACCAGTTTATGGTTGTCATGGTTGTTGATCAATCTGCGATTGGCCCACCAAATAGAAAATCACTCTCACATAGATCTTTAAAAGAAAATCGAAATGAAAGCTTTTTTTTTTAAAATATTTTTTTATACCTATTCTTTGAGGTCACTATCACTGAAATTTGACGTCAACATCGGCTCTTTTATCTACAAAATCGGTTTGTTGGCTATTGTATGGTCCGTGACAAGCTGTGTATTAGGTAGCTACAAAGAATTTATCACCAACAACCCAATTTATCGAGAAAACGAAATTATTGTCGAATTTTCAAAGAAAAAGGCAAAGATACAAAATTATGGGGTTTCTGTGTCACCGGTGCGGTGACACCAAAAATATCAGCGATATTATTGACTTTTCACTGACAATTGAAACACTGCCAGTAACAACAATATCATCCACATATACTACAAGCAAAATGAGACTTGAGATACCCTTCTGTAAAAAAATGAAATGATTAGCATGACTTCAAGCAAAGCCATAGTTTAATACAACCTTGCTGAACTAGTCAAACCATGCATTTGGAGATTGTTTTTTAACCCATAAATTGCATTTTACAGTTTACACACTTTGTTATACTCTCCTCAAGCAACAAATCTGGGAGGTTGCTCCATATAAGCAAAATGTGTGATTTCATTGAATGGATGGGCGAAGTGTTTTCCTTACAGATCGTAAAAGAGGAAACATCATCCACCTGCACATTTCAAAGAATGCCTGAGGAAATCTTGAGACAGCCTAGAACTGGAAAAGCACCACACTTACGGGGCCATGACTAGAATAGAGAATTGTCCTTCTAGCTATGGCAGACAAATGATAAAAGCTATGTGGTTATGCAACCAAATGGCCGCACAAGCTGGTTGATTACAAATTTAACTGATCCAACCGTTTAGATTGTCTTAATTGATGATCTATCCATGGTCTGCTGATCAATCTAATGAGATCAATGGTCGGATTACATTGCAAAGCTGATAAGATCTATCAGATGACTTATGAATTTGTAGGATGTATTTGCTTTCGTTAGTTTCTAGCATTATGTTTAGCAATGGCTTATCTAATAACTTTCCTATTTGTATTTTTTTTTAATGATGTCCGAATTATGTGAAATTGGTCATGTTTGATTGCCCATTGAGTTAGCTTTCAAACTAGCTCAAGATCATGCAAATTCCAACACCATTTGAGTGAGCTATCACATATGGCCCATATGGTGGTGACGCGATTCAAGGGCATTTTAGTCATTTCCATAAATTAGGGCTTCCATATTTGTTGAAAGCCTATTTGAGGCTATGTTTGGAGGTGTACAAAGCATTATGATGATGATGAAAATCTTATTTTTGGTTTTGCTGTTTATTTGGTTCGGCTGAGGATTTGGAGAAGCTTTCATGATCTTTAGCATCCAGCTAGGGATTGTTAGGGTTCTTCCCTATGATCTTGTTTATCTTTCTTTGATGCTTTGCATCCCTTATGGGGTTTGCATCATGTGGTAAAGGGCATAGGCAACATAAATTTTCAAACAAGGCACTGGGAGCTAGTTTAAGGCCATAGAAGGCACAACACAGGTGTTAAACTTGTCTGGATGAGCATGATAAGCTAGATGGAGGAGCCATATGAACTTCTGCATGTAAATCATCATTAAGAACAATTCTTAACACCCATCTGAAAGAGCTCCACTAGTAAACATCTGCAATGACGATAAAAGTGTGAACATATATCATCTTAGCTGTGGTAGAGGTGGTCTCCTTATAACCAAACCTTTACTTTTGAGTATATTCCTTGGCAACAAGCCAAGCATTGTAATGTTCAAGACTACCATCTCATTAGTCTTCACTTTATCTACCCTTCACAGCCAACTGCCTTCTTGCCAAGAGCAAGATCAACCAAGTCCCAAGTATGTCTAATGTGGGTGTTCATATTAGTTTTCCAATGCCTCTACATTGTGATAGTTGAAGTGTCTAACATTGCCGGTAACACCATTTTTTTATATCAGCAGACCAAGCACATAGAGAGACTGACATTTCCTTCACCATCAATGTCATGATGGCAATAACTCTCTTCCTTACACCTCTTCAGCATTGCAAATTGGTTGACTTATTCACGAAGTCCCGTACAGGGGTGTATATGAGGCATATTTCTTGTTTTCAGTAAGGGCAGATTAGTCAATGGTTAGGGTAATCTACCCTTGTTAGGCAGTAAACTAAATGCATTTGTTCATGTTAGATTTCTGTTGGATATATATTCTGCTCAGTTTTGTATATTTGCTTTTCATTCTGATCCTTGTCATCCCTCATAAGGGATCTCTCATATGTGTACATATCCTCAGCCATAACATGCCTAAATGTAACAATAAAATACTTTCCTCAACTTGTTTCATTCTGAAGGCTAGTGCCCTGTGCCCATGCTTAAGATTGCTTTTAGGAAGTGGGGGCATGAGATGTTGCAGCTCACATGATGTGGAGATAGCAAGCATAGCTTTGACTTCAACAATAATAGACTTGATTTCACATCTCCAGTGAGCCTAGCCAGTTGGAGTTTTTGGGTGCCTTTTGGTCATTCACTTGAATTCTTAGTCAAGTGACGTAATTTTCAAATTAAATAAAAGGAAAAAAGTTTATCTCAGAAGGAAATGGATGTTCAGCCGGGTCAAATTTTTCATGTCTCTAATGAATCATTTTGCTGCCATCTAGAGCACAGTTAATTAACCACATTTTCCTATGGAATAAATTATTTATTACCATCAGATATTTTCTTCCTTAAACTTCACTTTGACAAAAGTTGATTTTTACTTAGGTCTCACTGCTATCTTCACTTTTTTAACGTAATAAATAATGATGGAGAGTTTCTGTCTATGGAAATCATTTAATTTCAACCACATTTGATAATAGGTTGTAGGGACATGCATCCCCAGTAGCAGAGGATTAAGGAGAAGATAATTATTAAAAATTAGAACATTAAACCAAAAACCTAGGGCATTAGATATTTTAATACATTTTAACTGAATATACCTATTAGACCTCCATCTTAAATAACAAAGTGGTAAGTATATTTTGGTATAGCCCTGTTGCTGTAATCTAGAATGAAGTGGTCTGTCCATGTAAACATACCCTATCTTTGGGAATGTTGCTCCCTGTCCTGCTCTCGGTTGCTTGAATCTAAGGCTGAAGTTTACTTGGTATTGACTGATGTGGGCCTTTCTGGCTGAGTCCAGGCAGGAGTTTGGCCCTCCACCTGCCGAGTCCTATATTTAGGGATAGTTGCACCAATTCCTGCTCCCACTGTGTTGCTGGAATCTAAGGGTGAAGTTAACTTGGTTTTGACTGAGTCCAGACTCCTGGCAGAGTCTACTCCGGAACTTGGTCCACTACCTGCCTAGACATGCCAACAAGAATTAGACCTTACTCTTTGATCATGCAAAGACTGGTATGTCATTTTGTCTTGCTTCCTCTGCCACCTGCTCGCACTACCAAAGTTATTGCGTCATTTGGTTGTTGACAATCATTGTTTTTCTTTGTCAAAGATTGCAATTTATTTTTTCTTGCTTGTTTCAAGTTCCATTCTTAATTTAGATATTAGCTGTTCCCATGACATCATGCAATCTGTGTATCTACTTCTCCTAATAGCAAGTGGAACTTTGGTTTCATAGATTTATTATAGAATATCAAACAGCATGAGATTAAGACATTTTGCTCCGAACCTATCGGAACTGAAGAAGTTTTTATTATCGTCTTCTTTTAATAAACATCAAGAAACAGGTTAGCTTGGTTCCATCACCTCTACTTTATGCCACATCTTGTTCCCTTAGATATAGGTAGACATGCTTTCTGGTGTGAAAATATAATTTGGGGAGTGCAATTGCATATAATATGGGTGTAATTTGTTATTTATATATAATAGTGTACCATGTTGCATTCATCTATCTAGTGAACTTGTTCTTTGCAGACTATGAATTCATATGTTGTCATCAATCTTGGCAATATCTCCTAATTGGTTTCGTTGTTCTTTATTTATTTCAGGAAATGTTTCAGCCAGTTAAAGTTACTGATGGTCTTTGGATTATTCCTGAGTGGGCAACTCCCCCTGTACGATTAACTCCCAAGTATATGTTAAACTTTACAAAAAATCCTAACTATATTTTAGAACTATCAATATGGCAACTTCTTCTTTTGTTCTAGTACATTTCAAAGTGTTCTTCTTTGTTCTTTTATTTTTCTCTCTCTCTTCTCTTTTTTTTTTTTTTTTTTTTTTTTTTTTTTTGTTTGTTTTTTTTTTTTTTTTTTCATGTCAAATTTCTTCACCTTCTGATGAAAGCAAATTATACTTGGTCTTTATGCTGTTATCTGCAGATACAACTAGTTTCTTTTTCTTTCTTTCTATCTTTCTTTATTTTTTCATGTGTTTTCATGCTCTTGCTCAAATGTGTGGGGCTACACTTTGATGGGAGATTATCTCCATTGATGACATGTTACATATAGGCTGGAACTGCTCTTCTTATACAACTTAACTAGATTTCTTATTTTCTGTTTGTAGACACATACATTTCTGTACCGTGGGTCCTATCTCTTTGGACCATGGGCCATCTTTTGTTCAGAGACTGTGGGCCTTCTCTTTTTGGACTATGGGCCGTCTTTTATTCTCTTCTCATTTCTCTTATTATTTTTCTTTCTTTTGTTTTTCATCTTTACCCTTGGTTCCAAGAATATTTTATGTAATTTGGGACATCACTTAATATCAATAAGAAGGGAGCAGGATATACTGCCATAATTAGAGTTTTTTTATATCTCCCTAATGCTTTATTTTCGTTGACTGTCTGACATGGTATCAAAGTAGAAAAGCTCCTAGTGTTTTCTCCTCATCCTTCTTAATCTCGCTTTCTCGTCTCTCCTTTTTGTTCTTATTCTCATATTTTTCTCTTGGTTTGAGAGTTGTGATAGCCTAATCAGTGATGGAATTTGAGCAAAGAGGAGAGATCTTGCAGCGGTTTCTATTTTTCTTTGAAGGCTTTCTTGATGGTCAGTTTTGATAAGGTTTTTGGGGCCTCTTTTATTTATTTATTATTTTTATTTTTGTTTTTTTTTTTTTTTCATCAATTTTTTCCTTTATTTATTATTAATTTTTTTTTTTTTTTTTTTTTTGTAAGATTCCCTTCTCCTCTTTGGTGGTTTGACTTGGAATTACGAGGATTGGTACCTTTTTTATTTTATTTTTTAGGTCTTTTTTAAGACTTGCAAACTATGCTGGTTATGACATTTTTTTTGTATTGTATTGTATTGTATTGATTTGTATGAAGTCTTGATATATAGTACTCAATTATTTCGGATAAAATATGGCTTCATAATCGACATGCGAGACAATTGATCCCATCACCTCCAAGGTAGAGAGGTTGATTGTTCATTATGAGAGTCTTGGGTTACAAATTACAACTCATAAACTTAAGTCCAATAATTTTCTTTAATAGTCAAAAGTTGTTGAGATGTTTGTTAGAGGAAAACAAAAGTTGGGATATATAGATGGCAATATATCGAAACCTCCTATGATTGATCCTTGTTACAGAGAGTGGAAATCGACCAATTTGTTCAGAAAACATAAAAGACTGTATTTCTCATCCTATTAAATGATTTGTTTCCTATCATTATTTGTCTCTAGTTCATAGGTCCTTTGCTTCTGTCATTGAGTGTTCTTCTTCCACCATTTCTAACAATTTTCAAGAGGCTTTCAAGTCTCCTCTATAGTGACAAGCTATGGAGGAAGAGATGGCTATGCTTGAGAGGAATCATACATAAGAGATGGTTTATTTACCAGTTGGGAAGAATCCGGTGGATTATCGCAAGGTGTATGTTCTTATGTCTAACTTTTATGGTCATATAACTTGATATAAAGCTCGTCTTATAGCTAAAGGGTTTACATATACATATGGTAATAATTATTCTAAGTCTTTTGCTCTTGTTACTAAGATGAATTCGATATGGGTGATAATTTCTTTTGTTGTTAATTTGAATTCACCATTGCACCAATTAGATGTTAAGAATGCCTTTTTGAATGGTGATTTAACCGATGATATTTATATACTTCCCCCTCCTAGTTTTGCTAAAAAAAGGGGAGGAAAGAAAGTTATGTTATCTTAATAATCTATATATGGTTTAAAATAGGCTCCTCGAGCCTAGTTTGAGAGGTTTACTGGCCCCTAATTCTTATTGGATTTATTTGCATTCACTCTAATCATTTTGTGTTTGTTAAGTGATGTGAATAGGATATCGTCATTGTGAATGTGTATGTAGATGATATCATTGTTGCAGGTGATAATGTTATTGGAATTTCTGAATTATTTATTATTATTATTATTTTACATCAAAGATTTGGGACTACTAAAATACTTTCTTGGAATTAAATTCTCTTGTTCTAAAAAGAGCATCATTTTGTCTCAACAAATATATGCCTTTTAGTTATTGCATTTAACTAATAGTATTGGTGTCAAACCTATTGATTCTCTGTTAGAGGCTAATAAGAAGCTTCGAATTGATGATGGGGAGCTTAATAATCGTTACATATACCAGCATTTGGTTGGTCGGTTCATATATTTGACTATTACTCACCTGGATCTGTCTCATTCAGTGAGTTTGGGTTAGTTCAATCGTACTCTCAATCTAGTCACCTTAAGGTTGTTCATCACATCTTATGCTACATTAAGTCGTCTTCAAGATGTGACATCTTGTTTAGTTGTCATAGTAATCTTGATATGAAGGCTATTCTAATGCCGATTGGGTAGGCTTTCCAGATAATCAACACTCTACGACATGATAATGCTTTTTGGAGGTAATCTCCTTACCTAGAATACTGAAACGCAAATAGCTATTGCACAATCCAATGCCGAGGCCAAGTACAGTGCTATGACGAATATCGTGTGAAATTTTGTGGTTAGAAAGTTTTATTTTTGAATTGGAATATCCAGTGAAGACTTCTGTACCTATGTATTGTAATAATCAAGATGTAATTCATATAGTTTTTAATCATATTTTAAATGAGCTGGCATTAAGAAGGTTGCTATTGGCATTATTTCAACTCCCTTTGTTCCGTCTATTGCTCTACTTGTGGATATCTTCGCAAAGGCTCTCACTGTTGAAGTTGGATGGCGTATTCTTGGCAAGCTAGGCATGATTGATATATGTACGTTAGTTTGAGGGAGAGTGTAGACACGTATATTTTTGGACCATGGGCCCTCTCTATGGATTGTGTGCCCTCTCTGTGGACTGTGAACCTTCTCTCTTTGGACCATGGATCGTCCTTTATTCATAGGTGGTGGACCTTCTCTCTTTGGGCCATGGGCCTTCTTTTATTCTCCTCTTATTTCTCTTATTATTTTTCATTCTTTTGTTTTCCTCTTTTACCCTTGGTTACAAGAGTATTTTATGTAATTTGGGATGTCATTGAATATAAATAAAAAGGTACGTCCAATCCTTGTTGGAGGTTTTTCTCTCCCCAATGCTTTTTTTCTCTCTGACACTATTGATCACAATGATTTTAAGTGTCAAAGAATGCAATCTTTTAGATATTCTGGATGTGCGATTCCAATCTGGAACTTAAAAATCTACAAGTTGTTTGACTGTAGAAAATTTCAGGACTTATGGACTTATGGAAGTAGAAAATTTCAGGACTTATGGAACTGTTAGTGTATTTCAATGTTGGTTATTGCCTTGAAATTTTTTGGTTTATGATCTTAGTACAATACATTTATTCACCTTAAAATCCATGGGAAGCTATCTTTCCTCGTGATTATAAGTAAAATGGTGAAAGTTCTCATAGAAGATTGCAATTTGTAAATGTTAGAGAGAAAAAAGCTTTCAGGAGAGAAAAAAAAACTCTTAACTAGAATGGCCTCGGCATTGGATCGTACAACTGTCTGTTTTTTAGTCTTCTAGATAACGAGATTACCTCCGAAGAAAGTACAATATCTTGTCATAGAGTATTAATAATGTGGAGAACTTACCCAATCTGCATCAAAATAGCCTTCATATTAAGATTATTGTGATACCTAAACAAGATGTCTCATATTGAAGATGACTTCATGTAGCATAAGATGCGATGAACAATCTTAAGGTGAGTGGATCGAGGAGCATGGATGAACTGGCTAACCAGACTCACTACATGAGGTAGATCTAGGTGAGTAATAGTCAAATATATGAACCAACCAACTTAACGTTGGTGCATGCGAAGATTATTAAGACATTCCCCATCATCAGCTCGAAGCTTCTTATTCACCTTTGATGGAGAATCAATAGGTTTTACACCAAGAATATCAGTTGCAGTCAATGAATCAATGGCATATTTTCATTGAGATAAAAAGATGCCCTTCTTAGAAAGATAAACTTCAATTCCAAAAAAGAATTTTAGCAGTCCCAAATCTTTGGAGTAAAAAACCTTGCTCAGAGTTTGAACTAAAAAAAGTGCATTAGCATTATTACCTGTAATAATGATATCATCCACATACACACTCACAATGATAATCCCCTGTACATACTTGTTAACAAATACATAATGATCAAAGTGAATGCGAGTAAATCCAATATGAATTAGGGCCCCACTAAACTTCTCAAACCAAGTTCGATGAGCTTGCTTCAAACCATATATAGCCTTCTTAAGATGACATAGCTTTCTTTCCTTCCATTTTCTAGCAAAACCAGGATGAAGAAGCTTATAAATATCCTTAATCAGATAACATTTCAAAAAATCATTCTTAATATCTAATTGTTGCAATAACCAATTCAAATTAGTAGCAAAGAGAAATTATCACCCATACTGAATTCATCTTAATAACAAGAGCAAAGGACTTAAAATAATCATCACCATATGTTTGTGTAAACCCTTTAGTTACAAGATGAGCTTTACATTGAATTATACTACCATCATAATTGTACTTAAGAGCATACATCCAACAACAACCTGTAGACACCCCACCCTAGGCTAATAAGCTGATTGAGTTGTGCAGATGGATGGTCAACCAAACCCCAATCCTAAAACCTAACCCTAGAAGCCTAAACCCTACGAACCCTAATCCCAAACCCTAAAGTCAACCTAGTCAACCCGATCAATCTAGTCAGCCTAATCCTAAACCTTTGGAACCTAAAACCCTAGAGCTTCGAGTCAGCTTGATGAGTCAACTAACCCAATTAACTCGCTGAGTCAACTCACTCGATCAGCCTACCCAGTCCAACAACCCAGTCAACTCACCTAGTTAAGCCCAAAACCAAGCTAGAACCAAAGCCCATAAGCAAGCCCAATCGAAGTACCATGCAAAACCTCAACGTAACAACCTTCAGAAAAGAGCCTCCACACGAGTGAGGGAGGCTGTCTGTCGAAGAAGGGAGTCCAGGTGGGGACCGGCGGCAGCCAGCTTGCCACCAGCCATGTGGCACTCCCCCCTTTTGGGGTGGTGTCCCTCAAGCATGTGGGATCTCATGTTTCCAGACCCTAAGGGGGCGTTTGGCGCATGGTATGAGATGGGATTAGGTGGGGTGGAATTGCATTTGGTCCTATGCAAATTCCATCCGGCGTTTGGGGAGGATGGGATGGGTTAGGATTAGGTGGGATGGAATTGCATTTGGTCCCATACGGGATTTCTACGGATTTTGAAATCCACTACACACATGGGCCCCACATTAATGTGTGTGTTTTGTCCATGCCGTTCATCCATATACACCCTTTACGTGTGACATTCTAGTTATATACATGTAAAAGTGACCGACATCTGTTGCGAATTTGTTTCGTTGATTACAGTTCCATCATCCACCAAACTGGATTTTGCTTAATCCAGTGTTTTTCCCATGATAAGAATTTTATCCCAAACATGGGGATTGGATGGTCCAAATACCATAGTATTTCCAGACGCGCAATCATTGTGATAATAATAGTGTTAATCCCATCTAATATAATTCTATACCATTTAATCCCATGGACCAAACAGGCCCTAAGTGTGTGGTTAAGGTGTATTTACTCCGATGCCCCCATCTCCTTACCCAAAGTTACCCTTTTACCACCTCATTCAACCTATGAGATGGTGCCATATGACAATCTCCAATCCTAGCCCTTTGACCACCTTTCGCCCATAGGATTACCAACAATTACAAGAAAACCGGGTTTAGAGGCTATAAATAACCCCCTTCCCTTCTCATTTCAAGCATCCAAGACATCCAGAAAGGGATCCACTCCCATTTTCAACTATCCCTTCTAGTCCCCTTCCATCCCTCTGCCAAGGATAGTGAGAGTGTGAGAGAGAGAGAGTCTAGCCATTGTCTAGCCTAGCCTAGCCAGAACTTGAGTCTCCTGAGCTATCTAAGTCCTAATCCAAGCCACTCGATCTAGCCTTGCGATAGTACTATCCATCCAACCATTCAAGCTTTAATTGGTTTTATTGATTCTAAGCATTAACATTGTACAACATTCATTCCCTTCTCAACCCCTGTGCTCCCCATATAAATCATCACTGCATTGCATTTCATCGTTTTCTCGCATCTAATTGACGGGCGTATGCTTTGTGGCTTGCCAATATAATCGGAGCTAGCCAACTGGAAACCTTATTCGGTTAGCCATCATTTTGTCATATACATTAGCATTACATCGCATTCTATTGTTTTCTCATATCTAGCTGGTGGGTGTATGCTTTGTGGCTTGCTGATATAATCAGAATTGGCCCACCAGAAACCTTAGCCAGTTTAGCCATCATTTTCTCATAAGCATCAATACAACATCAAACATCTCATACATCACATTTCTACATACTTCGCACCCTGTACTTGGTTCGAACGTATGATCTGTGGCTCCTGCCCATCAGAAATTCGGATCGATTACCCACCTTCATTTCTATTGCATCGCATTACATCTTCTGCACGTGAGAACTAATCTTATTCCTCAGAAATTAGTTAGATCTTGTGAAGTGAAGACCGTACATCTGTACGGGCATAGTGGGCGCTTAACACTTCTTTGTAACCCTGGTCCCTTACTCAGAATCTCTGGAACACAAACTCGAGAGTCATCTTAGGATTAAGGATCTTTGGGTTCTCAGTGTTAAGTGTTTCTACTGGGTCTAACAGATTGTAAAATCGAAATAATTGGTTAGTGGCGACTCTGGTAAAATATAACACCCTCTTACCTCCAAACGAAAGCCCTTGAGCGAGGCAACCCATGGAAAAGCGAGCTGATTTCCAACCCCCCTGGGAAATCCCTCCAACGTCCACCGAATGGCAACTCTGTTGGGGATGAATTAGTCACTCTAGTCACAACCCGACTTGAAAAGCAATGTCTTACGAATTCCTGAAGAATACCAGTTCTCGTGCATTTGCATTTGCATTTGCATCAGCATCAACATTCACCACCCCACCCCGAAAAAAAATTTAAAAAAAGAAAAAAGAAAAAGAAAAAAATTTATGCCTCTACAAGCCGGGCCTCTTGGAAAAAACCTCTTATCGCAGCATAATATGCACCATATCAGAAGTGGTTTTGGATAACCATGAGGAAGATGTTCAACCCTTCCACGTTCTCAATCTTGCATAAGCTCAGCTTGCCCAACCACAATAGGCAGAAGTCGCGCCAATGACCTGCATCCAGGAATTGGCACAAGGCGTAAAAGCTATGTTGGCATGTTTCGGCAATTCATGCAGGCGCAAGCCACCACAGCCAACAACCAAGTTGGTGCAGTTCAACAGCAACAACAATCAGCTTATGGGCTCTTTCCAGCCTCCAGTTCAAATCAAGCACAGGACCACTGACACCAACCAGCGCAACCCTCGACCATGGGGCACTTCTTTTAGTACCCTCCCGTTGCCGGGAGTCAATCTTAAAACAATCCCACAATCGGGATTCCTGGTCAATTTCAAAACTGCTTCGCATCTGAGGCTTTCAACCAATTTCCGGCCAATCTCGCAACCAGGATTTTAAATCAGTTTCAAATTGATCCTGCAAACCAGGGTCTCCAATTAATTTCCAGCCAATCCCGCAACCAGGATTTCAAGTCAATTTCAAACCGATCCTGCCAACCCAGGGGAAATGCCCAGTACCCTCATAAGAACTGGCAAATGAACAGGGAGTTCAGGAAGTTCACTCCACTCACACAAACGTATAGCCAAATCATGGCAACATTAGTACAAAAACAACTCCTCACTCCCCTACAATCTGGGCCACCTCCAAATCCTCTGCTGCTAAACTATAATGAGAACGAGTACTGCGCATTCCACCAGGGCCGAGGTCACTCGACAGAATGATGCTTCTCCAGAAGCATGCAATCCAAGATCTCATCAATAGTGAGAAGATCTCCATGTCAACTCCTGTGTAACATCCTGAAAATCGGGGGTCAAGCATAAACTCAACTCCCGAGTTCCAAAACATCACTTATGCAACAAAATGAATGATGATTGAATGTTGACTGTATTTGTGCATTGAACATGAGTGAGATTAAGCCAAAACAACATATCATACTCCAGAGACAATTAAATTGCAAGCGGAAGACTCGTGATAGATAAATAACATATAAAAACAAGTGGTGAGTCTCCGTGAGTGTGATAAAGTTACCAGGTTAAATAATTACAAGACAATTCTAAAATATACCTAATGTGAGGAAGTGTAATGTCTTCATCCCAAGTACCATAGCCCCATCAATACAATACCAGGTCTTCATAGACCGCCAAAGAGATACGATAGAGAACTCCTCCTCATTATCATAGAAGTAGTCCTCATTCATAAGCATCGCCATCACCCGAAACTCAAAGAAATCTGGTTGGTGTGTATAACACCGTCTTGTAACGTGGGAGTGAGTGATCAACTCAGTGGAACAGTAAAGCATAGGTTAATATGTTATCAATTCAGTCAAGCAGTAATGATAAAGCAGTAAAATCAAATGCTCCTAACTACTCTTATTAATGCAAGTATGAATGCTTGCATGATGTATGCCCTCACCACACCCTCTCTCGTGCGACACCATCTCACGTTCGCGGCATGCTCTCATCCCTCAGTGCTCCACATCTTCCAGGCACATGCAATGCATGATGAGCATGATTACCGAGTATTTATTAGTCCATTTCAAATAGCAGGATTGGGAAACTAAGGTACCTCCTTGATCATTCCCAAACATGATCCATTCTAGTGGTCGTCACCCTAGTTAATCTCGAACGATGGTGTGTTTTTCAGGTCACCGCAGTTAACCCGCTGTCAATTACACACAAAGGTTACACCACTCCCCCATCACCTCTTAAACGATTCATCACTACACAGAAACAGGCCTAATTCATACTCTATATACCGCGGCAAAACTCTAAGGCTCACCGCGATTTCAGAGTATGATCGAAGTCACTACAAAGCCGCTGTGGCCCTCCTCCATCACCTTATCAATGTAGGCCGACAAAGACGAATATAGTGTCCCATACCACCATAATCGGCTCACGAGTTTGGTTGCTCACCGGTCACTACGGGAGGCACGTGGCCCCAGCCAGTAGGCACAGATAACGACTACGGTGTCCCATACCACCATGCCCGCTCATGAGTCTTAGCGGATCGAGGTACCATGGTTAAAAGGGATTTCACCGGTAAGTTTGGTACCCTGGTTCAAGCATGTGAAGATCCAAACATGGTGAACATACATTAAACGGTCGAGTTACTTGACGAGCTCGGCTTAGCTCGAGCGCACAACAAGTTAAACGACATGAAGTGCATAAGCACTTCGCGTGGCTAACCACTATCGCGAATCGGCACGACTCGAGTTCGTCGAACATATCTCACGTGGCAAATGAATCACACCACGAATTCACTCGTACCGATTGTCCGGACTATAATCATAGCCCCAAACACAATCAATTGCGTATAGATAAAGCGTGAGGTGGATCAAGATTCAAATCATACAATCAAAGTCCGGTATTATCCGTTGAAATTTCGCAGTGGTCATTACACGCATTCGTTACACTACTCCCCCATCACCCATGACGGATCGTACAACATAAACATGAATTTAAACATACGCCTTACATAAATAAAATCATACAATTAGTTGAGCATATTAACAAGCATATCATAAAGCATATTATAAAGCATGTTATAAAGCATGTTATAAAACATATTATAAAGCACTACTTAAATAGGAATACAAACACATATATTGCACAAGTAAGCGATTTAAGTAAACAACCTCATGGAGAAAAAACATACATGTCTCTAAGGTAGTTGAGAATCCTATCTCAACACCCTCCTAAGGCATCAACATCCAAACACTTACTCACACAAGCATTTTCACAAACACTTAACATACACTATTTCAACATACTTAGTGTATGTTAGCAAACATGTATTAGGGCTTAGTCCTTTCGCTAAGCAAATATTTTACGCATATATAGTATATTTATACAACAAATAATCACGTGAAACACATCTCTAAAATATACATGTATACGGATTTCAACATACAGTGTATATTAGTAAAGCATGTATTTGGATGAATCCTTTCGCCAAATAAGTATTTTATCCTTATACCGTATATTCATACAACAAATAATCATGTCAAATACATTTTCAAAATTTATATGTATACGGTATTTTCTACGAATATCTAGAATATGTAAAAGTCCATAATCTACATCTTTAATCGAAACAGGAAACAGAAAGCACTTTGTATATGTGCAATTGCATGCAGATCATGAATCTATCATTATCTGACATTGAAAGCGTTGAAAACCATAACCTATACACCTAAAGTCCGCACCTTTTGTCGTAGAATCGCAATTGAGACATAGGTTTGCTAAGCTTCCGTATTCAAGCGGTTGTAACCTAGAGAACGAAATAGGTTAGCTATTTCATAACCTACAACCTATACAAATTTCAAAACATTAGGTTAGGGTTTCTTACCTAGAAATGGAGCTGGAATCGCCGGGAAAGCGATGAGAATGGAGTAGTTGAGCTTGGATACGGCAGGGAAGAATCTCCCACTTCTCTCTCACTTTCTCTCTCTTTTCCTAGGGTTTTTCTCAAATTCGGATGGCTGAAATGAGAGAGGGTTTAAGGTCCTTATATAGCCTAAAACTCACCGAAATAGACTTGTGGACAAGGTATACTTAGGTTATAACCAAAGCGACTCTGTTTCAGCTCAACGGAGCACTTTTGGCGCGCCTCCTTGAGCCAAAGGTCGGACTTAAGCTCACTAACACTGGATCTACGTTTAATTAAGTTTTCATTTCAGTCGGATTTCCAGATCACACGTGGCGGACCAGATTCAGTTCGATGGTCAGTGGGTTTCGGGAGATTCCATGTAAATGTGTATGAAATTTTTCCCGATCCGAGGGTGTAATTTGGTCGATTCCACGGTCTGGTTTGCTTATCTTGATCCATGGCGACGAGTCTCGTGATTACTATTCAAGATATTTATTTTGTAAAGAAACTAGTGTTCTCACACTCTCTCGCTCCCTCAAGCAAAGTGGGACACTATCCGGATTTGATTTCGAGATGGTTGTCAAGCCCAAATGGCGGTTCTAAGTCCTTAACCTCGTATTATTCTGACTCGATGTGCGGTCCAGATCCGATACTGGAGTTTCAACGTGCTCCCGAGAGCGGTGGGTAATGAGATTGATCCTAGATTTTAGGGTAACCTAACAATCAATGATTCTACAAGTTTTGGGTCTTTCATATCATATTTAAAGTGGATCAAACGGATTTCGTAGCTAATCTAGTTTAGCACTTAGTTACTTTGTCTCATTTCTAAAGGATTTAGTCCTATAAGATTTAATGATGGTACCTAGTCCTTTGTAGTTTGTATATAAAGTGATCCAAGTTCTACTACTTAGCTAGTTTAAGATAGTGTTTAGGGTGAAAGTACTTAGAAAAATTGGAAGAACAAGGTGGTAAAGGGTTGGATTTGTGAAGGAAATGGGTTCAGAAGCGATTTTAGACTATGGGATTCTTCGACAAGTTAATAAGGTGTTAGGAGTGGCCCATTGCCTAAAGACGTCTAATTCCAGGTTGGCGAAAATCTGGGCTGTTACATCCTGGGACTGCTCCAACGACTCCCACAAACATTTTCCAGAATCCCCTGCCATAGCATCGATCAAACCCCAACTCATCAAGCGGTCCAACCAACATCATTGAAAAGGAAAGCATCGATCGTTTCTTCACTCCTCTATGGTCTATCCACGCCATCTCGGAGGATCACTCAAATGCACCATTGGTCTTACAAGGGGGACCCCAGACCCCTCTCCCAGCAGCTAGTCATCCTTTAAGGGAGGAACACTCCCTATTTCCCATCACTATCTCCTATCAATAATCACCCATGGGAACCGGTGGTTTTAGAAGGTGCACCCTCCTACTTCGAACCAGCCATTTTGCAAGGGGCACCCCCAAGCAATGAACCAGTAGTACTAGAGGGGGCTCTCTCCATATTCGTCGTCACTCCCACCAATTCGACAAGAAGGAGCTCACAAAAGAATGCACCAGGAGCTTGTAATCTTGGAAAGGATGCCCTCAACATATGAGCCAATCGTCTTACTAGGGGCAGCCCGGGCAATCATCGTTAGGTCGCTAGGGCCACCTTTCCACATGCCGCATTAGCTAGCTCATGACAAAAAGGCCTCCCCGCCAACTGCTGGTAATGGAGAGGAGACCCTTCTTCATCCCATGGCAGCCTCCGATCACAAGTGCAATCAAGCCAATGCCTAACCCTCATATCATCTATGAAGATGAACCTCACCATATCCCATTCAACATAGGCAACAAAGTGGTCCTATAGGCAAGAGCTCCATATGAAGAGTAGATAGTGATCATCCTCGCAACACTAGCACAATTACCAACTTTCGAAGAACCGGTGACACTAGAGGAAAAGGAGCCTCCATGCTACAAGTTGGTTCCTTGGCACCATGTGAAGTGCGACAAAGAGAAGAACCTGAACCTTAATGGATGCTATGCTAAAAAAGACAACGAAGACTCAAAGGCGCTTTGTCAGTGCCAAGACAGGAGATCATATGATGTAGCAACGTAAGTCAAGATGATCCCAGGACTAATATCTGTATGGGAACTGTAATGCACATCACGGATTCGTCGGGAGCTGTTCGCCAAAACATTGAGTGATGCTCATATTGCCTTGGACACTCTGCCAGAGATGATCGCGCTAATGATTAGGCAACTCCTCGCTCCCAAGGCCATCACCTTCACAGACGATAAGCTTCCTTCTGAAGGCCGAAATAATGGATGGTCCTCATCGACAACGGCTTGAGCCTAGACGTGTGCCCACTCAAAACTACAATCCACCCCGGAATTGAACCATTATCTTTCTGGCCAAGCGACATGAGCGTCAAAGCCTTCGACAACTCTCGCTGAACCGTGGAAGGAGAAGTAGACATCGAGGTGCAATTGGTCCAGATATCCCGGTTATCAGTTTCCAAGTCTTGGATATATCTACGTCCTTCAACATGTTACTGGGAAGGCCATGGCTTCACAAAGTCGGAGCCGTCCCTTCTACTCTCCATCATCGGGTAAAATATATCCTCGATACAAGGTAATCTTTGTCCCGGTTGAATCCGAGTTTATCATTCCAAGCGACTACGATACACAAGAACCAGATGTTCCGGTCATTGACATCCAACATTCAGAAGAAGACATTCATTACCACAGCTTCGAGATTGAGACGGTGAATACAATTGCTAATCCAACACTGATGAGTGCCAGGTATGTCTTCTCATTGGCAGAGTGACAAAGCTTCAAGTACCGTGCAAAGAATCACTTTAGGACAAGGGCAATAGAAACAACTTACAATAAAAGGAAGTGGGGACTGGGATACATGCCTTCTCTGAAAGAGAAATGGAGGAAGAAGTTCCGATGCACACCAATCAACTTCGTCAGACCTGGGGCTCCTTGCGAGGAGAAAACATCAAAAGGATTGACCGCATTGCATAAATGATGGGGACATCATGCGCACGAGCAGGCCCCCCATCCTACGCACGTACTCAAGGAGGGCCCCACTATCAATCTGGATCGACAATGGCATCTATGGAGGACCTCTTAGTTAGGGGGTTGTGCTATGGAGCATTGGAGTGGACCCGATCATCATATAGATTCTATCTTGGATCTTATGATCGTGGCCCACTACCCTAGATGACAAGGATTTTGAGTTTTGACTATTATCGTTATTAGAAACATCATGAACGGTTTTGATTGTGTAGATTAGTCATTATTTTAGTTGCTTCATCTCTAAGTGTTAGTGTGCGCACATGGCGCAAGGATAAAATTGGCTTTTAGGGTTTAGGGTTTTCTTGTAAATAGTCTACCCCATGTAGGTATTTTTCAATGAAGTTTTATGAATAAAAATTCTGCATTTTTTTTCTTCTTCTCTATCTCTTTGAGTTGAAGAATCGAATTGGGTGTGAAACCCTCCCTTCCTCGAAGGGCTAACTACCGTGGCGCGAAGCCACATCCATCCCAAATCATCCTCACTTCCTACACCCCTCATCCATCATCTTCCACAGCCCTCCCATCTTCAGATTCACCCTTTCTTGTACACAAGTTCTCTTCCACAGTAGATTTTCAAATTCTGGCCCATCAAAGGGGCTGAAACTTCGGCGAATCACCACGCACAAACCGGGCAGCGGATCCACACAAAATTTGATATGGAAGTGAGCCTCCCTTGGCCGATCCTACCCTATGAATCGTTTTTCGATTTCGTGGGCCCCACACACGTGCGGACAAGGAATCACACACGTGCGCCTAGGCCTGGTTACTGTCCACACGCGTGGATCACCTCAGGTTCCATCTTTCCTCAATTTCTCTCCTCTCTCGCCTTAAATCCAAGGCCTTAACCCTAGATAATCCCAAATCCCAAGTATTCCCAAATTTGCAAACCCTAGATTTTCTCCCGAATTGAAACATGGTGAATCTCTTGAATTGGGGAACAATCCTTTGCAAGAATGGATGGATCTTACACTCCTTTGGGCATTTTTGGTTTATAATTTTATTTGATCCAGCCCTAAACTTGTGTAGGCTTGGACCGTCGTAGATTCCCCTTGTTGAATGTTTGATCATATGTGGGACGTGGAATTTTGTGATAGTTTAAAAATGGTATGATCTAAAGCTTGAAATCTTACATGTCATATTTAATTTCATGTCCTACATCAATAAAGGCCTTACCTTATGCCTAAGCAAAATGCCATGGCCTCCTATCCAATGGGAAACAATCATAAGGCCAGTGGGGAGGGAACCACCTATACTTGAAGAAGTGTCAAACCAATAGCAAGACCAAGTGCAACACCTCGAGGGACCTCAGGATACCTTGATACCTATCATCACAGCCACATCAGCAATCAACCAGGGGGGTAGACCCTGCCTATCTCAGCATGAATCAATCAAATGGACAACCTCCCCGCTTCAAGAATCAACCAAAGGCACACCCTGTCTGTCATAGCATCAATCAATCAAGGGAACAACCTCCCTGCTTCAACAATCAACCAAGGGCACACCCTGCCTGTCTAAACATCAATCAATCAATGGGACAACCTCCCCACTTTAACAATCAACTAGGGGCACAACTTGCCCATCCTAACATCAATCAACCAGGGGCCTACTTTGCCCTCGCTACTTACACTATCAGCTACACCAGCGCCATCCACCAACAGCCATGGGAAGAAATCCCCATCATCCAGTCATAGTCGTGGCAGTCCAATCCATTGGACCAAAAAATGGAAAATGGCCAGCCTTGGATTTCCGATGTTCAAATCCTAAAAAGCAATACCAAATGGTGGAGCCGGAGAAGCTCCAATGCATGGTAAGTGATTCGGGAGGGACTGAGTACAGCTCAGATCCTGAACCCGACTTTGGGGAAATCATGGTCATCGGGCTAGACCATGACTCTCCATTCAATGCATTGACCCCTGCCTTTTCAGGGCAAGGAACATGGGGTTTCAATTGGATAACCACTCCCCTAACCATTGAATCAGCCGATGAGCCATCCAAGGGCGTTAGTCTCCAAAGGAAAATGCCAATTTAAATGGTATTTGGCACCCTGAGCCAGTCGGGATCAATCATGGTTTGTAATGCCGGCCTGCACAAGGTCCCTTGGAACCTAAAAATCCAAAAAAGTCGAGAATCTTAAAAAGCCAAAAACATCTAGCATTCCAATTTCTCAAAGTTTTCAAAAATAAAAAAGCCTTTCAATTCCTTCATTCAATAATGTGCCTAGTTTGTCTGAAGTGCCGAATGAGTTCGAAGTTGACTCATATGATCTCGACATCGAGTTGGACTTCGAACTCATGGGTCTGGACAAAGTCCAAGATGGGGAAGATAATGATCTAGCTCTCGAACTTGAGGATCTCCTCAAAAAGTTCGAAACCAAAGCCAATGTTGTAGTTGACGACTTCGAGGTAGTAAACTTGGGAACTCCTGAAATCCTTAGGGATGTGAGCATTTGGAAATCCTTGCCGCCATAATTCAAGTAGAGAATGGTAGAATTCCTGACTTCAAGACTGTCCAACTTTATGTTCTTGTATGAAGACATGCCAGGGCTCGATGAAGAGCTCGTCGTACAACATCTGCCAACGAAGCTAGAGATGAAGCCAATAAAGTAGAAGCTTAGAAGATTGAAGCCAGAACGGGCCCTAAAAGTTTGGGACGAAGTCATCAAATGATATAATGTGGGACTCTTTAGAATAGGAGCTCACAGTTGAACTTCAAGATGAATCTACCTTCTGCCTACAAATTGAAGAGGTTGAAGTCGCCCATATCATCAAACCCCGGTATACCAACAACAAATGGTATCTAGAAAGCCAGAAGTACCTGGAAGAAGCTACATCAACCGACCGTTGAACCATCCAACATTTGGTGGGACAGTTCACGATTAACGGTGAAATTCTCTACAAGTGATCCTATAATCAAGTTCTCCTCCGATGCATCAATGAATCCGAAGCTGCAAAGAACATGAAAGAAATCCACGATGGAGTGTGCGGCCCACACATGAACGGGATGGCAAAGAAGATTCTATGACTTGGCTACTATTAGATGGCAATGGATACAGACTACTGCCAACACTTTAGGAGGTGTTTCAAGTGTCAAGAGCATGCAAATCAAATACAGGCCCCAACCTCAGAGCTATACAACTTGACTACGCCATGACCTTTCTCTATGTGGGGTATCATCATCATTGAAAAGGTAAATCCGAAGGCTTCAAACGGTCATGAGTACATAGTTGTGGCAGTCGACTACTTCACCAAGTGGGTTGAAGCAGCATCCTCCACCCCCATAGTAACATCTCAAGTAATCAAGTTTATAAAGAACAATATCATCAGCTGGCATGGAGTCCCACATACCATCATCATCGACAATGGTTCGCCTTTCATAAACAAAAAGATGGACGACTAACTTGGAAAGTTCAAGATTTAGCACCGATGATCGACCTCCTACCGACCCCAAATGAACGGAGGAGTGGAAGCCGCCAACAAGACGCTTATCAGGATACTTGAGAAGATGGTCAAGACATACAAAGATTGGTTTGAGATGCTCCCATACACACTCTAGGCCTATCGAACGTTTTAGTTACGGTCTGCTACAGGCGTAACTCCTTTCGAGCTTACATATGGAATGGAGGCAGTTCTACCAGTTGAAATAGAAATACCATCTCTTTGAGTGCGACTTGAGAGTGAAGTTAAGGAAGGGGAATGGCTCAAAGCTAGATATGATCAGCTGCACCTTGTAGATGAAAAGCGCTTGCGAGCACCAAGTCATTTGCAATGCTATCAGAAAAGGATTGCTCGGGCCTACAACAAGAGAGTCTGAAAGAGAAGTTTCAAGGTGGGCAACATGGTCATGAAGCACATTCTACCGTCGTATCTCCTAGATCCTCGAGGAAAATTCAAACCCTCTTGGGAATGACCATTGATCATTAGAGAAGTACTTCCGGGAGGTGCCCTCTGACTCACTAACATGAAGGGAGAGGATCTTCCGAAGCCAATCAACGCCGACAACATGAAAAGCTTTTACAGGTAAGCCTATCTAATCTCATCTACAGTTACGTTAGTAAAGTTGAAGTCAACTGACCAAAGCTGGTCATCCTGAAAATCGCCACTCCCGTCCACTAAAAGGTACTTCTAACAAAGGGTAAAAAAATGGAAAAGAGGGAAAAAGAAGAGTGAGAACAACAAAAAAAAAAAAAAAAAAAAATATGGGCAAAATAAAGAGTGTGCAGTCCAAAAGAAAATAAAAACAGAAAAAAAACATAGAATCAACTCCCAAAGCACAAACAACCGCTCCTTCACCTTAGAATGAGCCTGAGCCGGGCTAAAGTCAACAACTTTACCATTGTAACTCAAGATAAGGTTGGAATAACTGCTAATCGGCTGGCAACAATGGAATTCTAACCACTTAGTCGCTGCAAAAAAGAAAAAGAAAAGAAAAAGAAGAAAAGGAAATGTGCCTAAATAAAAAGGGCATAGTGAAAATTGAAAGGTTGCTCCAAGTAAAAATAGTGGGCATACTCGAAAGGGCGCCAAAGGTAAAAACAACACAGCTGCTAAGGGGCAGGCGAGATCAAATACCCGGGACGTAATGAAAACCCGAAAGGGCTCCATGAGCAAAAATGACGGGAAAAGTCAGCTATAGTGAAAACCCAAAAGGGCGCTACAGGCCAAAATGACTCAAGAAAAGATAAGAAAAATAAAAAGCAAGCATTAGAAGACAAGTCCAAGACAGCTCAGCAAGTAGCCCCAGTTAAGAACAAGAGCAAATACAGTCGAAGATAAGGATTCTACAACATCTGAAAGGGTTTCAACTGCATACTCCCCTAAGGAATCAAGAATTCTACTAAGGCATTACCCTAAGTCACTAAGTCAAAACACTGGTTGAGCCACAGTTTTGATTCCTGCACCCTGGCACAAAAATCCAGACACAAGCACACAGATAATACTTGGCACAAAGTTTTGAAAAAATCTTTTCTCATTTCATCAAGTTTTCATTACATGCATGTCTTTCTCTCTTCTGGAAAACCAAAACAAAAATACAAATGTTTTCCCAAGCCATTCATGTACCAGATAAAAAAAGCATACAAAAGGCGCCCCCCCCCCCCAAAAAAAAAAAAAAAAAAAAAAAAAACTCTCGTCTCTCATCCTCACCAGGTAAGTACCACTCCCTCCCCTCATACTCAGCTAACCTCTCTTAGCCTGTTGATCTCCATACGCAGGTAGTACAACTCCTTCCGCTCAGACTATTGAGCAACTCTCTCCTCATCATCCTTTCGATGAGAAGTCGAAAGCCGCCGAGACATCTCAACACACAAGTAGCGCAACGAGGAGATCTCAGACAGAAAATAACCATGGGTGGACACCAGGAAATTGGGATCGATGAACGATTGTTCCTCAAATGGCTCATAAAAGCCGACAACTGATTCGACATCAGGAAAATCAAGATCCTCAATCTCATCGCTTCAATAAAGGGACTGCTCCGCCACCCATCAAAGATATGGAATGGTTGTTAAAGGAGGTCCCCAGGACTCAAATCCGAGCGCTTCGGTCGTCAAACAACCGTCCCATAGTAGTCAAACCCAAGAGCCAAGACCCTGAGTCATTCGTGGAAGGGGACAACGACCAAAGCTTGAAAATGTGAAAGCCGAAATCTCCTGCTAGAATCCGAACTAGTGTAGGAATCTGATCGGGTGATAAGAAAAATACGACTGCAACTCAATGATGATCAGAGACTCTATGGGCACTGCATATGATCGGTGGACATACAAGCCAGGAAGACTCCCAACGAATCTCCCAACTCCGCAGATGCGCAAACATCCGACGATAGAAAGACTCGCTCATACCTGTTGCACGAGGAAGCCTCCTCGTGATACGTCGTGGAATGTTGGTGCTAGGAATGGATCAAGAAAGAGGAGCTGTTATCGCTAACCTCTCCCAAAGCCACAACTGTCAAAGTCCAAACAAGCAAAAATTAGCAAGGATGATCGGGAAAGGACACATACAAAAGGATGGTGATGCCAAGAAAGAAAAATTCTTGAAGGAAGGACCAACAACCACGCGTACGGCCTCGGGCACAATCAGTCAGCCCCTCAAATACCTTGGCAAGAACTAACTATACAATACTCTTCCGGAAGTATGCGCGACTCGTCACCTCAAAGAGCAACGGAAGAGTAGATCTATGCTCCCCTCCTCTCCCCCCCCCAAAGAAAAGATGAGCTCTACGATCAGGCATAAGATAAAGGCTATGCGGCACTTAGACGACTGCATAGACCCCGAAAAGCCCTTGTCCACTGAGAAGGCGTCATATAAAGTATCCAAAGAGAAAACAATTGCATCCCAATCATTAGCTGCAGCTCAAATAAGATACGAAATGCCGAACCAATGATGAGTGTCATCCGCCCCCTCTTGGCGCCTCCCTGGGACGTGAGGGGAGCGATCTAAGGTCAATCTGGTCAGATAAGAAAGATCCTCCGAGGACGGTCCCAACTCTAGAACATTGAACTCAAACAAGTTCAACACAGGAACCTAGCCGTCCAAAGCTGCCCCCTAGCATCCTCCAATCCACATCTATCCGGATCAGTCGAAGGACCCCGCCAAAACTGTAGTACTCCATCTCATGAAGCTCGAAGTCTGACAAGCTTCTGACCCAGGATCGCAACCGATCAGAGTAGATTGAACGTGAATGAAGTTGGCAAGTGTGCATGGGAACACCCTCAATGACTACCATCTCAGAAGAAACTGATAGCTCGTCAAAGTGAGGCATCCCCTCGTCATGAAGGTCAATGACAACATCCACTTGAAGGGAGTCGACAAATACGGTCTCTGAAGCTGGAAACTGGTTAAGGGGAATCTCGACGTCGACTGACAACACGCCACCCTACCCTGCAGCCGCATCATCAAGTGCTCCATGGGCCATGGTCAACAACTTAACTCTCTCCTCAGCAACCCGGGAAGATTCACCTATCTCATAGGTAAACCGCACAACATCTCGATCAGACATGTCAACCACTGCAGACGATAAAGGCAGAGGAGCCAAGAACTACGGATGATGACTACCGTCAAAGTTGACCATTGGAAAGTTACTGAAGACCACATTGCATACTAACCCAACTGGGTTGATTTGACCGTCCAAAAATGCATCGCGGTCCATCAAAGTTGCCAAATGATAATCTAAGCCGTCCAGGGTACCATCCAAGCTGTCCAAAAGCGCCATCGTGGGCCCGATCGAAGTACCAATGCCAAAATCTCCACCAATCAGCTCATCCTGAGTAAAAGTAGGCATCTAATAATCATCCCGACCATCCAAAAGAGCCATCAGATCATTCACACTGTCCGGCGTCGGAAAAACAACTCCCTCACCATCCATTATGGTCTGGATTGCATCAAGACTGCCCAAGTGAAGAGATCTCCCATCCTGGCCATCCATGCAATGATCAAAGCCATCCAAAATGGTAGATCAGCCCCTCTATGTCAATCAAGGCGTCATCCTCACCATTCAAATCTACATCTACATAGCCCACATCAAAAGAACCCATTGCTCACCTCTCAAGCCTATATCCACCATCAAATCCTTCATCAAGGACCTCCCCATTAATGGTGGAAAGTTCAACAACATTCCCATTAATGGAGGCACTTAATTCAACCCCAACCACCATTGCTAAACCTCCATTAACACCACCATTAAGAGCCCCAACCAATGCATCATCTAAGCCATTAACAAGGGGAATCTCACCATTATCCAAGGCCAAAGGAGAATCTGATGTTGAAGACCCACCAACTCCAGCAATAATGTCATCCAACAACCCAACTTGGGTGGCCCATGAAAGGGGTGGCCAAGATGAAGAGAGGACGAAAAGGAAGAATAAGACGAGAGATTCATGATCAGAGGTTGAATGTTTGAAACAAAGAATGTGTTGAAGCGACATGAAGAAGACTGGCATTGTCTGAAGCCGAACAGGCCAAGAAATCTTGGCAGAAGAGAGACCGACGACAACCAGGTTGCCATCGGTCCGTACATTTTGATCACGCTCGCGCGGGATTGGCCCTGGGTCCCGCAGTAGGTGAAAATGACAGGTGACATCAGCCGAAGGAACCAAGTTGTCGTCAATACTTCAAATGGACCTCCACTTTTGCCGGAATGTGATCAACATCGTCCAAATCCTTCCCCAAGTGACCTAGACTCAATAGCTATTTGATCGGCCTTAGCCGAGACGTTGGCATTTGAATCCTCGTCAAAGTCTTCATTGACCACGGAGATCGTAGCATAGGAAACTTGTAAGAGCCTATGGAGCACTTCAAATAGGCACCTGAACATGTCAAGGAGGGTGGCCTCTACTTGGAGTATTTCCTACTTGAAGATTGTGGCAAAGGGACATTCCTCGATCATCATTGCTTCAGACACTGGGAGAGATGGCAGTGGCAACAGACATTCCATTAGTTGAACGAAATTAATGATATCTTTGCATGGTACTGGGTGACCATCTTGTTTGATATTCGGTCATCGAGACACTATAATGGTAGAAGTACACAATGAATGCCTCTTGTAGATGTGCCCATGACTGGAAGGCTTGTGTTGGCAGAGAGATGTACCATGTCATTGCCCGACTAGGTGCAACAAGGGAGAAGGGAAAATGTTGGAGCATGTATCCTTCCATCACATTTTCTAAGGCATAAGTTGCCTTATCATAGGTTATGAGATGGTGAATCGAGGACTGGTTAGTTTCACGGAACAACCTAAAGAGTGGCCATGAGGGAGCTTTATAGGCCTTAACCTGTGGCAGGCTCCAAGTCTATGGCATAGCGGTCAGCAGTCACCTTTTATCATGTTCCGTTACATAATATTGAACCCATGTATTAGGCGGGACAACTGAAAAGGAGTCTTTAGCAAGTATCTCCTTAAGGAGTCCGAGGGATTGTTGGTCACCTCTATCCGAATGCAAACTAACACTGTTTGCAGGATTCTACTAGTTCATGCTCAGGCCACTCTACTTGCCTTAGTAGTGTGAGAGCAGTTGCCTTCCATTTCAGGATATATTGGTACAACACTCATCGGGTAATCGATTCCAACAGATAAGCTCATAAAGGGAGGAATTTCGTTTTGCTAGCAAGAAGCACAGTAAGAAAGAGTTTCTCATGTCTTCCCAAGTGTGGGACTCCTCTAATGGTGATGGAGTCATACCAATCTTGAGCACGACCCACAAGAGACAGATGAAATTCTTGAAGAGGGAACGTGAGTTGGGTTCAATCATTGGAACACTTGCTAATATAGTGGAACAAGTGTTGCAACAGTGACCCAATGCCAGTGAATTGGGCTGGAACCTGGCGAGGTCCCCTACGTGTCCTATGTCTTCTTGGAGATTGGTGGACCATTAGGTAAGTTGGGGCGAATGATGACTCGTCGAAGGAGACCGAAATGGTCATGCAATGAGCAAATCATCAGGATAGACCTGCTTCTTTTTACTAGCCCTTCGTTGGGCGACATGCCAACGTCGTCTAGATGTGATAATAGCGCATTGGACCTTTGCAGCGGCATCCCGCCCCTACTAAGTGGAGCGGGCAACAAGGTGTTGTAGGTTGCGAACATGCCTTTCTCTCAATGCAAGGCTCGGCTTCACTATCATTAGAATCTTCATGCTCTAGTTGTAGAGCTTTCAGAGGCAAGACAAGGGATACGCTCGAAGAAGTTGACTACGTGGTCACTGCACGGTAGGCCAACGCATATGAAACCAGTTTGACAGAGACTAGATTCTTGCACCTATCATTTTTCTCAGGGGTGATGTCGCCGTCATAAATTATTTGCTAAATGAGGTTCTTTAGGACCCAACAATCTTCTATCTTGTGGCTAACAACACAGTGGTATCGACAAAATTTAAGGTTTCTTGTTTTGTTGGCTTCTTGGTGCCACGATGCTCGGGCAACGTGATGGTCCCTTTAGACAATAGCTGCTCAAACATGAGGATAAGGTCCTCCTTGAGGAAAGTGCATTCCCTTTGTGGCGGCTCGCATCTTTGACGCCTATCGCCACCCTTAATGTCCTTGCCTTGTCCGTTGGTGTTGACGTTGACAAGCTTCTTGACATCATCAACAACATTGGAAGTAGGTCTATTCTGATCTTGTTTAGCCCATTCTCTCCTAGATGAAGGTTCATCGTGAGCTTTTGTAACCCTTAGTGGCTAACCGCTTGAATGTGTGGATGAGAACTGCGAAGAGGACGTAGGTCAACTCGTTATTCATGTTGAACAAATAAATTTTGAATTGCTTAGACCCAGCTAGTAAATATTGACAGGACCAGCTAAGTCTTCTTCACTTGTTAATGAACTATTGTGTTGACTCGTTTCCGTTTATATATATATATACATATATATATATATATATATATATTTAAATTTTTTAATTTTTACACACACACACACACCCACACATGTTGACTCGTTTTCGTTGTCTAGTGTTGGCGATATTGATCTCCTGCTATGAGGCGAAGAAGTTTTCTAGGAAGAGCTCTTGCATTTGGTTACATGTGTACAAATCTCGAGTCCGGGTTGACATGCCACTTGAAGGCCTCTCCTATAAGAGATGCATCGAAGAGTTGCAAGTAGTATTGTAGTACATTAGACCAATTGCACATTGACGTGATGAGGTGTACCAGGTGTTGCGGCGACCCAGTACCATCAAACTTCCAAAAGTCGGTGTTTGAAGCCAATTGGGAAGGCAAAACTGTTGAGTTCTGTTGAATACAACATCTTGAATATGAACTTCACATGTGCGTCTCTTACCCATTCTTAACAGATTATTTTCACCAGTGTCTATTGGAAGTTGGTTTGAGCCATGGTTGGTAGCGGTGGTTGGGTAGGTATGTAAACCCCAATGGTTAGAACTTGTTGTTGCTCATAAGTCCCGTTGAGCAAAACCTGTTGTTGTGGTGGTGGGTTCACGAACTGAACTCATTCATATAGCATCTAGCTTGGTTTGCATGTCCGCATTTTTTTGAGGATGCAAGCCATCTAATCCTCCTGAGGAGAAGGTTTGGATCCTTCAACATCGTCCATCATATGATGGAGGCCATCTGCAAGAAGGCGAAGGAGCAGACCATTGGACTAATAACGTGAGCTGATGTGGACGAAGACTGGCTAGAGTAGAGAATCACATGGCTCGACCTAAGTGATTGAGCACCCAGGGAACTGCATGGAGTGGTGGATGCAGAGGAGTTTTTAGCTGAGAGAGGAGGGAACTCTTGTGTTGATAGAACATGCCGTGGCCACATTTGGATGGCCAATTGTTAGGAGATTGGCAAGGGTGCCTTGTTAGGAAGAGTGCGAGCCAACTCTCTTGTGATGGGGCCCTCGGTGCGCGACGCACGTTGTTAAGGACGCATCGATAGGCGAGTGAGGGCAGAAGTGGATCCGCTTAAGGAGTTGCCAGAAGACGCTGAAACAGGTCTAGCAAAGGCAATAGGGGCTATGGTCATTGAAATAATCGAAGCCCCAAGGGAAGCCTTCCTGAGTGCAACAGTGGAGGCCTAGAGGTCTGGTCATTGCACAAGCATTGACCTTAGTTATCGGTTCATAGGAGGTGGGGGGATTAGCCGTTGATGCGACAATAACCCAAGCAAGGGCCTTGACTATTAAGGTAGCCTTGGCCAGAGGTGCTGCCCTGACAGCAGGTCGCGTCATTCTTGCAGCAACAACCCTAGGAGCAGCCTTAGTCGTTGAGTGGGCCTTGGTTGGAGTGGAGGCCTTAGCCGTTGTGGCGGCCCACACAATATTGTGACCCCAAATCCTTTAATGGGGAGGAAGAACAAGAAGGCATCTTGAAGAGTGAATGTCATTGTTGTTGGAAGGTTTGTTGTTGTTGCCTGTAAATTCTCAACAATAACAACGATGCTTGGAAGCATAAAGGGTGAGCTGGCCATGTGAAGGCATGTTTATCGTGCTCTAGTTCAACCTTAAAGATGGAGGAATGTTTTTGTTAGGAGTTGCCATTTTTTCGCATCAAAAGGGTGTTAAAAATGCCACTCAACCATTATACTCTAGATGTACAATATATAGACAATGAATGGTCCACAAGTAGAGGGAGAATACTCGGGAATTCTCTTGATGTAACAACATTCCTTTCTGTGTCATAAAGCTCGCGAACACACCCCTTGCCCCAATTTGGCGATAACGTAGGAAAAGGTTATTACATGGTGTTCTGTAACGGCCACCATCGTTACCTTTACGATACGGGGCATAACAGCAGTTACTGTCTCTCTTATTTATTTATTTATTTATTTATTTATTGAAAAAATCCCCGAAAAACCTGTATTTGCCTCGTAATATTGATTAAAAAGTATGAAAAACATGTATCTGTCCCATAATAGACCATTACGGGGCTATTATGGCCTTTATAGGGGACGTAACGTGCCGTTAACGGCAATTACAAGTCGTTTTTTTCCATAACGGTTGTTACAGCCATTACGACCCCGTAACGTGTAATGGTTACCACCATTACCTTTACGTAACGGCCTTTACGGTACACCATGAGGTTATAGTCCCAAGTGGAGTCGTCATTTTTGTTTGAGACAAAATGTATTATTGTGATTAAGGGTTTGGAAAGAATGTTTTAACCTTTCCATTAGCCGTTGGGCGTTAGGCATCTCATATAGCCATGGTTGGAGTCATGGGTTTGACCATGAGAGGCATTGGAGTCAAGTAGCCAATTAGCCAGTGAGGCATGAGAAAGTCAATATTCAATGGTAGGGAGATTCGTGGTCCTTTGATTATGCTAAGGAATTATTGCTTCCATTAGAGAATTGTCAAGCGTTTGGACTCTATTTGTGAACTTCTGCGAATGCTACATGCCGTGCACCCAAAGAAAGTCATGCCGAGGGGTTTTTATTAATTTTTGGTAGTTACATTCCAGGCTATGGCTTGGCACCAGCCCTCAATTACATCTCTGGGGAAAAACCCTGGATTAAAGGGTTAAAAAAGAGAGAGTAGGTGTCTTATTGTATAGCAAAGAAAATGTTTTGGCTCTTAGTTCTTATTCTTCAATATGTCTAGAACGATGGCCATGGCGTATACGAACAATTGTCCCGACAATCTTGTGAGGGCTTACATTTAATAGACGGGCGGAAAATGATTCTCTAGCTCCCATCATCGGGTGATGAGACACTTTGTGTTGGGCACTGACTATAAAGGAATTTGCACCCAATCCATGACGTTGTTGTGTAAGAGGTCCATTGTGGGCTATCTACGCCCATTGCCATTTTGTAGGCTAAAGGAGAACTCCACACCTAGGTACCAATGTTGTTGATAGGTCTGTGCCTAAACATAGAGTTTGATCCAACAACGCTTGGCGCATGGTGCTAGTGCTTGTATTCAAAAGGCCCTAGTGCATGGTATAAGGCCTCTCCTTCCACTAGAGTCCCTAGTGCATGGCACAAGGTCTTCCTAGTAAAGGAGGCTGAATGTTCAAGCAAGAGAGGATCACCTTAGGAACACTTGTGCCTAAAGTTCCAAGGTCCAAGTCCTACTTAGTCCTTGTGCTTGTCAAATCTCTCTCTCTCTCTCTCTCTCTCTCTCTCTCTCTCTCTCTCTCTCTCTCTCTCTCTCTCTCTCTCTGTTCATCTGTTTCTCCTCTTGTTTTGTTTGTCAAAATGAGTGTTGGGGATATTTATAGGCCTATGGACCCGATTTTCCCGACGCTTAGTGGCAAGGGCCTTTGCACTTGCATTGGCAATTTCGTGGCATAGAGGTCTTTGCGTGTGGCGCAAAGCCTGCCGTTGGGTTTTTGCTTTCTCTTTGTGATATGATAATGTCATCGTTCAGCACAGGGCTGTTGGAGCTAAGTACCAGGTATGTAAAAATGGTTTAGTATCGGCCATTATAGCCATTATGTAACAGTAAGAACTTAGAATGCTTAATAACATCAATCTTCATCTTAAAGGAAGGGGAGCCTAATGTTGATGTGCTCGGACTTTCTTAAGTTCTTCTGACTCTGGTTGCAATGATATGTTTCCAAATTCATTGGGTGGCAAGACCTTTTCAGTCACTAATTATAATCTTGCTAAGGTTGAGAAGGAGCACTATTCTCTCATGCCCTCATGCTATTGAGTACACACAACCACAATAAGGACTTCAGAGTAACCCATTCTCTTTTAGCTTTTGTCTGCTCTACCTTTCTTTACATTACACTTCCTACCTTGAAGTGATATATGCTTTGAAGTTTGTTTCATCTTAAGAGCTTTTCTTGTTGGTGATTATTATGATCTTGTTTAGGTAGAGAAAGGGCATTATAGATGATTGCAATCTAAAATTCATAATTAGCTTTTCTGCCTGATGTTATTGGCCTATGCCACTTCTTCATATAGAAAAAGTTCCCTCAATTAGTCATTTTCCATCCAAGGCCTAGACTTCTTTATCTAAGATAGGATTCTGCTATTCTTGATGACCATTGATATGCTTCTAGATTTCCAACTGAAATTTTGAGATCCTAGCTTTGTACATAAAACTATGGTATTAATTTCTATATGTTATCGCAGGATGTTCAAGCAAAAAATATAATTCTGAATCCAGGATTGGCATTTGGAACTGGAGAACACCCTACGACTAAGTTGTGTTTGTTGTTGTTGCATGGCTTGATAAGAGGAGGAGAATATTTCTTGGACTATGGCACAGGTTCTGGAATTTTGGGAATTGCAGCATTAAAGGTATTCAGTTTCATCTTGTTTGCTTAAACCAATACAAATAAATTAATATGTTTTTGGTCTTGTTATCGAATGTGAATGTGGGCTGTTATATGGCCCATTCTTAGGCCCATCTAGGTTAGGACATAATGAGTATTTTTGGTTTTGTTGTTAATGTCATTCTTGTAAATATTGAAAATATGTTAATAGACTTGAGAAAGGTGGGGACATGTGAACCCTAATCCTCATTCTCTCTCTTATTCTCTCCTTTCTTCTCTTTCCTCCTTTATCAATCCGTCCACATGTTACTAAAGCTATATTGATCCAGGCATCAATCTCTTCTATCTTCTTCAATATTTCTTCTCTTTTCTTTGTCCTTACTGTTTTGAGGTGAAAATCTAAGGTCATTGGAGGCTAATCTACTCCTCTCTCAACCACCGTATGGGGGACCAAGTAATCTTGCCCCATGAATGTGTGGTTAGAGCCTTGTTATGGAATGGTATGGAACTTCATATTAGTGTGAATGCTATTTTCTTTAAGAAACAAAAGAAGTGTACGAAAACTTGAAGGAAATGTATTTAGGCAAGAAGAATTTAACTCACATCTATGAGTTACTACAAAATATCTTTTCACTTCAATAAGAAGAGTGTAGGGGAATATTATTTGGCCTTGCAAGGTATGTGGGAAGAATTGAACGTGTACCAACCCTTATTGTTTGATTATGAGACCATGAGATTGCAAAGAGGGGAATTTCGTATCATTAAAATTCTCTCTAGCCTTCGTCCTGAGTTTGAGCCTGTGCGAGCTCAGATTCTAAAAGGTAGTGAAATCCCATCCATCACAAAGGCATTTGCTCGTGTTTAATTTGCATTTAGTGTAAATACATAGAGCTCATCTTTGTATGATCAGTCTGCATTTTGTTTCTACGTCTGGTAGAGGAGGAAGTCGTGATGGTCATGGTCGTGGCTGACAATTTAGTGATAGAGATTCAAGTGGAGGTTGTTTTGGAGGTATAAATATTTGGGGAGGTCGTCGTATTGATTTTCGTGGCAATTGCAATCAAGACTGTGGTAATCAATAGTGCTCTCATTATGGTCTTACTTAATACATTGTTGATACATGTTGAGATCTTATTGGTAAGCCAACTTTGGCAAGTGAAGTTCACTCTACGGATGATGGCTCTGAGGGTTATGTTTCCAAGCTCATTTCAGCCTATTTTAAATCCTATACTGCAGGTGATATAGTTACATTAGGTGATATAGTTACATTATCCAAGGAAGAGTATGTTAAGCTACTAAAAGTTCATTCTACACATGCATCCTCCTCCACAGCTACTCTTGATTCAGTCAGGTATGATTTCTCTTGCTTCCTCTGAAAATCATTGATGCTAGTGTTCCCCGAAATCTAGGATCAATCTCATTTAGCACATTGAGTTGAGTTTGACCCCGATTTTCAGGGCGTTACAACAACTACTCTTGATTATGATTTCTCTTGCTTCCTCTGAAAGTGTTCCCTATTTATTGACTTTGGAGCTTCCGATCTTATGAATGGTAAGAATAATACGTTGTCTCAGTTAGTTTACTTTCATTTCCTCTATGATATTAGTGGATGGTACTTCAACTCGTGTGTCTTGGTTAGGTTCTGCTTGCCCTACCTTTTCACTTTCATTGTCATTAGTGTTTTAGATCCCTAAATTTCTTTTGAGTTTATAGCCAGCAAGTTAACCAACTCTTTAAATTGCTCTGTTACATTTTATCCTTCCTATTATGAATTTCGGGATCCAAAGACGGGGAGGATGATTGGTGGAGGACATCAAGTGAATGGCCTCTATTACCTCGACAGTGAAATAACTCAAGTTGTTTTGCAAACAGGTATCTCACCTCACCAATGGCATTGCAGACTTGGTCACCCTTCTTTAAGTAGTTTAAAAGTCTTATTCCATCATTGTTATATGTGTCTAGGTTAGAGTGTGAGGCTTGTGAGTTCAGGCATCATAAAGTTTCATTTCCATGTTGTGTGGACAAAAGAAATGATAGTCCTTTCTTTTTGGTACTCTGATGTTTGGGGTCCAATATATACTTATAGTTTATTTGATTTCAAGTATTTTATTATCTTTGTGGATGGTCATTCTTGCATGACATAGTTATACTAATGAAAGATCATTCTGAAGTGTTTTCTTACTTTAAGAAATTTCATATGGAATACAAACACGGTTCAATAGTAAGTTATATATTTTACATTCAGATAATGCTAGACAATATGTATTCCATGACTTTAACTCATATGTTCTATCCCATGGCATTGTTCATTGAATTTTGTGTGCACACACGTCATAACAAAATGTAGTAGTTGAACGTAAAATCGACATTTACTTGAGATTTCCAAGGCATTGTTATTAAATATGAAGGTTACAAAAATATTTTAAAGTCATTTAGTCTTAACTGCATGCCACCTAATAAATCGAATGTCATCATCTATTTTAGATGGAAAATTCCGGTTTTCTAGTGTCATCATGTCTCACATTTTTCATTCGTCCTAATGTATTCAATTATGTGTGTTTCATAAATCAGTTTGGTTGTCCTTGACAAGTTTGAACCAAAGGCCATTAAGCGTATGTTTCTTAGGTACTGTACACAACGAGAATACAAATGTTATAATCCTATCTCCCATAAATGTTGTGTCAGTTGATATCACATTTTTTAGCATACTCCATATTTCTCTACGAGTGGAAAGTCCTTGCAATTTTAAGATGCTTCAATTATTGTACCTATTATGTCAGACAAAACACCTTTTATGGGGGAAATGTTTATACAACGAGTAGATCCACCTTTGTAGTTTTACTCTAAACATTCCAAACGTGGAGATGAAGTTCATACAAGCATGCCTTCCACAATCATCCTGCTCTGTCAGAAGATAATCGTTCTTTTGAATCTTCACGTGTGCTGCCTAATGAAGGTGATGTTCCCATCGCTCTTCGTAAGGGTATACAATTGTTTTAAATAGCTACGCTATGTAGCGTGTAGCTTATGCTATGTAGCGTAGCTTAGCCTTAACATTACTTAGCTCATGAAAATAGCTCAAGTCACATGTAGCCTATGCTACATGATAATTTGCATAGGATACACGCTACATAGACGACACTGCACATTATGTAGCTCACATTGCAAGTTGTTTTTCATTACAACATTAAAACCAATGAAAGTTTTTAACGATTTGTTTCATTTGCATAGGCTACACGCTACACAAACGACACTGCACATGTAGCTCACATTGCAAGTTAATTTTCATTACAACATTAAAATCAATGGATGTTTTCAACGTTTTGTCGCATTTTTCTATTTTCAATAAATATTAATTAATCTTTTTAATGATTTTAGAATGTTGTCTATGATTTGTTGCATTTTTTTAATAAATTTTAGTTAATCTTTTTAATTATTTTAGTAAAATAAGATAAGTAACAATATTAAATTAGTTTCGTGCTCTTTCTTTACCTTTATACTTAATCATTACCCTTTCTTATTACTTTAGGTTGCATTTGGTTGCACCAAATATCATGAAATTTTGTTAAATTTCATTATTAATCAGTCTAATTTGGCGCAAAATATCATGAAATCAGTGCAACCAAGCTTAACCTTAATTAAAAATCTAGAAGTAGCATGTAGCTTACGCCTCACACTTCAGACGGGTGATTGCTGCGCTACACGCTATTCACTATTTAAAACACCGGTTATAGGTTCTTGCATTGAACATCTTATCTCTTAATTTGTTTCCTTTTTTGGTTTATCTTATTCCTTTTGACAATTTTCTTTATCCTTGTTGTCTCTGTGTGTTCTCATTCTTTGAAGGAGGCTCTCAACAATGATGGGTGAAAATGAGCTATGGAAGAAGAGGTGGTTACACTCCATCAAAATCAAACTTGGACATTAGTTGAACCACCTGTTGGAAAATGTGTGGTTGGGTATAGACGGGTGTATATAGTGAAGTATAACCTCGATGGTTCAATTGATCGCTTAAAAGCTTGATTGGGTGCAAAAAAGTATTATCAGACCCTAGTAGTCGACTATTCAAAGACCTTTTCTCCCGTGGCAAAGTATAACTTTCTATGCACCATTGTTTCTATTGTTGCAAATTTGGGTTTCCCCTGTATCAACTTGATTGGAGAATGCATTTTTCATGGAAATCTTACTGAAGAATTCTATATGAAGCAACCGCCCAACTTTGTTTCTCAAGGGGAGTCCGACAAACTATGTTACCATAAGAAGTCGATTTATGGTTTAAAACAATCTCCAAGAGCTTGGTTTGAGAAGTTTAGTGAAGTGATGTTAGAATTTGGGATGGAACACAGTCAGGTTGACCACTTTGTCTTTGTAAGATGAAGTGAGGCATGTGTCTTTCTGTTGGCTGTGTATGCCAAGGTGTTCCGTAACGGCCACCACCGTTATCTTTATGATGCGGGGCATAATAGCTATTACGGCCCCGTAACGGCCATTACGGTCTCTGTTTTTTATTTTTATTTTTTATTTATTGAAAAAACCCCCAAAAAACCTGTATCTGCCCTGTAATGTTGATTAAAAAGTATGAAAAATATGTATGTCTCGTAATAGACCATTACGGGGCTATTGTGGCCTTTAGAGGGGATGTAACGTGTCGTTAACGGCAATTATGGGTCATTTTTTTCCATAACGGCTGTTATGGTCATTACGACCCCGTAACGTGTAACGGTTGTCACCGTTACCTTTACGGCACACCATGGTGTATGCAGATGATATAATTGTCACCGACAGTACCACTGCATTTATTGACAAGTTGAAGAAATTTTACACTAGTACTTTACTTGGGTTGTCTTCAATACTTCTTGGGTTTGAGGTAGCAAGATTTAAAGTAGGCATTAATTTGTCACAATAAAAATATGTGATGGATTTATTGGCTGAGATTGGTCTTCTAGGAACCAATCCCATTGAAACTCTTGCGGATACAAATCAAAACTCAATGTGGCAATCTATTTAACTACTCGACTTGATTTTAGTTATCCAGTAAGTGTGGTTAGTCAATTTATGCAAGCTTCCCGTATTCCTTACATTGAAACCTTGCTTCTTATCCTTAGGTATTTGAGGGAGCTCTTGGTTGTGTTATTCATTATATGTAGAATGGTCATCTCCAAGTATTGGGATATTCTAATGCAGACTGCGTTTCTTCTCCATATGACAAGCAATCTACTACTGGTTGTTGTAGCTTTGTAGGTGATAATCTGGTTACATTGAGAAGTGTAGTGGCTCGCTCAAGCATTGAGGCATAATACAAGGCAATGGCTCATGTGACGTGTGAACTCATTTAGTTAAAAATGTTAATGCATGAGCTGGAGTTTGTGGTTGATATTCAGATGATGTTATATTATGATAATCAAGGTGCCTCTCATATTGCCAACAATCTTGTTATCATGGGAGAATCAAGTACATCAAAGTCGATTGTCACTTCATCAGGAAGCGGGTAAGGAAATTTGCATGCCATTCGTCAAGTCTCAAGATTGATTAGTAGATATATTCTCTTAGGCTCTTAGTCGTACTCATTTAGGTTGCCTCTTTGTCAGTGTGGACATTCATGATATATATGGTCCAGCTTAAGGGGGAGTGTTAATGGACCACCCATGTTGATCTCTCAAGTGATCCCATGTGTGGTTTAGTAGGCCATCTTGGTCTCTTATGTGGTTTCCAGTAATTTCTGGGCCAATTTATGTGTTGGGTTGAAGTTTAGGACCATGGACTGATGTTATGTCCCCCTCCCCCCCCCCCCTCTCTCTCTCTCTCTCTCTAGTGTAAAAATCACACTAATATGATGATCATAACCTTATGAATGAGCCAATTTATTATAATCATCTATTTCTTTACACGCCATAGATTGCATGGTTAGAATCATCAAACCAAAGTGCTAATTTGGAATCGTAAGCAATATAAAGTGAGATCTATCAATAGATGCTTCAAGATGATGATTGGACCAATTTTGTTTTTCTTCTCAATCTTGATTGCAATTTTCCATGCTATTGATCGGATGCTTAGGATCATCCGATTGGCATGATTTTGCACCATGGCTTCTCCGTAGTTGTATTAAGGAATGGACAATTAAAATTGATTATTGGACGTCCCACATGTCATTGAAAAGGTTTGGGGACATTGCTAACGGCCCCCCGATGGGGATGTTAGTAAAACCCTTGCTTATATTGTATGTTGTTAATTGTTTGTTATATTGCATTCATGACACTTATGTTGTAATCACATATTTTCACTCTGGATAATCTGTAGTGATTCTCATAATGTATAATTAAAATATGTTTAAAAAAAGTCCATTATAGTAAGAACCATGGTTTTGAAAATAGGTATCGTATCGGCCGATATGGGTGTATCGTGTCCATATCGGCTCTATACGATATGCGATACGGGGTTGTATCGGCCGTATTGGAATCGGTTGGACTGTATCAACCAATACAGCCTGTATCGGTGCCGATACAGGCCGATAAGCCCCTAAAACCCCAAATTTGAATTATTATATTTTTTTCTTTCAAAAATTCACTCATGTCTCATCTTCTTCTTTTCATTTAAACCATGGAAGAATCTTAAAAACTCATTCTAGGCTAGATCTAGACCTATTTTGGGATCAAAATAAATGATTTGAATGGGATTCGACAAATTGAAGTGAAGTGGACCATTATGGGAAAAATCGGAAAGAAGGGTAAACCTTCACTTTTTTTTTTTTTGTTATATTTCCATCTTCTTTTTATTGTATTTCCAATGTAATGGGCCATTGTTCACCAAATCATGTTTAATTTGTGTTCAATTAGGGCCTATTTAGTTGACCTTCAACAAGTCAAATCAACAGACAACATTCTCATCGAAGAATGGTCTGATACGCCATTGAATACATGGTCAAAACACCAAAAAAAGAAAAGAAAAGAAGATAGATTCGTGAATATCTCATTTTTTTCCTATTTTTCTGATTTTTTTTTTTGCTTAAAAAAATCTCACCGATATTTAGAGGTGTACAAGAGTCGAACCGAGTCGAGCTTGGCACAGCTCGACTCGGCTCAGCCACTAGCTGACCCCAGCTCGAACTCGGCTCGGTCCTCGAGCTTGACTGGCCAGCTTGGCTCGGTTCAGTCAGCAGCTCGGGCCAGTTTGAGCCAAGATTGAGCCGAGTTCGCCTATGCAGCATTTTCACAAACACATGGACTGCACCTTCAAATTCTCACTGTATGTAAAACAGCAGCAACGGTTTTACAGGTATTTCATCAAACAACTTGTAGGCAACATCAAAATAAAGAAAAAAATGGTATTTGTTTCATATACATACCTTCCCTCCCACCAGCCGACACTTCATTGAGTCATTTCATCAAACACTTGGTGAGCAACATCAATATCAAAGTAACTGAGTCACCGAACTAGTTCAATCTGAGTTTGATTCGAGTTGGGGATCGAGCGAGCTGGAACTCAGTTCGAAATTTTTTCGAGCTCAAAAAATCAGCTCGACTCGGCTCAAACTCAGTTTCGAACCGAGTCGAATCTAGCTTTTTCAAGTCGAGTCGAGTGAGCCAACCGAGCTAACTCGGATCGTGTACTGCCCTACTGATATGGCCTCGATTCCGATACGTGACGCCGTATCGAATCATTTTTCCGTGGGGCCGATACCGTCATTCAGAACCATGGTAAGAACTGATGATTAACCAAAAGAGTTTTTAATTCTTAAATGCCTTATCGCCAAATTTAGAGGTTAAAAGACATAATTTTTCAGCAAGTCAGGTTGAGAAACAGCATTCTTGCACAAGAATGATCAGATACTTCATTGAATACATTTCAGAAACACATAATTAATAGATTGTTCTCTTTTTTGTTTTTTATTTTTTGTTTATATTTTTCTTCATTTTCTGTTTAATGGATGTATTTTTCTTTGGTTCTGATAGTCTGATACACCCGATATCAGATCATTTTCTGAACCAGCTGATGTGCCCTCTGGTACTGATTTTTTGAACGTTGAACACATTTTAGATTTTCTACGAAAGGATATGGCGCTAACTGTAATGCTGGCACCATATCTGTAGATGTGGTCTGGTCACATGGCAAACATGTACATAATCCAAAATGTGTATCTGTTAAGGCCTTTCATGGATGGGTCCATATGCCAAAAATCAGATCAGTCATATAATCCTAGCTGCCAATTGTAGGACTTTCTCGTTCAATGTGAACTGTTGGTTGGACTTCTGTTTCTATCCAGTAATAGGCTAGGATTACTATACTGGTAAATTCTTATGGGTATTACTCATCCATCGTAGGGCTAATAAACGAACTGTCTGGATCTTTTAAATGTGTGCCATCACTGCCATGTGCATGGAGATTGACTGCTTGATAGCTAACTTCTACACGTTGATGGTACTGGATCATTTCCCTTTCCTTTTCCATTCTTATTAAATTTAAAAGAATCAAATGGTTAAACTATATTAAAAACAGATGAAGCTCGCCATATACAATAAGCACTGTAAATCACATTTTGGTATCATATTCCTTGAAATATCTGCAAAATTTAGTATGTCAACATTTAATTTTGAATACTAACATTGAAATAGTGATGCATTTGTATTGCATTAATATTAGCCTAGTAACTTACATGTTTGTGCAGAACCTTCATTTTTTTTTCTTTTTTTGGCAAAGGTGGACGGCACACCATGAAGGTTTTTTTTTTTTTTTCTTTTTTTTTTGGTTAGCTTGTTAGTACACCCCACTGTCAGTTCACACTTCACTATTAGCCACCCCCACTAGGTATCGATACCAAGACCGCAGTGTTGAAATGAGGTATCTTTCACACCATGAAGGTTAAAGATAAACAATACACCTAACAAGGGCTGTGGAAACCTTACCTCCCAAGAAAACTAGATACAAAACCTGCAATAGAACAGAAGATCACAAACCAACCACAGTAACATCTAATGCTAAAATTTCAGCTTTATCACTGGATTTTTCCTTGGAAAGAATTTTATTCAACCCAATAAAAAAAGTGGAATACAGCTCAAATCACAGCTCGAATCTGCTAATGCATCTGCAACACTATTTGATTTTCTAAGAACATGCCAAAAAGAGCAATGCAAAAAAAAAAAAAACAAAAACAAAAAAAAAAACAAAAACAAAAGCAACAAACAAAGAACAAGAAGAAACGGAAAACGAAAACGAAAAAGAAAAAGAAAACCTTAAAACTTTTTTAATTTTTGCCACCAACAGAAGCATGACACATCTGGAGAGAACCACATTATCATATCCATGAATCCCTCTTAAGTCACTTTCAACTACCAAAGTAAAACTAAGCAATTCTCTACAATATCTTAGACGTTAAATAATGCTCTGATTTCAGCAGTCATGTTAGTACAATAGCAACAAAATGAGAATGCCATAATCACCATAGCCTTCCAATCATGGATCACACCACCAACCCCATCTCACCTGTATTGACTTGAGAAGCACCATCAATGTCCAACTTGAAGATACAAACTGGGAGTTTAGTCCGCAGCAGGAATTACACGTTGATCCTTGAACTGCTGAATATTAGTTTTCATCAATGAAAGGGACAGCTTTTCCTCAAAAGAACATTCCTTTACTGAAATGTTGACCCTCAGATGCCCACTTGACCCGAGCAGGAGACGTATATCTGCCTTCAAATTTGATTTTGTTTTGAGATATCCATTACCTTGCATGGAATGAAAGAGAGTGGCATGTGTAATAAAGCTGAGGATTGGTTTGAGATGAAGAAGAAAACCAATACAAAACCCGCTGCTGAAGCAAGGATCATATATTGGGAAAATTAAATAGATGCCTAAATGACGCCACAATTACCCAGAAAATTACTATCACAAAAGAGATGGCCCATATCCTTCATGGAGACATAATAACTGCAGCAAATGCGCATAGAAGCCAGAGAATTTCTTTCTTCTTCGCAGCAAGTTCCATAGCCAATCACCCATTTAGAAGTTATTTGACTGAAAGTTGATACATATTGTTTACTTTAAACAGAATCTAATTCAACTACATATAGTCCCAGACCATGTTTCTGTGAGTAGAATATGGATTATGAAATGTTCAGTGGCTGGGGCTCTTATCTCATGCACTGTTAAAGTTTGATGTAGTTATACTTCTGTAAGAAAATTCCAATGCAATTCATGTCATGTCATACTGTAGAATATTGTGGTGCATATCACAAATGAACCCAGATAGGTACATCTAAGATTATGGGAAACAGTTCTAGTGATATGCAGGTCAAAACACTAGTTCTCTTTATCAACACTAAACCCTTTTTGTAGACCATGCGAGCAGCATTCTTTCTTATCCAATTTTGTGCTAAATGCAGTTGGGTGCTGCTTTATCTGTTGGAGTTGATACAGATCCCCAGGCAATAACATCAGCACGTCAGAATGCTGCTTTGAACAACATAGAACCTGAGAAAATGCAATTGTACCTTGCTTCCAGCAACGTCAGCCCTCTTTTACCAAATGGAACAATGACCAGAGATGTAGAAGGGTTGAGCTCTTATAGCTTGGAAATCATGGGTGAAATGGAAAATTTTGATGTCATGATAGCAAATATACTTTTAAATCCCTTGATAGAGTTGGCAGATTATATTGTTGCTTATGCAAAGCCTGGAGCAGTCATTGGTGTCTCTGGTATCATATCTGAGCAGGTATCATTTTTGCAGCCACCTCATTGACATGTTTAAGTGTTGGCTTAATTGATGTAGATTCCACTCTTTGCAGTAAAAAAATGTTTCAACCATAGTTCTAAAAGTCAATGGTGAGTCTCGGAACTCAGCAAGACAACTTGATGAGATTTCGAGCTGAGCCACTAGGAAACTCGCTTGTAAGTACGATCCAGTCCCCAGATGAGAAAACTCATCGAGTTGGCTCCCAAAATTGGCCAACTCAACACCACTCATGGAGAATTGAACCCAGTTACTTGATTTAATGGAAACTTGGTCTATTGTTTTCTTGATAAACTACAAATAAAGCTACTAAGTTTCGAACTCACAGCCTCCACTAAGGAAACAGCCACCTATGATCATCACACTGTCAGCTACAACTCTTTCTATTTTGTCTAATTTTATTTACTTTTTGACTGTTTCTAAATCATCATGTTAGCCTTCTCCCGTTAATTTGGGGATGGCTTTCAAATGGTAGAATGCAAAAGTTTCAGGGTCTTCAGCACACCATGCATCAACCTTCCTCTGTTACCCAGGCTCTTGAAAGCAGCTGGTGGCTCCTCACACACAATAAATATTTCGACTATTTATGACCCATCTTCCAATCAATGCGTTTTGATCTTATGGTTTTACTAGTGCAGATTCCACAAATTGAGAAGCGTTACTCTCAGCACTTGAATAGCTTATCAGTGTCAGAGATGGATGGTTGGGCCTGCGTCAGTGGCATCAAGAAACAGAAAAAGGTGGAAAAGAGTCATTCGTGAGAATGGGAAAGTATTTCAGCTTAATTGAACAGCGCACACACACACACACACACACACACACACAGACTTTGGGTGGGATCAGAAGCTAACATTGACGGAGGGCATCATCATACAACTTTCGGTATTTGACAAACTGCAGGAAAGCGCAGGTGCTTAATTGGTGTATAAACATTTCTATGACAATATTGCCTGTCCAATGAATTTGTACTAATTGATTTCAATATTAGTGGAAATTGCCAAAAGTAGTTACCGTCCTTGGCATTGCAATTTCACTTGTTGCAAGTTCGGATGAGTCAATCCTCCCCTCCCGTTTTGTTTTAGCAACGTATCCTACAGTCCCTCTCACCGAGGGCACCCCAAGGACGTAGGAGGCCTGTCCATGGTTGCTGGTAAACACTAGTCAATTCGAATGTTTCTGCTTGGTTGAACTGAGATTTGGGAAATTCTTAAATTCCCACTCGGTGGAATACTACCACTGAACTCCCATCATACAAAAACTGACTGAGGTCAGTGGAGTGGAGCTGGTTTGATGGAAATTTTGCATCAGGCACACTGCCCTATGCACTTCCATCATTCCAAATGGCACACTTAGAGAGGGAGAGAGAGGATTCAAGCTACATGTAGAGAGAGATGGGGGAGAGGTTCCCAGCTACACAAATTGGGTGTGTACTACACAGGAGGTGTGAACGTGTCGTGCCTCAAACTTGGTGAAAGAGCTCATAAAATTTTCAAGCTTTGAATTTTGCAGCGACAACCTCCATAGTATCCTATTTTTGGCTCGTATTTCTCATACGTCATGTTCTGATCCTAATATCACACAAGGAAGATTTTCATAGTGATTGCAAAGCTTATAAATGTGTGTGCATTTGTGCGCAATGCATATGACAAGTTATATATATCAAAGTAAGCAGAAATGATGGAGGACTAAATTATTAAGTCCATAAATGCTATTAGCCATATCAAGGCTATGCAATGAAAGGGTTTACATGGCCGTATGCTAAAGATGCAACACAACATGAAAATCCTTAACTGGTCTACATATCAAAATAGTTTACAATTAGATCATCATTGGGGTTTAGTACACTTCCAACACTAACTATTGCTCATCGTCCAAGCAAATGCAAGAGACCTCACTATCTACCTCGTCGGTGGTACATGAAAACCATTCAACTCATCGATAGCAAGCTCATTTCACAAGCCAGTTAGACTCAACTTAGCATATAGTCCTTTGCACCCGAGTGAGTATGGTCAAACCCCTCCCTCCATTGCACTTGGGTGGGTACGGTCAAACCCCCCCTCCCAACCGAACTTGATACGGTGGGAGACAACCTACAAGTATTCAATCATCATGTGCTCATGAATTCACTTGGTTTAGACGTTGGAGTATCCTACTAGCACCATAGGGTATAAGGACTATTTACCCAAAGACGCCTATAATGCCCAGTAACATTTACAGATTTCCGATGTCTATAAACTCATCGACTAGCCACAACAAGGCTAAAATACTACATCCCTGGTGTCGCTATGGTGTAAATACAACGTGCCATATATACTGCACAATACATGAATAGATCATATAGATGCATCAAATCTGTCTGTATCGCACGAATCATGCAGGGTGACCTTATTCTGTAAGGATTCTCTAAGTATCTTAAGCCAAAAGGCGTATCTTATGATCAATCATAATTTACAATAGATCATACAGATGATGCGTATGGGCAAATGAATGGGCATGATATCCATTACACTAAGTATATTATCGGTGTCGACTCATCAGGCTAAGTATACTAACATATTATCAAACATATCATATGATAATCGGCCTTAAATGGCCCAAAATATATAGAGAGTCAGACATGATCAATGAGCCCCTCTAGTAATGTAAAGGTCTATGTGGCATGGCCCACTTGAGACAAGAATTGGCCACACACTTGGGGCTTTGCATGTAACATGATCTAGTAAAACGGATTATCGATAAGGATAGAATATATAAATCAAGGTGGAACCTACTTAGGATGGCCAAAACAAACACATGCACCATGATGGAGTCCACAGCAGGCCCGGCGGATAAGTTGGGTGACAAATAAACATTTCATTTTTTGATGGTAAGCATTTAATCACTACTATTTTCTTGGTGGGGCCAACCCAAAACTGGGCCCATACTATCCATAAATAACATTAATGCGGGACCCTAAAGTGGGTCCCACAGCCCCCGGTTGGCTAGAAAAAATAAATATTATGGGTGCTGCTGCCGGATTGGCAGCGTCAAAAAATACAAGCATTACATTGGGCATCCTTGTGACCCCACCCGTTTGGGACCAAGCTGATATTTGAGTTTTCCCTTGTACAGGTCTGTGTGACATTACGAATAGGTTTGATGGAAAATAAACATTATGGATGGCCCCGGGAAGGTTTCAATGGTGGACACCATTGTCCCACTGTTTCCTGAGGTGTGGCCCACCTGAGATCTAGATCAGCCTAATTTTGGGGATCCAACCCTAAAATAAGCTGGAGAAACAGATGGACGGTGTTGATAAAGCAGATGTATTAGGGTGGGCCCTGCTAGACAGCGTGCTCAGGCATGCTTCTTGCCACGGGTCCACTCGTATGGCCCCCAAAAGCTTTGGATCAAGTTAATAGCTGTGTTTTTACTTCATCCTGTCCACACCTGGCCAGGGTACAGGCCATGTGTGGCCTGTGCCACCGTTAGATGGCATGCAAACAACATGGTGGGCCACAGAAAGTTTGCAACGGCGGGTATCATTGTCTACACTATTTCTAGTGGTGTGGCCAACCTAAGAACTGATCTGACTCATATTTGGATTTAAGGCCTAAAACTGTATCACAAAGCAGATGGACGGTGTGGACGAAACATACAAATCATAGTGGGTCCCACCAGTGGGCCACCTGCTCACGCCCAAAATGGGCTTCCACTGTCACGCTGCTGGGCAGCAGCGTGCTCCATGCCCCAGTGTACTCTCTTTTTTTGCCCTTTTAAATGAGCATCCACATGGATGATCCACTCCTTGAATCTGGGTTTGTTAAAAGAAATCATGATTCCTTGTTCACCAACTAAAATGTCTACTTAGGCACCTGATATGGCTGTAAAACCATGATACAAGAGTATTCTAGTTCAAACTTTGTTTGTACAACTTAAAATCCAGGGCCAGATGCAACAACACATTCTACTGAGAAGTGAAATGTCTCTCACTCTATGAAAACATCAACACATGCGTAGACCTTGGGAAGGTTTTAAACCTATCCCGTGGAATTTTGCATGGATGAAAAGGATTCTACAACCTTCCCAAGATTATTCCGAATAATAGATTCAACCATGTACCAAAGTTAATAATAATAATAATAAGAGAGAGAGAGAGAGAGAGAGAGAGAGAGAGAGAGAGAGAGATTCACTGATTTTATTATCAATACATAGGTGGAGTAATGCCAGTATGCAGGTCGCTGCATGAAAGTTTGATAGACATTTCTAGTGATCAGGACCGTTGATCTACTGGGCCACCAAGGGAAGGGCTACAAGCCAAAGATTATTACTCCAATCATCTATTTCTCATGGGTTTTGAAGGATAAATTGGGGCGTTGCTCTAGCCGTTCTTTTGCTGGCAACTGACTGACTGTATAGCTACTATAGTCTTAGTACGATTTTTTTTATTTGGAATATAGCATATCCACTGCATTCCACCTATGCATCACAACAACAACAAAAAAAAAAAAAAAAAAAAAAAAAAAAACTTACATCTATTAAAATTTAAGTCCCTTGTTGAAGTGATGTATGCTCTTTTTTCCTTTGCTTCGTGTTGACGTCTTACCTACTGTGAACTACTACTGAAATTCTCCCTTTTCCATCGTTACTTAACACACGACTTAGCTTCTATTCCTTTGAAATGAAAAAATGACTTCAATCAAACGTAACCCCATTTCATTGTAGTGAATAGTATCTAATACACTTTTGTAACAAGAGAACAACGTGTCAACCGTATCGATAATGCCTGTTCATCAGCGGATGTTGACTAAAGTGATGGGGTCCACTTCCCATAACCATTCAAAATAGGAGGGCGACATCATGATTCACCAATTGTAAAATTTCTTCATGGATTATTCCTCCTGTGCGCTGCCGAATTAAGGACAAATTGTTCCTCCTCTTTAGCAATGACGTTCAAACCTTCATATGGCAGTCATATATCCGGGCCCACTTGTCTTTGGCATTGATAAACAATGGAAAAGTAATTTTTTCCTGACCTTTTGTCACCGACGCAACTTGTTCGAGTCCCATTAGCCCATGATAGGGGTTCTGAGGAATTTCCAAGACAATAGTAAAGTTTTTTTTTTCTTTTTTTTTTTTTTTTTTTGTTATTTTTGTTATTTGTTTTTTTTTTTTTGCATTTTTAGTATTTTTAGAAATATTTACTTTATATATATATATATATATATATATATATATATATATATATATATGGGAAAAGGTACTATGCGCTCGAGCGTAAAGCGGCCGTCCGTGAGGTCGAGTTGATGTGGGCCCCACCATGATGCCGTTCAAAAATCTACCCCCTCAGTCAGATGCACCATTCTAGAAGGGGCCCACACGGCTGAAAATTAAGTCAATCCGTGACTTTTGTGGGCCACACCACGTACAGAAGTTGAGAGGGGTCGTGCACCATTAAAACATTCAAAACCATTTGTAGGGACTTTCGTGACGTGTTTTGACGATCAACACCGTCCATCATGTGTGTCCCACTTGGATGTAATTTTAGACCAAGTTTCAGGTGGTATCCACAACTCAGGTCGGGCCCACCAAGTGCTTTTACATGTTTTTACGTGTATACTTATGTTTTTCGATGGTATGGCCCACCTGAGTTATGTGGACGGCTGATTTTGGGTCGTATGGGCCCACCCTGGGCTCGTGCATCTGGTGGACGGTGTGGATCTTTGAAAGGAATCACGGTGGGGCCCACACAGCTCGACCTCATGGACGACCGCTTTACGCTCGAGCGCATAGTACCTTTTCCCTATATATATATATATATATATATATATATATATATATATATATAGGAAAAGGTACTATGCGCTCGAGCTGGTGGGAATGTCCCATGAGGTCGAGCTATGTGGGCCCCACCGTGATGCGTTTCGAACATCTACTCCATCAGTCAGATGCACCATTCCATCGTGGGCCTACGTCTCAAAAATCAAGTCAATCCATAACTTGTGTGGGCCACACCACATACAGAAGTTGAGAGGGGCCGTACACCATTAAAACATTCATAATCATTTTTTGGGCCCACCGAGATGTGGTTTGCAAATCCAGCCCATCCATTATGTGTGTCCCACTTGGGTGAGGGTTCAGACTAAGTTTCAGCAGCATTCAAAACTCAGGTGGGCCCCACCAAGTGCTTTTATATGTTTTTAGCATGTCTTCACATGATTTTAGATGGAATGGTCCACCTAAGTTCTGTATACGGCTGATTTTTGGGATATCCTATAATTTAAAGGGGACCCATCAAATGCACGGTGTTGATGGTTAACACGCATCACGGTGGGCCCACACAGCTCAACCTCATGGGAGTTTATCGTGAGCTCGAGCACATAGTACCTTTTCCCACCCACACACACACACACACACACACACACATATATATATATATATATAGAGAGAGAGAGAGAGAGAGAGAGGAGAGAGAGAGAGAGAGAGAGAGAGAGGTTTTATCTTTTCATCCACGTATAATCCACCACATGTGAGGATACATGACATTAAGTGTTACATAAGTATGATGAGAATTATGTGTCATAAATTCAACCCGTTCATCAAATAAGGCCCACTAATAAAATTTTATATACTAAAAATTAGTAAATGATCATCATTAATAGAGGCACACATGTAACTTGAATCTAGACTGTTGGAATAGATTTCTAACAGTTCACTTTTATTGTAAATGATATCATAATATTGATCATAAAAAATGATATTTTTTTTCCTTCAAATGGTTACAATGGACCCTACCTAATTAACAGACCGGATTTTCAAGATATGTGGCACATCACTCAAACATATCACATGTGTACAGCTTCTTTAGTCATCCCATATCCTAGATATGTAAACATTCTTCCTATTCCTTTCTCTCTCTTCATTTAACGTACTCCTCTTATTTAATGCTCTCCCCATTCTTGCGTACTGAGTAATTCAATACTATTAGCATACTGAGTAAACTCTGTGGGGTCCACCGTTATTAATTTATTTTATCCACTCCGTTCATACATATTAACAAATAATTTTAGAGCTTTAGGTAAAAAAAGGAAGCATATAGAAAGCTCAAGGGGACCACACCATAGGAAATAGTGTGACTGAACCTCTACCATTGAAAAATTCTTTTTGGCTATAGAAGTTTTGGATCAAGATGATGTTTGTGGTTTCTCTTCATCCATGTCTTTGTGATCTTATGAACAGGTTGGATGACAAATAAACATTACAGTGGGCCCTAGGAAGGTTTCAATGGTGGAAATCATTATTCTGCACGGTTTACTATGGAATGGTCTACTTGAGCGTTGAATTTACTTCAATTTTGGGATCAACCCCTAAAATTAGCAGTAAAAATGGATGTACAGTATGGATAAAACACATACATTCACAGTGGGCCCAACTGAGTTTACTCAGTACGATAAAAGCGTACTGAGTAACTCAGTACGCAATCCGATTTCATTCCCAACTATTGCATTATTTGATGGAGTCCCTCTCCCTTTTGAGTGACTTGGGACCCACCATTAGAGGTGGGCATCCAGCCGAGCCGGGTCGAGGTGGGCCAAGCTTGGCTTGGCTTGTCCATGATGTACTCGAGTTCGAGCTCGAGCTCAACATTGAAGCTTGGCTTGTTTGCCAAAGCTGTCGAGTCGAGTTCGAGTTGAGCTAGTGGTTCGAGTCGAGTCGAGCTCGAGCTTGTTGTGTGAGAGAGTAATGGATTCTGTTCTTGATCCTCATCCATTGATGAAAAATTCAAAAATCTTAAGATAATCAAAGCAAAACCTGATGAAAAAATCAAACAAAGCTTCGAATCGGATGAGGAAACCTCTAAGAACCGATCTATTCTTGATCTTTTTCCACCAGCAGAAATCCAAGTACTAGAAAAGAAACAGAGCAGAACGTGGATTAAAAATCCAAGTAAATAGCTCTAGCCAATCAGATCATTGGATTTTCTTGAAGCTCTAACAAATCTGAGAAGAACCCATCTTGAATTTCTTGGGTTTCTCGCATAAGAAGTAATCTCAAGAGATTGAAATCATACTATTGTGGAGTTGAAATGAAAACTGGTGGTGGTGGTGGTGGTTGGGGCGGGGGTGCGGTTGGCAGTGGGCAGAGAAAGAGAAGAAAGGGAAAGGGAAGGAGGTGCGTGCGGTCGGGTAGAGACTCTAGGGTTTGTTTTTTACTTTTTTATTTTCAATTTTAAACTTAAAACTTATAATATATATATTTATATATATAATATTTATTAATCGAGCTGAGTCGAGCTCGAGTTCGAGCTTCGAGTTGAGTCGAGTCAAGTTGAAATGCCCCCTGGTTGAACTTGGCTTGAACTCAACTCGAGCTTCAAATAATTAGATTGGCTTGGCTCGAATCGACTATTCAAGCCGAGTCAATCCGAGCTAACTCGAGCCGAGTCGAGCAAGCTTTTCGAGCTAGCTTGATTCGTGAACAGCCCTACCCACCATCGGCCATGCACTAACACTTCCCCATCTTAGGCCTTTCAATGGGGGTGGCCCATCAGAGTAGTTGAAACAATGTTTCCCACGTGATGGACGAAGTGGATTTACACATACAGCACGGTGGGCCCAACAGATCCTGGCTGTTTTACCTACGTCCATAGAGCCACCATGTTGTTCATATGACATCCACTCCGTTCATTCGGTGCACAGTTAATATAACAAATGATCAACCACATAAACACCTAGGATGAGAGATACAACGTAGGTAACAATGGGCCAAAGGGGACACCAACCATAGATTTGTTTGTGGGTCCCACCATGTTGGTACATTCTGATAGGTCCCAAACGTAAAATGCAAGTGCTATGATAATTTGTTTTCTTTTTGGGTGAGAAACATACCACAATTTGAATACAAATTACTTGACTTTTATTAATGAAAACATTGGCTGCTTAAATAAGCAAGGCCACGTACAAACAGTTCGAAATAATAGGGAAGTTAACAACTAACAAATGAAATGCAACACACGTAAAACAGAGCATAAAAAAACTGAAATAAAATGACGTAAAACTCGCAATGCGTTGCGTGAAATTTGCAACCACGGATGACCCTTTCTTCTGCATGTAAATTGCCATGACTTAGTCCATAGTCCATTCCTGTATGGACTCCATGTACTGAACGTCCCCAGCTTATCCGTATGTAAGCTGCCATGACTCAGTCCACAATCCATTCCTGCATGGACTCCATGTATTGCACATCCCTAGCTTATCCCAAATATTTGGGATTTAGCTTAAGGCCCCTCTCAGATTGTTGTGGCCTATCAATACCCACCCCATTAAGTGGACGTTTGTCCCCAAGGTCCATAGAAGGAAAGCGTTCACTCAAAGACTAGTGGGTCTCTCACGTGGCGTCCTCGACTGGTAGATGCTTCCACTGGACCAGATAGTCTTCTTCAAATTTATTTCTCCTTTTGACCCAACGAGTGTCCAATATATTCTGCGGTTAGAGGATAATGGCCCCTTTATCATTCACGGGCGGTAGTTCCTTTGAAGGTGTCGCAAGCTCACCCACACATTTTTTTAAGAGCGAAACGTGGAAGACAGGATGAATGCAGGCTCCTTCCGGTAGTTGAAGTTTGTATGCGACTGCCCCAATTTTTCGTATCACTAGATATGGACCGTAGAAGCGACTAGCAAGCTTTTGGTGGGCTCGTTTGAAGGCGGTTTGTTGTCTGTAGGGGTGCAACTTAAGAAACACCATATCACCAACTTCGAATGACACAACTCAATGTTTTTGATCCGTCAACTGCTTCATACGATTAATGAAAGTCTTCAGGTTGCTTTTGAGTTGACGCAGCAGCTCGTCGCGAGCCTCTAAACTTTGGTCTACTTCATGCACCGAAGAAAACCCACTATGGTAAATGGAAATGGAAGGAGGTAAATGCCCATATAATACCTGAAAAGGGGTCATACCAATGGACACATGATACGTTGTATTGTACCAGAGTTCAGCCCATGAAAGGTAATTCCTCCACTTGCGTGGCTACTGATGAACCATACTCCAGAGGTATTGCTCAACACAACGATTGACAACTTTTGTTTATCCGTCTGTCTGTGGGTGATAGGCAGAAGTGAGTTGTAGCTTGGTTCCCCACATTTGAAAGAACTCCTGCCAGAATTTATTGATAAAAATGGAGTCCCTATCGCTGATGATGGACTTGGGTAGGCCATGCAATTTAATAATTCCTTCTACAAACTTTTCAGCCACGATTTTAGCAATAAAAGGATGAGTTAAGGACAGGAAATGGGCAGATTTACTCAAACGGTCGACAACTACTAGGATAGTGTCCTTGCCGTGGGATGTTGACAGCCCTTCAATGAAGTCTAAGGTGATGTCGTCCCATACTTGACATGGAACGGGTAATGGCTGCAGGAGCCCAGCTAGAGACAATGTTTTAGACTTCACCCTTTGGCATGTTTCACATTTTTTTATATATTCTTGCACCGCCTGGTACATTTTTGGCCAGTAGAATTGTTGGGCTAATTTCTTGAACGTCCGCAAGACCCCAAAGTGTCCTCCTATCTTTGTATCGTGCATTTCATGGAGTAGCTTCGCCCGTAATGCTGCCTGAGAAGGAATGACTACTCTCCCTTTAAAGAAGAGCAATCCATCATGCCACGCATACGGCCCATCTAGTTGAGCCTTAACCAAGTGAGTTAGAGATTGGACGTAAGAGTCTCCTTCATAAGCTTTTTTAATTTCATCTCATACAGTCACTGTCGACACATGCAGATGGTGAAGAACTAGACTACCAGACTTGCGTGAGAGGGCGTCCGCTGCTGAATTCTCGCGGCGTGGGTGATAAATATTCTTGTAGTCATAGCCCATTAGCTTGACTACCCATTTCTGCTGTTTTGGCGTAGCCACACGCTGCTCCGAGAAATATTTCAAGCTACACTGGTCGGTGAGAATGAAGAATTTTTTTCCCAGGAGATAAGGTCGCCATAAGCGTATGGCCTCCACAATGGCAAGCATTTCCTTGCCGTAAGTTGACCAAGATTTTTTTGTAACCCCCAATGCTCGACTCATGAACGCTATAGGCCTGCCTTGCTGTGATAAAACTGCGCTAATTCCCTCCCCAGATGCATCGGTTTCAATGGTAAAGGAGTCATTGAAATTAGGCATAGCTAACATTGGAGTAGTTATCATTGCTTGTTTGAGAGCCAGAAAGGCTGCGTCAGCTTCATCATTCCAGCCAAATTTTCTCTTCTTGAGCAAGTTGGTCAATGGTCGCACTATAATGCCATAGTTTTGAACAAACTTCCGATAATACCCTATCAAGCCTAAAAAACCACGTAACTCAGAAATATTAATGGGGGGTGGTCATGCGACCATGGCTGCAATTTTACTATGATCAACCTTCACTCCCTGATGTGTGACAATGTGCCCCTAGTATTCCAGTTCCTATGGGCCAAATACGCATTTGCTTGCCTTGGCAAAGAATTGGTGTTGTCGCAAGGTCTCCAATGTTTGCCAAACATGCACCATACGTTCATCCCACATGGGACTATATACCAGAATATCATTAAAAAAAAAAAAAAAACCAAAATGAACTTTCAAAGGGTCAAAATATTGAGTTTATGATGACCCGAAATGTCGAGGGTCTGTTACAAAGGCAGAAAGGCATTACGAGATATTCGTAATGGTCATTATGAGTACGGAAAGCAGTTTTAATAACATCGGAAGGATTCACTCTTACTTGATGATAGCCGGCCCTCAGATCAAATTTGGTGAAGTAAGTAGCGCCATATAATTCTTCCAGCATATCGTCTACTGTAGGAATGGGAAAACGATCCTTGACGGTGGCGAGATTAAGTGTGCGATAATCTGTACAAAATCGCCAACTGTCATCCTTCTTTTTTCTAGTAATACCGGCGACGAGAAGGGACTGGTGCTATGACGTATGAGCCCCGAATCTTACGTCATTTTATTTCAGTTTTTTTATGCTCTGTTTTACGTGTGTTGCATTTCATTTGTTAGTTGTTAACTTCCCTGTTATTCTAGACTCGGCCTTGCTTATTTAAGCAGCCAATGTTTTCGTTAATAAAATTCAAGTAATTTGCATTCAAATTGTGGTACGTTTCTCACCCGAAGAGAAAACAAATTATCATAGCACTTGCACTCTACGTTTGAGACCTATCATTGGTATCAGAGTTAGGTTGCTAATGGGAACTAACAAGGAGCGTATCGAGCACTTGAAGTCTGGACTTGGTGTAGTTTAAGAAGGACTGTTGCGAATGGAGGAAACTCTCAATTGACTTTCTAATGTGATGATCGCAAATCAGGAAAATCCCAACCACGACAACCATCACCGAGAAGGCATTGATGGGGGTCGGCAAATCATCTCAGCTAAAACGGCAAAGCTGGAATTTTCACGATTTTCGGGGGATGACCCAACCGAATGGTTCAATCGTGTGCACTAGTTTTTCAAATACCAGGGCACGGTTGAAGTCCAAAAGGTTTCCATAGCAGCATACCATTTAGAAGGAGAGGCTAACCAATGGTGACAGTGGATTCGCAGGACATTTCGGGATGAAGAACACGTGCTTTCATGGGAGAAATTTGAGGAAGAACTCTGGGCTCGCTTCGACCATCGAAGTGTGAGGACTTCGACGAAGCTCTTGCTCGTGTCAAACAGCTAGGGACCTTGAGGGACTACCAGCGCGAGTTTGAAAAGCTTGGCAATAGGGTCCAGGGGTGGACTCAGAAGGCATTGGTAGGGACTTTCATGGGCGGCTTGAAGGCAGAAATAACAGATAGAATTCAGATGTTTAAGCCACAGTCACTTAAAGAGGCCATTAACTTAGCATGAATGAGGGACGATCAGCTCGCGTGGCAAAGGAGGTTCATGCGATTACCACCTGCATGAGCTTCGTTAGTTCTTCCACAAGTCACCTGTGTAGCTCTGGTTGCACCTGCGAGACCCATTAAGCATTTGTCTTGGGAGGAAATGCAGAGGAAGAGGGCACAAGGTCTCTGTTTCAACTGCAATGAACATTTTATAGCAGGCCATAAATGTCAAAAAATGCAGCTATTACTCTTGGAAGGGCATACAGGTAATATGATATGTGAGGACATTATTGATCAACAAATGCTTGAAGATGACCACGGGGGAGATACGGTAGAGGTACAAGAACCTGGTTCTGATACCAATGATAGGTCCCAAACGTAGAGTGCAAGTGCTATGATAATTTGTTTTCTCTTCGGGTGAGAAACGTACCACAATTTGAATGCAAATTACTTGACTTTTATTAACGAAAACATTGGCTGCTTAAATAAGCAAGGCCACGTACAAACAGTCCGCAATAACAGGGAAGTTAATAACTAACAAATGAAATGCAACACACGTAAAATAGAGAATAAAAAAACTGAAATAAAATGATGTAAAACTCGCGATGCGTTGCGTGAAATTTGCAACCATGGATGACCCTTTCTTCTGCACGTAAACTGCATGTAAACTGCCATGACTCAGTCCACAGTCCATTCCTGTATGGACTTCATGTATTGCACATCCTTAGCTTATCCGCATGTAAATTGCCATGACTTAGTCCACAGTCCATTCCTGCGTGGACTCCAAGTACTGCACGACCCCAGCTTATCCCAAATATTTGGGATTTGGCTTAACGCCCCTCTCAGATCGTCGTGGCCTATCACATTCCATCCAAACCATTCATCAGGTGCCCCTCATAAGGAGATGTACATTCTAGATATCTATCTGATCCATAATTTAGGTGGGCCACAGAGCTTGAATGTAGAGTTTCCTACATTGCAAAGCCATGTGGGGTCCACCACACTTTCTATGTGAAATCCACTCTGTCCATAACTGTATTGGGTCGTCCTGGCAAATTCTGTGGGCCCACCATGATGTGTGTTATATCCACACCATTCATCCATTTTTTTTTTTTTTTTCATATTATTTTAAGGCATGAACCTAAAAATGAGGTAGATCAAAGCTCAATCGGACCATACCACATAAAGCAATTGGGACAATCACCCATCGTTAAAACCCTCCCACCGCTTACCATGATGTTTATTGCCATCTAACCTATGCTCTAACGTCCAGCTATTAAGATAAAACGCTCAACATTTTAGATGTATATGACATCCAATCCGTCTAAGTTAGGATTACATGGTCTAACGTCCAGCGATTTAGACAATACCAGCATTACAGGATTAATTACCACTTTAAATTAGGCTACTTCTCGGCCAACATTTACGCTGATTAGCTACTGACCTTGAGAGTAGCGGGTCTCCCTGCTGAAGTAATGTCACGTTCTGTAGGCCCCACCATGATGTATGTGTTGTATCCACACTGTCCATTCATTTGAAGAGACCACTTTATGACATGAGACAAAGAACTAGGCAAATCCAAAGCTCAAATGGACCCCACCACAGAAAACAGTGGGAATTAAATGCCTACCCTTAAAACATCCTCAGGCCACATAAGTTTTTGATCAAGCTGATATTTGTGTTTTCCCTTATCCAATGTCTGTGTTAACTTATAAATAAGTTGGATATCAAATATACATCAACGGTCAGCGTCATTGTCCCCACTGTTTTAAGTGGTGGGGCTTACTTGACCTTTGTATCTACGTCATTATTTGACTCACGCCTAAACTGATCTCTCCAAACAGATGAATGGTGTGGATACTTTTATATGGCCCCACATAACGTGGAGACATCACTTCGTGTTCAGTCTCTAATCCGGGAATGACAGCGTCATGAGCATTAACTTCGTACCTTAAATTACGGATTCTAAGTAGTCTTTTGGAGACAGATGCCTCATAGACTTTCCTCTTAATTTTTTTTATGGGTATACCTAATATGTATGGGAGATCCACTCCGACCATTAGATGTATAATCAATTAATAGGCCTTATGACAATAAATGAGGCTAACCCGTGAATCAAATGAGCCACATCAATGAGAATAATTAGGATAGAGACATCCACCATTGATTTTTACAGGGCCAATCACGACAAAAAGGTGAAATCTATCCCAACCATTAGATGTCATACTAAAAGTAAGCATAGGTCCCAAAAATCAGGTTTATGCATGATTCATGTGAGCCACATTATGGGAAACTATTTGGAGGGTGAACCTTTCCATATACACTTATTTCAATCTAGTGGTCCTCTTGAACTACCAATGGGGATAAATTTTGAGATTTACTCTAAAATGGAGTGACATATGTGATGGTTCGGGTTGATTCTACGTTAACACCATGATGGCCCACCGAAGCCAGCGGCTAGGCTAAAAAAATAAAATAAAAAAATAGCATGCAATGGGAGCATTTACATTAATTAGGAAGAAAGTTTTCATTAAATGCACAGCTATATATATATATAAAACGATAAGCTTATCATGAGGTCGAGCTGTGTGGGCCCCACCGTGATGCGTGTCGACCATCAACACCGTGCATTTGATGGGTACCCTTTAAATTATGGGATATCCCAAAAATCAGCCGTATACGAAACTCAGGTGGGCCATACCATCTAAAATTATGTGAAGACACCGTTAAAACATATAAAAGCACTTGGTGGGGCCACCTGAGTTTTTCATGCGCCTGAAACTTGGTCTGAACCCTCATTCAAGTTGGACACACATAATGGATGGGCTGGATTTTCAAACCACATCTCAGTGGGCCCTCAAAAATGGTTATGAATGTTTTAATGGTGTACAGCCCCTCTCCACTTCTGTATGTGGTGTGGCCCACAAAAGTCATGGATTGACTTGATTTTTGGGACCTAGGCCCACGATGGAATGGTGCATCTGACTGATGGGGTAGATGTTCGAAACGCATCACGGTGGGGCCCACACAGCTCGACCTCATGGGACGGACCCGTGAGCTCGAGCACATTGTACCTTTTCCATATATATATATATATATATATATATATATATATATATATATATATATATGAGTAATGCTCACAAACATGACACAACTAGTTGGACATTAGCTGTGCATTTAATGACAACTTTTTTCTTAAAGTAAATGCTGTCACTCCATGCTAATTTCATTTTAGCATAGAAAAATGGCCACGGATTGGGTGGGTCCTATCATGGTGTTAATGTAAAATAGACCCTGACCATCACTTATGTCACTTCAGCTTAGATCAAGATATCTAAATTTATCCCCATCCGTAGCTCAAAAGTACCACACGATTGGAATTAGTGCACATAGAAAGGTTTACCCTCCAAACAGTTTCCCCTAGCGTGGCTCGTATGAATCATATATGAACCTGATTTTTGAGATGAAGGCCTTACTTTTGGTGTGACATCTAATGGTTAGAATAGATTTCATAGTTTCATCACGATGGGCCCCGTAAAAATCAAGGGTGGATGTCTCTCTCCTAATTATTCTCATTGGTGTGGCCCATATGAATCACGGATTAACCTGATTTTTTGGCTGTAGGCTTATTACTTGATTACACATCTAATGGTCAGAATGGATCTCACACACATATCAGAGTAGGCTAAAAAAAAATAATCAGGAGTGGGAGTCCGTGTGATACCTGTTTCCAAAACACCCAAAACACGGCCTAATTTTAGGTGGTATTTAATGCTCATGGTGCTGGCGGTCGTGGATTAGCTACTGAACCCGACAGTAACTATCTCATGAAGTGATATTACCACGTTCTGTGAGCCCCACCATGATGTATGTGTTGTATCCACACTGGTCATTCATTTGTAGAGATCATTTTAGGGGATGAGCCAAAGAATGAGGTAGATCCAAAGGTCAAGCGAACCCCACCACAGAAAACAGTGGGACAGTGACGCCCACCGTCGAAACCTTCATGGGCCTACCGTGATGTCTATTTGAGATCCAACATGTTTACAAGTTAATAAAAACATGGAATAAGGAAGAACACAAATATAAGCTTAATCGAAAACTTCTGAGCCTCAGAATGTTATTAAGGGTAGGCGTTCAATCCCCACTTTTTTCTACTGTGGGGTCTACTTGAGCTTTGGATCCGCCTCATTCTTTGGCTAGAGACATAAAATGATCTCTCCAAATGGATGTAAGGTGCGGATAAAACACATACATCGTGGTTGGGCTCACATAACGTAGTGACATCACTTCAGTAGGTAATCCGCGTCCAATGCTAACGGGGTAGCGTAATCTAAGGTCGTAATTAATCCTCGTAATGCTGGCATTATACGTTGTGGACCACACCACTAGTTATGGGCTATTATAAACTTTTTAGGGTCATAAAAGTTTTGGATCAACCGATATTTGTGTTTTCCCTTTATCCATGTCAGTGTAATCTTATTAACGGGTTGGATGGCTAAAAAACATTACGATAGGCCCTGTGAACATTTTAATAGTGGGTATTCAATGTCTACTCTTTTCTATGGTGTGGACCACTTAAAATTTGGAAATAATTTATTTTGGGATCATAGACTTGAATGATGTATAAATACTGATGGATGGCCTGGATATACAACATTAAGGTGGGATACACGGTCAGTTAATCACCCTACTGCTTTGTTACCAGGTGACGCTGATCCACTCCCCACACCAATCTCGGTAACGTCCGACATTTCAGGGAACCAACCATGCAAGAGGTCCACCTTTTATGTTTGCACAGAGACTGCCGTGATGCGTTCCACGAGATCTACTCCTATCATTGGATGAATAGATAAGAGTTTTGGATCATGCTAAACTCTGGGGGCTGCATGAATATTTCAACTGTGGAAGTTCAATCCTCACCATTTTGTGTCGCGTGGCTTATTAGAGTTTTAGATCTATACCATTGTTGGCTCCATATCCTAATATGATCTAGCAAAACTGATGGACGAGATAGATTTATTACAAACATCGCGGTGGGCCCCACCTAGTATTCGGTTGCAACATGATCCTTTGGGCTTTGTTTATAATATAGGGACAGAGCATTAATAAAGGAGGGAGGGATTAAATGAAGAGAGTGTGTGTGAGAAGGAGACTGAGGAGGATTTTTTTTTTTTTTTTTTAAATGGAATATATACAGAAGTTCTTCTCTTATTATTTGCTGGAGTGATCAATCAAATGTAACAATTCTGGTCCGTTATCCAGTTAGGGTCCCTTACAAGTATATAAGCACGTGAAATATATAATTTTTTTAAAAAAATTAATAATAAGATATTCTCATACAAGAAAATTGGGTTGTTAAAAATTCATTCTAACATTTCATATTCAACTTGCATTTGTAGCTAATTAGAATCATTTATCAATTTTTTGTTAATAAAATTAAATTAGTATGCCTTATTTGATAAACGAATTGGATATGTGACACTTATTCCTACTATACCTATATAAAACTTGATGTCATGTACTCTCTCACAAGGAGGCGTTACATGGGAATAAAAAGATGTTTTTTTTCTATTTAATGCACAACTAGTTGGACCAATTTGAATAATCCAACTAGTTGGGTGTGAGCATCTCTCTCTCTCTCTCTCTCTCTCTCTATATATATATATATATATATATATATATATATATATATATATATATATATATATATATATATATATATATATATATATATATATGGGAAATGGTACTATAAGGTCGAGTGCATAGAACCATAATATAAGGTGGAGTTGTGTCTTAGTCCGAACCATTAAATGATAAATTTTCAAAATATACAACGGAAATGCCATCCCCAAAACCGGATAAATCATCGTTATATAATCTTGGGTTGTGTTGCTGTCACCAATTATGTAGTCCTCCATGATATATGTGTTATATCCATACCGTCTATCTATTTTGAGATATCATTTTAGGGCTTGACCGTAAAACTGAGTTAGCCATTTGGAAAAATCATTTTAGCGCATTAGCACAAAAACTAAGCAGATCCAAAGCTCAAGTGGACCATAACATAGAAAGTAGTAGGGATTGAATGCCTACCATTGAAAACTTCTTGGGGCCACAAAAGTTTTGGGTCAAGATGATATTTGTTTGGTCCCTTCATCCAGTTCTGTGTGATGTTACGGACAGGTTGGATGTAAAATAAACATCATGATAGGCCGTAGAAAAGTTTCAATAGTGGGCATCGTTGTCCCCACTACTTTATGTGTTGTGGTCCATCAAGGTTAGTGGCATGTGGCACACCAGCCTTTTCGCTTCCCGCGCGGAAGGGGACACAAATTAGATACTGACGGACATGGTTTAGGCACTGACAGGTTGAGTAGATTAGGTGCGGCCTTTGCCTAACCTACCATTGTGCGTCCCTCATCGTGGGGCTCAACTTGATCTACATATTGTGTACCCACACGGTCCATCTGTTTTGGAAGACCATTTTAGGTCCTGATTCCAAAAATAAAGAAGATCCAATTCTAAGGTGAACCATACTATCAGAAACAATAGTGATTGAATGCTCTACCATTAAAAACATCCCATGGCCCACTGTAACGTTTACATCATGCTGATTTTCCATCTAACCTTTTGATACGTTACATAAACCTGGATGAAGTAAAATAAAAAATATATATATTAGCTTCATCCAAAATATAAGTGACCCATTAATTGTCAATCTCAACCTTTTACTATGGTTTGGTCGACCAAAGAATTGGATCTGCTTCAGGTTCTGAATCATATCTTAGAATGATCTATAAAGACAGATGAGTGGAGTGGATATAAAATTCATATGTCAATGTGGGCCTACAATAAGGGCCGCACCATCTTGGGTTAAGCCTGAGCCACACCTAAGACACTCCCCACGCAGACAGCCTATCATCTGGATTGTGTGGGAAGGAATTTTCATCTACACAGATAAGTGGGCCCATTATAATGTTTATGAGAAATCCACCATGTTCATTCATTTTTTCTGGTCACGTTAGGACGTGGGAAAAATAATGAGATATATCTATATTTCAACTGGGCCACGCAACAAGAAAATGTGAGTAGTTTAATGCCTATTGTTAAAACCTTCCTAAGGTCTACCATTATTCTTATATGCCATCCATATTGTTCACAGGGTCATTCTTACTATGATGAACTGAAAATATAAAAATAATAGCCTAATCCAAAACTTCTATAACCCACCAATGTTCACCAGCAGACATCCATTCCTCACTATTTCTTGTCATGAACCCATGTTATTTTCGGATCTACCCCACTTTTTGTCTCATATCCTAACGCGACATGAAAAAATAGATGGATGGTGTGGATTTCTCACAACATGATGGTGGGCCCTAACTAGCTTCCTATCACATTAAGCTTCCCCAAGAGGTTGTCGCATCTTCCCGTCACATTGTGCATTTTGAATGTTTATCATCCAACGACTCATAGTAAGACACGACTCGACCTTATGCTAAGGTTCTATGCGCTCGACCTTATAGTACCATTTCCATATATATATATATATATATATATATATATATATATATATATATATATATATATAGTTTTAAGGTTTTGATTTTTGGGGGATCAAAGAAGGACAACACTACAAATTAGGAACCATCCCAATAAGGTCGGGGAGCCAAAAGCTATTTACATTAGCCTTTTGTTTATGTCGCATCCCTATATGATTCGTTAGCTGCTTATACCATTAGGGAAATCCTTGTCCAGTTAGTGCCCAGTGCTCTATCGCCTCAAGAGACAAGGCTGGAGAAATTAGGAGGGCTTTCATCGTCATGCCCAATAACCATCATGTTCACCGGATTGGGTTCAGAGTTTCAGTCATAGTCATTCTCAGCACGGTCATCTTCAATGCACTGGAGCTCTTTGGCCTCATCAGGTTTGTCCTCCTCTAACGGTACGTGGACTTTGGTTCAATCGATTTAGGGTAGTTTTTACCCCCACACCCCAATCCTCGTTAAATGAGCTGATAACCTTTAGCTCATGTACGTAATAGGCTTACCAAGGTGGGTTCTAGCATTTCATTGGAGTAGAAGACCCAACAATAATGAATTTGATGGGTGCGCATCCGAAATCACGTTATCCCAACCTTCTTGTTCCTAGACTCTCCCAACCCTTAACTCTTGGTATTGGGTGAAGTGGACAATTTGGTGGTCGACCGGAAGGAATAGTAGTATTGTCCGAGGGGACATGAAGAGGGGATGTTATTACATTAAAAAAAAAAAAAAAATTCGAAACCATGATTGGTCCTTGGAGTGTCATATGTCAAGACTAGCTATGATGTTTGACTCCTAGGAAGTCAAGGAATTATATGGAAGGACCATTTTAGGTTAAGCTAAGACAGAGATGACTTTATCTAGGGAGATGTATTTAACCCTTTGGTGAAGGGGCAATGGAATGGTACTGACTTTGTGTAGTCAGAGTCTTCCAAGGAGAAGATTGAAACGACCAAAATATCAAAGACTTGAAAAGTGATGGTTGAGAAGTCTGGATGAGACGTTAATTTCTTCTTCGACTTGTCTCCTAGAGTGGTCAAAGAATCTCATGTTCATATTGTTAAGGCCTGAAGGTGGATATTCGATCAATAATGGAACAACAATCCTTAATGATGTTGAGACTTGTATCATTATCAATGTGCATAGGTGTGATCTTGAAATCCTTAGTATGTTGACTTACTTCCTTGAATGGTACAAGTGAAGTGTTAGTGTTAGGAAAGCATTGCCTAGCTATCTTATAAATCAATCTGAATGGCAGATTGGCTTCTCGGGATAAAGTAATTGTTTTCAAATTTTGATCAAGTATAATAGTTGGAAGACATAAGCTTGCCCTTGCCTGTCTTATAAAGCACATCTACCATATAACGTGCAAGTTTTGTCTGATTACCCACCCTTGGGTACACATGAAAAGTGAAAATATGGTGAGTACCCAATTTACTTGCAACATCTTCGAAGCTCTTAGACATTTAGTTGTTTTCCCATGTTGATATCCACCACAAATAGTAGCAGTGTATTCATCTTGATGATTTTTCCTTCCAAGGTCTTTTTATAGAACAATTACATTTCCACGTTCAATGCTACCAACCCTAGAAATGGCATCAACATCAAAACGATAAACTGTCCACCAACAGCAACATCAAAACTCATCAGATTGTTATAAGGGTTTTGAATTGCAGTGTAAAATTACCGAACTAGCTCTTCATCGGCTCGCTCAGCAAAAGACAATATAGGGTCCCAACCCAAAGTCAAAAGCCATTCGAGCATATCATTATCGTCAAATAGGTTGTTGTTCACCTTAACCTCAAAACAAATCTTTCATCTCAAATACTTACCCTTGCCCTTGTACGAGTATGCACACCCTCATACATTGTCGTAGGTATATCACAAGGTGATGATGAAGCTCTGCGGCCATGACCCGCAGTCTTCTTGGATCATATGGGGGTGGATGTACACGTAGAGGCGCCCGTTGTACCCTTTTTCTTCGGTTGGTGCTCTTGACTAGGGCCCGCCTCATCTGTTACTCCTCTTTTCTTGCCCATCAAAGCTATTATCAAGGGAATAAAAAAAAAAAAAACAAAAAAAAAGAAAGATATGTTAGATATGAAAGCTTCCATTGTTGCTCTTAGGTTTGTAGATTCAAAGGAAAAGAGAGATTGAAGAGATTCGAGTATTTGGGAGAAGAATTTGGATTTTTCAAATCCAAGAAAGGGAGTAGATTCAAAAGATATTTAAATATTTAGAAGAGGTTTGGAAACAATTTGGGAGTTTTAGAAGGAAATGGAAGAGCTTAAAATCGAGGGTGAGGGAACAAATGACAAAGAAAGAGGTTTTAAGTAACCCATGCATGTACATTTCGTGCCGGCCACGGTTGATCGTTAAATTCTATGGTTAACCTCAACTCTCTGACTCTATTCTTAAAAGAATAAATTCGAACATCCATAGTTGACCGCTATTTTCTGTGGTTAACCACAACTCTCTAGACATACTTTATTAAAACACACCTCCAGTTTCATGGTTAATCGTGAACTTTCATGGTTGACTGCAACTCTCAGAACCTAAATCCCTAAAACATTTACAACCGTCCATGGTTAATTGTGAATTTCCATGGTTGACCATGACTCTCTGGACTATAACTTCTTGATCACTCCCAATGCTCCACGGTTGACCATAAAATACAACGGTGGACTGCTACTCTCTAGTTCAAAACTTTTTAAACTTAAGATTTTTCCAATTTTCTACTTCCACTTTCTTCTTTAGACTTTATTACACCCATTTAGATTGTTCTTAAGTAAAATTTTCACCCATATAACATTTCACTCTAAACATTACGGACCAAGGTTATCCTCATATTATCTTTCTAAATTCAAATTTTCAACCAATAATCAAATGGGGCCAAATTTCTAAGATTCAATGTCTCTAAATCTATGTTCATCAATAGTTTAACAATCAAGAGTTGATTCTTTATGGTTAGTTTCTAATCCGAATTCACAACCATCACAAGTAGGGAAACTAGATTCTAAAGTTCATTGTATTTGTGTTTATGATCCTAACCACATTAGCATGTAGCTTATGGTGAGTCCCTCAACCCACTGGCTCAGTTTATATCTCAACTCATGCTCTAATACCAACTTGTAATGCACCGGAATTAAGGGGAGTACATCCATGATCCCTAATTTTCAAGTGTCACTTATGCATGCAGAAAGATGGTTTAATTATTAAATTAATTGACATCAACTCACTTATCAAAATTTAAATGAAACAATGTATAATGATTGAAATTTAAGTAATAATATACAAATTTCACTAATATCCATACCATCATTTCATCATTAATACATAACGATGACTAAAATAAATATGGAACTTAGAAATTAAATATAACGATGACTAAAATAAATATGGAACTTAGAAATTAAATATGTGTATGCCTTCATTTGTAGTATCAAATCATAGACAAGTCAGCATATTCCTGATCCTCTATCTCAATAACCTTTAAATCTTGCATTCAAGTAACTAGTAGGTTTTTTAAAACATCATCCTAAGTGAGACTGAGTGGCCAACTTAATGTTACCATTCCCTAAATTAAACACAATAACAACACAATCAAGTTTAGGTAATGAAACATTACATTGCAAACAGTTTCCTAATCTAGTTATTTAATGCATGAGTGCATGGTACAGACAATTTTAATGTATGGTTCTCTCGACTACCACACAACGGAGGCCCTCTCACTAACCACAGTGCTAAGGGTTGAGTTAACCACTCGGGGTTCTCATTGAACAACCCAAGCACTTGATACACCCGTAATAACTTAGTACATGAATGCATGATTAGCAAACATTTAGTAATATATATTCAAACAACAATATTAGTGAAGCCAGATTACCACAATTATAGTACAAGTCAAGTACACAGGAACCACATTGCTCGTCCCCAAGGCCCTCAATCTATTTAAGGTTATTACCTAATATCCAACATTATCGAACATGAAAACAGAAATTTGTCAAGGATTTACGAGAATACCTCAAGATGTCATAACTCATGAATTTGAATATCCAAGGATTTACATGTTGACTAAGAGGGTCACTACTGCGAGCACATAAATTTCAAATTAATACTATTCTTAGGTCATCACCCAATTAATGATGGTAGGCTCGTCACCTTCATCGATGCTCAAGACTCACTATAAGGCTCTCTCGCCTACACAAGTCAGAGACAACACATACATAGTGACGCATGGATGAACGTGATGAGGTCGAGCACCGTCTTCCTCAAGAGGATAACTGTTCCAAATCCATAGAACTTCTCTAGACTCCTCACAGATGCTTCTCGAATCCATGAGAAAGAAAGCAAGCAAAATAGAAAATAAATTCTATACAATTTGAAATAATGAATGAAATAAACGAGTTCACAACCCTTTAAATAGGGATACTAAGCAATGGGAGAGAAATCAGAAGCAAACTACAACTAAAACTCCTAGAATTTGCAACTTATTAGAAACAGTAAACTTACTATTTATAGACGGTCGTGATGTCTACCAGTGCACAAGGTTTTTAGCAAAAAATAGTAAGTGTCCTATTTGGCTTCACCAAGCTGTTCTCCTAATTATTCTAAGCTCTTTTCATGTTGGGCGCAACTCCTAACGCCCAATGGATGAAGAGTTATAATCAAATTAAAACTTATTATTTATAGTAAAAACGGAATTAAAATAGGGAAACAACCATCGATCCAGGGGTATTTCTCAAATCCGGCTTACGCAACCTGGCATAGTAGGGTTGGGTGGCTAAAGTAGCCGTTCTACCCCAAAATCATATATTTTACGCTCGAGCACTCATTCCAGATTGCGAGATATGTCAGATCTAAGGTCTAACAGTTTATATCACTTCTGTCGTCGATTAGGGCTTTTCTGATCCATCTTGGTCGTGAAATTGTCCACAACCCGCTCTACATCAGTCCCCTCCACTTTAAAAGAATCCGTCCTCGAGTTCTCATCCTGCTTTGGTTCATGATACTCGGTCAGGTCTGCGACGTTGAAAGTTCGTGAGATTGCCATGTCATTTGCAAGATCAACAACATAAGTATTGTCATTAATCTTTCGGATGATTGAGACAGGTCTAATTTTCTTATTCTTTAATTTGTTGTACGTCCTAGTCAGAAATCTCTCTTTGCGTAGATGGACCATAATGTGGTCTCCGACCTCGAACACTTTTTGTCGCTGATGCTTGTCCGCTTGTTCCTTTTACTTCTCGTTCGAGGCATGTAGATTGGTCTGTACTTCCGCATAGATGTCCATGATCATGTCTGCCATATGTTCAGCTGCAATGCTCATGCCTGGGAGCTTGGGCAGAGGGACCAAGTCAAGTGTGTGGCGAGACACATGTCCGTAGATAATCTGGAACCGTGATTTGCTTGTCGAGTGGTTCACCATGTTATTGAATGTAAACTCTGCTTGAGACAAGCCTAAATCTTACTGCTTCGGTTTTTCTCCTAAAATACAGTGAAGGAGGTTTCCCAACGTGTGATTCACAACCTCGGTCTGCCCATCAGTTTGTTGGTGGCAGGCGCTGCTGAATTGAAGTTGTGTATCGAATTGAGTCCACAAAGTCCATCAAAAGTGGCTAATGAACTTCGTGTCATGCTCAAAAGGAATGGTCTTGGGGACCTCGTGTAGCCGTACGACCTCCCTTAAGAATAGACTTGCCATGTGTGTTGCATCAAGGGTCTTTTTGTATGGGATAAAGTGCGACATCTTGGAGAAACAATCTATTACTAAAAACACTGAATCCATGCTGCGGTGTGTTCGTGGGAGACTAAGCACGAAGTCCTTAGAAAAATCCTCCCAAGGATCGTCAGGCACAGGTAATTGTTAAGGGTCAAATATTGTATATTAGACGCCAGTTATTACCAGATTTTATGAACATAATATTGTTTAACGGTCTATTGTAATCGTGTTTGTGATGTAAGGTGAATTGATGAGCATGGCCTGAAAAGGATTCTAAAAGTATAGATTTAATATTCAGGAATCATTAAGGCAAGGGACGGACTCCAGGGGATCGAGATCGATGATTTTACACGGCCAAGATTCGAGAAAATCATGTGTTTCATGCTAAAGAGGCCTAAAAGTAGTCCAGAATGCAATATCACAGGGTTCTCACCATCTGATCGGCGCAAAACTTCATAACTGGCCTAAGGACCATAAATTAATCGTACACATCGAAAATCAGCCATTGGATCTTTGTGGAAATGGCTCAATAGTCAGATCAGCCCACAAATTGTTAAACTGGGGCCCACCTGATACCTGGATATACTTCAATTCAAGGCTCAATCCCTTAAAATAGCTGGAAGAATGGACGGATGGATTGGATTTCTCATAAACGTCACAGTGGACCCCACCTTACATGATGTGTGCACCATGCACAAGTGCATTGGAGTTGCACTGTAATGCTAGACGGGTCAAATCAACTTTGACCCATCTCCTTTTCAAAAACGGCAACAGCCATGCTCTGTTGTTGTGAACGAACGAACAGGGGTTCGTTGCCTGATCCTGTGGGCTATCATATGGACCCATCAGCTCAATCTGAGCCGTCCAGTTGAAGCCCAAGGACCATTTGACCTAGACTTAGAAGAGAGAATTAGAACAATACAGCTTGATCGGTTTTCAACTGTTCAAACACGAGACAGATGGCAGCAATAACATTCCATGGGCCACACCGAAACAGATCCAAAATCATCCATATCCGACCGATTTTGTGAGGGGAATCCAGTGGACGAACTGGATTTTCCATATGACACTGATCAGGGGCCCACTGACTTCAACAGTGTAAGGATTACGCATTACGCACGTCCGAAGACCCGGCCGATCCGGGCCATTTTACAGTCGTGGTTAGGATTGGTCCGACCATCTGAACTGTCTAAAATGCTCCCAAGGTGGGACTGACCATAGTCAAGACGACTGAACGTCTCGGATCTCGCCTGTGCAACCGCAATTTTGATTCCAAAACGTAAGTCAGTGCTGTGTTATCTGTTACTGCGATACGCAAGACGTTACTGCGTAAGGATTTATGCACATGACCGACCACTCTAACTGACTCCAGCTGCGTAAAGAAGGCTTGCAGACTGACCTCCCTACCTATTAAAGAAAGAGAATAGAAAGAGAGTGCCTCAGTTATCCCTGGACGTCAGTGATATAGAGAAAGAGAGTTTTTAGTTTAGATTTTTTTCCCCTTTATTCCTTTTTACTGTTTTTTCTGGAATTTTGGAGATCTAGGCCAATCATGATGGTTGGCTAAACCTCTTAGCTAGGGCTAAGAGGTGAAGCTTGTGGCATGATGGGAATGATCCTACCGCTATGATTCATGTTATATTGAACAAATTTTAATCCTAGGTTGATTAATAGGAATCCTTCCTAACATTCGTACATCTTTCGAATTGGTTGTGGATTGGTTTAATTCTGTTGTTTACTTTGTCTCATGGGCATGGTTTTGTGATGGAATCCATTCTAATTCTCATACCTCTCATCTCTTTGAAAACAAGATCAAAGGAAGTTCAGATCGAGCTTTAGTGATATATCTTCCAACTGGATGAAGATGAGACTCGAAGTCCAGTTGAGTTCATGAATCAAGCATAGATCTCCCTGATCTCTACAAGTGGATCCTCTGAATCCCTAGTTTCCTCCCTCTGATTTATTTAAGTTTTAGATAAATATTTTACCATTATTCCCTCAATTTCATTCAATTTAAATTTCATCTTAGTCTAGTTCTAGTTCTACTTAATTTCAAAGTACGTACAGGTTTTAGTCCCTTGGGATTCGACCTCTGCCTCACGGAGTTTATTACTACATCATAGCCCTATACTTGTTGAGTGAACAGTAATAAGGTGTAGGGGCCCCTATTATGAGATTGCCCCTTAGAGGTCTGACAAATATGACAACATTGTACGACTTTTCCCACATCACGTACCAATTGTGGCCAGTAATACTGCTTTTCCACAAGAGCTCGCGTCTTGTCTCAACCAAGGTATCCACTGAGGCCACCTTCATGTAGCTCGTGAATAATCTGCTCTCTTAGAGAACTTTTGGGGGAGGGGGGGGGGGGGTGTGCACAATCGATTCCCTTTGAAGAGGAAACTGTCCTGTATATGAAGGTCACTGGGGTGACCTTCTTGGCACTTCACCTAAGAATCTTTGAAATCCTCGTCCTTAGCATACAACTCCTTGAGACAGTCAAAGCTGACCAGCTCGTTACTCATCATAACAAGTTGTGATGCACGATGGCTAAGTGCATCAGCTACCTTATTTTGCTGCCATGACTTGTGCTTTAGAACAAACATGAATTCCTGAAAAAATATTAACCATCTAGCATGCACACAATTCATGTTAGTCTAACTATTAATAAACTTTAATGCTTGATGGTCAGTGTATAGAATAAACTCTCTTTGAATCAGATAATGCTGCCAATGTCACAACACCTGAACAACTGCGTACAACCCAAGCTTATACATCAACCACTTCTTCCGGGCTTCGTTGAGCTTCTCGCCATAGAAGGCTACTAGCCTGCCTTCCTGTGATAATACTCCTCTAATTCCAATATATGAAGCGTCACACTCAGCCTCAAACAGTTTATCGAAATTAGGAAGCACCAAGACCGGTGTTACGGATAAACGATACTTGATCTCATGAAAGCTCTTGTCAGCTTCATCAGTCTACTGAAGCGTCCCTTTTTCATGCAATCTGTAATAGACGCGACTATTGTGCTAAAATTTTGCACGAATCGACGATAGAAGGTCGCCAACCCATGAAAACTCCTCACCTCATGAATGTTTGTGGGGATCAGCCATTCCCTAATGGCTCTCACATTTTTATCATCCACACGGATGCCTATGGACGTTATAATAAATCTTAGGAACAATAGGTTGTTCATTAAAAAACTAAACTTCTTCAAGTTGAGGTACAATTTGTTAATTTATAGGATCTGCAGCACCTGCCTGAGATATTTCATATGCTCCATCTCATCCTGGCTATATATCAGTATGTCATCAAAATATACTACCACAAATCGGCCAGTAAACAATTTTAGAACTTGATTTATCAAATATATAAAAGTATTTGGTGCGTTCGATAGGCTGAAGGGCATGACCAGCCACTTATACAACCTTTCCTTGGTCTTGAATGCCGTTTTTCACTCATCACCGGGTCAGATACGAATTGATGGTACCCACTCCTTAGGTCTAGTTTAGAGAACACCTTGGCCCCTTCTAGCATATCGAGCATGTCGTCCAACCGTGGTATTGGGAACCAGTATTTGATGATAATTTTGTTGATTGCCCCGCTATCAACACACATGTGTCAGCTTTCATTTTTTTTTTTGTGTTAATAATGCTGGTACAATATATGGCTCATGCTCTCTCTTAAGAGACCCTTACGGATCAATTCCTCTATTTGTCCCTGAAGTATCTCACACTCATTTGGACTCATCCGATAATGAGGACGGTTGAGCAGGCTAGCCCTAGGGACGAGGTCTATGTGATGTTGGATGTCTCTCATGGGAGGCAATTCATCAAGTAAATCTTTAAACCAGACTTCTTTGAATTTGTTTAGCAATAGTCTTAGACTTAGAGGAATGTTTGAGGGTTTCAATTCCTCGCTCTTTACCACTATGGCGTATACCTTGATGATTTTCTTGGATTACTCCATGAAATCCTAAATGGTTAAGAGGGAACTCCCCCCACTTTAAAGGCTTTAGGGTCGTTCTCTGGTGCCATAGGGGCAAGGATTATTTTTCGACTATCCTTGATAAATATGTAGACATTATCTCGTTCTCGATGGGTTGCATCATGGTCCGACACCAGGGTCGACCGAGTAACATATGACATTCTTCCATGTCGACTACGTCACAAAGTATTTGATCCTTATAATTTTTGTCAATTGAAAATGAGATAGTCTGTTCAGTTACCTTGGTCTAGTTCACCTCTTGAGATGATGTTCTCGCTACTACCACTGTCTATGATCACATCACAAACCTTTCCTACGTATGAAATATATTATGTTGTTGTAGATGTAATTCCTTCCATGGGATATACAGTAATAACCTCATAACTAGAGATTCGTTACAATCCTCGCTCGTTAATTCATCACCATCTATTATTTCTCAGTGGCTTGTTCATGTTCATCAAAGCCAGGGTCTTCTTCTGTGGCCTCACATTCAATGCCCCATTCATTTCTGGTCAAGTGTGTTGTGGGACGTTAAGGACAGGTGTTTAATAAGTGGCCCAGTTGACCACTGCGGTAACAATTGTTTGACCTTGGCCGAACATAAGGATTTAAAATTCTACTTGAGTCCACTATTGTGAGTGTCACACGTTGAGGCCTAGATGAGCTGCTCCCCGTATCTTAGTTTGCGGTTGAAGGAGGTTAAGAACGTTCTCCTACTGGTTCTTTTCCTCGTGCCAGCACTGGATCTTGCGTGGGACCCATTATGGGGGGTCGAGTTGAAGGATAAGGCCGATTTGAAACTCTTGCAAGCTGTGTTACTGCCCTACCTGTCAATTGAATTGCTTCATCCATGGTCCCGACTGGGTGCTTCTGAACTCGATCCTGAAATGTTGATCGTAACCCTCCTATAAATCATGCCACCTTCTGTGACTCAGATTCTGACAGATCGTTTTATGTTGCCAACCGCTGGAATTCTTCAGTGTAATCTGTGACAGATCGATTTCCTTGTTAGTAACTATGGTATTGCTGGAATAATATCTGCTCATAATCACCGGGGAGAAATCATGATCGAAGAAGACGTCTCATCGGGGTGAAAGTAATGCATTTGCAAGACAGTCAAGGGTTGGCTGCAGCCCTTGCATGGTCAATTGACTTTCCTGATGGAAAGTTTCCATTCTTTTCGCAAGATCATGAATCCCTGGATCACCGTCCAAAGGATTTTGTCTCATACCTTCGTTGTTTGCCATCAGCTTAAGGGGAATCCTCTCTTTGATACTAATTGACACAGGGATGAATGTGATGAGGTTGGGCACCGTCTTCCTCAAGAGGATAACTGTTCTAAATCCATAGAACTTCTCTGGACTCCTCACAGAGGCTTCTCGAATCCATGAGAAAGAAAGCAAGCAAAAAAGAAAATAAATTCTATAAATTTTGAAATTGATTAATGAATGAAATAAATGAGTTCACAACCCTTTAAATAGGGATACCAAGTAATGGGAGAGAAATCAGTAGCAAACTATAACTAAAGCTCCTAGAATTCGTAACTTACTATAAATAATAAACTTACTATTTATAGACGGTTGTGATGTCCACTAGTGTGCGAGGTTTTTGGCAAAAAATAGTAAGTGTCATATTTGACTTCACCAAGATGTTCTCCTAATTGTTCTAAGCTCTTTTCACGTTGGGCGCTACTCCTAAAGCCTAACGGATGAAGAGTTATAATCAAATTAAAACTTACTATTTATAGTCAATACGGAATTAAAATAGGGAAACGACCATTGATCCAGGGGTATTTCACAAATTCGGCTTGCGCAACCCAACATAGCAGGGTTGGGTGGCTAAAGTAGCTTGTTCTATCCCAAAATCATATATTTTACGCCCGATAACTCATTCTGGATTGTGAGATACGCCCGATTTAAGGTTTGACGGTCTAAATCACTTCTGTCATCGACTAGGCCTTTTCTGATCCATCTTGGCCATGAAACTATCTGCGACCTGCTCTGCGTCACATAGTGTCCTATACCAACATGCCTGGCCCATGTGCTATGATAAGAAGCTCGTCAAAATCAGTTACAACGGCTATAAATGTAGACTTTATATAAATGATAATCATGGTAGTTTGGATTCCATAGAATATCTATCAACATCAACAGATCAATGATTGTCCCTATATTGGATTGATTCCATGGATTGAAAAAACTTTGGCTTAACTAGCTTTAGGTGCAAAGTAGCCCACAAGTAGCCCAAAACTAAAGTTGATCAGCTGTATTCCACCTTAATCAATTTAGTAAATTGATGGCAGCCAAACTCAATAAAGGCATCCATATATTCACCTGTTTTCAGAGACGTATCCAAAGCAATACGATTCCATAACATACTAAATATTGTTATAAACTCATAATAGTTCATTTCCTCAAATGACTTCACTTAAGCATATTACCAAACACTTGATATGCCAAATGCACAATTTCATATTTTCACCAAATCAAGCCCAAATAGATATCGACTTCATGTAACCCAATAAACATGTTATCAATCCCGCATACACAACATAATAATCACAACCATATAATTATTCTATCATTTAGATTCATATAATCTCACTTAACACACAATTTCATCATCTAAATCCATTAGCGGCTGATAAAAGTTAACTTAGTAGATTAGTCCCCACCTGTTAATACGATTTTACATTCTAAAATTAGGGATTCAAGAGAAAACCTTAATTTCTACATAAATTCCAAATAAAATCCAACTAGGATTAAAAAAGTATGAATTTCTCCCACATTTCTTTACATAAACATAAACCTACCTTCAATTGTTGATGAATTACAATCAGACTAAATAAACAATAACAAAATCAAAGGATTCCAGCTAATTTCCTAAGAAAAACACAAAAAATCCTAAATTCTAATTTTCTAACTTAAAATTCCAAATGGATTTCCTTTTATAGAAGTTTATGAAAAACAGAGGTGAGTCACACAACTCACACTCTCAGGTTCTGATCTAAGTTATGCAATTTAGGGAATAATCCTAACAATCTAATCAAGACACAATGTTAAGTCCACTAAGGCAAACATCTTACTATAATTTTGGGATCATTGAGCAATTGAAAACTCTTAAGGTTCAAGATTTAAGCAACAATGCACATTGATTTAAACTTCTAAAAAAATATTATATTGGATCAGAATAACTCTTTATGCGTAAAGGACTGTTTAATCATTTTAATTTCTGTACTTAAAGTAACTTAGATCCAAAGTAATGGTTTAGTTAGTCTTAAATAGATCTCCATTATAATTTTTGCAATTATATATATATTAATAATGGTTTTTTTTTTTTGTTTTTAAAGATCTCAATTGTTAATTCATAAATCACAGAATTAAATATAAAATTTAGAGTGATCAAATAATGATCCGATATGTTTAGTCTCAAAGACACAATATTTGACATATCTAATGGTTTAGATTCTTAGGGTTAATCTATGAACAACTTTATTTAATTATCAATTATTTATAAAGCTTTATTAAACTTGGATTTCCATAGACAAGTCCCCAATACCATTTCTAAGACTAAATTTAGTCAAGTACACGTATGCTATCTAAATTAATTGAAGAGATCTTTAATGGCACCCGAGTACTTAATATACACAAGTATCATAAAATCCATGATGTTACATTTAATGAGGTCAAAGGGAGTTTGTCCTAACCCTTATTCTCACATTGACTTGTTCCTTAGTGCGAATGAGTTAGTTAAAGTCAGTTTATGGGTATGAGATAAGGTACTTAGAGAACTCGGGTTTGATAAGTGGATGATTATTGAGATTTACTCATTGTCATTAACTAGGGTTTGTAAGTGTACTAATTTGTGCACCTTTTTTGTCAATCACATGCGTCTATGTCAAGGAATTGGTTGAGCCCTTGAAAGTTAAAGACCGAAAACACATGAAAACTAGAGCATCGAGGAAGTGAAAAATAAGTATATGAGGTGCCTTGGTGACCCTAACCTTAACCCAAAACAACTCTTGAACCTCTAGATATCCTAACCCTATAGGTAAACCTTGTTAATCATCCCTTAGCCTTAGAACCAAAATTAGAATATGATAAGTAAAGCTAGAAGAGGTGGAAGCTATTGTCACGCCCCAGACTCAGTAACCGAACTGACAAGGAATCCGATCGCCGGTTCTGGCCACAACAACCTCCGTAGTACCCCATTCTCGGCTCCTGAGGCAGGTTCCGATCCTAGGATCCTACAAGGAGGATTTTTATAATCATATAATCATTTCCAATACGAGCATACCCAATATTACAGCAAGTATATCTGAAGAATAATAAAGGCACACATCACAAAATTCATTATAAATTTGAACTTTTACAAGTACATAGCAGAAAGAAAATACATCTGATAGCAAAAGGAGGAAGAAGATCTGCAACAGCAGGGTCCTCGGCTCAACTCTAATCCAACCTCTGCCGCTACGATACTGACCTAGGATCTCCTGCATACATCAATCGTGCATAAGCTTATAGAAGCTTAGAGGGTGGTGAAGGTGTGTGATAATGGTGCGCAAAAGAATAATATGAGATATAGGAAGGGAAACATGATTAATAATAATATCACTAGCCTTACCGAGGCTTGTCATGAATACAATGCAATGAGTACTGGGTGCCATACTAAGGCGATGCATAAAGGGGCTTATACAGCCGATGCGAATGCAATGCGAAGTGATGCCAGTCCTCATGTTTAATCCATATATCAAATATAGTTCCATCATAAGGAATATCACCAGGGTCTGATACACTACAGGATGACTACCGCTGTCAAGACCGCACAGTTAATGAGCGTAAGAGACCACACTACCCGCCTGTGGACAGCCAATCACCAACAAGACTCGACGGTAGCAGACCCATTCATGATCTGATCAAACTCAGCCTAGACATGCCCTCCCACTCAGGTGGATAAGGCCACATCCCATCTCAACTGACTACACGACAGTGAGAGACGCCGCCTAACGGTGGAGGCACTTGGGCACTCATGATTTCCACTCAGTCATGGTGTTGAGGCGCCTTCTAGGTACCTTGAAGGTTTAGGGGCTTTCACCCAGGGATATCCTATGTACCTCATGTGATCAAATACTATATTTTCAGTGTCCATACATACGGCCATCCATAAATGTCCCTGTGGAGGTAAGGCCCTGATGAAACAAGGGCGATATTATCATGAAATACGATACTAATGCATGAGTCACGCATATAGATCATGCACTAGCTCCAAGCATTCGGCGTGCACAAGGGGAGAAACTTCATCCCCTAGCATATCAACCTTATGATCACACACAATGCAATCCATTCAAGCAAATGATGTATATGGGTCATAAGGATGTAAGTGCACTACTCGGTGATGATGACGTGGAATATATTCCTCCTTCCCAAGGAGGGATAAGGTCTAGATATATCGACATGTACTCTAAGGAGAAGTCCTCTAGTGGGGGCCCAATACTTTGGGGTAGCTTACAAGTTAGGATGGTCATAAAAGCCTAAGAAAGAAGCAATCCTGGAAAGGGTCCTAGGTGGGCCTTCAACCACCTATAACAACCCTATGGGTCTACCTTAGGGCCACCAAGGAGGACATCCAACTTCAACTGGGTCCCAAAAGGTAACCTGCTACCTACACACATATAAAGCAAGGCCTAAGGCTTAAGCAACTCATAGCCTAGTAGGCTATACACCAAGCCCAACACGTAGGTAACATGGTGGGCCCTCAAGCAATGTTTGGGCCTAACCATAAAGATCATGAGCCCAGTCATTGTGATGGGCCTAATGGGTAGCCCATCATTCAATCCATATGGGCAATTCTTATATTTGAAACAAGTGAGTTGGGCCTCACGTCTTGGCCTAAATATGAGGTTAATTTAATGGGCAACCAAGGGCCCAACTACTTAAGTATTTTGGCCCATGAAATCCATCACAATAGAATGTTAAATATAGGCCCAAAGGTCAGGGGCCTATCAAGAAAGTTCCAGGACAAAGGGCTTAGGAAACCCAACAAATAATTATGAATATTGGTCCAATAAAAACCCAATAGAAGTGGGCCTTTAAGTATGCACTAATTAAGTCCAAAACCTAATTAGAAATGGGGCAAGACATGTATAAGAATATTCCCAAATATGGTGGGACATGCTGCCCCAAGACATACATTTATGGGTAGCAACTTTAGGCCTACTGCTGAAATTCCAGCCCACCCATTATCTGGGCTTGCTGGAAATTCGATAATAATTAATTTATACAATTATTTTAATCCCTAGTGACTCACACATGTCACAAAGGGTCCCACCAGCTGAAAGGAGTGGATGAAACATATAAATCAGGTGGGCCATGCTGCTGGACTAGACGTCCAGCAACAGCCCAATGGGCCTGGGCGTCCCAAGGTGAAGGGTCCTATGGGCCTAGGCAATTGGCCCAAATTTAGGTCATGAAAATGGAAAATTCTCAGGGAGGTGGGCCACGTCCCACGTGGACCACAAATGGATGGACGACGGGGTAACAAATACATCAAAAGGGGCCCAGGGCGTGGACGGTCCAGCCATGGCTAGACGTCCCACCCTGGTGGGCCGGTCCAGCCCTAGCCACCAAATGCACAGGGGTCCGTTGGCCTCGAAATTTGGTAGGTGGGTCCTACCATGGGTGGACCACTTCTCTGCAAATTTTTAAAATTTTTGGAATAGCAAAAACATTTTAATTAATTTAAATAATACAGACTGTTTAGAAAATTTGTTTAACCTGGACGTCCCAGCCTAGTGGGCCAGTCCAGCCCTTGCCATGGTGCGCACAGGGGTCCGTTGGCCCCAAAAATTGGTAGGTGGGTCCTACCATGGGTGGATCACCTCTTTGTAAAATTTTATAATTTTTTAAGTAAAAATATTTTAATTAACTAATACAATTTATGGACAGCAAGGGAAAAAAAAAATTGCTGCACAAAAGTTGTTGTCCATACAATGTACACCCCAAAAGGTGGGCCCAAACTTTGCCTAGGAGGGGAGGGATGAGTGGTTGATATTTTTTCCATAAAATACAGTAAGGTGGGGTCCACAAAAGTAGCCCACCCTTCAAGAAATCAAACTGAAATTTGTGTTTTCCCCTCATCTTATAGGGCTGGACGGTCCAGCAAGGTGGACTGCCCACCCCCTATGGGCCTCATTTTTGGGTTCCATTGCATGGACAATCTGAGGTGTGATCCATCACACTTCAAGGTGAGGTCTACTCCTTCAAAAAACACCCCACAATAAGAAGAAAAATAGTGAAAATTATGGACCAATTCCATGCCAAAAATCAACTACAACAGTCCATGCAAATAGTCCAGATTTCTAGACAGCTATATATGGATGGACATACCAGCCCATATCTGAAAATATCCATCAAATCAAGAGTAGTGTGGCCTCCCTTAGTGGGCCCCACACATGTCCAGATCAAGGCCTCAAGCCAAGATACTTGCATGCATCAAATAAGGTACCCAAAAATCATGAAATGGGTGGTAGGGGCATCCCACCATTGCTGGATTTTCTGGATGTCCCAAGCCCACCAAGTGGGCCATACACATCATCATCCAACATAAGAGAAAAGAGAGGAAGAAGGACAATCCGACCATGGGGATAGGGCCCCGCCACTAATGGGCCCTCCCAAGAACAATCACAACCATATATCTACATTGATTCACACTTACAATCATAAAACTAACACATGCATGGTCTATAATCACAATAGATGGTTGGGATGCCATCCCAACATGATGTTAAGGTCTAGATGACCTTAGAATGGTATAGATCATGAGATACATCATGATGGAGTTCATGGAGAATGGCCCCATCATAGAACTATGCATGCATATAGGATGGGTCAAGGGTCACATCCAAGGGATCAAATGGAATCCCCACCATGGATTGGTGGGTCCCATATGTTCCATTCATGAAGAAACAAGAAGAATAAGAGATGGAAAAGAAATCAGCAAGATATAATCACCCACATGCAAGCCAAGCTCTCAACCTTCCACGCCATGTAGATCTAGGCCCAAGGAAGAGGATTTGATGGTTGAGATGAGTTTTCAAGGGTGGGATTGGAGGGATTTTGGAGCTTTAAGGGCTGGAGAAATGAGAAATTTTGGGATGTTGGGAGAGGGATTTGCTAGCAATGAAGAGAAAATAAGAAGGAGAGAGAGAAAAGGAGAGAGAGAGAGAGAGAGAGAGAGAGAGAGAGAGAGAGAGAGAGAGAGAGAGAGAGAGAGAGAGAGAGAAAGGGGTAATGATTTGTTTATAAGAGAAGTGATGATTACCCTATAGGAGGAGAAACCAAAGTGATAGGTTAGGTTAGGCTTTGGTGGTGTTGTGTGTGGGTAGTGTTAGCTATGAAATTTCTTGGTGGTATGTGTGGTGTTGCATGGGAACTTGTGCTAAGAGTGGGGTCACATGCATCACACCTAAGTGGGCCACATGATTAAGAGTCATACAATGAAATGTTCATAACTTATGAACTATATATCAGATGGACGCACGAGATGCGTCGTTAGAACCGCAACGACGATGTGAACAAGATGACATATGTCTCTGGCCGATCTAAGTTGGGTCAACGTGACCGAACTTAAGGATGACTGTAAACACTATTCGAGGGTCGTGGGTCACCGGAATTCGACCAGTAAGATTGCAGGACCAAGAGAAATGAAATGCATACCTACACACATGCACATACAAGAACTCGGGTTGTGTCTTATAGCTGTTGTGAAATCATATGGCGAAAGTAACAATTTTTGAGTGGTTCTCGATCACATTAACAGGTTATCGATGGGACTTGATGGAATCGAATGACCATTTTATCCGATCGAAGAATGAGTCCAGCAACCCAATAGATATATTTCTGAATTTTTTTCAATGGGATCAACGAACCATTCAAGTTAGATCAACAGAGCCATTAACTAGCCATTGCAAATCAGTTTCTTATAAAAGGGCATTCGGTTCTTAGAAAAAATGATGGATTTTGGCATTTTAGAGACCTTAGTGCATCTCAAGCTCTACCAAACCTCGTAGGATCTATCCTAATGATATCTATACTTTCTTTTTAATGATTCCTCACTCTAATGAGTATTATAAGCTCCTCTATAAGAAAATTGTGATCTCAATCTTGCTCTAGAGTTTAGATACTGATTTTTTTGATAAATCCTAGTGTCTATCAAGTGTCCAGAAAGGTGAATCCCCGATCAATTTTTCGTTAGTTATAGGAGATTCAACCCAAATTTCCATCACCTTTGTAAAGCCCGTGTCCTAATCCGTACCATTCCTCCAACTCCCATGATCCTACCCATCAAATTCTGGTAACCCGTGACCTATAGTTGGCATTTACGCGTGACCCTAAGTCGTATCCCATGGATTTGAGTTGACTCGACCCGAAACCTATACCCTAGTGACCGTGTTGTCACCGCGGTTCCAACGCCGCGACTTGCACACTGATCGATACCCATGCCAGGAGTTGTGGGCTCGCATTTATTTCAAGAAAAATGTCTTGCATTGCGAATCCCTAGAGAATCTCTACCTAATCTATTACATCAATCAATTAAGTACTAGTCAAGTACATAACCCATCACTTCACCCATCACACCCATCCCTCTCTTACACAAGCCATCCCCAGAGTTAACTCTTTCTTACACCACCCATCTCTCTCATCCCAGCCTTCTTACAACACCATCCCTCTCTCCTATCTATCACTCCATCCCATCCCATTTCTCTACCCAAATCCCAAGCAACTAAGGAGAGAAAAATCCTAAGGAGAGAAAAGAAGCTAAATGTTAAGCCCACTTTCCTACCCCCAAATCTCACAATCCAACCCTTCAATCTTCATCATCCTCTATCAAAGAGAGAGCTCAGGAACCAAGGATTCCAAGGAACCAAAGAAGAAGATGATCGGTGGGTGATCTTGGGAATTTCACCCTTGATTTCTATTTGAGGGCCCACTTGTGGTGGGACCCATTTGATATATGCGTTGTAAACCGAGAGGAGCTCATAGTGGCAGAGATCCTCCCTCACACACATGATCTCTCTCTCCCCCTATTTCCCTTTTTCCATATTGATGGCCCATTTTGATGATGCAAATCTTATCCCCGCTGTCCATTTAGCAGACCACATCCGTTGTCTAAACCAGGGCCCACCCTTGCTGTCCGTTTGGACAGACCCTGATTAAGGGGAAATATAATATTAGCTTGATCCAAACAGGTGGCCCACACACATGGACCCCACTTGATTTGTGGGTTGCATCCACACCGTTCATGTGGTGGGGCCACTGAAGGAGTGAGCCCGGTCTGCTGTGGCCCAGCCGTTGCTGCTGGCACTGTCCAGCCAGTCAGCAGGGCTGGACGTAGAGGAAAAACAAATATTAGTCCAATCCAAAGCCACGTTAACGTGGACCCCACACATTGATGCATGTTTGTATATCCTCACCGTCCATCTGGACAATGGGACCCATCCTGCTGTACGTTTGGTGTCCAAACCGTCTAGCTGGGATGGTGGGACCCATCGTGTATATGTATTGTATCCTCCACGCCACCCATCTCTGCGGGGACCCTACTATATAGCTGTTGTATTGATGTCAGCAGTTCTGTGGGTCTGATCATGAGGCATGTGTTATATCTGGACCATCTATCTGTATGGACGTCAGCAGTTCTGTGGGTCTGATCATGAGGTATGTGTTGTATCAGCACCATTCACGTAGGGCCACCTTGATGTTTGTGGTCTATCTAGACTGTCCGTCCATGGTCCCCACGTGATGTACATGTTTTCTCCAAGCCGTCCGCGTGAGGTTGAGGCCCACCTTGATGTATGTATTATATATCCCCACCGTCCATCTTTGGATGGTGTTGTGGGACACACCATGATATATGTGTTTGATCCCAGCCTCCGTCCGTCTAGGGATGGGACATGGGACCTCACCGTTGATGTATGTATTGTATATTCACAACATCCATCTCTGGATGGTGTGCCATGTGGGGTCGACCATGATGTATGGATCTTATCTACACCATCCAGATCGTTGGACGGTGGGACCCACCTTTGATGTATGTGGTTTACAGCTAGTTGTCCATCTATTTTGATTACCACGTGGGGCCCAAATGATGTATATCCACCCCATCCATTTGCTAGACGGGTGGGGCCCACCTTGTGATGTGTTGTATATTCACATCGTCCATCCACGTGGCCCCCACATGGTGTACGTATTTGATCCAAGCTGTCCAACTGGTGGGGCCCAATTGGAATGTGCAGGGCCCACCTTAATATGATGTATATGTGGCCTATGTGAGACCCATTGTGATGTATGTGTGGCCCATATGTGTGGCCCAATGTAATGTATATATGACCCATATGATGAGGCCCATTATGATGTATATGTGGCCCATGAGTGAAGCCCGATGTGATGTATATGTGGCCCATGTGTGAGGCCTAATGTGATGTACGAGAGGCCCATATGATGAGGCTCAATGCGATGTATATGTGGCCCATATGATGAGGGCCAATATGATGTATATTAGGCCCTTGTGTGAAGCCCATTGTGATGTATGTGTGACGCTTGTGTGAGGCCATGGGCCCCACTATATGTTTGGCTCTATGTGGGCCACTCCTTGGGAGCAATGTTGGTTAAATGTCCACATGATGGCAATGATGACCTTCTCATAGGCCTTCTCATGCCTTTGTTAGGCCCATTCTCATCCTTCTCTAAGTGGATTGACCCTAATCATTGGGCCCCATTGATGTTTGCATGACCCATCTATTCATATTGGGCTAACCCATAATGTTGGGCCCCCATTGGTTGCTTGTAGCATTATTTCTTTTTAATCTTGGAGTCCATCTAAGACTTATTTGGGCCCCCCAGGGCATCTAGCGGGCTATATAATAGTATGGTGAAGGAAGCCCATTCTAGATCCTTAGATTATAGGTAGGCCACCTAGGCCCAACCTTGATATGAGGAGAGTTCATCATTGCCGTAGACGGAGGGATCCGTGCTATCGGATTTGGTATACCCACAGTTGAGGGTCAATCCTTATATTATGGTTTAGATCGACTATCCATCTATGGACCCTTCCTTATATATAGGATGATTATCGATACCGATTATGAGTATGTGATAGTATAGCATCATGATACATGCCCATATGCATCATCTGCATGTTTGTTATAAGGAGTGACTGACCATTGCATATTAGGCCGGTTGTTTATGAGACTCCCTGATAGGCGCAGTTATCCCACATGAGCACACGGTATGTGCAGGATTGATGCATAATTGGACTATGTGACTCATGCATCTTGTATAATGTAATGATGATTACTATACGCCCTAGCGACATCAAGGTTGTAGCCTCCGCAGGTATAACGTAGATGGTAGGATTGGATACCGAAAATTCTTATTAAGTGCGGGGGCTCGAATGATGTCTCAGGGTGAAAGTCTCCAAACCCTTATGGTACCATGGAGGATGCTATAATGCCTAGACCGAGTGGATGTATGAGCACATGAAGGCCGAATACCAGGAGGCCGTGTCTCCCAGTGTGTCGTGGTCGGTTGGAAGGGGGTGTGACCTTACCTGCCTGGATAGAAGGGGGTTATTACTAGGTTGAGTATGACCAACTCGTAAATGGGTCCACTACCAATGTGCCGGGTAGATATTGGTAGACTGCTAGTGAGGTCTCTTTCACTTGCATAGATGTGCGTCCAGTGTGGGGCTGTAATTTGATATATAGTGTACTAGACCCCGGTGATTATCCGGAGAGAGAACTGTACTGATATATGATGCTCCAGAGATGTGCTGGATTGGTATGCTTGAGTTGCATCTTGCACACGGCATTGGTTATTCATGCCTTACATCGCATGATCTTGGTGTGGCCGATAACATTCATGCCTTGCATCGCATAGCCTTAGTATGCTTGATAGCATTCATGGACTTACCAGCATTTTCTGCATTACTCTGATATTGTATACTTGCATTGCTACCTTGCGCACACACTTTCACTACCCTCTAAGCTTTCTATAAGCTTATGCACAATTGATGCGTGTAGGTGATGCTAGGTTGTAGCTGAGCAGGAGCAGGAGCGTGCCGTAGAGCTTCTGGAGTTTTGTTATTATTATCATTGTATTTCCTTTTATACGCATTGTACTAAAGTTTTTTTTTAATTATTATAGTGGATTTTGTGATAATGTTCTTGTTATTATTCGTGGGTTATGCTTTTTATGAAATGAATTTATATTGGAAATCCTCCTTGTAAGATCCTGGATCGAAACCCAGTATATGAGTGCTTGAAGCCGAGAATGGGGTACTATGGAGGCTGTCGGCACCGGATTTGGCGATCGGGAATTTTGTGAGCTCAATTTCCGAGTTTGGGGCATGACAACCTTGGTCACCTCAATGGAAGATCGCATGTAAGGTGTTTAATATTGGAGCTGAAACATTCGTAAAGCATCGACGTCAATGATTGGGGAGAAAAATGGGAGTTCATTGAAGCACGGGAGATCATTGATCAAGTAACTCGAGACAACACATCAAAGGGGCTCAATTATAAAATTGTGGCTAAACCACTATAAGCGAAGCTTGGAGGTATGTCTGAAATTGTGCTAAAACTGTTAGTACCGAAGTATGAAGTATGACTAAATGTCCTAGAGGAGAGAGGGGGGGGGGGGGGGTGGTTGAATAGGACTTTTAAGATTATTTTCCAATAAGTACAAACAATGCCTAACTTTTATTCAGAAAGATAATGCAAAGTAACTCTAAGACTTCTAAGCCAATAAAGGGTCCAAATCACTTAGGCTTTCACAAGATTTATAAATGAACTACAAGCCCATAGGGATAGTGAATGTGATGGTGTGTGGGATATGATTTCTAATCAACACTTATACATTAACTAAATCACACATCATGAAGATCAAATGATAAATATAAGCATAACTAGATAAATGTACCCAAAGCAATCCCAAACACATTCATATATAGTGGTTCGGCTATTTGCATACTCCACTCCTAGCGGATGCACTCTCTCCTATAGTGTACCAGATTTCACTATCTAATGGTTTTAAATCAGGTTAACCATGAACCTTTACAACCTACACAAGGTTCCCTTAAGTGCCTACACAAGGCAATAAGTCCTACACAAGGACACACTTAGGAGCCTACATAAGGCAACCTATGCCTATACAAGGCGACATATCCTACGTAAGGACACAACTAGGAGCCTACACAAGGCAATCCATGCCTACACAAGGTAACACGTATTCTCTCGTCGGAGGCCTACAATAGGAGTTGGCGAGTTTGACACTCAAACTCTGAATCCCAATCCTACACAAGGAAAGGGCTTCAAATACATTAGACTCTAAGTACTTACTAGAAAGTGGATGAATCTCGTTCTCGCACAATGTGAAGATCTTCAATGATGATGAAGAGTCTTCATCTCCCTTTGAACCACAACCTGCTTGTGATGTTGATGAATGCTCTGAGGTTGTGAGGTTTAGGGTGTTGATCTTCTCTATTTAAATGGTATGATATAAATCCATAGAGAAGGTTCCCATGAGCTATGCATTCAAGAGTTCCGACACTTAGGATTTTGGTTGGTTGGCAACTTAGTGAATGCTAAAGTTCATTATTTGATCCAAGCAAAGAAGATGAAAAGTTAGTGTTTGTGCCAAGGATTAAATGATAAACTATAATGGGAAAGAGAGAGTGAGAAGAGGGTATATAGATCTTGAAATAACAGGCTCAAACTATCTTGGATTCTAGCTCATTTTATAAAGAGCAACACTAGTGTATTTATATAGCTGAAATCCCAACGGTAAAAAAATGGTCAGAAATTTGATATTTTTAATGCCATCGAAGGGTGTTCGATGTTATCAAAATTTGAATTTCGATATCATCGAACCATCTTCGATTGCATTGACTCTCTACTCAAGATGTTCTTTTAAGAGTAGGATAGATTCTGACTGTTTTTCATCAAGCATCTTTCGATGATATCGACGTGCACTTCGATTCATCGTAGGGGGCTCGATTCCATCGAAATTTCTTTTGTAAAATACACGAAGGTTGCTGGACAGTTTTGTCCCCTGTTTGATTTCATCGAAGTTTGAATTTCAATGGTAATGGTCTTCAATGAACTCAAAGAAAATAGGTTTTCTTTAAAAGCTTGCTGGACAAAACTAAGTTAGTTTCAATGTTATCAAATAAACTTTGATGCCATCGATAACTTACTTTTGATAACATCGAGGAGGCTTCGATGTCATTGAGGAGCACTTAGTATTTTCTGATTCTTTGAAAGAGGTCTAAGGTTGAAGTAATTGAATGCCATTTGATGCCATCGACGCATGGACTTCAATGATATCGAATAGCTATCGATGCTATCGAGGTTTCCAACATATATTTTATTTTATTACTAGACAGAATAGGCGTTCATTCAATACTATCGAACTATGTTCGATGTTATCGAAGATTCCCTCAATTGCAGTTTGATGTACTCGACCAGGACTTGTGATTTTTCCAGTTTTGTTTCTTTCTTCCATTTATACTCACTGTGCATTATATACCAACTTGACCAGAAGATTTTTAATTCCTTTTTATAGGGTAAGTTGGGATTATATGGGGGCATTTACCTGCTAGGGTTTATTATGAGATGATGAGGCTATGATGTATCAGTTTAAGCTTGATCATGACCTTTGTCTTTGTTGAGGCTTGGTCTTGATGTCTTCATTTAAGATCTCACTTGGACCGACAGACTCAACACTCACATATATCGACAAATAAGGGCACTTTCAATGTCTAATTGTCCTAGAGGGGGTGAATAGGACTTTTCAAATTTTAATTACACTTTTTCCAAGCATTTACTTCTAATCAATTAAGTAAAGATGTTTAAGTAGGAATAAGTGTGCAAAGAAAATTAAGACAGTGATATATATATATATATATATATTATTAAACATTTAATGTGCAGAAAATGAAAAAATGCATAGAGAACAATCCATCAACACAAAACATGAAGCAAGGCATTCTCCACAATACACAGTGATATATAGTGGTTCGGCTACGTGCCTACTCCAATCTCGGCTGACCCACTCTCTTCTAGAGTGTGCCGGATTTCACTATACAATGGTTTTAAATGAGGTTAACCATAAACCTTTACAACCTACACAAGGCATTGAAAGTCCTACATAAGGACAACAAGTTCTACATAAGAACTAGAACAATCCTACACAAGGACATAACTCGTATTCTCCCATCAGAGGCCTACGAAAAGACTTGGCGAGTTTAAGGTAACTAAACTCTAAATCTCAATCCTACATAAGGAAAGGTCTTTAGATATAAATTGGATTTGTGTACTTACCTACAAGCAAGTGAGCCCCATTAAGCACATTTATTGAAAGTCTTTCAAGTTGTTGAAGAGTCTTCAACTCCCTTGAACCGCAACAAATTGTTGATGCTTCAATGTTGTTGTTGAGGTTGGTAGGACAAGGGTTTTGGGTAAATCCTATCTAGTTAGTGATGGGTCTTTATGAGCAAGAAGGGATTCCCTAAGCTAAGCATTCAATGTATCCAACCTATAGATTTGCCTTTGAGAAGAGTTGTTAGATCATCAATGAATGCAAGAGTTCATAGTTCAACCAAGCTATGAAGTCATAATGATTGCCTTTAAGACATGGATTGAATGATGAACTCATATGAGGGAAGAGGGCTTGAGAAGATGGGTATTTACTATTGCAATAACTCTCTCAAAGCTCTCTTCAATACTTAAAAAACTAGGAAGCAACCTTAAAAGCTTTATAGAATAAATTCCCAACGGTAAAAAAATGGACAAAAAATTGTCAAGTTTGATGTCATCAAACTTTCCTTCAATGTCATCAAATCTTCTTTAATTACACGAACCATGCAACAAGATATTCAAATAGTTGCTTGACAGTTTTTGCTTGATGTCATCGAATGATACCTTTGATGTCATCGAAGGATCACTATATGCCATCGAGAATTTCAGTAAAAATGACCTAAGGTTGCTGGATAGATTTGGTTCATTTACAATGACATTGAACTGACCTTCGATGTCATCGAAATTTGAATCTTAATGTCATCGAAATTTGAATCTTGAGGTCATCGAAGCAACTTCGATGCCATCGAAGATAACCAGATTTTACTTGAAAGTTCACGGGACCAAATTAGCTCAATTACGATGTCATCGAGCATATATATATATATACACATTTTCCTTGAAAACTTACTGGATACTTTGAGCTCATTTACGATGTCATGGAACCTCAGTTCGATGTCATCGAAACTCAAGTTTGATGTCATCGAACAGGATTCAATATCATTAAGCATATGTGATTTTACTTAAAAGCACGTTGGAGTAGTATGAGCTATTTACGATGTCATTGAAATTTTCCAGAGTATATGACTTTGGTTGCTGGACTGTTGAGGCTCATTCTCGATGTCATCGAGCTATCTTCGATGACATCGAAGATAGTTCGATGTCACCTCGATGATATCAAATTTGACTGTTTTTAAATGATTCCTTTAACTCCAATAACTATCAACTTAAACCTTTAACATACTTGACATTGGTTATTCCTAGATGGTTTTGGTCAAGTTTGATCTATGTTTTTTAGCTTTTAAGTGTGGGGTTTTAGTTAGGTTTATGAGGCTAATCTTACCATATCTTTATACTTAAAGCTTCTAACTTGTTGATTCTTTGATCTTAGTTCTTTATTAGGGCTCACATGACTCAAACTCAGATCTCATGCTAATTGACAAACAAGGGCACTTTCAATCTCCCCCTTTATCAATTACATGACAAAACTGTTAGTGCACTTATTTTCTTACCCTTGTTTGTCAATCACGTGAGTTGTTGTGTCCGTAGTCGATTAAACCTTTGAAAAGTGAAGACTGAAGACATAAGTGGAGCAGAAGCATCAAGGAGCATATACAGGTAAAAGAGATGCCTTAGTGACCTTAACCCTTGACCAAAAACAACCTTATGACCTCTAAATGATCTTGACCTAATAGAATTTGATCATCCCTTAGCCTTAGGAGATCAATAAAAACATTATAAACAAGGTTAGAAGAGGTGCGAATTTGTTGTATAAAAGATAAGCTCAAATAGCAGAATTCGAATGATGTTCGATGGCATCAAGCTGCCATTAAACATTCTGATATTGAAGACTACTCGATGTAATCGATCAAGAGTCAGGGAAGTCCAGTAACCAAACTGGATTCTTGGCTGGAATTCTAGATGCAATCGAGGTCCATTCGATGACATTGATATGAGATCCAGGATTATCCAACAACCAAATTGGATTTTAGTTTGGAATTCTTGATGCAATCGAGGTCCCTTTGATGGAATTGAAACTTATGTTTTAATGGCATCAAAGCCTCCTCGATGGCATCGATTAGGATCTCCAGATGTCCAACAAGGTTTTTGAACTTTCACTCGATTCTCTCGATGGCATCGAAGAATGATGTTCGATGAAATCGAAGCTTAGGTTGATGCAATTGAAAAGGGTCGAGAATTGTCCAGCAAGCAAACACCATTTTTTGCTAGAAATCTCGATGACATCGGGGAGCCCATTGATGGCATCAGAGTAATCCTCGATGGCATTGAAGACCCTTCGATGGCATTGATAAGACTGAAATCTGTCCGTTATTTGACCGTTAGAGCTCGAACTATTTATAAAGGGTATTCGGTCCTTGGGCTTTATGATGAGTTTTTGGAGCAACTAGACGTAAGGTGATCCCATAGGCAAATCCCTCACCCTATGACTATATTCCTATGAGTTTCAAGCAATCTCCCTTAAGATTTCAACTCTAATGAGGATTCCAACCTCAGCATTGGAGATGTTTATGAACTCCTCCATTTCCTAGAGTTTAGATTTGAGCAATCTTATAATACCATTGTTCAGATCTTCTAGGAGTCCATCTAGTTGAATCCCCTAAGAAACCAACTATCCATTAGTTGTAAAAGATTTAACCCACTCCTATCACTTTAAGCATCTCAATGGAGCATGTAACACCCTGAAATTTTCAATACCCGAGTATTGAAAGCTCTCGAGTGTTACCATGAAATCTAACTTAGTATATACATATGTATGATACCCATTTAACTATCCTAACCTTATGCTTATTCTCCAACATGAATCTGACCATTGGGAATGATCTTCAACTATAGATCAAGTCATCCGACCATTCATTTTAAGACAGGACCATTATATATTTAGGTATCCTCACATGTTCATCATAACCAATCTCTCATTCAAATATGCACTGCTAGATAGAGACATCTGACTGTCCACTTTGATTTTGCACCGCCCGATCGTAGTAAACTGGCTACTTGATCTCTACAACCGCTCATACACATATCAAGTTAAGATTCTGATCCATTCATCTTGTTCATCACCTATGAATATGTTTGACCCACCATCAGGACTACAATATGAGGAACTTACACATGTGAACAATTCACTTAAATCCAATGGTATGCATGTTCTACCTCTTGATCACTTCAAAAATTTACTTGTGTTCATCCGTTTATAAAATCAACCGTACAACCACTTGCATACATGATCAAAGTACCAACCGTCAAGTTTTTTTTTTTTTTTTTTTTTTTTTAAATTTTTAACACATCATTTCACCATCTATTATGTTGGTTAATATATGTATATTCCCTTAATTAAATTGATGAATAATTCTTTATTCATAATGATTTAGATATAAGTTCTTTTGTAAGAATTACTTAGAAACGTGCCTATAACCATGTAGAACCATTAGATTTTCCAAAACTCTCATATAAGCAATAATTATGAAAATGCCATTAACCTAGATCCTTGAATTCTAGATCACATGGTTCTCATGATCCGTTTGATGTAAAATTTTATACCATGCCTATGTATCATAAATTAACCATACATGTTAAATTTCAACCCTTAGATCATTGTAAAAGTGACCCAATTGACAAATCAGCCCCTTATCCATTGATTTTGATGTCCATCGAGTGAAGAAACCTCGTGAGTAGTTGTAATAAGATATTTTCCTTCATATGAATGACTTAGATTACCATAATATGGACCAAGTGTGAAATATGAAGACCCCACTATGGTAGGCTTTTTCTTAGATGCGAAGTTATCCTTTCAAGGCGTATTAACTCCTTATAAATTTGGATTTTCCGATTTAACCACCTCCAGCTGTCCATCACAACTCAAATTTAGACCAAACTTTGGTCTCATATGACTACAAGGTTATACAAAATTTAGACCCCGATCTATGATCTTACACCGTTGAATGTTGAAGTCTATTCATTCCTTTTGGTACATAATGTGAAAGTTTAGATTTAGGCCTTTTCCACCATTGATCAACTACCAAATTTTATTTAAAAGTTTACCCATCCTGACTATACATTTCTCCCAAAATTAGGCCCTGATCATTATGTGTGGATCGTTAATTGAAATTAAGTTCGTTTTGACACTCATTAGGAGAATTTTCAAGATAGGCCAGTTTAAACTTTGAATTAGCAAGAAAATCATATAACCCGCCTCTATTTGACAATCCTGACACACTAGATAAATTAGATTTAAAGAAATATCAATAAAAAAGGTCAAATTAGAGAAACCCAATCCAGGTGGGATGTGAAGCACACCCCTCTCACACGCCCACTCTTTATAAAAGGGGGTGTGCATCCCTTTTCTACCCACCTGTCCAACTTTCCTAACACCCAAGGAATAAAGAGAGAGAGAGAGAGAGAGAGAGAGAGAGAGAGAGAGAGAGAGAGGAAGAGAAATTCTAGACACCATCATCCTCTTCCTTCTTCACACAGATAGTGTCTCCCTCTTGCTCAAGCGATGTCGTGGTTCATGTAAAAGCTTTCCTACATCGAGATATACCTAATGTTTAGATCTAAGGTTAAGGTGAGAGATTCTTTTAAGCTTAATTACATTAATTTGAGTTGATGTGATTTATCTTGTTTTGCGTAACTTCATGTTACTATGATTCTCCATGCGATTGATTGATTTACCATTAACAATTATTTATCCTTTTGAGAATTATGGTTAAGGAATAATTTTAATTATGCATGATTTTTATGAATTTATGTGGGGTGATGGATACAAGCCTTGCCCTTTGCCAATTTTGAGAGCGATGCGTGCTTCCACTCTATATTTGAGTTGGCCTTTTTCTCCTCTCCCCTTATTCTGGTTGAGTTAGCCTATTTGCTACTCTTCTCCTTTATTAAGATAACTTAATGATACTTTTTTTCTTTATTAGTTTAGCCTTGTGCTACCTCCCTTTATGGCTTGGGGATGTTTCTTGGCATTCCAAAACTCCCATGGTTCAATTTATTTCCCCTTTAGTGTAAGCAATGTGTTAGAGGTCTCACAACTAGTGATTCAAATATTTTATTGTAGACGTAATACGCTCTAGGTAGTGACCCTCTTGGTCAATACATAATTCCATGGATTTTGGGTAGTGATGCACAAATCAATGTAAGTAATCCGCAAAGCGTGTTACATCACTTTCGGGATTGGATGTCTCAAATAGTCACTCCATGAATAAATCGTGTCACGTAATTCATCGGATTCATGTATTGTGCCGTCTCAAGGTGTTCACATGCGACAAATCTTCGTAGTGTGAGAATGCGGGGCAAGCCGAATTTTCTATGAATTATATTCCACATTATGATGATCACTATGTATGATGAACCACACATACCTTGCTAGGCATGCATTCATATATATATATATATATATATTAGTTGCGCATACTGATACTACTCGTAGTGGTGGAATACGAGACTTATTAAAACCCTTACATTACTCTTATGAATCTCTTGAATTATTGTTAATCTTAAAGGATAACCATCACTATGAGTAGGGCATTAACCATCTCCAACCATACAGATAATGCAGGTGATGTGCAGATTAAAGATACGGATGACAATCCCCCTACGAAAGATTATTATGAATAAATAAAGAGATACCTTTATATTTAGTTTTATTTATTTCCGCTGCAAACTTTGATAATGTAATAAGCTCCCATTGAGAGGGCATTTAATAATTTGTTGAATTCTTTTAATCTAATGGAACAATAAATATAGTTGATTTTACTCTCGTGAATGTAACTAGATGTGATCTAAATGGAGAGAAAATTAAGGTAAGATTTTGAAGCATCCAAATCTTTACATTATTAACACCTAGAATTCTCGGGCACATGTATGTACTTGAGCTGCAAAAATTCGAGATGTTACAGAGCATCACAAGTAAGATGATAGATCGTGAAACTGAAGCCTTGGCAAAGCAGCAGTAACATGATTAGGGGAGCATCAGGGAGCTAATTAAAGCACGGGAGAGTGGAGATCAAGCAACCCAAGTATGCATCAAAAGGGACTTAATCCGACATGTGTCATGAGTAGGAGTCCATGTTTGTGCTCCTTCCTTATGTAGGTTGAAGGATAAGAGTTTGTGTTCAAACTCATCTAGGTTCTTTCGTAGGACCTTGGCCTGTATGACATAAATTCATAGTTCTTGTGTATGACCTAGGTTGTTGGTTAGCCGAAGGAAAAACCAACACAAGTCCTTATGTAGGCCTCCGGTAGGAGAATACGTGTCAGGTCTGGGAGTAGGACCTTTGCTCTTGTGTAGGGCATAAATCTTGGGTTCTTGTGTAGGACCTTGACTCTATTATGAAGTCTAAATTCAGGTTCTTGTATAGGACCTTGGCCTTTGTGGCCTAAATTGTCGGGTTTGAATTAGGACCATTGTCCTTGTGTAGGATATAAAGTCTAGGTTCTTATGTAGGACCTTTGCTCTTATGTAGGGCATAAATTGTAGAGTCCTTATGTAATGCTATAAAGGTTTGATGTAAACCTAATTTAAAACCTTCGATGGTAAAATCCAGTACACTCTAGGAGAGAGTGCGTCCACCGAGAGTGGAGTAGGCAAGTAGCCAAACCACTATACATGCTTGTGTTTGGGATTGTCATTTGAGCATTTGTTTAATTATACTATATGGTTGAATGCTCAATTATATACTTGTATGATTAGATGAATGCTAAGATTGATAGGTAGCATATCCCATACACACATGTACACTATTCTATAGACTAGTTGCTTTACTTACATATCATTTGTACTCTATATGTGATTGGACCCTCTATTAGCTTGGAAGCCTTAGAGTTATATTGCCTTATTTAGTTTAATTACAAATTAGCTTAAGTTCAGAAATTAAGTTTTTAATAGGTATAAAATTTTAATAGGTCCTAATCACCCCCCTCTAGGACTTAGTCTACATTCTCTAGCTCCGCCATACTTTCGCGCTTAGATGCATTGTGGCCAAAATATCCCAATTTTAAAAATAAACATAATAAAGCCTATACAACTCAAGATACATGGTTACATGACCATGAAATTGAAATTACAGACATGTACAAAAACACATGTAGACTTGGCTTGAGTTGCATGATGCTCCCCTAACTTCCCGCATCACCATTGTCAACAAAACGAAACAAGAGCATTAGTGGTGGGAGATGTTTCTCCCCCTTTTTTGTTAGTAATTAGAAAAGGGTGTTAGTATAAGTGATAATAGATCACTGAAGCATGTGAAATATAACTAAAAATATGCAGAGGGAAAGAGAAACACCACAAGTATATTGAGCATAGATAAACATCATAAAATAAACCAATACACGGGTATCAAGAAACAAACAGCAACCCAAGCTTGGCTGACTAGAAAATATCCAAAACATACATTAATCTAAAAAAAATTACAGAAATAACCCACGATTGGCTATATCATCCAAAAAGATACATTAATCACCCGCAAACCCATAAACGATATATAAGATAAATGTATGACTCGACACATAGTCTTATGCACCCAAAAAGATACTCATGCCTAAGACTAGCACACTAAAACTAGCATCGCTAAATTGGAAGCCTATGGCTCCTATCGAGGCTTACGAGGGGTGGAGTTGTCGCAATAGAAGGTGAGGAGATCCACGAGCTCTTGAGCCGTCCACTGAAGTGACTCAATCGTATGCTCCAATCGAGTCAGTCACTCATCCTGACGTCCAACATGCTTCTTGTAACGCCCTAAAAATCAGGGGTCGAGCAAAGCTCTACTCCCGAGTTCCAACGCATCACTTATGCAACATGGATAATGATGTTTTAGATGTTGTCCATAGCAATGCATTAAACATGAGTGGGATTATACTAAAACAACATATCATACTCCAAAGTTAATGTAATTAGGAAAGCGGAAGACTGTAATAGATATGTAAAGTATATAAGTGTTTCACAACCTCCAGAGTATGAGTATGTTACTAGGCTGAATATATAAATATATGGTTCCAAATTTTATAAATCATTAAAGTGTAAATTTCCAACTAATCCATAAGTCCCTTTAATCTCATCAAATCAGCATGGGGTTTACATAGACCCGTCTGAGAGCTGAACATAGCAAAATCCTTTCTCCCTGCCTACGAAGTCCAACTCTACTGTATAGGCTTTGCCATCACCTGCATCTAAACCAGAGTCTGGGTGGTGTTTTAAAACACCATCCCAGGTGGGAATGAGTAGCTAATTCAGTGGAACTATAAAGCAAAGGTTAACATGTTATCAATTCAGTCAAGCAGTAATGATAAAGCAGTACAACAATCATATTCTAAGTACTCTTGTTAATGCAAGAATGGTATACAACAATAATGTATGCCCTCGCCTGCACTCCCTCAGCGACATTATCTCATGATCGCGCATGCAATACTCCTGGTAAATGTGCGCTTCCTCGCCAAAACACATGAAATGTGGTGCATGATCGTGTTATCCAGGTTCTTATTTAGGCTCATTCATAAACAGATTTAGGAAGCTAAGGTACCTCCCTTTATATCATTTACTTAAACAATGATCCATCTAGGGTCATCAATCCTAGCTTATCACATACGATAGGTAAGTTCAGGTTACTACGGAGAGGCTCGTCACCTCAGCATAGGCCTGTTTGATACTCGAGGTTACTCCACCAACGCCCTACCAACTGGCAGTCTATTTTCGAAGGCTCGTCACCAACCCAACTAGGGACCACAGCCAGACGACGTCAGGGTAGGCTTGTTTATACTCGAGGTCACTTCAGGAAGGCTCGTCACCTTAGTGTAAGCCGACAGCTCGAATACAGTATCCCATACCACCGTATTCAGCTCACGAGTTTGGGTTGCTCACTGGTCACTACGGGGAGGCTCATCACCTCAGCATAGGCCGACAGCTCAACCACGGTGTCTGATACCACCATGCCCGGCTCATAAGTCTTAGAGGATCTTGGTACCATGGTTAAAATGGGCTTTACATTGGTAAGTGGTACCTTAGATTCAAGTAGTAGCATCCATACATGGTAAACACACAATAGGTCAATCGGTTTATTAGACAAGTTCGACTGGTACGAGTGTACGCTGAATTAATCGACATGGTACCACTGTCGATAATCATCATACGATTTAGATTAACCGAACACATTAAATGTGGCGAGTCTAATCCGGCCACTCAATCGAGAATTGTTACCGATTGCCTGGACTACATAGTAGTCCCAATCATACTCAAACGCAACATGTGGAGAAATGTGAAAATTATATAGGCATTTAACAAATAATTACGAATATAATAGTCAATTTGAGCATTTTATTGAACATATAGAACATGTTATTATATATATGCATTTACTACATAAATCACATAGTAGTAATATAGATTTCATGAAGGAAATATAGATATTAGTAAGGTAGTTGAGAATCCCAACTCAATACCCTTATTAAATACAATTCGTCAAGCAATTTTTCATTCAAACATTTTATCAAACACTTAGGCTACACATTACTTTATACATAGACTAAATTAGTTATGACATATAATATGACAAATCCTTTCACAAGGGAATTGTCACATATATAACAAACATGTATTCTAGGTTAATAGTCATAGGAAGCACAAATCATGATTTCATATTCATTCGAACATTTCAACAAACACATGGAATGCATAATATATTCACATAGTTCACACACATGTATAAATTATCAAATACATCGTAATTAAGATCATATGGCAGCAATAAAGTCAAACATAAATCATTAACTAACATTGAAAGCCTTGAAAACCATAACCTAAGTGTTTATAATCCGCACCTTTCGCTGGTAAACTCGTATCGAACTCAGTTCGAACACTAAGTCTTCGTCTATGGCACAACGGTAACCTATAACATGAAATATGTTAGCTATTTCACCATTTATTCTATTTGGATACTTAAAACAGGTTAGGGTTAGAATTTCTTACCCAAAAATAGAGTTAAAATTAATGGTGTAGCGATGTGGAAGGGTGAATCAAGGCGTGGAGTAGTAGAACAGAAGGACGGCAGCAAACTCCAAGGATCTCCCTTCGATCTCCACTCTTTTCTATCATTCTCTCTCCTAGGTTTAGGAATTTCGTATGGAATGAGAGAGGGGTGGGTAAAGGCCCTTATATAGGCCTAGAACTGGTGTAAATGGCCCTAGGGCCATAGTATACTTAGGTTATAGACAAAGAGTGGCTGTTTCGGGCCAATGGAGCTCATCTGGAGGCCCATTTTTTGCATATGATATGGGAAAAGTTCCCTGACATCGGATCTAGGTCAAGTTAAGATTTCGGTCCGATCGGATCAGTGGATCGACTGCGGAGGATCTATTTCAGTTCAACAGTCATCGTTACTCAATCAGGGCCACAAGTACACTGACATGTGTTGAAAATTTTCCTTGATCCGAAGGTATAGTTGGGTTAGAATCTGACTGTCTGAAACCTTAAATTTGGCCTGCAAGCGAACATCTTATTCACTTAAGTTTGAGTTCATTTTCTGAAGATATTCACGTTTCTCACACACTTCGCTCCAGGCTCAAGTTGTGCATTTCTAGATATTATTAGGACTTAATTTCTGAGATGGTTGTCAAGCCTAGTAAGGCAGTCATAACCGTATAGTTTCACGGTAATCGGACTTTCGATGTGCGGTCCAGGTCTGATACAGAGTTTCACTATACTCCCGAGAGCAATTGGGTTTTGAGATTGATCCTAGATTTCAAGGTAATGTTGGGTTAGCGATTCTAATGGTTTTAGGTCTTGCAGTTCGTATGGAAAGTGGTTTGACCCAATCCATTAATTATTTAGTTTAGTACTTGACTAAATTTTGCCTTAATTATGATAAAATAAGGTCCTAGGGTAGGAGAAACTGATCTTTCCAAATAACCTATTCATTTTTGTGAGATTCCATAAGGTTAATGGTCAAAAGCTCATTTTATTTATGTATTTACCATTTATAGTATGTTTTTGTAAAACTCTGTCCATTCCGTACCATTTTTCATGCATATGTGCATGATGATCGACGCCTTTAACTTGACCTGAATTAGCCGTTCTTAGTACACACCCAACTAACCAGAACCCCAAGACCACGAAACCTATCTCATCTTGATCTCCTCATCGCTGAGATCGCGTGGGTACCACCCATGCATCTGTACGATACTCCGTTAGTGAGCTATACCGTGAAGAATAGTAAGTGTATCATGTGCGCATGGTGTCATGTATTTCATTCCACACATGTGCAGATCACATGCCATGTACACATGTACATGCCACACATGGGTGAGAGAATCTCTACCCATATGTGTGATGTCACACACCCATACCTCTCCTCTCTCATGTGCATAAAAGTCAACCTTTCTCCATGCCATACACTATGCATGACATCATCACACCATGCCATCCCATGCTCCTTTAATCCATCATTAATTACAAAGCATGAATTAATTACCATAATCTTAGCCTAAGCTAATATTAATCACATTAGCCTAACTTGACTAAAAATTTATCTATTTCTTTATAAATACCCCTCCATCCCTTAGCATTTCACCATTTTCCATAAGAGAGAGAGAGAGAGGAGTGATCTTGGTGGGCCATCAACTCCATCAATCTCATCCCTTCCATCCATCTCAACCATCAATTCCATCTCAACCATCCATCTAATTCATCAAGGTGAGTACACCCACTCCACTCTTAATTTTTTTTTTTTTTTAATTATTTGTATAATTGTTAGTGGTGACAATTTATCTATTTCTTTATAAATACCCCTCCATCCCTTAGCATTTCACCATTTTCCATAAGAGAGAGAGAGAGGAGTGATCTTGGTGGGCCATCAACTCCATCAATCTCATCCCTTCCATCCATCTCAACCATCAATTCCATCTCAACCATCCATTTAATTCATCAAGGTGAGTACACCCACTCCACTCTTAATTTGTTTTCTTTTTTATTATTTGTATAATTGTTAGTGGTGACAATTTGAGGATAATGATGTGATCAAGGTGTGGATATATAAGAGAGTAATATAGAAAGATGATAAAATAAAAAATGGTGATGATATGATGATAATGATGTGTTTAATGGTGTGGATTTATGGAAAAGTACATATAACATATAAAAAGATTAATAATAAAAATAATTTATTATAAACTTTATGTGGGACCCGTTGATAGTGGGCCCCACCAAAATGTTTGTATGCCATCCAAACTATCCATGTATGGGGCCAAACTCTCACACACCACAAAAAAAATAGAAATAAAAATAAGTAAATAAATGAAATATGTGTGTGTGTGTGTGGGTGGGTGGGTGGGTGGAGAGTGGACGCTGACAGCATCCAGGAGCTGCAGCAAGCAGCAGCGTGTAGGCAGCTTTTACAAAGGAAGGGGGGGCTGTGGGCCCACAACACCCCACAACATGATTGATGTATTTGATCCATAGCGTCCATCTTATTTTTCAGATCATATTAGGGGTTGAGACGAAAAATGAAGTTAATCCAAGTCTCTAGTAGACCACACCATCAAAAATATTATTTTAATAATGATAAATTGTTAGGACCCACTGTCATATTGATGTACTCTAAAAATACTGAATATTAGACTCGTTAAGTCTGTCACGTGCCATAGAATCCAACAGATGGATTGGATCATCTTGATATGGGCCCTACATATGAAAATTCATAAGAAGAAAAAATATTGCAAAAGGTGCTGGACACTATTGCTGCCAACGTCCTCTAGACGCTCTGCTGCTTGAAACGCTAGAGGAGGTGGGCCCCACCATAGGCCCCACCTTGATGCATGTCGAGCATCTGCACCGTGCATTTGATGGGCCCTATTTAAAAATGGGTCACCCCCAAATTTTAGCGGTACACGGAACTCAGGCAGCCCACACCATTAAAAAAATATAATAATAATAAATAATAATTACAAAAAAGATTTGGATCAATCTGATCATGAGGTATGTGTTATATCCAAACCGTCCATCCATTCGATGAGTTTGTCTTAAGGCTTGAGAAGAAAAATAAGATAGATCTAACTATCAAGTGGGCCACACTACAAAAGTGGCAAGGATTGAACGTATCCCATTGGAACCCTTTTTAGGTCAGAAATTTTGGAGCAGTATGAAATTTGTTTTCTTCCCCTTAATTCAGGTCTTTGTGACCTTATGAACAGATTGGATGGAAAATAAATGGTATGGTGGGCCCTGTAAATTGTTTAACGGTGAAATCATTATCTCCACTACTGTTTATGGTGAGGTCTAGATAATCTTTGGATATGATTCATTTTTGGATGATGCTATAAAATGATCTCCAAAAAAATAGAAATAAAAATAATAAAAATAAAAATAAATGAACTATGTATATGTAATAAATACATCTCTTTGCACCCATGTAACTTTGATCTCCTTGAACCGTCCGTACAACTCGAAGCTCGAGTATGTAAATCACTTGCTAGGTCCACCTAAAACTTGGTCTGAACCATTAACCAAGTGGGACACACATAATGGATGGGCTGGATTTATGAACCACTCCTTTATGGGCCCAAAAAATAATTATGAATATTTAAGGGAGGGTAACCCTCTCAACTTGTGTGTGGTATGGCCCACTTTGATGTAGGTGTTATGCCACTTAATCCACCATAGTTATGACATGATTTATATTTAAGATCCTCATCGTTTATCTATTTTATCAATTCTTTTGACGATATGTTACCAAGACTTAGGCCCATCCAATGATTAGATAGTCATACGTTATGAAATAATGCAAATTGAACTCTCATCATTGAAAATTCGTTATGGTCCATCCTGACGATATATTAGATATTCAACCCATCCAGCCCATATACTGGGTTCCCTTTAGGCCATTGTCCCATAGAACAGTCAATCCAACCTGAATTGGACCATACAATATAAGGCTGTGAGGATAAGTACTTAACTATTGAATCCAACCTAAGGCCACCATGGTGTATTTATTTAATCCATGCGGACCATCCACTTTCTCATATCATTTTAGGACTTAGACTAAAATCAAAGCAGACCTAAGTCGTAGGTGGGTCACACACAACTCAACCTTATGGGAAATCCCCATGGACTCTACTGCATAGGACCCATTATGAATTCCATTGATATGTGAGCCTAAGAATGTTAAGGCCCATTTTGAGTGAACGCCATGTGGGCCCATTAGTGGTAGCCTTGTTTGGGGCAACCATTAGGCCTCTTCGATAAGAGTTTGTAATCTCCATGTGTGAAATGTATGACGAACTAGTATTGTAATTTTTGAAGTAATGATGATTAATCTTTTAAATGGGCTAATTGTGGACATCCCTTGATCACGTTAGAGTGTGGCCCCAAGTAATAGGATCATGTTACTTGTGTTTAAACCCTTAAAAACATGTTTAATTATAAAAATATGTTCTAATGGTGTGAGGGTGTGATATTACCTGTTTGGCCCATTGATCATGTGGGTATTTGATGTATGTATAGCCACCTAATCATAGGCAATGGTGGAGTAATGTAGTATATGTAGTCATCTAACTGTGTGAATGTGAAATACGTATAAGGCCACCTAACCATATGAAATCAGTGGCATTAATGACCATTCAACAATGTAGGTTTGTGCTTATCGACATAGATACCACCACTTGAATTATATATGACTAAGTTGTACACTAAACCGAATGTGATGTAGGGTTATGTTACCCAAGCTAATGCTATCAAGGTCCTGGATTTTTCTACAATGTGATCTTTAAACTATAAATAGTATGATGAAATGTGGCTCTCGGCCCTGAACCATGTGACACCGAATATGAGTCATTAACTATGTGACATGTGAAGTGATTGTAGTATAAGACTCATCATAATTAGTGTAGCCTTGTATTTGTATGTAGGATTATTATTACTCAATTATGTTCGGATATTTTGAAATATGGCCACTAGATCATGATAATAATCGTATTCATACTAAACTATGTGAAATTGTAATACTGGCTGCCTGACTATGTGAAGGTTTAGTAAAGTGTTTGCCCCATTAATGCGGGCCATTTATGCGGCCCACTTGATGCATATGAGGCCTATTGTGATATGTATTCAGCCTGTGTTAAAGATCCATTATGATGTATATTAGGGTCATGGGAGAGGCCCATCATGATGTGTATTAAGCCCTTGAGTGGGATTCATGGTATTGTGTATTAGGCCCTTTGTGAGGCCATGGGTCCACTATATGTTAGGCTTTATGTGGTCCATTCCTTAGGGGCAATGTTGGTTAAATGTCCACATTGTTGAGGCCGTTTATGAGTACATAATGAGATAATATCATGATACATGCCCATACGCATCATCTTCATGTTTGTTATGAGATGTGGTTGATCATTGCATATGTCATTGAGCATGTTTCTATGAGACTCCCCAATAGGCGGAGGTTATCTCATGTGAGCGCACGATATACGTAGGATAATGCATGATTGGATTGTATGACTCATGCATCTTGCATTATGATTACTGTATGTCCTAGCGACATCAGGGCCGTAGCCTCCACATGCATATCGTGGATGGCCAGACGGGACAACGGAAATTTATCATAGCATCAGGCTACCATAGATGGCCCTGGGTGAAAATTCCTAAACCCTCTTGGTACCAAAGGACACCCCAACGTTGAGACTGAGTGGATACATGAGCGCCCGAGTGCCGAATACCAGGAGGCCGCGTCTCCCACCGTGTCGTAGTCGGTTGGGAGGGGGTGTGGCCTTACTCGCCTGAGAGTAGGGGTCAATACTAGGCTGAGTTTGACCAGCTTGTGAATGGGTCCGCTGTCAACATGCTGGATAGGTATCGACATACTATTGGCCATGCAGATAATGAGGTTTCTTATGCTCACTAGGACTGTGCGGCTGGGAGAGCGGCAGTGCCATTTGGAGTGTACTAAACCCTGGTGATGATCCCAGAGATGAACTATATTGATATGTGGACTTATTAAGCACGAGTTGCATACTCATTCATTCATTCATTCACTATCTACTCGGGCTGGTGGTGCACAACTATTTGTTATATGTACTTTCGCAATGGCCAGGATTTCAGTTGGGGCGTACGACTAACCTGAGATTAGGAGTTTATTACATTGAGTCTGACTATCCAAATTAGGTATGGGACTAGTTTGGATAGAAGTTCTTTGTGAAGAACCCATAGTCTGCGATACTACATATTATCATCCCGACTCACTCCAGCATAGTCATTTCATTCGCACCACATATTGCATTGCATTAGTAACATTTAGCATTTTAGGTTACTATGTTTAGTATTTAGATATAACTGATGGTATTCGTAAACTTATCAGGAACTGTATATTGCATTGCATCCTCGACATTTGATATTTGGCTCTTTATAACTCCTCATTTGCATAGCTGATTTATATTGCGTACATTGATATTGTATGACTCATGGACTTGTCAGTATTTCCCATATTGCATAAATATATCATGATAATATGATGATAATGTGATTACGGATGCGTGTAATATGGTTATGGCTGTGGTATGATTTCCTTGTAGCATATTTATCTTGCTTGCATGTAGGACACACTACACACACGTGTGTACTCACTAGGCTTTTTTCCTAAGCTTCCTATTTCCTATTTTTTTCAGGGCTAGAGTAGCTTGGAAGACTTAACTTTCTTGATGCATTGCATCTATTCTTCGATTTGGCAATGTTGACATTACGTACCTTTTGTAAAGCATTATACTTGTAACCATCGAGACTTATGATAGAGTGTTGCTTGGTAAGTTAATCATGGATCTTCATGCTCAGGATTACTATGTATATAAATTTTAAAAAAAATTCAGTAAAAAAATATTCCTTGTGGTGCGACAAACTCAGGACTTGATGTATGAAAGTTGAGTGCTGGGTTCGGGGTATCACGGAAGCTGTCCGTCCCCAGGTTTAGGGCACGACAGTTTTAGTTTAAGTATTGTTTTTCATCATTTAAACTTTAGGATTAGTGTCTAATGTGAAAGTACTTAAAAAAAAATTTTGATGAACAAGGTGATGAAAGGTGAGATTTTGAAGGAAATGGGTTGAAAAGGAGATTTGAGACTTTAGGATTGAGTTCTGAGAAGTTAATAAGGTGTTATGATCGACCCATTGCCTAAGGACGTTTATCTATAAGTTGGCAAAAATCCGGGATGTTACACTTCTCCATGTGTATCTGTCCTTAAAGAATAGTGTCAAATCGATCCCTGTGACGCATGTGGCGGTTGGTGTGAACAAAGTCAAGAGTGTGCAAGATAGATGGTGCAGGTTGCTGAGTGTCGCAGTTGCTAGGTTGTCTGGTCTCTTAAGCTGTGGTGTCAAGATCATCTGTCACTACAACATCGAGTGCCTCAGTCACTGAGTTGTCGTGGGTAATGGGCACAGCTTCATTTTCTTAAGATTTTCCTTGACAAGTTGCAGTGCCGACCACAGGCTATCAGCGGTGGAAAGGAACCCACAATCGCGGGAGAGGAGACTTAGGAAATGTCCAAAGGGCAGGTAGGTTGGTCGAGTGCCCTAGACAACTATGGAAATCTGGTGAAGGATGATAGAGGGGAGACACAGATGGACACCTGTCACTATGCTATATAGGGCATCAATCATAAACGGAGTCATGTCCACACAATTGGTACCACGGGGGTACACATTTGTAGAAAAGATTGAGTGCAGAATCCTATATTGACTATATATTTGGGTGGACCGAAGGGAATTTCACTCATGCCATGGAACGTCAACCCTATTGCATAAGAATTTTGTGATGGTTAAGCGGACAGTTGGGTCATCCATGTCATGCTCTAGTAAACCGATCGGGGAAAGGGAGAGACCAAGTGGACAATTTTGCCTAGAGTGATGTGTATTGTGGACTGCCCAAAATTGACATCAATAGACGAAGGGTCAAGTGATGGAGAGTGGTAATGTGAGAGAAATTCATAAACTTGCTTTACCCTTGACATTCCCCCAAATGTCGAAACGTTGCTCTAATGCCCCGAGTTTTCGAAAGCCAAGTATATGAGTCGTTCTCCAAAAACCTGAGTGTTAACCTTTAAAGATAGTTAAATTCAAGTATTTTCTTTTCTTTTCTTTTCTTTTCTTTTTCTTCTTCTTTCAGAGTTAGCAATTTAACGGAGATAGACAAATCAAACATAAAGGAAAATTTACATTTACATTCAGAATATATGAGTGACTGCCCAAATGACTTATATAGACCAATGTCTCTATGCTAACAAATACAAGAATTACACAATTTAATACATGAGAAATATGAAAATGCATATAAACTTGAGTTGCAAGATCGCGTAGCTTCTCTTGACAGATACAGCCAAGCATCCCTGATAATTGTACTCTGCACTTCATCAATATGGACATGGATATTATTTAAACCACTTGCGCTACCTGTATGGTTACATATTCGATGAATGAGTGACCAACTCAGTGTGAATTCCCCTCAAGATTACACACTGCCGTATTAGTCGAGCATAGTTTAAAAACAACAAGGCATTCAAAATAATACATGATGCAGTCTTGTTTAAATGCATGGATGCATGGATGCACATTGACCTGAGGATACTCATTCAGTTGGACTTGGGCTCATCACCCATGCATATGACTAGTCACCAGTGTAGCACATCACGTGTGTACATCACGTACAACATAATGACCAAGCCATTGTACATCACGTACGTGGGTCAATAGTTGATGGTTTAGGAGATAGCAAAACGATACCATGCTAAGCCTAAGGGCACGTGTTACAACATCTAGAATTAGCCACCCGTCATTGCCTGTATGCTATGAATGCATGATTCGCCAAACCATTATTATTCCAATTACAAATAGTCAATTTAAGTAAACTCAAAGGTCACTACAGGGGGCTTGTCACCCAGTGTAGGTCAACATCTTGGGCATAGTATCCCATTCCTACCATCCCCGGCTCATGAGATTTCCCATCTTAGGATATTTAATGGATGCCCATCGACTAGTGGCCAATCAAATTCATTACGTGGGAATTACCATCACATGGTTATATGGGAATGAACCATCAAAGCCACGTAGGGTAAATATCAAATCATGGGATAAATACTAAATCGAAGCGGTAAAAGATTACAGGAAATAAATGTTAAATCGAAACGATAAAGAGGTTATGTAGGGCAGCGTTAAATCAGAGTGGTAAAGAGTCACCCTAAAGCCATGAAGGTAAGGCAACCTATGGATGGTAAACCCACATTGGTATTCCACATCCCAGATAACCTCCAAGTCAAGGGTCCATATCTAATACGTTACATCCTAAGTGTGGGCTCACATACACAAGTGGAATTTTTCCACTAGTAGGTGTAGCGAAATGAGTTCCAAGCAACTTATAACAAATCATTTACATATGAAAATATATGGATACAACATGTTAGATATATGCTCAACATTAAATTCATAACTATTGCAATAGGTCATGATTTAAATATATAATCTATCAATTGGAATTTTAAAGGAAGCTATCATGTAAGTAACTATTGCATGCGATTATAGTTCACAAACTACCAACTGTAATCAAAATGTAAGAAATGCTTTAAGAGTTGATAACTAATGTAAGTGACCATATATTGTAATATAACATTTGAGATTCTAATGAAAACTATCCCTTAAACTAAATTAGAAATGGAAAGCTTAAGGGGAAGAAGTCATCACCTCACGAGTCAAATCGCCAACTAATGTTGCTAGGAAACATGTGTGCCCTTAGAATCCTACCATGAATTGTAAAATTATATGATCAGATTCAAGTTTTATACACTTTCTACGGTTAGGATCATAACATAGGGTTTGGATTACTTAGATTTAGGGTTTCGTCCTAGGGTTCATTTCTAGACTTAGATTTTAGGATTTAAATGTTAATCGATGTACAATTGATCATAATGCTAATAATATTAATAATTTCATTGTAATCATTAACATTAATGATATAATTAATATTAGTTAATGTGATACTAATAATCATTGTGAAGAAAATAAATATTATGCTTTACTATCAACAATAATATTTAAGAATGAAAAATAAAACACTTATATTTAATAATTGTAATTTGTCTGTACTAACTAATATCAGTATAGGTAATTTACTAATGGTTAATCATATCTAATGTTAATAATCCTAATAATGATAATGATGATAATTGTAATCGAAATAATTTCAATCTGGAAGGAGAATGTGGACTCACCTTAGTCGACTCAACAGTTCAACTCGACCTCAATTCGAACTGACAACCCGCTCCGCGACTTGACCTGAATTGACTCAACTAAGTTGACCCAAGTCTGCACAACTCGACCTTAGCAAAGCCTGGACCAAGCCCAAACATGACTCGACCCAGCTGGACTCGGTTTCGGCCAAGTTGACTTAGTCCCCTCTTTCTAGTTTCTTTTCTTCTCTCTTTTCTCTCACTCTTTTTCTGCTTCTCTTCTTCTTTTCTTTCCCGCTGAAATGTCTAGCAGGCCTCTAACTCAAACCAGCTAACTCGACAATGAGTCAACTCATTTTCCAACCCAAACTCTCCCTCTTTCTCTCTTGTTTCTCTTTTCCTTCTATTCTCCTCCTTTCTTCCTTATCTCTCTCTCTCTCTCTCTCTCTCTCTCTCTTTCTTCTTCTTCCTGATTTCTCTCTCTTTCTTCCGTGGGGTGAACTGGACCAAACTAGGCTTGTCCCAAACTTGAACCAAGTCAGCAACTCGGTTCGCTGAACAGTAATGCGGTACAAGTCCACCACCCCAACTCTCTCTATTTTCACTTAGAACCCTACACCAATGAGTTGCTGGACTAAACCAGACCTGACCTGACCTGTACAACTTGACCTAGTGACTCAGGCGGTCACACCAGCTACTTGGCTAGGCTGAGTTGATGCTGCACACACCCACTCTCTCTCCATTTCTCTTCCTCTTGCCTCACCGCTTTTTTCTTCCTTTCTCCTACACCAACTTACCAAGCTTGCAGTCCAACCCAGACCGAACTCAATCCGAGTCGAGGTGGTGTCGCAATGAGAGAAAGATGAGGAAGGTGAGCTGCTGTTAATGGTGGATTGCCATCGATTGAGTTTTTTACTCCAAACCGAAGCTTCTGGGTAGTGCAAATAGGCCTATGCGAGCTTGGGGAATTATTGAAGTGAAGCTCCAAGGAACTTTCTCCAGTGGGTTCGATGGAGGAGGGAAACAACTAGTTTTTTCAAGTTTCTTTGTAAGGGGTGGGAAAGAGGCATTTTCTCTTCCTCCTTATAGAGAAACCTAATTCTCCTAGACCGTTGGATGAGAATAAATGGCCTGGATGTATCCTCTTAATGGGAAGTATTTGCAAACAACTGACACAACAAAACCGTTCGTGGTTTGTGCTTTTCGATTTGCTAAGGAAGCCCTATGTACGGTGAGATGCATAGTTAAGATCCTTTGAGAATGGAGGGTTAGGATTTACCCGAAAATGGCTGTCTGGATTGCCAGCCTGGCGTCGAAGCAAATTTCCATTTTCGAAAACCACCTATGCACAGCTCGGCTTATGCTTGAGATAGAGCGCACACACGTGTGCATCGTCAGGTGAAAGTTGTAGGGTTTCGACTGAAATCCCCTTCTTAACACAATGGATAGTTTGGATCATCTAAGTGGGTAGTGGAGGTGGGCCATAACTTGAATAGATGAACAATCGCTTGCCCATTCAAAACGCGCTGAGCGCGAGAGTGAAAAAGGAAGAAGATATCTTTCTTCTTTTGGAAATCCCGCTCAAACCCGTTATGACATGGTCCGGTGTACCGCAGTTATACATGGGTTGTGCACACGCGCACTTGTGCAGGGCCATCGTGATGTTTTATCGAAATCCACTTCATTCATGATTCTCTGTGGACCCATCTAAGTCATCTGACCGGAGGTGTGGCAAATCCAATGCTTAGGTGGGCCATACTAACTGAATCATGGTCTTTAGGTGCTGATTACATTGATCCAACGGTTGAATCAATTCCAATCTGACCATCAACAGTCGGCAGGTCCTAATGGGTCACTCATATGTTCCAGACTTGTTACTATCCAAATAATAATATTAATTTTAATTCTATTTTATTTTATTATTATTAGATGTATATATATATATTTTGTCATGTTTCGGTCCCACTCTGTAGGTTATTAGGACTATCCATCTCATGACTTTATATTATTAAATATTTAACTATTATTATTATTATTATTATTATTATTATTATTGTTATTATTATTATTATTACCTATACATTATTATTTATTTATCTTTTTATTATACCTATATGTAGGATGTGAGACTACTCATTATGCGTCATTTAGCTACATATCCTAATGTTAGGGTTACTTTGCATCAAAGTGAGCCATACTACAAGAATCTATAGTTACCAAATGACGGTTCCCTGGTCATTCCAACAATCTGACGGTTGGATTGACTCGTATCTAGCTGTCGATAACCCTAGGGACCCTAAAGAAGGTTTAAGTGTGATCTAGGAGCTAGATATGAAACTAGATAATCTGATCTGTGTTTTCAAATGATGGATCACCTACAGGACATTGTAAACTTGGTGAATGGTGGATTTCGTGTTCAGCGTTCTAAATCCAAAATGATAACCTAGATTTGTTCACCAATGATGTAACATCCCAGATTTTTGCCAACCTGGAGATAGACGTTCTTAAGCAATGGGTCGATCCGAACAACTTATTAACTTGTCAGAACTCAATCTTAAAGTCTAAAATCGCTTTTTAACCCTTTTCCTTCACAAATCTCACCTCGCACCACCTCGTTCTTTAAATCTTTCTAAGTACTTTCATATTAGACACAAATCTTTAAGTTTAGGTGATGAAGAATAATACTCAAACTCAAAATTACTGTAAATAGTACATACATAAATAAAATGGACTTTTGACCATTAACCTTATGAAATCATCGACGAATAACCACCTCAGACGGAAATCTTACAAGACTAAATCCTTTAGAAATTAGATAAAGTTAACAAAGTACTAAACTAGATCACATACGAAATCCACACTAATCACTTTAAATCTGATTCGCAAGACCCAAAACTTGTAGAATCAGTGACGGTAGGTTACCCTAAAATCTAGGATCAATCTCATTACCCGACTGCTCTCGAGAGCATCATGAAACTCCGTATCAAATCTGGATCGCACATCAAAAGTCTGAATAATACGAGGTTATAGAATTAAGACCACCTTGCTGGGCTTGATAACCATCTCAAAAATTAAATCCAGATAGTGTCCCACGGCTATTCGCTTGAGCTCAGAGCGAGGAGTGTGAGAAAGCCTGGGTTTCTTTAGAAATTCAATTAAATTTAAGTAATCTAAGACTTGATGTTTGCGGGCCAAATATAAGCAATTAGACCATCGAAATCTGACCAAATACACCCTCGAATCAGGAAACATTTCCCATAGATGTCTGTGTACTTGTAATCCTGATCGAGTTTCTGTGATCGTTGAACTGAAACTGGTCCGCCACGTGCGATCTGGAAACCCGATTGGAATAAAAACTTAACTCGACCTAGATCCAATATCAGTGAGCTTAAGTTCGACCTTTGTCTCAAGTGAGGGGGGGGGGGGCTCCGGAAGTCCTCCGTTGAGTCGAAACAGGTACACTTTGGCTATAAAATAAGTATACTTTAGGTTCTGGGGCTATTGAGCTCAAAACAGAGCCTATATAAGGCCTTTAAACCCTCTCTCTCCCTCACCTACAAATTTAAGAGAAACCCTAGCAAAAGAGAAGAGAAAGAGAAGAAGGAAGAGAGAGAAAGTGAGAGAAGAGTGAGAGGTTCTTCTTAGCAGTTGTTCTGCTAATCCACGTGCTTCTTTCCTGCTATCGAATCATTATTCCAACGATTCTAACTTCATTCTTAGGTAAGAAAGACCTAACCCTAACTTGTTTTTGGGTTTCCATTGATGCTAGTAGTTAGATAGTTAACCTAGCTTGTATTACAGGTTGATATTCCACGTATACGAAGACTTAGAGTCTTTGTTGAGTTCATTACACTTCTACGGTGTAAGGTGCGGATTTTAGATGCGTAGGTTGTCTTTTTCAAAGCTTTTATTGTCGGCTAATGGTAGATTATTGACGAGGATGCTATTTCACATGTAGAACATGCTGTCTGTTTTCTATTTCGAATACATACGAAGTATATGAAATTTTATGTATTTTAGGTATTTGTAGAAAATACTGTATATGTATAAATTTTGTAAATGTGATTGCCATGAGTATTTGTCGTATATACATGCGAGTTATGGATGCAGTATCTGTTTGGCGAAAGGATTCGCCCTAATACAGGTTTTAGCCAACATATGATGTGTAGGCTAATATGTGTAGTTTAAGTGTTTGTATAAATGCTTATATGAGTATATACGTAGTAAATAATGCTATACTTGGGTGTTGAGATATGATTCTCAACTAACTTAGAGATGTATATGATTTCCTCCATGCAAGTTGTTTAATTTACTTGCTTACTTATGAAATTTATGTGTTTGTATTTTCTGTTTATATTGTGCTTTATACTATACTTGTTAACATGATTGAATTACTTTATTTATTCTACTTTACTCTACCTGCTTCTGGTTAAGGATTGAATGTGATTGGGGCTATGATTATAGTCCAGGCGATCGGTAACAGACTTGAGTTCGTGGTTGAGATTCATTGGCCACGTAGGAGGTGTTTGACGAACCCGAGTTGTATGTTGGTCGTCGGCAGTGATTAGGCCACACGGAGTGCTTATGCACTTCATGTCGATCGATGTAATGTGCACTCATGCTAGTCGAGCTCGTCAAATAACCCGATCTGTCTAATGTATGTTCACCATGTTTGGACGTTACTGCTTGAACCTAGGGTACCAAACTTACCAGTGTAACCCCGTTAACCTTGGTACCTTGATCCGCTAAGACTCATGAGCCGGGCATGGTGGTATGGGACACTATGGTCGAGCTGTCGGCCTACGCTGGGGCCACGAGCCTCCCCGTAGTAACCAGTGAGTAACTCAGACTCGTGAGCTGAATATGGTGGTATGGGACATTGTATTCGAGCTGTCGGCCTATACTGTTTTGATGGGTGATGGGGGAGTGGTATAATGAGTGCATGTAATAGCCCTGACTGTGCCCAGTGTAGTGATCTCGAGCATACTCTAAATCTGCGGTGAGGCAACGAGTCTTTCCGTAATAACAGAATATAAACTAGGCCTGCATTGATAAGGTGATGGGGTAGCGGAACAACGAGTGCGTGTAACAGCCCTAGCAACCCTTTGCAGCGACCTAGAACTGCACCATTGTATGAGATTATCTAGGATTGACGACCCTAGAATGGATCATTGTTTGGGAAAGATATAAGGGAGGTACCTTAGTTTCCCAATCTTGCTGTATGAAAAGGACTAATAACAACTCGGTAATCATGTTCATATCGCACTGCATGTGCCTGGAACATGTGGAGCACTGAGGGATGAAAGCATGCCACTGACGTAAGATGGTGTCGCACGAGGGAATATGTTGGCAAGGGCATGCATCATTATTGCATCTCATCCTTGCATTAATTACAGTACTTAGGAATGTTTGATTTGCTTGCTTTACCATTACTGCTTGATTAATTTGATAACTTGTTAATCTTTGCTCTATGATTCCACTGAGTTATCTACTCACTCCCACGTTACGGGACGGTGCTTGCAACACCAACCAGACTGTCTTAGCTGCAGGTGATGGCGATGCTTGTGAGGCGGAGCCGGACCTTTGCGATGACAAGGATGCTTTCTTATATATGCTATTTTTGGCGGCTTCATGTGAGCCGTGTCTTGATCGATGGGGTTACAGGGATGTCGACTAGATGACCTTACACAGTATTGTATATTTTGGAATTGTACTTGTCATTCATTAACCTGGTAACATTATCACACTCTGGAGACTTACCATAGTTTATATATTTTATACATCTATCACAGTCTTTCGCTTGCAATTTAACTCTCTGGAGTATGATATGCTGTTTTGGTATAATTCCATTCATGTTTCAATGCTCTCATCATAATCATCATTATCTTTGTTACATAAGTGATGCGTTGGAACTCAGGAGCTGAGCTTTGCTCGACCCCCGATTTTCAGGGCATTACAAAGCATGTTAACAAGCATGTTATAAAGCACAATATAAACAGGAAATACAAACACATAAATTTCATAAGTAAGCAATTAAATTAAACAACTTGCATGGCAGAAATCATATACATCTCTAAGTTAGTTGAGAATCCTATCTCAACACCTAAGTAAAGCATTATTTACTACATATATACTCATACAAGCATTTATACAAACACTTAGACTACACATATTAGCTTACACATCATATGTTGGCTAAAACCTATATTAGTGCGAATCCTTTCGCCAAACAGATACTGTATCCATAACTCACATGTATATACGACAAATACTCATGGCAATCACATTTACAAAATTTATACATATACGGTATTTTCTACAAATACCTAAAATACATAAAATTCCATATACTTCGTATGTGTTCGAAATGGAAAATAGATAGCATGTTTTACATGTGAAATAGCATCCTCGTCAATAATCTACCATTAGCCAACAATGAAAGCTTTGAAAAAGATAACCTAAGCGTCTAAAATCCGCACCTTACGCCATAGAAGTGTAACGAACTCAACAAAGACTTTAAGTCTTCGTATACGTGGAATATCAACCTGTAATACAAGCTAGGTTAGCTATCTAACTACTAGCATCAATGGAAACCCTAAAACAAGTTAGGTTAGGTCTTTCTTACCTAAGAACGAAGTTAGAATCATTGGAATAACGATTTGATAGCAGGAAAGAAGCACGTAGATTAGCAGAACAACTGCTAAGAAGAACCTCTCACTCTTCTCTCACTTTCTCTCTCTTTCTTCTTCTCTTTCTCTTCTCTTTTGCTAGGGTTTCTCTCAAATTCATAGGTGAGGGAGAGAGAGGGTTTAAAGGCCTTATATAGGCTGTGTTTTGAGCTCAATAGCCCCAGAACCTAAAGTATACTTATTTTATAGCCAAAGTGTACCTGTTTCGGCTCAACGGAGGACTTCCGGAGCCCCCCCTTGAGCCAAAGGTCGGACTTAAGCTCACTGACATTGGATGTAGGTCAAGCTAAGTTTTTTGTCCGATCAGATACCCAGATCGATCGTGGCAGACCGGTTTCAGTTTAACGGTCACCGGAACTCGATCAGGGCCACAAGTACACTGACCTATGTATGAAATTTCCACTGATTCGAGGGTGTATTTGGGTCAGATTCCGATGGTCTGATTGCTTATATCAAGCCTGCAAGTGACAAGTCTCAGATTACTTAAATTTGAAATTTATTTCTACTTAATTTCACGTTTCTCACACTCTTCACTCCGGGCTCAAGCGAATAGCCCCGGGACACTATCTGGATTTGATTTCCGAGATGGTTATCAAGCCCAGAAAGGTGGTCTTAATTCTATAACTTCGTGTTATTCAGACTTTCGATGTGCGGTCCAGATCTGATTGGAGTTTCATGATGCTCCCGAGAGCAGCCGGGTAATGAGATTGATCCTAGATTTTAGGGTAACCTAGCGTCACTGATTCTACAAGTTTTGGATCTTGCAGATCGGATTTAAAGTGATTCAAATGGATTCACAGCTAATCTAGTTTAGCACTTAGTTAAACTCATCTAATTTCTAAAGGATTTAGTCCTGTATGATTTCTGCCTGAGGTGATACTCGGGTCTTTGTACGAATTTCGAAAGTATTGTTCTTCATTACCTAAACTATAGGATTCATGCCTAATATGAAAGTACTCAAAAACATCTAAAGAACAAGGTGGTGAAAGGTGAAATAGGAGATTTTGAAGGAAATGGGTTGAAAGGGAACTTGAGACTTTGAGATTGAGTTTTGACAAGTTAAAGAGGTGTTAGGATCGAACCATTGCCTAAGGACAACTATCTCCAGATTGGAAAAAATTTAGGGTGTTACAATCTACCCCCCTTAAAAATAATTTCGTCCCTGAAATTGGCTAAAGGTAATAAGTAACAACTCTATTATTTCATTTGTCTAAGACTTATTGATTCAAATTTATATGCGTGGTAGGGTGTATCTTGTGCATGCTAGTCTAGTACATTTTAGTCTCTTCCCCCCCTTAAAAATTATTTCTTTACCTCTTACTTATATCCTGATGGTTTGCTACAATGAATTTCTTTCCCTATTTGGAGTCTTGACAATGATTCCCAACAATTTAGAGTAAGATAGCTTTTTTCAATGTTTGACCAACACGGAGAGACGGTCATAGCGGGCTTGATCTCGATACATCGATCATTTACCTGACCAGGGTAGAAGGCTCATCGTATCCCTTCCTAGTCCTAGTAGATCCTGGTCTTCTGCTCAGTCAAGCAGTGAGTCCATTGGTAGTCGCCCAGGATTGAGAATTGGGTCAAGCTGCGAATGTTTTGCAATTGTATATTTCAATAACTCCGTAGTCCGATCACTCTAAAACCTTAGGGAATGCCCATCACTGAAAGGGTCAAATTGCCTATTTCTAAGGTTGCCCTTTAGGTCTTGGTATAAGAGAATCCTCATTATAATCTATGTCTAAGATAGGGGGTGAATCAATACCTTAGTAGATCATCCTAAAATGGTTTCTCATAGTAGAACTTGCTAAGGCTTCTATTATGTTCGTATTCAACGAGCACAGTTGTAGATACGTTGACCTTGGCTATTATAATTTAGTTCGTACCCATTGTTAGGCCTATCCTGTAATATGAATTGGTTTACTACTTAAACCCTAATTGCTTTCCTTCTAGTAACTATATTATTGACATCCTGAGGAAGATTCAGATCCTATTTGGTGACTTAACCTTACGTATCCTGGATCAATTTCCATTCGATCCTAGGCTAATGGGCTATCGGCCCACCAAGTTTCCGTTGCGCCTATGAGTGGGTAGACGAGTATGCCTACCTAACTCGACCGCATTCATAACCTTTCTACCACTTTTAAAAATAATTTCTACCTCCAGGGTTCAAGATCTATGTCCTGTTCCGTATATCGGAATAAGGTGTAATTTAGGACCTATTCTTGACATGAAATGGGATACGATTTCCCAATACATTTGTCTTCCTTTCATCGATGATGTATACTATGACGTTGGTACCTATGGTTATAGAAAGGAGCTAAAATGATGAGTGTTGTGGTTGATCCCAAGGACGGGTATGAGTTTGTGGCAAGATGCCTAATTCTACCAAGGAGTTTTATCACGGTCCAGACTTATCCTATTTAATCATGTCTAGCTTAACAGGCAGACTATCTTTCTAAGTTCATATGCACAATATGTATGCCAACATGGCAAGTGATTTGGGACTGAATTCCTATCTGTTTGTTGGCTATATGTTCCTTGGGCCTAAAAAGAAAAGCTTTATTGGCTATATGTTCTTAACACTTCTCGAAGACGAAATAATAAACTTTAGGTGTAAATGGTAGGACCAACACGGAAGGAAAGTTGTATAGTGGGTCTGAACCAGATACATAAATCTTCTGCCTCGTGAGGACAGAAAATTTGTTGTATCAGTTCTTAATCCTAGTTGATCCCAACCTTCTGCTTGATCAGAGCATAGAGTTCATTGGTCACAACCAGGATTGAGAATTCGATTCAAACCATGAATACCTCGCTTATATATAGTTTCTCTACTCCGTGTTCCCGATTGTATTAAGTCCTTGAGAAGGCGATTCTAAGGGATATATAAGTTTTCCCTCTGTGTGATTAGTTTCTAATCAAAACAACCTTCCTAAGAGTTATTAAAGAAGTCTATGAGTACCGAGGGGATTCAACAAAGGAACGGGGTCTCGTTCCAACCTAATCAAGCCAACTAACGAAATTTATCTTTCAATTATCTTAGCATAATGAATCTTTTACATTCCTTAGTCTAACCAGTAGCTTAGTCGCAACGTATGAGTAGCGGTAATCCCCTAGTTGTGATCCAAAGTCTATGCTTCTACACTAGATGATTTTATACCATTTTTAATATAGGAAATTATTTTATCGCATAGGGTCAAACGTTGTCTGATTGGAATTGAGTTGCCCGAACTTAAATTTAACTACGTTCGAGCACTACACACATGCCCATACTAGCTAAGAAGGTCCTAGGGTTCACGTTATCAATCTAGGGTTTCCCATACTTTTAGGTCGTTCGAATCTAGGAACACCACTCTAGGTCCAAAACTCCAAGGGCCTATTTGGCCAGTGGTCTTAAGTTGTATTAAATGGGCTTGCATTGCTAATCCCACTTCGGGATTTGGAAGTGGCATGTTTGGTAAGAGGGTGGGGGGGGGGATTAAAATTAATGTCATAGGCTTTGGAAAATGAGTCTTATGTGGGAAAGTGTGAGATGGGATTTCCAAATCTCATGATAATGAATCTCTAAGTGTACTTGAAAAGGAAAATTTCAGGATTTACTTTTAATTGCATACACTCCGAACATGGTATTGGAAAACATGAGATACACCCAATCTAGGGACTATACCTTACACATGCATTATTGTTACGTTTACAATTCTATCCACCTTACTCACCTAATGCAGTTGGCCGAACGGACCTTAAACGTCCTAACATTTGGAGGTTGTGAAGGTTATGGGATACAAATATGTGGGTTTTGTGCTCATATGGGTGTGAAATGGTGAGGCCAAGAGGAGTAAGAGATGGGTTTAGAGGAGTAAAAGTTGAGGGGTGGAAGGAGTTCATAATTGTTAAGTACAACTCCAACTTGGCAAGCAATCTACACCTTTGATAACAAATGGAGTTTCATGCATTTCATTTAACCTAAAATTGTCACAATACCTATGATGTAGCCTTACGTGGATCATGACATAAGATGCATGGGAGCTAATACAATGAAGGTGTCAAACACTAGAGCATACTACCAACGATTACACCACTAGGCCTATCAACATGAAAACACAAATATCCTAACGCAGCAACAAACAAACCACGAGATAACGGTCATGGATAACTAGGCAGAAATCGAGAAAATGACCGTACTAAGCTCGAATAGAGCCATGGAAAAGTGAAGAAAAGGGAGGAAAGGGCCAGGGTCTTTAGGTCTCCACGGATTTGAGCCTTAACAGGGATTGCAAAGGCCCAAAAGACAAGGTTTGAAGAAAGGAAATGAAGAGATGGGATGGGTTGAGAGCTTACACGATTTTGAGCTTCAAATGAGGGGGTGTGGAAGCTCAAATGAGGAAAAATGGAAAGGGTAAAGGGTAGGTGTTACTGTAAACGATGGAGGGGTGTGGGTTTTAACAGAAAATGGCGGAATGGGTGATTGAAGGGGAGGTTTGAGAGAGAAAACCGGATTTTGGAAAGAAAGGGAGAGCTTGAAGGGGGGTTTTGTGAAGGAGGGGTGCGTTTGAGGTGGTTTTAAACCACGACCCATGTACTAGGGGGTCACCCTAGGCCCCAAAGTGCGTCGGCCCGACCGACCCGCCCGAGCCACCCCGCTAACCGACGAGGCCTCGCCAATCTCTGGAGTGTTTGGCGAGGCCTCGCCATTTGGGCGAGGACCTCCTGCCCCTTAGGTCCCAAAAATGTCTGGGTTGCACCCTGGGTCCCTTTGGATAAACGTGGGTAGGCCCATGACCCTGTTTTGAGTCGTTTCGGGTAGTTTTGGGATGTTTCTGATACATAGCTGTATGTACCAATTTCTAACAGCTAGGATGGGGTGAATTGTGATATAAACCCATCATTTGATGGTCTAGAAGTGTTTTGGGGTTGACCCGTACGATCACGGTCGAGTACAGACTCAATAAAATGACCTATTTTAGTAAACTTCACCGATCGGTGAAATCGGGCTACTTATGACTGTTTCTACATTTTTTCACACCTACCTAAGTCGAAAGACGACAGCGTACGTCGTGTGACCATAACCCAGGTCCGGTTTAATCCAAATTATGCTTTGATACCATCTTGTAAAGCCCTGAAAATCGGGGGTTGAGCAAAGCTCAGCTCCCGAGTTCCAATGCATCACTTATGCAACATAGATAATGATGATTATGATGAGAGCATTGAAACATGAATGAGATTATACGAAAACAACATAGCATACTCCAGAGACAGTTAAATTGCAAGCAGAAGACTATGATAGATGTATAAAATATATAAACTATGATAAGTCTCCAGAGTGTGATAATGTTATCAGGTTAATGAATGACAAGTACAATTCCAAAATATACAATACTGTGTAAGGTCATCTAGTCGACATCCCTGTAACCTCGTCGATCAAGACACGGCTCACATAAAGTCACCAAAAATAACATATACAAGAAAGCATCCTTGTCGTCGCAAATGTTCGGCTCCACCTCATAAGCATCGCCATCACCTGCAGCTAAGATAGTCTGGTTGGTGTTGTAAGCACCGTCCCGTAACGTGGGAGTGAGTAGCTAACTCAGTAGAATCATAGAGCAAAGATTAATATGTTATCAAATCAATCAAGCGGTAATGGTAAAGCAAGCAAATCAAACATTCTTACGTTCTGTAATTAATGCAAGGATGAGATGCAATAATGATACATGCCCTCGCCAACATACTCCCTCGTGCGACACCATCTTACGTCCGCGGAATGCTTTCATCCCTTAGTGCTCCACATCTTCTAGGCACATACAGTGCGATATGAACATGATTACTGAGTTGTTATTAGTCCTTTTCATACAGTAGGATTGGGAAACTAAGGTACCTCCCTTATATCATTCCCAAACAATGATCCATTCTAGGGTTGTCAATCCTAGATAATCTCATATGATGGTGCAGTTCTAGGTCACTGTAAAGGGTTGTCAGGGCTGTTACATGCACTCGTTGCACCGCTCCCCCATCACCTTATTAATGCAGGCCTAGTTTATACTCTGTTACTACGAGAAGACTCGTTGCCTCATCGTAGATTTATAGTATGCTCGAGGTCACGGTCAGGGCTGTTACACGCACTCGTTACACCACTCCCCCATCACCCATCAAAACAGTGTAGGCCGACAGCTCGAATACAGTGTTCCATACCACCATATTCGGCTCACGAGTCTGAGTTGTTCACTGGTCACTACGGGGAGGCTCGCGGCCCCCGCGTAGGTTGACAGCTCTACCACGGTGTCCCTTACCACCACGTCCGGATCATGAGTCTTACCGGATCCAGGTACCAAGGTTAACGGGGTTACACTGGTAAGTTTGGTACCCTAGGTTCAAGTAGTAGCGTCCAAACATGGTGAACATACATTAGACAGTTCGGGTTACTTGACGAGCTCGACTAGCATGAGTACACATTGAATCGAATGACATGAAGTACATAAACACTCTGTGTGGCCTAACCACTGCCGACAACCAACATATAACTCGGGTTCGTCAAACACGTCCTACGTGGCGAATGAATCTCAACCAAGAACTCAAGTCTATTACCGATCGCCTGGACTATAATCATAGCCCCAATCACATTCAATCCTTAACCAAAAGCAGATAGAGTAAAGTAGAATAAATAAAGTAATTTAAGCATGTTAACAAGCATGTTATAAAGCACAATATAAACAAGAAATACAAACACATAAATTTCATAAGTAAGCAATTAAATTAAACAACCTGTATGGAGGAAATCATATACATCTCTAAGTTAGTTGAGAATCCTATCTCAACACCAAAGTAAAGCATTATTTACTATGTATATACTCATACAAGTATTTATACAAACACTTAGACTACACATATTAGCCTACACATCATATGTTGGCTAAAACCTGTATTAGTGCGAATCCTTTCGCCAAACAGATACTGCATCCATAACTCGCATGTATATACGACAAATACTCATGGTAATCACATTTACAAAATTTATATGTATACGGTATTTTCTACAAATACCTAAAATACATAAAATTCCATATACTTTGTATGTATTCGAAATGGAAAACGGAGAACATGTTCTACATGTGAAATAGCATCCTCGTCAATAATCTACTATTAGCTGACATCGAAAGTTTTGAAAAATGACAACCTAAGCATCCCGCACCTTACGCCATAGAAGCGTAACGAACTCAATAAAGACTCTAAGTCTTCGTATATATGGAATATCAACCTGTAATACAGGCTAGGTTAGCTATCTAACTACTAGCATCAATAGAAACCCTAAAACAAATTAGGGTTAGGTCTTTCTTACCTAAGAACGAAGTTAGAATCGTTGGAATGATGATTTGATAGCAGGAAAGAAGCACGTAGATTAGCAGAACAACTGCTAAGAAGAACCTCTCACTCTTCTCTCTCTTTCTTCTTCTCTTTCTCTTCTCTTTTGCTAGGGTTTCTCTCAAATTCATAGGTGAGGGAGAGAGAGGGTTTAAAGGCCTTATATGTGCTTTGTTTTGAGCTTAATAGCCCCAGAACCTAAAGTATACTTATTTTATAGCTAAAGTGTACCTGTTTCGGCTCAATGGAGGACTTTTGTAGCCCCCCCTTGAGCCAAAGGTCGGACTTAAGCTCACTGACATTGGATGTAGGTCAAGCTAAGTTTTCAGTCCGATTGGATACCCGAATCAACCATGGCGGACCGGTTTCAGTTCAACAATCACCGGAACTCGATCAGGGCCACAAGTACCCTGACCTGTGTATGAAATTTCCCCTGATTTGAAGGTGTATTTGGGTCAGATTCTGATAGTCTGATTTCTTATATCAAGCCCGCAAGCGACAAGTCTCAGATTACTTAAATTTTGAATTTATTTCTAATTAATTTCACGTTTCTACACTCTTTACTCCGGGCTTAAGCGAATAGCCCCGGGACTTATCTGGATTTGATTTTCGAGATGGTTATCAAGCCCAGCAAGGTGGTCCTAATTCTATAACTTAGTATTATTCAGACTTTTGATGTGCGGTCTAGATCTGATATGGAGTTTCGTGATGCTCCCGAGAGCAGCTGGGTAATGGGATTGATCCTAGATTTTAGGGTAACCTAGCGTCACTGATTCTACAAGTTTTGGGTCTTGCAGATTGGATTTAAAGTGATTCAAACGGATTTCACAGCTAATCTAGTTTAGCACTTTGTTAAACTCATCTAATTTCTAAAGGATTTAGTTATGTATGATTTCTGCCTGAGGTAATACTCGGGTCTTTGTACGGATTTCAAAAGTATTGTTCTTCATTACCTAAACGATAGGATTCATGCCTAATATGAAAGTACTCAGAAACATCTAAAGAACAAGGTGGTGAAAGGTGAAATAGGAGATTTAGAAGGAAATGGGTTGAAAGGGGACTTGAGACTTTGGGATTGAGCTTTGACAAGTTAAAGAGGTATTAGGATCGACTCATTGACTAAGGACAACTATCTCCAGGTTGGCAAAAATCTGAGGTGTTATATGTTTGAATTACTTTGCTTATTCTACTATACTCTACAAGCTTCCGGTTAAGGATTGAATGTGATTGGGGCTATGATTATAGTCCAGGCGATTGGTAACAGACTTGAGTTTGTGGTTGAAATTCATTCACCACGTAGGACGTGTTTGACGAACTCGAGTTGTATGTTGGTCATCGACAGTGGTTAGGCCACACAGAGTGCTTATACACTTCATGTCGATTAATGCAATGTACACTCGTGCTAGTCGAGCTCGTCAAGTAACCCGATCTGTCTAATGTATGTTCACTATGTTTGGACGATACTGCTTGAACTTAGGGTACCAAACTTACCAGTGTAACCCCGTTAACCTTGGTACCTCGATCCGCTAAGACTCATGAGCCGGGCATGGTGGTATAGGACACCGTGGTTAAGCTGTCGTCCTACGCTGGGGCCACAAGCCTCCCCGTAGTGACCAGTGAGCAACTCAGACTCATGAGCCGAATATGGTGGTATGGGACCTTGTATTCAAGCTATCGGCCTACAATGTTTTGATGGGTGATGGGGGAGTGGTGTAACGAGTGCGTGTAATAGCCCTGGCAGCCTTGACCATGACCGATGTAGTGACCTCGAGTATACTCTAAATCTGTGGTGAGGCAACGAGTCTTCCCGTAATAACAGAGTAAAAACTAGGCCTGCATTGATAAGGTGATGGGGGAGCGGTGCAATGAGTGCGTGTAATAGCCCTGACAGCCCTTTGCAGCGACCTAGAATTACACCATCGTATGAGATTATCTAGGATTGACGACCCTAGAATGGATCATTGTTTAGGAATGATATAAGGGAGGTACCTTAGTTTTCCAATCCTGCTGTATGAAAAGGACTAATAACAACTCGGTAATCATGTTCATATCGCACTGTATGTGCCTGGAAGATGTGGAGCACTGAGGGATGAAAGCATACCGCAGACGTTAGATGGTGTCACACGCGGGAGATGTTTGTGAGGGCATGCATCATTATTGCATCTCATCCTTGCATTAATTACAATACTTAGGAATGTTTGATTTGCTTGCTTTATCATTATCGCTTGAATTATTTGATAACATGTTAATCTTTGCTCTATTATTCCACTGAGTTAGCTACCCACCCCCACATTACGGGACGGTGCTTGCAACAGAAACCAGACTGTCTTAGCTGTAGGTGATGGCGATGCTTGTAAGGCGGAGCCGGACCTTTGCGACGACAAGGATGCTTTCTTGTATATGCTGTTTTTGGCGGCTTCATGTGAGCAGTGTCTTGATCGACGAGGTTACAAGGATGTCGACTAGATGACCTTACACAGTATTGTATATTTTGGAATTGTACTTGTATTCATTAACCTGGTAACATTATCACACTCTAGAGACTTACCATAGTTTATATATTTTATACATCTATTACAGTCTTCCGCTTGCAATTTAACTGTCTCTGGAGTATGATATGCTATTTTGGTATAATCCCATTCATGTTTCAATTATCTCATCATAATCATCATTATCTATGTCGTATAAGTGATGCGTTGGAACTCGGGAGCTGAGCTTTGCTGGACCCCCAATTTTCAAGGCGTTACAAATGAAATTGGAATCCTAAAAATAGGTCTCTCTAGCGATGTGATGGTCCATCTTGAATAATAACGGATGGATATCTTGATATACGGATGGGGATTGTTTTCAATGGTTGAATTTATGCTAGAATGAACGTGAATGTTCACTTAAGCTAGGCTTGTATTTATACTAAATTTAGTTACATGGTAACACTTGAGTACTGAAAAGTACGGGGTGTTACAGTTGCCCCATTTAACGACTTGAAGCATTGTGTCGGTCCCATAAGGTTGGGTTGGATACACTCAATGTCAATCTTTCATTCAAGAATGATTTTACGCCCTTTATATTTCACGAGCAGACTGTTTTAAGGGCGGGGAGTGGTGGGTTGAGGGGCCTCCGATCATGGAACTAGAGATGCGGGTGAGGTGGGTTCTAGCAGAGCCTTAGCCCGGGGCCTCGGTGTAAGTTATATATGTGTGTGTGTGTGTGTGTGTGTGTGTGTATTTCTAGTTCAATGATATCTCTCCTTGCACCGGAGCTTTGACCTCATCTTTAGGCATTGCAAGCTTTGAAGATACCAATAGAAATCAACAGGAATGGACGATATACTAAAAAGAAAATAATCTTAGATTTGACAGATACCCTAAGGAAAAATGAAATGGAGAGGGTAATGGATATGTTACCAATGATTTAGAAGATGATTTCATCGATTTTAAGAGGTATAAGAAGGAGAAATGGGATTTTTGAAGTTGATACATCGTTTAAGGAACCTAGGCAAAATGTAAATTTTAGAGTTGACACAATGTTTAAGGAACCCAAGCGACAAAGTGATAAAGATGGAAGCTGAACCGAGAATGAAAAAAATTTACGCGCTCGACTTTAAATCGTTACTCACGATACTTTGATGTCATCGAAGTGTCTTCAATGACATCAAAGTTTGAATTTCAATGTTGGAAGTGCTTATACTTAAGCATAATTAGGATTGTCAAATTTTGTAGTCTTGAAAGCAGCACAAGCACTCATAAAGATACTCTTCGACAACTCACGAAGAACTCGTAAAGACTCAACATCTCAAGCCATAAAAGCTTTACATGGTTCGAAGATCGGAACACTTTGTATGTGTCAACCATTAGGTGGTATAACCTTAGATCAACTCTAGGTTAGGTGTATTTCACATGATATCATAATAACATATAATTCTAAGTAAAATACACTAAAGTTAAGCTAGTCCGACCTTAGGTTCGGCTAGCCCTGAAATTGCGGTAGGACCGTTGTTATTGAAGTATAGATATATGTCCAAATATCTTAGAGGGGGGTGAATAGGACTTTTAAAACTTTAATCCTTCTTAACTGGAAATTCTACCATTTTTATCATGAGTTAAGTAGGATTATCAAGAAGTTATTTATATTCAACTTCTAAGATAGTGAAAATCTAAGTACTGCATTATATCAAACATGTAATGTGTATAATGTAAACATTCAAATAGTCAATACATATGAACATGAAAAATCATCACAAACACATCAATATATAGTGGTTCAGCAACGTACCTACTCCACTCCCGGTTGACGCACTCCACCCTAAAGTATGCTAGATTTCACTATCTAATAGTTTTAAATCGGGTTAGCCATAAACCTTTACAACTTACACAAGGTATTGCCTACACAAGGCAATCACACATACCTACACAAGGATTCTATGCGTATTCTCTCATCGGAGGCATATGAAAGGTCTTAACGAGTTTGAGAATAAAACTATAAATCCCAATTCTACACAAGGAAAGGTTTTCAGATCCTAGGGACTCTAATAACTTACTTGTAAGTAGGTGAGCCCCGTTCTTAGCACATTCTGAAGATGATTTCCCTTATTGATGAAGAATCTTCAGCTCCCTTGATCAACAACAACTGTAGATGCTCCCTGTGCAAGTTACTGGTTGTTGAGTCAAGATATTTAAGTGAATCTTCTCTTTTAAATATAGGTCTTTAAGTGTGGATGAGATTCCCCAATGTCAAACATTCATAGGATTTCAGCTTAATGATTTGACAATAAATGAGCTACTGGAAGATCCTTAAATGCTGGAGTTCATTCTTCAATCCAATCTATTGATATTTCAATGATTGCATTTAAGATAGGGTTGAAGGATGAACTCCCATGAGAAAAGGGATTTAAGATGGTATGTGTTTTCCTATAGCAATAACTCTCTTAAATCTCACTATTTTCTCAATTCAAACTAAAAAACTAAGCCTCTAAATATAAAGGCAAAAATCCTAACGGTAAAAAAAAGGGCAGATTTTGTTTGTGTTCGATGTCATCGAAGTGCGTTCAATGTCATTGAAGGTCACCTTCGATGTCATTGAGTAACAGTTCGATGGCATTGAGATTTTTGCTAAAATTTCTTGGAGCTTGCTAGACAATCTCATTCAATTGTTCGATGTCATTGAACATGCTCCAATGTCATCGAAATTTGAATTTTGATGTCATCGAAAGCATTTCGATGAAATCGAGGAGTTCAGTTCATTTTCTATAAAACACTCTGGGCAAGTCTGGTCCATGATCGATGTAATCGAATATGCCTTCGATGTCATCAAAATTTGAATTTCGATGTCATCAAAGGGAATTCGATGTCATCGTGCATGTGTTTGATGCCATCAAAATTAGAATTTAGATGTCATCAAACATAGTTCGAGTCATTGATCATTTAAGTGTTTTTCAACCTGAGCTTGTTGGACATATGAGTGTTAGTTTTTGATGTTATTGAGATAGGTTCGATGTCATCGAACACGTAAGTTCAATGTCATCGAACACATAAGTTTCATGCCATCGAACCTTGTTCGATGTAATTGAGATTTGATCAAGATTTTTGGTTTGGTTGCTAGACAGAAATTAGTCCATTCTCGATGTCATCGAAGACTGTTCGATGAATCGAAAGTTGCATAAAACTTGTGATTTTTCATTTGTTCTTTCAACTTGTTTTTCTATTTTCTAATCTTCAAGAGATGTTTTCCTAGCTGATTTTAGGACAGATTAGAACATTTTTAAGGGGATTGTTACCTGACGTGTTTTGGTCATGGGATGTGAGGTTTAGTTTACCTTTAAAGATCTTTGAACACTTCTACTTTGTTGAGTCTTCATCTTGTAGTCTTTCATGTAGGGCTCATGTTGAGGGTCAAATATTGCATATTATCTCCCATTTATATCTTGGTATTATGAACATGACAATGCTTAATGATCTATTTTACTCATGCTTATGTTGCAAGGTGAATTTAAGAGCTTGAATTGAAAAGGGTGCTAAAAGCATGGATTTGATGCCCAAGAATCCCAAGGCAAGGGATTGATCTTAAGAGACCAAGATTGAAGAATTCGCATGCCAAAGATCCAAGAAAACCAAGTGAGGAATGAAGAGAATTAAAGATTTGAAGTGAAGAAAAGGAATCCTAAAATCGTCCTGAAAAAACATATTATGAAACTCTGGGTCATTTTGTGAAATTGCACAGAGTTAAGTCTATTTTGAAAAACTGCGTAGAGTGAAATCTATTTTAGCAAACTACATAAATTTGAGGTGGTTTCTAAATTTTTCAAATCAGTTTGAAGGAGGAAGGTCTCCACTTATAAATAGAGCTTCTCAGGGCATTTCTAGGCATCATTCAAAGCATTTAAGAACAAGATTTAGGGTTTTTAGAGAGTTTTCTATTTTATTAAAGTTTTATAAATTATTTTTTTCTTTTAGATCATTTCTATTTGCATTTATTTCTTTTTTGTTGCTTTTCTATTTTATAATTTAATTATATTTTTCTAGTTCCCTTTAGCCCAAGCTAGAAGGGAAGCATATTGGTTTAATGATTTTATAAATTATGACGATTGATCGTTTTTAATGATGAGATGAATGGTGTATGCACGTTATCAATTATCTAGGTTTAGGTTTTTTATCCTCATTTGTGATCCATATGTTTCCATCATATGAGATCCATATTGATGGATAAGCTTAACCTGGATTAGTTAGATTTTCTAGATAGGAGATGTTCTCAACTTGCTACATTTCTTTGATTCATTATCTCATGGATATTGAATGCTTAAAATCACTGGCACTTGGGAATATATATCAATGATGTTAATTCATGATTTAATCTTTTATATCATTTATTAAAATATTTAAACTATTTTATTTTTCGATTAGGTTGACCATAGTGCTCAAATCCTATTTGTGTTATTAAAATCATCATGACATATGGAATGTTAACCTATGTGTGGGACTTTGAAGCTTGGGTGTTGTTTTCAAATTAATTGAATTTCATATATTTAAAACCTCAAAATCATTTCATTCATTTAGTTTCCATTACATAGTTAATTTTGCATTTGATTTTCTCATTCTCATAAATCATCTCCCTGTGGGATTGACCCTGTATTTACAAGATATTACTTACGAACCTCTGCATTGGAGGCAAGCAATCAAGTTTTTGGCGCCATTACCAGGGAGAGACGGAGTTGATTAGATCTGTGCAAGGTAGCTAAGGTAAGTTCTTTTCTAAAACCTCCAAAATTTCTATAGATTTTCTGTTTTACTTTAAAAGTAAACTCAGTTGGGTCTTTCAAGCACTAACTATGACATAAGGGTGTCCTGCTTGGGATTTTATCACCCAAGTGCTATGGTTGTCTTACAGTTGATGTTTGATCATAAAGATCATCCACTGAATCTATTTTCCAGATTAGCATAATATAATTTCTGCATTAGATTTACTTTTATTGATTTATTTTTTATTTTTGCTTTATGATTTGAACCCTTGTGGTTGGCTCTGCCGCCTGGGTTATTGATTTATTTTGCTTTGTGGATCGAACCCTTATGGTCGGCTCTGTTGTCTAGGTTCTTGATTTATTTTGCTTTGTGTATTGAACCATCATGGTCAGCTTTGCCCCTGGGTTGTTGGTTAAGTTTTTATTTTTATTTTAAGTATCATACTTGCTATTTGAATTAGTGGTATTTGTTATATGGCGTGGATAATTTATGTCTTGTTGGAGTAGAGATCAAAACAATCAACTCTCTTCCGAAGGTGGACTACTCTCAGGCCTTGATCATTCATTTAGGAGAGACAGTCAACACCACTTGGATTCCATGACAAACCTAGTTGATAATGAAAATCCAAATTTGCCAGTTCCAACTATAACGAATCAGAAAATTCCGTACAATGGTCTGAATATCACCTCAGGCAGAAATCACACAGGACCAAATCCTTAGAGATTAGACAAAGTTAATTAAGTGTTAAACTAGATTAGCCATGAAATCCACTTGAACCACTTTAAATATGATCTGCAAGACCCAAAACATGTAGAATTATTGACGTTAGGTAACCCTAAAATCTAGGATCAAACTCATTACCCGACCACTCTCGGGAGCACATTGAAACTCCGTATCAGATCTGGACCGCACATCGAAAGTCTGAATGATACGAGGTTATAGAATTAGGACCGCCTTGCTGGGCTTGATAACCATCTCGAAAGTCAAAACCAGATAGTATTCCGGGGCTATTCACTTGAGCCCGGAGCGAGGAGTGTGAGAAAACATGGTTTTCTTTAGAAATTAAATTCAATTTAAGTAATATGAGACTTGATGTTTGCGGGCTAAATATAAGCAATTAGACTGTCGAAATCTGACCCAAATACACCCTCAGATCAAGAAACATTTCCCATACATGTCTGTGTACTTGTAACCCTGATCGATTTTCTGTGACCGTTGAACTGAAATTGGTCCGCCACATGTGATCTAGAAACCCGATTTAAATGAAAACTTAACTCGACCTAGATCCATAGTCAATGAGCTTAAGTCTGACCTTTGACTTAAGGGGGGCTCCAGAAGTGCTCCGTTGAGCTGGAACAGATGTGCTTTGGACATAACCTAAGTATACCTTGACCCTGGGTCTATTTTGGAGAGTTTTAGTCCTATATAAGGACCTTAAACCCTCTCTCATTCTTACCATATGAATTTGAGAAAACCTAGGAGAGAGAAGAGAGAAGAGAGAGAAAGTGTGAGACAAGTGGGAGACTCTTCCTGTTATTCTACCCTGGTGCTATACGTGCTTATCCATCACGATCTAATCACTTTTCCGGCGATTCTGACTTCATTTATAGGTAAGAAAACCCTAACCCTAACCTGTTTTAGGGTTTCTATTGGTACAAGTAGCTAAGTAGCTGACTTACCCTGTGTTATAGGTCGTCATATCGACGTTGACGAAAGCGTAGAGTTTCTGTTAAGTTCGTTACGTTTCTACGGCGTGAGGTGCAGACTTTAAATATATAGGTTATGGTTTTCAAAGCTTTCAATGCCAGATAATGATAGATTCATAATTTTGATGTCATTTCATATGTACAATGCGATGTTCGTTTTGCAATTCAATTACGTATGCAAATTATGGTGTATAGTGTATTCTGTATATTTGTAGAAGGTACCATATACGTACAAATTTTGAAAGTGTGTTTGCCATGATAAATTACTTTATGTACATGCTAGATATAAGTGTGATACTTACTCGGTGAAAGGATTTACCCTAATACATGTTTTTACCAATATACATTATGTATGTTAATAAGTGTATTCTAAGTGGTTATGAAAATGATTGTAAGAGTAAGTGCTTAGATGATTGTGCTTTAGGAAGGTGTTGAGATAGGATTCTCAACTAACTTAGAGATGTATATGATTTCCTCCATGTCAGTTGTTTAATTTAACCGCTTACTTAAAAAATGTGTTTGTATTTCCTGTTTATATTGTGTTTTATAACATACTTTATGACATGCTTGTTCACATGCTTGAATTACGTTGTTCATTCTGCTTTACTCTACATGCTTCGGGTTAAGGATTGATTGAGATTGGGGCTATAATTATAGTCCAAACAATCGGTAACAGACTTGAGTCTGTGGCTGAGATTTATTCACCACGTAGGACGTGTTTGATGAACCCGAGTCGTATGTTGGTTGATGGCAGTGGTTAGGCCACACGGAGTGCTTATGCACTTCATGTCGATCGATGCAATGTGCGCTCGTGCTAGTCGAGCTCGTTAAGTAACCCGATTTATCTAATGTATGTTCACCATGTTTGGACGCTACTGCTTGAACCTAAGGTACTAAACTTACCAGTGTAACCCCGTTAACCTTGGTACCTCGACTCGCTATGACTCATGAGCTGGGCATGGTGGTATGGGACACCGTGGTCGAGCTGTCGGCCTGCGCTGGGGCCACGAGCCTCCCTGTAGTGACCAGTGAGTAACTCAGACTCGTGAGCCAAATACGTTGGTATGGGACACTGTATTCGAGCTGTCAGCCTACACTGATTGGTGACAAGCCCTTTGTACTAACCTCGAGCATACCCTAAATCTGCGGAGAGGCGATGAGCCTTCCTGTAGTAAATAGAGTATAAACTAAGCCTGTATTGATAAGGTGATGGGAGAGCGGTGCAACGAGTACGTGTAACAGCCCTGACAGCTCTTTACAGTGACCTAGAACCGCATCATTGTATGAGATTATCTAGGATTGACGACCTTAGAATGGATCATTGTTTGGGAATGATATAAGGAAGGTACCTTAGTTTCCCAATCCTGCTGTATGAAAAGGACTAATAACAACTTGGTAATCATGTTCATATCACACTGCATGTGCCCGTAAGATGTGGAGCATTGAGGGATGAAAGCATGCCGCAGACGTAAGATGGTGTCGCACGAGGAAGTATGTTGGCGAGGGCATGCATCATGACTCTATTCCATACTTGCATTAATAAGAGTACTTAGGAGTGTTTGATTGTACTGCTTTATCATTATTGCTTGATTGATTTGATAACATGTTAACCTGTACTTTATTGTTCCACTGAGTTAGCTACTCACTCCCACGTTATGAGATGGTGTTCTGAACACCCACCAGACCCTATCTTAGATGCAGGTATTGACGAGACACAGGAGGCTGAGCCTGATTACTACGAAGATCAGGATGAGTTCTCCTATATGCAGTTCTTTGGAGGCTATGCTTAGGCCACCCAGATGACGGGGCTACAGGGTCTACCATTTTAGTTGTACCATTTTTTGCATTTTGATTTTTGAAACAAATACATGTATATGGTGACTTAGTAAGGTGTTCATACGGTGGAGACCGATTGTGACATTTCTGGCTTTATATACATCTATATACATCTATCAGTCTTCCGCTTGTGTTTTATAGTTTGATCTGGAGTATGAATTACTGTTTTGGTACAATCCCACTCATGATTATTGCACTAACACAGACAACATTCAATTGTAAGCATTTATGTTGTATAAGTGATGTTTTGGAACTCGGGTGTTGAGTTTTTACGAGACCCCCAATTTTCAGGGCGTTACAAGTTGGTATTAGAGCATGATTTGGATTAAACCGGACCAGGGTTATGGTCACACGGTGTACGCTATCGCCTTTCGACTTAGCTGGGTGCGAGAAAATGTAGAAATAGTCATAAGTAGCCCAATTTCTCCGATCGGTGAAATTTACCAAAATAGGTCGTTTTGATTGAGTTTGTACTCGACCGTGATCGCACGGGCCGACTCCAAACCACTTTTAGACCATTAAATGACAGGTTTAGATCACAATTCACCCCATCCTAGCCGTTAAAAATTGGTACGTATAGCTATGTATCAGAAATATCCCAAAACTACCCGAAACGACTCAAAACAGGGTCGTGGGCCTACCCACCCTTATCCAGAGGGACCTAGGGTGGGACCCATACCTTTTTGGGACCTAAGGGTCTCGAGGACCTCGCCCAAATGGCGAGGAATTGCCGGTTAGTCCAGGGAGTGGTGAGGAACTCGCCAGGTTGGCGAGGCCTCGCCGGTTAGCGGGCTCGACCTGGTGGGTCGTTCGGGCCGATGCAATTTGGGGCCTAGGGTGGCCCTGTCACGCCCCAAACTCGGAAACCGGGCTCACAAAATTCCCGATCACCGAATCTGGCGCCGACAGCCTCCGTAGAACCCCATTCTCAGCTCCCAGCGCCCATACGCCAGGTTCCGATCCTGGGATGCTACAAGGAGGATTTTCAACATCAGTTTAATTCGTCATAAGCATAACCAAAGGTATAACCCACAAACAACAACCAAAAACTCTATTACATTTTCACTATGATAAAAAAACTTTACAAGTACAATGAGCATAAAGGGAAATACAATGAGAATGGACAAAAAGCTCCAAAAGATCTTCTCTACGCTCCTGCCTCAGCGTTGCTGCGTCCTCGCATCACCTGCACGCAAAGGTCATGCATAAGCTTATAGAAAGCTTAGAGGGTGGTGAAAGTGTGTGCCCAAGGTAGTAATGCAGACATGCAGTATCAGAGTAACGCGGAACATGCTGATGAATCCATGAATACTACTAGCCGTACCAAGGCTATGCAATGCAAAGCATGAAAGATGTCGGCCATACCAAGGCCATGCGATGCGAAATGCAACTCAAGCATACAAATCCTCATTTAAGTCCACATGTCAATACAGCTCAATTCTGGGATATCACCGGGGTCTAGTACACTCTAAACCAGATTGCCGCCCCATTGCGCCATAAGGTAAGTGGAAGAGACCTCACTACTCGGCTCGTCGATAAGCGGACCCATTCCTCGAGCCGGTCGACTCACCAAGCATTGCCCCTCCTCTCGGGCGGTAAGGTCATGCCCCTTCTAACCGACCACGACACAGTGAAAAGCGCAGCCGTCTGGTAATCAGCACTCGGCGCTCTTGCACCCACTCGGTCTAGACGTTGGAGCAACCTCTTGGTACCATAAGGGTTTAGGGACTTTCACCCAAGGATATCTATAGCACCCCATATAGAACAAAATTTTTGGTATCCAATCCTGCCAACCACGATATGCCTGTGGTGGCTACGACCCTGATGTCGCTAGGGCGTATAGTAACCATATCACACGATGCGAATGCATGAATCACACTATCCAGTCATGCAACAATCCTGCGCGTCTCGTACGCTCATGTGGGCCAACACCGCCTAACCGGGAGCCCCTAAACAATCTGCCCGAAGGCATATGCTATGATCAGTCACTTCTCATATCAAGCATACATATGATGCGTATGCTCATGAATCCTGAGACTATACTAAACATGTTATATGAGATAGATGCTGTTCAGAAGGAAATGGGCCTGGACGGCCTATAGGTGTGGGCCTAACAATGGGCCCTAGGGAGAATCATAATGCGGACATTTAACCAACATTATTCGACAATGTGGACGTCAAACCAACATTGCTCCTAAGGCATTGTCCGTCGTAAACATCATTACATGAACCAGGTTGGGGTTACACATTGCAATGGGCCTTAAGTTCATCCCATTGGGCCTTAAATACATCAAATGGGCCATACCATATGGGCCTTTCATTCGTCAAGTGGGCCACATCAATGGGCCGCACCAATGGGCCTTATGCGCATTGCAATGGGTCATAACCCATGGGCCTTAGATTGCATCAAATGGGCCTAATCTTATGAGTCTTATATGTAACAAATGGGCCACACCAATTGGGCCCCATATGTTCATCAAATGGGCCTCAACTCATAGGCCCTAATACATCTCAATGGGCCTTAACCCATGGGCCCTAGAATACATCAAATGGCCTAATGACATGGGCCTTACATCCACATCAAAGTGGGCCCCAATGATCTACACAAATACATTAAGATGGACCTCAAAACATGCCAAGGTGGGGTCCACTTGGACTATGGATTTGGCTCATTCTTCAGTTCATGCCATCAAATGAGCTTTCCAAATGGTTGGGAGGCTTGGATGCAACACATGCATCATGATGGAGGTCCACATGAGGGACCACCATCATGCATATTATACAATATAATATATATAGCATATACAGTATAATATATATATATATATATATATAGACACACACACACACATACACACACACCTACACACACTCTCACACACACACACGCTCATACACGCGTACACCCACACGCACTCACACATGCACCCACGCACACACACCCACCGTCCCTGGACGGTGGGATTTAATAAATACATAGGGCTCCACCGTCCAAAGGACGGTGGAGGTAAAATGCATACATCATGTGGGCTCCACGTGGGGCCCACCTTAATGTTTTTAGGCCATCCATGCCGTCCATAAGGTCGCCCAGGCCTAGTTGTGATGTGAAAACAAATTTCACCTTGATCCAAAACTCCCGTGGCCCACAGAAGGGTTTCAATGGCAGAGGTTCAATCCTACTGTTTCCTGCAGTGAGGGCCACCTGAGCTGTGGATGGAGTTGAAACTTGGAGGGGGCCCACTTCTGGGAGTGGCCTACCAAATGAGTGGGTTGGATGGAAAATACACATCATGGTGGGGCCCACGGCAGGAGCTGTGGGTGGCATGCTGCGTGCCGTCACTTCGGCCTTGACGCTGCAAGGCAGCAAGACGGACTGCTTTGTCTTCGACAATAAACGTGGCTAACTGCCATTCTTTTTATTTTTTATTTTTTTGAAAAAAAACACCTGTGGGGCCCGCTTTAGGTAAATCCACACCGTCCAACAGATTCTACGGCTCAAAATACACAAAACAAGTCTAATGTACGACATTTTTGGAGTGTAGATAAAGCAAGGTGGGCCCTAAAAGCTCTGAACGATATGAAGCACAGTTTCCTATGGTATGGCCTGCCTGATTGTCGGATTGACCTCATTTTTCGGCTCAACGCCTAAAATGAGCCAAAGAATAGGATGGACGGTATGGATTGAACCCTTACATCAGGGTAAGACCTATTTGTGAGGTCCATGCAAAAAGCTTGAACAAAGCTTATATTTGTGTTTCTCTCTGACGTCCAGCATCCCTGGACGCTGGACGGTTTGGTCGTGGCTCCTCCATTGAGGTGGCCCTAGCTTAGGTGGGCCATTACTGATAGATGGTGTGGGTACGATACATGTAAGGTGGGCCCCACTTGAAGATAGTTTGGACAAAATACATGCTTCAGGGTGGGATCTATCCAAGTGGGCCACATAACCGTAACATGATCACATAAGAAAATGAAATAGAGAACGAGGGAGAGAGATAGAGAGTGGGACACGCATGATGGAGGGACCCCGACACTATGGGCCCTTCATTGAAATCAATCATACATCAAGTGGGTCCCAATACATGTGGGCCCATTAAATCACAATCCAACGGTGGAGATTCCTCTCCAATAAAATAGACGGTCTAGATGACCCTTATCAACTAGAAAGTAAACATCATGATGGGGTCCATGGAGATTGGCCCCATCATGGAATGATCATGATGATCAAAATGGGCTATCGGCCACATCTTAGGGTCCCAAGTGAGATCCAAACCATTGATTGGTTGGCCTCACTTGGCCCATCTTAAAAACATGAAAAACTACTCTTATCAAGCACTCACCGTTCGATCTTCTTGCACCTATGGGTCCCTTAGCTCCTTAGCTTCGATTCCAACGGTGGAGATGAGATTTGGATGGTTGAGATGGGAGATGAGAGGGTGGGAAAGATGGGCCACACTTGTAGCTTGGAAGAAATGGGGAGAGGCTTAGACGTGGGATGATTTGGAGTTGCTTGGAATAGGTTTTGAAAAAGAGAGAGAGAGAAAGAGACTTGTAAAGGGAGAGAAGGTGATGGATGTGGTGTGATGGGTGTAAGAGACTTTTTGACTTTTGGGGTAAAAGGTGTAAGAGAGGTATGGGCTTGTAAGAACTTTTTGACTTTTGGGGCTTGCTTGGGGAAGAGTGTGAAGTGATGTGTACTTGACTTAATGGGATTGATTGATGGTTGATTGATGTGACATCTCGTTGAGATTCTCTTGAGTTTTGCAACGTGCGGCATTTTCCTCGCACTGAACGCTGGCCCACATCTTCTGGCCAGAGTATCGCCTCATCGGAACGGCGGTGACGGTGTGATCGCAAGGGTACTAGTCTCGGGTTGAGTTGACTCGGGTTAACAGCGTGTGAATCAGGGTCACGCGCAATGCCAGTTAAGGGTCGAAGGTTGTCGAAATTTGACTGGAAAGACTGCGGGAACCTACGGAATGGTACAGTCTAAGATGCGGGTCTTACAGGCCCACTGGTATAGGGGTCGTGGTTTAAAACCACCCCAAATGCATACTTTCTTCACAAAAATCCCCTCCAAGCTCTCCCTTTCCTTCCAAAATCCAGTTTTCTCTCTCAAACCTCCCCTCCAATCATCCATTCCACTGATTTCTGTTAAAACCCACACCCCTCCATCGTTCACAGCAACATTTACCCTCTACCCTTTCCATTTTTCCTCATTTAAGCTCCCACACCCCCTCATTTGGAGCTTAAACCCGTGTAAGCTCTTAACCCATCCCATCTCTTTATTTCCTTTCTTCAAACCCTACCTTTTGGGGCCTTTACAATCCCTGTTGGGGTTCAAACTCGTAGAGAACCCAAAACTCCAGCCCCCATTTCCTTTTTTCTCTACTTTCCATGGCCTTCTTTGAGTATATTTTGGCCATTTTCTCGATTTCCACCGTCCTTTCTCTCATGGGAAAGAGAAAGGGGGTCGTGGATGAAGCTGAGCCTAGCCGCCCTATGCGTTCAAGGAAGCCGAGAGGCGCCCCACTAGTACAAGCGTCGCTCAGGAGTTTCGGACGAAGCGGGATCTTGATCCCTGGATTCCTGCTGAAAGGGCTCTGTTGGCGGAGCTGCCCCATGGAGTGTATGAGGGCCATAAGGTCCTCTTTGAAGCTCAGGTGGATGGGTGGCTCTTTGGAGAGTACCTGATGTTCGAGTTCCTGGAAGAAGCCCGTTGGGGTCCACTATTTGATGGCGGGTACCAAGCCAATGTGAGCTCTGTCCGAGCCTTCTATGCCAACATTTGCGAGCCTACGCATGAACCCTTGCAGTTTCAGATTCCATATGAAAGGGATCGGTTGGCCACAGTTGATGTCAGGTTGATATCTCGGCTTCTGAATGTGCCTCTTGGCGAGGTGCATGCTAGCGAGCTGAATCCGAGGACTGTACGTGAAAGGGATCGTCGCACACGTTTCCTTTGTGGTGGCTGATTGGTCGAGTGGCAGCCGAACAAGAGTCTTTTAGCAACTGATATGTCTGACAACTTCTGCTTGCTCCACTACATCTTCACGTTTAATGTCTACCCCAAGTGGAGCAATCGCAGTGAGTGTACGCGCCTCATGGTAGATTTCTTGTATCAAGTGGGGCAGACAACAAACCCGTGCGTGCCTACGTTCGTGTTATGACAGATAATTAAGACTACACGCTCCGCGAGAAGGACTGATTCTCTCCTCTTCGGCTGACTTGTATGCAGGCTTGCACATGAGTTTGGTTACAGTCTTAGGGCGTAGATGCTAGTGCCGGTTCATCATATCGACAAGACTACCCTCAACCAAATGAATATCGGGCCATGACGACACTGGGCTCCACTCGAGGAGAGCGATGATGAGATGGAGAGTAAGAAAAAAGAGAGTGAAGAAGAAGACTGGGCTGAAATAGAAGAGGAGGAACAGGAAGAAGAGGAAGAGGAGGCCTAAGATACCGAGGAGAGCTCCCCCTTATGGTAACAGAGCAGGGCACTGATTAGGCTACTTGGGATGCTTGTATAGCTCGGCTGGAGGAGGATCATGCAGAGCTACGACAGGGTCAAGCTGTCCTGCGACAGGATGTCATGAATCTTTGAGCCCTTGTGAAGCACAAGTTCAAGAAAGTAACTCACGTGTTGAAAACTATTATGTCTGCCTAAAGGATAAGGGTGCCCCTTCTCCATCGCCAGACTCGGATGCCTAGTCATCCATACTGTTGTCTTCTGGTTTGCTTTGATTAGCGCCTTATGATGTTTATGTTTTCATGTTGACGGGTGTAGTTGTTGGTAGAATGTTTTAGATATTTGAGGCTTTGGTTGTAATTAGCTCACATGCATCTTCTGTCATGATTCATGTAACTCTGTATTCCATGTATTGTGACAATTTTGGTAAATGAAATGCATGCAGCCTCTTTTGCTATGAAGTGTGTGGAATGATTAAATGATTGTGTATTGTGTTGCTATGCTGCATCTTACATGTGTTGCACCCTATGTTGTATAGGGTATGCCATGAAAATATATGCAGAACACAGTACACCTCACACTCATTGATACGATGGACCAGGCTCCATCCCACAGAGATGGTCGTACGGATCCTGGGTTGGGCCCGGATCGTGAGACCATGCCTACGTCTCAGCCTTCCACGGGTCTTACAGCTGGACTACCACCGTATACACCCCCGGTTCGCAAGTAGAACCGTACGTCTTCCTCGACGCAGTACGTACCTCAGCCTGCTCCACCTACTGATAGGTTTGAGCAGATGATGATGCTGATGCAGCAGCAGCACCAGCAGCTCTTGACCACCATTGTCGGGGCCTTATCTCAGGGTGGGAGTGCGACTCCACCTTCACCATCTACACGTCCTGCTGAGACTGCAGAGCCTCCTACTCAAGCTGAGGAGATGCGTCCACCTGCACCTGCTGCATACCCTGCGGGGAATTTGGGGACTTGCGACCTTCTCGAGTGATTCTAACGCTTGAGGCCTCCTACTTTTACGGGTTCTCATAGACCCGAGGAGGCTGAGTATTGGCTAGATCGCATCTCCAAGATGCTACGAATGATGCATTGCACCGAGTCAGAGCAGGTTGAGTTGGCCACATTTATGTTTGAGAAGGAGGCCAGTATGTGGTGGGATGGTGTCCTACGGACTGTCGCGGTTGGCTACGTATAGACCTGGGCAGCTTTCAAGTTTCGTTTCCACGAGAAGTACTACCCTCTGACCTATCGACATGAGAGGGAGAATGAGTTCTTGCGCATTAGGCAGGGAGGCATAACAATTACCAAGTATGAGCATCGCTTTACCGAGTTAGGCAGATACGTCCCTACGATACTCGCTGATGAGCCGATGCGGATACGACGTTTTTCTGAAGGCCTGCGACCTGACATTCGGTCGAAGATGTGCTGTGTCAGCATACCCTTCTATGCCGAGTTGGTTCATATGTCTATGTAGGCAGAACGGGATGTGGAGCGACTGACACGCTCTCATGGCCCTATGATTCCTAGGCCACGACCAGATATCCAGACCAGGCCATTCCTTAGCAAGAGGCCTCGTGTTGACTCACCTCCCAAGATTGCGGCGCCAGTAGTTTCGATGCAGCATCTAGGTGTGACCTGTTCTTACTGCGAGAGATCGGGTCACCCTGGAGAGAGTTGTTTTGCCCGGATGAGTGATAGCAGGTTTGCACCACCGCAGAAGATTGATCGTCCTCGCCCTTAGGCCTTATCGGCTCCACCACTACGACTGCACTTGCACATCCATCTTTAAGACCACCTGCACCTCACTTTAGGCCACCACAGCAACCTATGATGCCTCAGCCCAACCGACCATAACAGGCACATGTTCATGCGCTCAGCAGAAGAGCCGAAAACAGCGCCTATGGCCTTCGAGGTCACTGCACATGTTCAAGGTACTCCTGTCTTTTTATTAGTGGACACTGGGTCCACTACTTCCATCATATCATGTGCGGTAGTTAAGCGTCTAGCTTTGCATACTACTCCCACGAGGGGAGTGAGACTCACTACTGCTACAGGGACATTTTCGGATGTCACACGGATGTGTGAGAGTTGCTCAGTAGACTTGGGTAGAAGGACAGTATTCGTTGACCTCATTGCTCAGTAGACTTGGGTAGAAGGACTTGAGTGAGACTCCCCTATGGTACTACGACATTATCCTCGGTATGGACTGGCTCACCTAGATGAAGGCGGAGATTGATTGCGATACTCGGGTCGTGACAGCCAGCGAACCTGACGGCACGGTCTTTACTTTTCCAGTACAGGTTAGTTGGACATGCCGCGTTGGATGTTATGCCACTTTACTTAAGCCTGTTGATGGGCTGACGTTAGGAAACATGCCAGTAGTTCGGGACTTTTCAGATGTGTTCAGGATGATTCCTGAATTACCTCCTCGGCGTGAGATCGACTTTATAATTGATCTTGTGCCACAAGTGACCCCCATTTCATTACCCATGTGCCGGATGCCTCTGTGTGAGATGGAAGAGCTGAGGAAACAAATTGATGAGCTCGTAGAGAAGGGCTTTATATGACCCAGTGTGTCTCCTTGGGGAGCACCTGTGTTGTTTGTCAAGAAGAAGGATGGGTCGCTACGGTTATGTATTGATTACCATAGGTTAATCCAGTTGACCGTGAAGAACAAATATCCTTTGCCCAGGATAGACGACCTGTTTGATGAGTTGAGGGGGGCAAAGTATTTTTTGAAGATCGATTTACAGTCAAGGTATCATCAGTTGCGCTTCAGATATGAAGACGTGCAGAAGATGACTTTCAGGACCTGTTTTAGGCATTACGAGTTCCTTGTGATGTCGTTCGGTCTTACGAACGCACCGGCCGTGTTCATGGACCTGATGAACCAGGTATTTTGGTCATTCCTATGCCGATTCATCATTGTGTTTGTTGATGACATTCTGGTGTACTCTACGGGTCGGGAAGAGCACGATGAACATTTACAGGCAGTCCTTAATACTCTGAGGAAGAACCAGTTGTTCATGCAGTACAAGAAGTACGACTTCTGGCAAGAGGAAATCAAGTTCCTAGGACATGTGGTGTCCAAGGAAGGGATAGCAGTGGACCTGGCTAAGGTAGCCGCAGTGCAGGACTGGAAACAGCCTGGTTCAGTTACTGAGGTGAGGAGTTTTCAGGGCCTGACAGGCTATTACCGACGATTCATTCGAGACTTCTCAAAGATAGTCAGACCGTTGTCTCAGTTGACATGGAAGGATCTGAAGTTCGCTTAGAATGAGAAGGTGGAAGCAGCATTTCAGGAGCTAAAGGACAGACTGACGTCTACCCCTGTGTTAGTATTGCCAGAGCATGAGGTTGAGTATACTATATACACTGACGCATCTCGCGTTGGTTTGGGTTGTGTCCTTATGTAGAAGGACAGGGTGATTGCGTATGCCTTGAGACAATTAAGGAAGCATGAGGAGAATTACCCTACGCACGACCTTAAGTTAGCAGCGGCATATTCGCATTGAAGCCCTGGAGACATTATCTCTATGGAGAGGAGTTCGAGCTTTTCTGCGGCCACAAGAGCCTTAAGTATATATTCACTCAGCGGGACTTGAATATGAGGCAACGCTGATGGATGGAGACCTTGAAGGACTTCAAGTTCGAGGTTTCCTACCATCCTGGTAAGGCCAACCTTGTGGCAGACGCGTTGAGCCACAAGAAGGCTATAGTATTTGTGGCTCCGCTGATGATTGAGGAATGACACATGGTGAAGTTTGTGCGGGACTTCGAGAAGAAACTCACCGTGGAGGAGCTATTCGAGTGTGTCGCACACGTTCACGTGCGGCCACTTATTGATGACCGGATTATCGAGGCATAGAAGGGCAATGAGCAGTTGTCTGAGCTTCAAGAGCAAGATAACAATGATGTAGACTCCAAGTGGAGAGTTGGCACAAATGGGGGCCTACGATACCATGGCCGTCTATGCGTCCTAGATATTCGGGACTTGAGACAAGAGCTTCTCGAGACAGCTCACAGTTCAAAGCTTGCGATGCATCCTGGTAGCACGAAGATGTATCAGGACATGAAGAGGTCATATTAGTGGGCCAATATAAAGGTCCATATTACAGAGTATGTTTCCCATTGGCTCACGTGTCAGCAGGTCAAGGCTAAGCATCGCCGACCTCCTGGACTCCTTCAGCCCATGCCCATAGATGAATACAAGTGGGACTTCATCTCTATGGACTTCATCTCGGGGTTGTCGAAGACGAGAAAGGGTTGTGACTCTATTTGGCTAATCGTAGATCGATTGACCAAATCGTCTCATTTTCTCCCTATCAGAGTGACGAGTTATGCAGACGACTTGGCTAAGTTGTACATCAAAGAGATAGTGCGTCTGCATGGAGTTCCTTTGGAGATCGTGTCAGACTGCGACACATGATTCACGTCTATTTTCTGGACTCATATCCAGGAAGCGATGGGTGTGAAGTTAAAATTCAGTACCGCATTTCACCCTCAGATCGATGGGCAGACAGAGCGGGTGAATCAGATTTTAGAAGATATGCTGCGGGCCTATGTGCTAGATTTTAAGGACAGTTGGGATGACTGTCTTTAGTATGCAGAGTTCATCTACAATAACAGTTTTCAGGCGAGTATCGGTATGGCTCCTTACAAGGCCTTGTATAAGCATTCCGGCAGAGCACCGCATTGCTAGGCTGAGGTTGGCGAGTGCAGTTTGATTGGCCCAGAGTTAGTACAGGCAACCTCGGAGAATATCGACATTATTAAGTGTCGACTTCTGATGGCACAGAGCAGACAGAAGAGTTATGCCTATACAAGGCGGAGACCACTTGAGTTTGAGGTCGGAGACCATGTGTTCCTCAGAGTTTCCCCTATGAAGGGAGTCCTTCGGTTTGAAAAGAGGGGGAAGCTTACACCACGGTTCATTGGCCTATTTCTGATACTTGATCGAGTGGGAGTGGTGGCATATCACCTCTCTTTGCACACACCACTCGTGGGCGTGCACAATGTATTTCACGTATCTATGTTGAAGAAATACGTCCTTGATCCTTCACACATCATCCATTGGGAGCAGGTACAGTTGAGTGATGATGCTACATATGTACTGCGTCTGACGCATATCCTAGACAGGAAGGAGCATGTGTTGCGCAGTAAGGTAATTCCACTTGTGAAGGTACTGTGGACGCATCATACAGAGGAGGAAGCTACCTGGGAGACTGAAGCCGAGGTCCGAAAGAACTACCCTCAGCTTCTCGAGGAGTACGAAAAGGTATTAATTTCAAGGATGAAATTTTTCATTAAGGGGGGTAGATTGTAACGACTTGGAAAATTCCCTACAATGGTCCGAATATCACCTCAGGCAGAAATCACACAGGACTAAATCCTTAGAGATTAGACAAAGTTAACTAAGTGCAAAACTAGATTAGCCATGAAATCTTCTTGAACCACTTTAAATACGATCTGCAAGACCCAAAACTTGTAGAATTATTGACGCTAGGTTACCCTAAAATCTAGAATCAAACTCATTACCCGACCACTCTCGGGAGCATATTGAAACTCCGTATCAGATCTAGACTGCACATCAAAAGTCCAAATGATACGAGGTTATAAAATTAGGACCACACATCGAAAGTCCGAATGATACGAGGTTATAGAATTAGGACCGCCTTACTAGGCTTGATAACCATCTCGGAAGTCAAAACCAGATAGTATTCCGGGGCTATTCGCTTGAGCCCAGAGCGAGGAGTGTGAGAAAACCTGGTTTTCTTTAGAAATTAAATTCAATTTAAGTAATTTGAGACTTGATGTTTGCAGGCTAAATATAAGCAATCAGACCATCGGAATATGACCCAAATACACCCTCAAATCAAGAAACATTTCCCATACATGTCTGTGTACTTGTAACCCTGATCGAGTTTCTGCGACCGTTGAACTGAAACTGGTCTACCACGTGTGATCTGGAAACCCGATTGAAATGAAAACTGAACTCGACCTAGATCCATAGTCAGTGAACTTAAGTCCGACCTTTGGCTTAAGGGGGGGCTCCGGAAGTGCTCCGTTGAGCTGGAACAGATGCGCTTTGGACATAACCTAAGTATACCTTGACCCTGAGTCTATTTTGGAGAGTTTTAGGCCTATAATAGGACCTTAAACCCTCTCTCATTCTTACCATACGAATTTGAGAAAACCTAGGAGAGAGAAGAGAGAAAGAGAGAGAAAGTACGAGACAAGTGGGAGAATCTTCCTGCTAATCTACCCTGGTGCTATACGTGCTTATCCATCACGATCTAATCACTTTTTCGGCGATTCTGACATCATTTCTAAGTAAGAAAACCCTAATCCTAACCTGTTTTAGGGTTTTTATTGGTACAAGTAGCTAAGTAGTTGACTTACCCTGTGTTATAGGTCGTCGTATCGACGTTGACGAAAGCATAGAATTTTTGTTAAGTTTGTTACGTTTCTATGGCGTAAGGTGTGGACTTTAGACGTATAGGTTATGGTTTTCAAAGCTTTCAATGCCAGATAATGATAGATTCATGATTTGGATGTCATTTCACATGTACAATGCAATGTTTGTTTTGCGATTCAATTACGTATGCAAATTATGGTGTATAGTGTATTCTGTATATTTGTAAAAGGTATCGTATACATACAAATTTTGAAAGTGTGTTTGTCATGATAAATTACTGTATATACATGCTAGATATAAGTGTGATACTTAGCAAAAAGATTCGCCCTAATACATGTTTTCGCCAATATACATTATGTATGTTAAGAACTGTATTCTAAGTGGTTGTGAAAATGCTTGTAAGAGTAAGTGCTTAGATGATTTTGCTTTAGGTAGGTGTTGAGATAGGATTCTCAACTAACTTAGAGATGTATATGATTTCCTCCATATTAGTTGTTTAATTTAACCGCTTACTTATGAAATATATGTGTTTGTATTTCCTGTTTATATTGTGTTTTATAACATGCTTTATGACATGCTTGTTCACAAGCTTGAATTACGTTGTTCATTCTGCTTTACTCTACATGCTTTGGGTTAAGGATTGATTAAGATTGAGGCTATGATTATAATCCAAACAATCGGTAACAGACTTGAGTTCGTGGCTGAGATTTATTCATCACGTAGGATGTGTTTGATGAACCCAAGTCGTATGTTGGTCGACAGCAGTGGTTAGGCCACACGGAGTGCTTAAACACTTCTTATCGATCGATGCAATGTGCGCTCGCCCTAGTCGAGCTCGTCAAGTGACCCGATTTGTCTAATGTATGTTCACCATGTTTGGACCTACTACTTGAACCTAGGGTACCAAACTTACAAGTGTAACCCCATTAACTTTGGTACCTCGATCCGCTAAGACTCATGAGCTAGGCATGGTGGTATGGGATACCGTGGTCGAGCTGTCGGCCTACGCTGGGGCCACGATCTTCCCTGTAGTGACCAGTGAGCAACCCAGACTTGTGAGCTAATTACGGTGGTATGGGAGACTGTATTTGAGCTGTCGGTCTACACTGATTGGTGATGAGCCCTTTGTAGTGACCTCAAGCATACCCTGAATCTGTGAAGAGGCGATGAGCCTTCCCGTAGTAAATAGAGTTAAACTATGCCTGTATTGATAAGGTGATGGGGGAGCGGTGCAATGAGTACGTGTAACAGCACTGGCAGCCCTTTATAGTGACCTAGAACCGCATCATCATATGAGATTATCTAAGATTGATGACCTTAGAATGGGAATGATATAAGGAATGTACCTTAGTTTCCCAATCCTACTGTATGAAAAGGACTAATAACAACTCGGTAATCATGTTTATATCGCACTGCATGTGCCTGGAAGATGTGGAGCATTGAGGGATGAAAGCATGCCACGGACGTAAGATGGTGTCGCACGAGGGAGTATGTTGGTGAGGGAATACATCATGACTCCATTCCATACTTGCATTAATAAGAGTACTTAGGAGTGTTTGATTGTACTGCTTTATCATTATCGCTTAATTGATTTGATAACATGTCAACCTATGCTTTATTCTTCCACTGAGTTAGCTGCTCACTCCCATGTTACAAGACGGTGTTCTGGACACCCACCAGACCTGTCTTAGATGCAGGTATTGACGAGACGTAGGAGGCTGAGCATGATTAATACGATGATCAGGATGAGTTCTCCTACATGTAGTTCTCTGGAGGCTACGCTTAGGCCACCCAGATGACGGGGTTACAGGGTGTACCATTCTAGTTGTGCCATTTTTAGCATTTTGATTTTTGAAACAAATACATGTATATGGTGACTCAGTAAGGTGTTCATACTTTGGAGACCGATTATAACATTTCTGGCTTTATATACATCTATATACATCTATCAGTCTTTCGCTTGTGTTTTATAGTTTGATCTGGAGTATGAATTACTGTTTTGGTACAATCCTACTCATGATTATTGCACTAACATAGACAACATTCAATCGTAAGCATTTATGTTGCATAAGTGATGTTTTGGAACTCGGGTATTGAGTTTTTACTCGACCCCCAATTTTCAGGGTGTTACAAGTTGGTATCAGAGCCTGATTTAGATTAAACTGAACCTGGGTTATGGTCACATAACGTACGCTGTCGCATTTCGACCTAGGTGGGTGTGAGAAAATGTAGAAACAGTCATAAGTAGCCCGATTTCGCCAATCGGTGAAGTTTACCGAAATAAGTCGTTTTGATTGAGTCTGTACTCGACTGTGATCGCACGGGTCGACCCCAAACCACTTTTAGACCATCAAATGACGGGTTTAGATCACAATTCACCCCATCCTAGCTGTTAGAAATTGGTACGTATAGCTATGTAGCAGAAACATCCCAAAACTACCCGAAACGACTCAAAACAGGGTCGTGGGCCTACCCACGCTTATCCAGAGGGACCCAAGGTGGGACCCATACCTTTTTAGGACCTAGGGGTCACAAGGACCTCGCCCAAATGGTGAGGCATCACCGGTTAGTCCAAGGAGTGGCGAGGACCTCGCCGGTTAGCCGGCCCGTTTGGGCCGACGCACTTTGGGGCCTAGGGTGGCCCACTGGTATAGGGGTCGTGGTTTAAAACCACCCCAAATGCATGCTTCCTTCACAAAAATCCCCTCCAAGCTCTCCCTTTCCTTCCAAAATTCAGTTTTCTCTCTCAAACCTCCCCTCCAATCATCCATTCCGCTAATTTCTGTTAAAACCCACACCCCTCCATCGTTCACAGCAACATTTACCCTCTACCCTTTCCGTTTTTCCTCATTTGAGCTCCCACATCCCCTCATTTGGAGCTTAAAACCGTGTAAGCTTTTAACCCATCCTATCTCTTCATTTCCTGTCTTCAAACCTTACCTTTTGGGGCCTTTACAATCCCTGTTGGGGTTCAAACTCGTCGAGAACACAAAACTCCAGCCCCCATTTCCTTTTTTCTTCACTTTCCATGGCCTTCTTTGAGTTCATTTCGGCCATTTTCTCAATTTCCATTGTCCTTTCTCTCATGGGAAAGAGAAAGGGGGCCACGGATGAAGCTGGGCCTAGCCGCCCTATGCGTTCAAGGAAGCCGAGAGGCGCCGCCACTAGTACAAGTGTTGCTCGGGAGTTTTGGACGAAGCGGGATCTTGATCCCCGAATTCCTGCTGAAAGGGTTCTGTTGGCGGAGCTGCCCCATGGAGTGTATGAGGGCCGTAGGGTCCCCTTTGAAGCTCAGGTGGATGGGTGGCTCTTTGGAGAGTACCTATTATTCGAGTTCCTGGAAGAAGCCCGTTGGGGTCCACTATTTGATGGTGAGTAGCGAGCCAATGCGAGCTCTGTTCGAGCCTTCTATGCCAACATTCGCAAGCCTACATGTGAACCGTTGCAGTTCCATATTCCATGTGGAAGGGATCGGTTGGCCATGGTTGATGTCAGGTTGATATCTCGACTTCTGAATGTGCCTCTTGGCGAGGTGCATGCTAGCGAGCTGAATCTGAGGACTGTATGTGAAAGGGATCGTCGCACACGTTTCCTTTGTGGTGGCCGATTGGTCGAGTGGCAGCCGAACAAGAGTCTTTTAGCGACCGATATGTCTTACGACTTCCACTTGCACCACCACATCTTCACGTTAAATGTTTACCCCAGGTGGAGCAATCGCAGTGAGTGTACGCGCCTCATGGTAGATTTCTTGTATCAAGTCGGGTAGAGAGCAAACTTGTACGTGCCTACGTTCGTGTTACAATAAATAATTAAGACTGCACGCTCCGCTAGAAGGATTGATTTGCTCCCCTTCGGCCGACTCGTATGCAGAATTGCACATGAGTTTGGCTACAGTCTTGGGGCGGAGATGCCAGTGCCGATTCATCATATCGACGAGACTACCCTCAACCAAATGAATATCGGGCCACGACGATGCCGGGCTCGACTCGAGGAGAGCGATGATGAGACGGAGAGCGAGGAAGAAGAGAGTGAAGAAGAAGATGGGGCTGAAATAGAAGAGGAGGAATAGGAAGAAGAGGAAGAGGAGGCCCAAGATACCTAGGAGAGCGTCCCCCCTGTGGCACTAGAGCAGGGCACTAATCGGGCTGCTCGTGATGCTCGTATAACTCGGCTGTAGGAGGATCATACAGAGCTACGACAGGGTCAAGCTGTCCTGCGACAGGATGTCATGGATCTTTGGGCCCTTGTGAAGCACAAGTTCAAGAAAGTAACTCGCGTGTTGAAAACTATTATGTGCTGCCTAAAGGATAAGGGTGCCCCTTCTCCATCGCCAGACTCGGATGCCTAGTCATCCATACTATTGTCTTGTAGTTTGCTTTGATTAGCGCCTTAGGATGTTTATGTTTTCATGTTGACGGGTGTGGTTGTTGGCAGAATGTTTTAGATGTTTGAGGCTTTGGTTGTAATTAGCTCACATGCATCTTCTGTCATGATCCATGTAACTCTGTATTCTATGTATTGTGATAATTTTGGTAAATGAAATGCATGCAGCCTCTTTTACTATGAAGTGTGTGGAATGATTAGATGATTGTGTATTGTGTTACTATGCTGCATTGTACCCTATGTTGTATAGGGCATGCCATGGAAATATACGCAGAGCACGACACACCTCGCACTCACTGATACGATGGACCAGGCTCCATCCCATAGAGATGGTCATACAGACCCTGGGTTGGGCCCGGATCGTGAGACCATGCCTATGTCTCAACCTTCCACGGGTCCTACAGCTGGACTACCACCGTATACACCCCCAGTTCGCGAGTAGAACTATGCATCTTCCTCTATGCAGTATGCACCTCAGCCTGCTCCACCTACTGATAGGTTTGAGCGGATGATGATGCTGATACAGCAGCACCACCAACAACTCTTGACCACCATTGCCGGGGCCTTATCTCAGGGTGGGTGTGCGACTTCACCTTCACCATCTACACGTCCTGCTGAGACTGCAGAGCCTTCTGCTTAGGTTGAGGAGACGCCCCCGCCTATACCTGCTGCATACCCTGTGGGGAATTTGGGGACTTGCGGCCTTCTCGAGCGATTCCAGCGCTTGAGGCCTCCTACTTTTACGGGTTCTCACAGACCCGAGGAGGCTGAGTATTGGCTAGACCGCATCTCTAAGATGTTACGAATGATGCATTGCACCAAGTCAGAGCAGGTTGAGTTGGCCACATTTATGTTTGAGAAGGAGGCCAGTATGTGGTGGGATGGTGTCCTACGGACTGTCGTAGTTGGCTACTTATAGACCTGGGCAGCTTTCGAGTTTCATTTCCATGAGAAGTACTATCCTCTAACCTATCGACATGAGAGGGAGAATGAGTTCTTGCGCCTTAGGCAGGGAGGCATGACAATTACCGAGTACGAGCATCGCTGTACTGAGTTGGGCAGATACGTCCCTATGATACTCGCTGATGAGCCGATGCAGATACGACGTTTTTCTGAAGGCCTGCGACCTGACATTCGGTCGAAGATGTGCTATGTTAGCATACCCTCCTATGCCAAGTTGGTTTATATGTCTATGCAAGCAGAGCGGGATGTAGAGCGACTGACATGATCTCGTGGCCCTATGATTCCTAGGTCATGACCAGATATCCAGAGTAGGTCATTCCTTGGCAAGAGGCCTCGTGTTGACTCTCCTTCCAGGATTGCGGCGCCAGTAGTTCTGATGAGGCATCTAGGTGTGACCTGTTCTTACCGCAGGAGATCGAGTCACCCTACAGAGAGTTATTTTTCCTGGATGAAAGACAATGGGTTTGCACCGTCGCAGAAGATTGATCGTCCTCACCCTCAAGACTTATCGACTCCACCACTATGGACTGCACCTGCACATCCATCTTTTAGACCACTTGCACCTCGCTTTAGGCCACCACAGTGACCTATGATGCCTTAGCCCAACCGACCACAACAGCACTTGTTCATGAGCTCATAGCAGAAGAGCCGGAGACAGCGCCTATGGCCTTCGAGGTCATTGCACATGTTCAAGGTACTCCTGTTTTTTTATTGGTGAACACTGGGTCCACTACTTCCATCATATCATGTGCGGCAATTAAGCGACTAGCTTTGCATACTACTCCCACGAGAGGAGTGAGACTCACTACTGCTATGGGGACGTTTTCGAATGTCACATGGATGTGTGAGGGTTTCTCAGTAGACTTGGGTAACAGGACAATATTCGTTGACCTCATTTTCGCTCCCCTATGGCACTACGACATTATCCTGGGTATGGACTGGCTCACCGAGATGAAGGCAGAGATTGATTGCGATACTCAGGTCGTGACAGCCGGCGGACCTGACGGCACGGTCTTTACTTTTCCAATACAGGTTAGTTGGACATGCCGCGTTGGATGTTATACCACTTTACTTAAGCCTTTTGATAGGTCGACGTTAGGAAACATGCCAGTAGTTCGAGACTTTTTAAATGTGTTCAGGATGATTCTTGAATTACCTCCTCAGTGTGAGATTGACTTTATAATTGATCTTGTGCCTGGAGCGACTCCCATTTCATTACCTATGTACCGGATGCCTCCGTGTGAGATGGAAGAGCTGAGGAAACAGATTGATGAGCTCGTAGAGAAGGGCTTTATACAACCCAGTGTGTCTCCTTGGGGAGCACCTGTGTTGTTTGTCAAGAAGAAGGACGGGTCGGTACAGTTATGTGTTGATTACCGTAGGTTGAACCGGTTGACCGTAAAGAACAAATATTCTTTACCCAGGATAGACGACCTATTTGATCAGTTGAGGGGGCCAAAGTATTTTTCGAAGATCGATTTACAGTCAGGGTATCATCAGTTGAGCGTCAAAGATGAAGACATACAGAAGACGGCTTTCAGGACCTATTTTGGGCATTACGAGTTCCTTGTGATGTCGTTCTATCTTACGAACACACCGGCCTTGTTCACGGACCTGATGAACCAGGTATTTCGGCTATTTCTATACCGATTTGTCATCGTGTTTATCGATGACATTCTGGTGTACTCTACGGGTCGGGAAGTGCACGAGGAACACTTACAGGCAGTCCTTGATACTATGAGGAAGAACTAGTTGTTCGCGTAGTATAAGAAGTACGACTTCTGGCAAGAGGAAGTCAAGTTCTTGAGACGTGTGGTGTCCAAGGAAGGGATAACAGTGGACCTGGCTAAGGTAGCCACAGTGCAGGACTGGAAACAGCCTGGTTCAATTACTGAGGTGAGGAGTTTTCTGGGCCTGACAAGCTATTACCAACGATTCATTCGAGACTTCTCGAAGATAGCCAGACCATTGTCTCAGTTGACATGGAAGGATCTGAAGTTCGCCTGAAATGAGAAGTCGGAAGCAACATTTTAGGAATTGAAGGACAGACTGACGTCCGCCCCTATGCTAGTATTGTCAGAGCAAGGGATTAAGTATACTATATAAACTGACGCATCTCATGTTGGTTTGGGTTGTGTCCTTATGCAGAAGGACAGGGTGATTGCGTATGCCTCGAGACAATTAAGGAAGCACGAGGAGAATTACCCTACGCACGACCTTGAGTTAGTAGCAGTCATATTCGCATTAAAGCTCTGGAGACATTACCTCTACGGAGAGGAGTTTGAGCTTTTCTGCGACCACAAGAGCCTTAAGTATATATTCACTCAGCGGGACTTGAATATGAGGCAGCGCTAATGGATGAAGACCTTGAAGGACTTCAAGTTCGAGGTTTCCTACCATCCTGGCAAGGCCAACCTTGTGGCAGACGCGTTAAGCTACAAGAAGGGTATAGTATTTGTAGCTCCGCTGATGATTAAGGAATGACACATGGTGGAGTTCGTGCTGGACTTCGAGTAGAAACTCACCGTGGAGGAGCCATTCGAGCTTGTCGTACACGTTCATGTGAGGCCACTTATTGATGACCGGATCATCGAGGCACAGAAGAGTGACGAGCGGTTGTCCGAGCTTCGAGAGCAAGCTAGCAATGCCGAGTGGAGAGTTGGCACAGATGGGGCCTACGATACCGTGGCCACCTATGCGTCCCAGATATTCAGGACTTGAGACGGGAGCTTCTCGAAACAGCTCACAATTCGAAGCTTGTGATGTATCCTAGTAGCACGAAGATGTATTAGGACATGAATAGGTCATATTGGTGGGACAATATGAAGATCCATATTGCAGAGTATGTTTCCCGTTGTCTCACGTATCAGCAGGTTAAGGCTGAGCACCGCCGACCTCCTGAACTCCTTCAGCCCATGCCCATAGCTGAATGGAAGTGGGACTTCATCTTTATGAACTTCGTCTCAAGGCTGCCGAAGACAAGAAAGGGTTGTGACTCTATTTGGGTGGTCGTAGATCGATTGACCAAATCGGCTCATTTTCCCCCTATCAGAGTGACGAATTCTGCAGATGACTTGGCTAAGTTGTACATCAAAGAGATAGTGCGTCTGCATGGAGTTCCCTTGGAGATTGTGTCGGATCGTGACACACGATTCATGTCTGTCTTCTGGACTCATATCCAGGAAGCGATGGGTGTGAAGTTGAAATTTAGTACCGCGTTTCACCCTCAGACCGAAGGGCAGACAGAGCAAGTGAATCAGATTTTAGAAGATATGTTGCAGGCCTGTGTGCTAGACTTCAAGGACAGTTGGGATGACTATCTTCTGTATGCAGAGTTCGCCTACAATAATAGTTTTCAGGCGAGTATCAGTATGGCTCCTTACGAGGCCTTGTAAGGGCGTCCTTGCAGAGCACCGCATTGCTGGGCTGAGGTTGGCGAGTGCAGTTTGATTGGCCCAAAGTTAGTAAAAGCAATCTCAGAGAAGATCAACATTATCAGGCGTCGACTTCTGACGGCACAGAGCAGACAGAAGAGTTATGCCGATATGAGGTAGAGACCACTTGAGTTTGAGGACAGAGACCATGTGTTCCTCAGAGTTTCCCCTATGAAGGGAGTCCTTCGGTTTGGGAAGAAGGGGAAGCTTACGCCGCGGTTCATTGGCCCATTTCTGATACTTGATTGAGTGGGAGCGATGGCATATCGCCTTGCTTTGGCCACACCACTCGCGGGCGTGCACAACGTATTTCACGTATCTATGTTGAAGAAATATGTCCCTGATCCTTCACACATCATCCATTAGGAGTAGGTGCAGTTGAGCGATGATGCTACATATGTACTGCGTCCGACGCATATCCTAGACAGGAAAGAGCACGTATTACACAGTAAGGTAATTCCACTCGTGAAGGTACTGTGGACGCATCATACAGAAGAGGAAGCTACCTGGGAGACTGAAGCCGAGGTCCGAAATAACTACCCTCAGCTTCTCGAGGAGTACGAAAAGGTATTAATTTCGAGGATGAAATTTTTCATTAAGGGGGGTTGATTATAACGACTTGGAAAATTCCCTACAATAGTCCAAATATCACCTCAGGCAGAAATCACACAGGACCAAATCCTTAGAGATTAGACAAAGTTAACTAAGTGCTAAACTAGATTAGTCATGAAATTCGCTTGAACCACTTTAAATACGATCTGCAAGACCCAAAACTTGTAGAATTATTGACATTAGGTTACCCGATCGCTCTCGGGAGCACATTGAAACTCCGTATCAGATCTGGACCATATATCGAAAGTCCAAATGATACGAGGTTATAGAATTAGGACCGCCTTGCTGGGCTTGACAACCATCTCGGAAGTCAAAACCAAATAGTATTCCGGGGCTATTCGCTTAAGCCCGGAGAGAGGAGTGTGAGAAAACCTAGTTTTCTTTAGAAATTAAATTCAATTTAAGTAATCTAAGACTTGATGTTTGCAAGCTAAATATAAGCAATCAGATCATCGGAATCTGACCCAAATACACCCTCAGATCAGAAAATATTTCTCATACATGTCTGTGTACTTGTAACCCTGATCGAGTTTCTGTGACCGTTGAACTGAAACTGGTCCGCCACGTGTGATCTGGAAACCCGATTGAAATAAAAACTTAACTCGACCTAGATCCATAGTCAGTGAGCTTGAGTCCAACCTTTAGCTTAAGGGGGAGCTCCAGAAGTGCTCCGTTGAGCTGGAATAGATGCACTTTGGACATAACCTAAGTATACCTTGACCCTAGGTCTATTTTGGAGAGTTTTAGGCCTATATAAGGACCTTAAACCCTCTCTCATTCTTACCATACGAATTTGACAAAACCTAGGAGAGAGAAGAGAGAAAAGAGAGAGAAAGTGTGAGAAAGTGGGAGAATCTGCCAGCTATTTTACCCTAGTGCTATACGTGCTTATCCAACATGATCTAATCACTTTTCCGACGATTCCGACTTCATTTCTAGGTAAGAAAACCCTAACCCTAACCTGTTTTAGGGTTTCTATTGGTACAAGTAGTTAAGTAGCTGACTTACCCTGTGTTATAGGTCGTCGTATCGACGTTGATGAAAGCATAGAGTTTCTGTTAAGTTCGTTACGTTTCTACGGCGTAAGGTGCGGAGGTGCGGACTTTAGACGTATAGGTTATGGTTTTCAAAGCTTTCAATGCCAGATAATGATAAATTCATGATTTGGATGTCATTTCACATGTACAATGCAATGTTCATTTTGCGATTCAATTACGTATGCAAATTATGGTATATAGTGTATTCTGTATATTTGTAGAAGGTACCGTATACGTACAAATTTTGAAAGTGTGCTTGCCATGATAAATTACTGTATGTACATGCTAGATATAAGTGTGATACTTACTCAGCGAAAGGATTCGCCCTAATACATGTTTTCGCCAATATACATTATGTATGTTAAGAAGTGTATTCTAAGTGGTTGTGAAAATGCTTGTAAGAGTAAGTGCTTAGATGATTGTGCTTTAAGTAGGTGTTGAGATAGGATTCTCAACTAACTTAGAGATGTATATGATTTCCTCCATGTTGGTTGTTTAATTTAACCGCTTACTTATGAAATATATGTGTTTGTATTTCCAGTTTATATTGTGTTTTATAACATGCTTTATGACATGCTTGTTCACATTCTTGAATTATGTTGTTCATTCTGCTTTACTCTACAGGCTTCGGGTTAAGGATTGATTGAGATTGGGGCTATGATTATAGTCTAGACAATCGGTAACAGACTTGAGTTCGTGGCTGAGATTCATTCGCCATGTAGGACGTGTTTGACGAACCCGAGTCGTATGTTAGTCGACGACAGTGGTCAGGCCACACGAAGTGCTTATTCACTTCATGTAGATCGATGCAATGTGCGCTCATGCTAATCGAGCTCGTCAAGTAACCCGATCTATCTAATGTATGTTCACCATGTTTGGACGCTACTGCTTGAACCTAGGGTACCAAACTTACTAGTGTAACCCCGTTAACCTTGGTACCTCGATCCGCTAAGACTCATGAGCCGGGCATGGTGGTATGGGATACCGTGGTTGAGCTGTCGGCCTACTGTGGGGCCACAAGCCTCCCCGTAGTTACTAGTGAGCAACCCAGACTCGTGAGCTGAATACGGTGGTATGAGAGACTGTATTCGAGCTATCGGCCTACACTAATTGGTGATGAGCCTTTTGTAGTGACCTCGAGTATACCCTAAATCTGCGGAGAGGCGATGAGCCTTCCCGTAGTAAATAGAGTATAAACTAGGCCTGTATTGATAAGGTGATGAGGGAGCGGTGCAATGAGTGCATGTAACGTACTCGACAAATCCCTTTACAAAGGACCTAGAACCGCATCATCGTATGAGATTATCTAGGATTGACGACCCTAGAATGGATCATTATTTAGGAATGATATAAGGAAGGTACCTTAGTTTTCCAATCCTACTGTATGAAAAGGACTAATAACAACTCGGTAATCATGTTCATATTGCACTGCATGTGCCTGGAAGATGTGGAGCACTGAGGGATGAAAGCATGCCACGGACGTAAGATGGTGTCGCACGAGGGAGTATGTTAGCGAGGGCATGCATCATTACTACATTCCATACTTGCATTAATAAGAGTACTTAGGAGTGTTTGATTGTACTGCTTTATCATTATCGCTTAATTGATTTAATAACATGTTAACCTGTGCTTTATTGTTCCACTGAGTTAGCTACTCACTCTCACATTATGGGACGGTGTTCTGAACACCCACCAAACCCTGTCTTAGATGCAGGTATTGACGAGACGCGGGAGGCTGAGCCTGATTACTACGATGATCAAGATGAGTTCTCCTACATGCAGTTCTCTGGAGGCTACACTTAGGCCACCCAGATGACGGGGCTACAGGGTGTACCATTCTAGTTGTACCATTTTTGACATTTTTCTTTTGAAACAAATACATGTATATGGTGACTCAGTAAAGTGTTCATACTTTGGAGACCGATTGTGACATTTCTGGCTTTATATACATCTATATACATCTATTAGTCTTCTGCTTGTGTTTTATAGTTTGATCTGGAGTATGACTTACTGTGTTGATACAATCCCACTCATGATTATTTCACTAACACAGACAACATTCAATCGTAAGCATTTATGTTGCATAAGTGATGTTTTGGAACTCGGGTATTGAGTTTTTACTCGACCCCCGATTTTCAGGGCGTGACACCAACTCTAATAAAAAACAGAGAAAATCAACGCAATCGTCCTCTTGAGGATGAGAATGAAGTTCATAGGAATGTGTTACAACAATCACTGACTTTACATGAACATATACACCCTAAGAGATCATCTTTATCATCTTGCATTGTGTTCCCTGATCACACATGGAACATTAATTTTTAACCAAGTGTGATTCAATTGATTCCTAAATTTCAAGGCTTAGATTCTGAAAGCCCCTACTTGCACCTTAAGGAATTTGATGAAGTAATTGCAACATTACAAATAAACAATAACAATAGGGATGTACTTAAACTTAGGTTATTCTCATTTTCTCTAAAGAAACGGACCAAAGCATGGCTCAACTCTCTAAGACCTCATACCATCACTACATGACAAGCCTTAAGTAGAGAGTTTTTGAAAAAATTCTTTCTCGAGCACAAAATAAATGTACTAAAACATGAAATCATTTCGTTCTCCCAAACGGGGAATGAACTGTTTTTCCAAGCTTAGGAGCGCTTCAAAGACCTTCTACTCACTTACTCACATCATGGTTATGAACCATGACACTTGATTGATGTGTTCCGAAAGGGGCTCACCATGGATACCCGTCAGTTCATAAAGATGATGTGTGGTGGAACCTTTTTAGACAAAGATCATAATGAGGCTTAAGATTTTCTAGACATGTTAGCAGATAATACTGAGACATGGGATGTTTCTACTAAACTAGACCAAACTAAACCCATTCCTAGAGAGAAAGCGGGGATGTACGTCCTAAGAAAGGAAGACGACCTTAATGCAAAATTCGTTATATTATCTAAAAAGGTCGAAGCCTTAAAAATTAGGAAGGTTGATACGATTAAAGGAAACACCACCTTAAATAATTTTTATAGCATTTGTCGTGGCGCCGACCATGACACAAAGGATTGTCCAGCAATCCCAGTTGTATAAGATATCATGCATGAGCATGGGCAACCAAATGCTATAAATAACTACCAAAGGCCAGTTGTGCAACTAATGAGAAACACGTACAATCCAAATTAGCATAACCATTCTAATTTTAGTTGGAGGAGTGGACCACAAATTAATGCTCCCAATGTACCTCAAATGCCTCTACAAAATAACTTCTTTGGGGCACCTAACAATGTACCATACATGCCCTCACCAAAGTGATCATCTATGGAGGATGTATTGACCGCATTCATGAACTCTTAAGATCAAATGAATCAGTCTCTAATCCAAGCAAATAAGGAATTAAAAATAGTTGTGGCTAGGATCGAGACTCAACTAAATGTTAAGGAAAAAGGTACCCTTCCTTCTCAACCAGTGCTAAACCTAAAAATACACATTTCATTGGAGACTCAAATCCAAGCGAGCTACATTATGAACAAGACAAGGTCATCATTACCTTGAGAAGTGGAAAAGAGGCCGATAACAAGATAATGCAACTGGTAGAAATACTGGAGGATGAGTCACCGTCTCAAGAAAATGATGAACTGACTATGGTTCAAGAACTGCAACAACAAAAGGATAAAGAGACTAAGTCACATGGACTTCAGAACCCGACTATCCCCATGAAATATCAAGAGGTATTAGATGTGCTCTAAAAGGTTATTGTCAATATTCCTCTGCTTGATGTCATTATACAAATTTCATCATAATATCTTAAGGACTTATATACTGCAAAGAGAAAATTAAATGTGCACAGGAAGGCCTTCCTCACTGAGAAAGTGAGCACTATCATTTAGAAAAGGGCTGTACCCAAATACAAAGACCCGGGAAGTCCCACTATTCCTTGTATTATTGCAAATTTCCAAATTGAGCATGCTTTGCTATATTTGGGTGCAAGTGTTAACTTAGTACCTTATTCGGTTTACAAACAAATGGGGTTAGGAGAGCTTAAACCAACCATGATTACACTCCAACTTGCTGACTGCTCCATTAAGGTACCAAGGGGAATCTTAGAGGATGGGTTAGTCCAAGTGGAGCAATTCTACTTCCCCGTGGATTTTATTGTACTAGACACTAAACCATGTGTAAATGTTAGTGCTCAAGTTCCCATCATTTTAGGTCGTCCATTCCTAGTAACTTCAAATACAATCATAAATTAAAGGAATGGAATGATAAAGTTGTCTTTTGGCAACATGACTTTAGAACTCAATATTTTTAATCTATGTAAGTAGCCCATGGAAAATAATGAGATACATGAGCTGAATTTTATGGACTACTTGATAAAGGATGAGGAATTGGAACCTAACTTATCTAAGGGATTAATTAAAGTCTTTAGGAACTTGAAAAATTCTGATATAGAAAAAGTGCTTGCTGAAATTTATGATGATAATGAAAGCACTATCACCCAGGACATTTGTAACGCCCTGAAAATCGGAGGTCGAGTATGAACTCAACTCCCGAGTTCCAACGCATTACTTATGCAACATACACAATGATGGTTAAATGTTGTCTGAGTTAGCGCAATAAACATGAATGAGATTATACCAAAACAGTAATTCATACTCCAGTTCAATTGTATAAAGGCAAGCGGAAGACTGAAATTTTATATTGAAAATATGTAGAGTATCAAAATTTGTGAACTCCAGAGTATGAGTACTAACTGAGTACCAATATACATGTATTGTTTCTAAGTCAAAAAATCAAAAGACAACTCAGAGATAAGCCCGGAATCCCCGCGATGCGACGGCCTAAGCATAGCAAGCGTAGTACCTTGCATAAAGGAGAACTCCTCCCGATCCTCCTCTAAGTCGAGCTCCGGCCCCCGAACAGGCTCCATCTACACCTGCTGCGACAGAGTCCGGTGGGTGTTGCAAACACCATCCCGTAACGTGGGAGTGAGTAGCTAACTCAAAGGGGAACAATAAAGCATAGGTTAACATGTTATCAAATCAATCAAGCAAGAATGATAACACAATACAATTCAAACATTTCTAACTACTCTTGTTAAATGCAAAATGATATAACATGATGTCCGTATGCCCTTGCCAAACCACCTCAAGTGACATCATCTTACGTTCGCGAATGCTTACTCCCTCGGTGCGCCACATCTACAAAGCACATGCGGTGCGATGATGCTCATGATTACCAAGTTTTTATTAATCTATTTCAACCAGCAGTATTGGGAAACTAAGGTACCTCCCTTGTATCATTCCCAAACATGATCCATTCTAGGGTCGTCAATCCTAGCTAATCTCATACGATATTATGGTTTGAGAAGCGTAGTGAAGGCATCGCAAAGGGCTCGTCACCCGTCAGCACGGATACAGATCTCATCGTATGCGGCTCAATTGCTGGCCATCAGCTCAAGTACATATCTCACCGTACTTGGCTCAATCACTAGCCGTCAGCTCAAGTACAAGTCTCACCGTACTCAGCTCAACTCATACTCTAGTTACTGTGAAAGACTTGTCGCCAATCACAGACACTTGGAGTATACTCGAAGATACTACGGAGGACTCATCACCCGTCAGCACGAGCACAGGTCTCACCGTACTCGGCTCTCCGTAAGTATCGACAACTCGAATATAGTGTCCCATACCACCATAATCGGCTCACGAGTTTGGTTGCACAATGGTCACTACGGGAGGCACATGACCCCAACAGGCCGACAAATCGACCACGGTGTCCCATACCACCATGCCCGGCTCATGCGTCTTAGCGGATCGAGGTAGCATGGTTAACGGATCGCCACCGGTAAGTTTGGTACCCTAGGTTCAAGCAGTAGCGACCAAACATGGTGAACATACATATACACTCCGGTTTACTTGACGAGCCTGACTAGCTCAAGCGCACCACAAGTTGAGCGATATGGAGCGCAAAAACACTCCGTGTGGCCAACCACTATCGCCAACCGAAGTACGACTCGGGTTCGCCAGACACGTCCGTTGTGGCGATATGAATCTCCACCACAACCACAAGTCTGGTACCGAAAGTTTGGACTATAGGCATAGTCCCAAACTCAAACAGTTGTAAAGTATGAAGTAAAGCATGAAGTAAAGCATGTTAGCAGGCATATTATAAAGCATGAAGTAAAGCATGAAGTAAAGCATGTTATAAAGCATGTTGTAAAGCATGTTGTAAAGCATGTTATAAAGCACTATACACATAGGGATACAATTACATACGCATCACAAGTGAGTGGTTATAGTGAACCACCGCATGGAGGGGACCCTACATGTCTCTAAGGGAGTCGGGAATTCCATATCAGTGCCTATCTAAGGCACTAACACCCAAGCTTTTACGCACACAAGCACGTACACCAAACACTTAGAGTGCGTAATTCCAACATACATAACGTATGTTAGCAATTGCGTATTAGGGATATTCTTTTGCTAAGCGGTTATTTTATCCGCACATACCATATTCATACGACAAATCATCATGACAATTACACTTCCCAAATTTGTACATAAGCGGTATTTCTAGAATACGCAATTTCAACATACATAGTGTTTTCAAGCGAACAGAGATTTCGGCGATTCCTTTCGCCAAACTGGTATTTTATTCATGTATTGTATAATCATATATTAAATAAATATGTCAAACATTACTCTAAAAGAAATATATATACGGTATTTATAAAATACACAATTTCAACATACGTCGCCTTTACAAGTGAACATGTATTTTGGCGATGCCTTTCGCCAAACTAGTATTTTATTCATATATTATATATTCATACATTAAATAAACATGTTAAACATTTTCCCAAAAAAAATACGTATACGGTATTTCTACGTATACCTAGAGTATGTGAAAATCCATATTTTACAACGTTAATCGAAACAGGAAACGGAAAGCACATTGTACATTTACATTTACACGCAGATCATGAATCTATCATTATCTGACATTGAAAGCGTTGAAAACCGTAACTTATACACTTAAAGTCCTCACCTTTGCCTTTTGAAACGCAACGAATCAGCAAGGGTAGAAGAACTTCCGTATACGGGAGATTTCTAGCCTAAAGAGCGGAATCGGTTAGTCGTTACACATCCCACATCGATTCTACCTTAAATCGACCTAGGGTTAGGTTTCTTACCTTCAAATGGGATGGATACTTTGGAAAGCGCCTAAAACAGTATGTGTAGGTCAGTGTAACAATCCAAAGCAGTAGGAGGAAGATCTCCCACAAATCCCAACTATTCTCCCTCTTTTCTCTCTCTCTCTCTAGGGTTAAAATCCCAAATTCGTATGGCTATGAGAGGGGCTGTTCTAAGCCCCTTTTATAGCCAAAAACATTCCGAAATTAGACTCAGGTTCAAGGGGTACTGCTAATATAGGATATTCGTCACTTTTCCAAAGTTCTGTGGCCCTCCTTGAACCAAACGTCGACTTAAGCTCACCATCTATGGATCTACGTGGGATTACGTTTTGACTCGATCGGATGCCCAGATCGCACGTGGCGGACCACTTTCGCCCGACGGTCGGCCACGGGCCACGATCGAAAATTCCAAGTACATGTAAATGTTCTGAAATTTTTCTTAATCCGAGGGTGTAATTTGGTCGATTCTCGACGGTCAGTTGCTTAATACGACGCGTCAACAAATGATGCCGAGATCACTATTCCGATATTTATTTTGGAATGGGAATAGTGTTTTTCACACACCCTCGCTCCGGATCGAAGCGAATGGCCATGGAACATCGGATGGAGCTGATTTTTGAGATGATTGTTAAGCCCAGTGGGGCGGTCCTAGTTCCTTAGCTTCGGGTTAATCGGACTCTCGATGTGCGATCTAGACCTAATACGAAGTTTCATTTCATTCCCGATAGCAGACGGGAAATGAGTTTGGTTATAAACTTTAGGGTAACCTAGCGTCAATGATTCTGCAACTTTTGGGTTTTGTAGATCGTATTTAAAGCGATCGTAACGGATTTCATGGCTAATCGAGTTTAATACTTAGTTAACTTTGTTAAATTTCTAAAGAATTTAATCCTACGTGATTTCTGGTCGAGGTGGTACTCGACCCAATGTACGAAAATTTACGGGTCGTTACAACATTGGTGTGTACCAATGGAGACCACGCACTCAAATCCTATCTGTTAAGGACTCACGACCTCTGCCATCACTAACTAATGTGCCAAAGCTTAATTTAAAACCACTACCAAATGTGCTTAAGTATGTATATTTAGGTGAAAATAAAACTTATATGTGGTGATCTCTTCATTTTTAGACAAGGATCAAGATATTAAATTGTTAAATGTTCTAAGGGACCACAAAGGAGCCTTGGGCCGGACCATTTCTGACACAAAGGGTATAAGCCCTTCTATATGCACCCATCGGATCCACCTAGATGAGGATGTCAAACCAATTAGACAACCTCAAAGCATCGTAATCCAAACATGATGGAAGTTGTAAAAAATGAGGTGATTAAATTGTTGGAAGTGGGATCATCTACCCAATATCTAATAGTGTTTGGGTAAGTCCAACTAAAGTAGTCTCAAAGAAATTCGGAATAACTATCCTGCAAAATTCTAATAATAAACTTATACCAATACGTGTCACCATTGGTTGGCATGTTTGCATTGACTATAGAAAATTAAATACAGTCACAAAGAAGGACCATTTCCCTCTACCATTCATTGATCAAGTTTTAGAAAGGGTAACAGGTTACTCTTTCTATAGCTTTCTTGATGGATATTCTGGATATAACCAAATAGAGATAGTCCTGAAAGACCAAGACAAATCCACGTTAACTTATCCATTTGACACGTTTACTTTCAAACAGATGTCATTTGGATTATGCAACACGCCAACAACTTTCCAACGGTGTATGTTAAGTATTTTTTCAAATATGGTTAGGAAGTTTTTTGAGTCTTTCATGGATGATTTCTTTGTATTTGGGAGTAGTTTTGAGGAATGCATAAATAATTTATCTCTTGTCTTATCTAGGTGTGAAGAGAAGCACCTTATCTTAAATTGGGAGAAGTGTCATTTCATGGTTCAAAAGAAAATTATTTTAGGCCATGTTATCTCCAAAAATGGAATCGAGATAGATCGCTCAGAACTGGACATTATTGCTTAATTACCTATTCCCCGAACTGTTAGAGATATTAGATCACTTCTAGGGCACGCCGGTTTCTATAGAAGATTCATCAAGGACTTTAGTGTTATTATTAGACTCTTGACTAATCTTCTCTAATAGAATGTCTCATTTAAGTGGAAAGATGAGTGTGCAAGTGCCTTTAATAAAATTAAATCATCCCTTACCACTTCACCTATCATGTATCCACCAGATTGGACACTTCCTTTTGAACTAATGTACGATGCAAGTGATTATGCCATAGGGGCTGTTTTGTGTCAAAGGAAAGATAAACGGCCCTACGTTATTCATTATATGAGTAGAACTCTAAACTTGGCCCAAGTGAACTACTTAACAACTAAAAAAGAGTTACTTGCGGTAGTTTTTACTTTAAATAAGTTTAGGTCCTACTTGCTGGGATCCAAAGTGGTCATTTTCATGGACCACTCGGCTTTAAAATATTTGTTATCTAAGAAGGATGCAAAGTCGAGACTTTTAAGATGGATCCTCTTACTCTAAGAATTCGACTTAAAGATAAAAGATAAGAAAGGAGTAGAAAACGTAGTAGCCGATCACCTTTCCAAATTAGTGTTAGATGATTCCACTGAGGAGATGCATATCCAAGATACTTTCCTTGATGAACAAATATTTACGATCTCCAAATTGCCTTGGTGTGCGGATATAGTGAACTATCTTGTGACGGAAAAAATGTCATATCATTGGAAGTCACAAGATAAGAAGCGTTTTGAAACCAAGATTAGGAACTTCTTCTGGGATGACCCGTATATATATATATATATATATATGTATATATATATATATATATATATATATATATATGTATATATGGGACTGATCAAATTTTTAGACGTTGTGTCCCAGAGGATGAAGTTTAGGGTGTTATTTGCTTTCGCCACATGGAAGCATGTGGTGGCCCTTTTTCTACTAAGAAAACCACTACAAAAATCATATAGTGTGATTTTTATTAGCCCACTATGTTTAAATACACTCACACTTTTTGTCTTGCTTGTGATAGATGTCAAAGATTAAGAAGAGTGTCTCGGCATAACATGATGCCTTTATCTCCTATTTTACCATTGGAAATTTTTTATTATTAGGGTATTGATTTTATGGGCCCATTTCCATCTTCTTTTGGATTTCTTTATATATTGGTTGGTGTGAACTATATTTTCAAGTGGATTGAAGCAGTTCCAAGTAAGACCAATGACAATAAAGTGGTTATACGATTCCCTAAGGAAAATATTTTTTCTAAATTTGGAACTCCAAAAGCCATCCTTAGTGATGGCGGGTCTCACTTTTGTGATAGGACATTTGAGGCTTTGATGAAGAAATATAGCATCAAGCATAAAGTGAGCACCCCATACCACCTAAAACGAGTGGGCAAGCTGAGATTTCTAATTAGAGAAAACTATAAGGCCAGATAGGAAGGATTGGTCCATCAGACTATCCGATGCTTTATGGGCTTATAGGACTGCTTATAAGACCCTAATTGAAATGTCTCCATATATATTGTTCTACGGGAAGGCTTACCACTTGCCTGTGGAATTGGAACATAGAGCCTACTAGGCAATAAAGAAATTAAACTTTGATATGGACTAAGCAAGTGGATAAAGGAAAATAGAGTTGAATGAATTAGAGGAGTTGAGGAGAGACTCTTATGAAAATTCTAAAATCTATAAAGAGATGACCAAAGCTTTTCATGACAAAAACATCCTGAGGAAAAATTTTGAACCTCAACTAAAGGTCCTATTGTACAATTCCCGTTTCCAGTTCTTTCTGAGAAAATTAAGATCAAGATGGACAGGCCCCTTCATTGTGAAGAATGTTTATCCTCATGGGACTGTTGAAATTGAGAATCCACATAATGGCAATGTGTACAAAGTTAATGGTTAAAGATTGAAACCTTATGTGGAAAACTTTCATTTGGGAGAGGAGTCAATCCCTCTTTATGAGCTAGAATATTCGGATTGATGCTCCTAGTTTGACAGAGCATTTGTGTAAGATTTGTATAGTATTCATTTTTTTGTAACACTTAGGTCCCGTTTGTTAAATCTGAAGTCTAAAGATCGAATCTGAAATGTGAAGCCTGAATCTGAAATCTAAAGCCTGAATCTGAAATCTGAAGTTAAAAAAACTTGTTTGATAATTATGGCTGAAGTCTAAAAATTAAGTAATGAATCTGAAACAAACTGTTTGTTAACAAACATCTTAAATGTCTGAAATATGTTAATTTAACACATTTGCCCTTATCTCTCGTTTGAAAATGTTTTACATTATAAAGAAATTATTTTTTATTAAATGAAAATAAAATCATTATATTTCATTCAAATAAACTAAAATACTTAATAAAAAACTAAAATATCATCATAAGGCCCTCGATTCCTCTTAACGAGAAGAGTGTCACTATGTGTTGTATAGGATTGAACACTAGTAGCAACAAAACCTTCAAATAAGGCCCACTTGATATTTATATGCTATTCAAACCATTTATAAGGTCATTCCCAATTGGATGAAATGAAAACATATCCAAAACTTCTGTGGCCTATTTAAGTTTATTTTCCATCCAATATGTTCATAAGGTCACAAATACTTGTATGAAGAGGGAAAAAAATCATATTGATCTAAAACTTCTGTGACCCAAAAAAGGGTTTCAATGGTAGTCGTTCAATCCCCCACTACTTTTTATAGCTTTTTTTTTTTCATTTCAACCTTTAATACGAGCTCGCTAAATGGATGGATGGTTTGGATATAACACATACCTCATGATGGATCCCATAGAACTTGCTGACGCCAATACAACAACTATATAGTTGGTGTGAGGTACACCAACCAATCCGCGTTCCTACTTCGACGCGGATTAGCTACTGACAGGTTAAATAGCAAGATTCGCTACCAAAGTGATGTCATCAAGTTCCATGGGCCCACTATGATGTATGTGGGCCCACTATGATGTATGTGCTTTATCTACACCCTCCATCTATTTGGAGATTTAATTTTAGAGCATGAGTTAAAGAATGAGGCAAATCCAAATATGTAGTTGACCCCACCACAAAGAAAAAAAAAAAAAAAAAAAAAAAAACAGTGGCGAGATTGATGCCTACTGTTAAAACCTTCTTAAGGCTCACCGTGATTTTTATTTGAAATCCAGCCTGTTCACATGTTAACACAGACATGAAGGAAGAGAAAAAACAAATATCAGCTTGATCAAAAACTTTATGGCATATTTAATTTTTTAATGGTGGGCGTCACTCTCCCCAATGTTTTTTGTGGTGAGGTCCACCGGAGCTTTGGATTTGACTCATTCTTTAGATCTTTACTTAAAATTATATTTCCAAATGGATGGACGACGTGGATACAAAACATACATCATGATGGGGCCCACATAACTTGGTGACATAACTTCAGTAGCGAGTCTCGCTACTCAACCTGTTAGTATACAATCCCCGTCCGCGGAAACAGATTGGCTACTCCCCTGCCACCAGCCAATGGTTGACAATTAGTGCTATATGGGCCCCACCATGATGTACGTGTTTCATCCATGTCGTCCATCTATGTTTCTAGATCATTTTATGGTATGAGACCAGAAATGAGGTATATCCCAATCTCAAGTGGACCACATTACGGGAAAATAATATTGAATGAACGCTTTTTTTGGGGCCATAAAAGTTTTGGATCAAGCTGATCTTTGTTTTTTCCATTCATCTAGGTCTATATGACGTAATCAACAGATTGGATGTCAAATAAATAGTATATTGGGCCTTAGGAGAGTTTTAATGGTGAATATCCAATCACTATTGTTTTCTTGTGGTATGGTCCACGTGAGATTTATATTCCTCTCATTTTTGGTATAAAGCCCTAAAACGATCTTTTAAAATGGATGAATGGAATGGATGAAACACATACATCATGGTGGGACATAAAGAAGTTTCACAGGTTAAAAGTTGATTTTGTATTGCGCAAACAGCTTAAAGAGAAAAAATTGCCCATAGTATCTTGAGAAGGGATAATTTTGGAAGTAAAAAGTTTTGTTTAATGAAAAATTCACTGAGCGCATTCCGCATTCACCATTAAGCTAGACTCCTATCACGGAAAGAATTCAGTGAAAAACCACTTAGCGCTTTCCTTTTTTCGTGTTAATGATGCATTAACGAACACCACTAAATACGTAACATTTTCCCAATTCCGCGTTAAGTGCAAAAATTCAACATTAACAAACAGGCCCTCAGCATATACATTTCTTCATGGCAGGTACTATCCACCCTTTCTTTTATATTTATTGTTCTCTACATTACATGTATCATTACATTGTGGACAATATAGATTTTAGGTTGGGGGGTGTGGATAGTCATCCATGTGATTTTTTATTTTTATTTTTAGGTTTTGAGTTTCTTTTATTGGTTTATGGGTGAAAATTTTTAAATTTTCAAAATAAAATTTGTATATACAAGAATGTGAACATAATATTATATGAATTCCAAAGGCAAAGTTAATACTTATTCTAGGTTGATAGTAGTCAAAATTCTGATAACTGAAAATTATAGACTTGAGTTTGATTATCTAATCACTAGTTTAGAGTGAGTTGTAATTTGATGTACTGAATTAACAATACACCCTAGCTAACTAAGTGAGGAATATGATATGTGAATTAGAATAATAAATTTTGATTCAAACAAGGTTGAATGAACTAGTACCATTGATATATATATATATATATATATTTTTTAATTTTTAAAATACCATTGATATATGTTTTTTTAAATAAAAATATAAAAATATAAAAAAATTAACGACCATAACAATCGTGTCAATAATCCAAAGTAAGAATACCTAAGTATCCACTGCTATTACCGTTACAATTACGATACCTTTGGTTATGAAGCAAACCCGGTAGGAATCTTCATCTAAGGGTGGTCTATAATAATGAGGATATGATAATAAAAGAAGAAATGGAATGAAGGAAATGAGATAACTAGAGATTTCATATTCTTGGGATGATTGAAAGGAGTTATGATAGGGAACATGCATATTTCTCAAAGTTAGACTAATATCACTGAGCACCTAAGTATATTGGATCATAACTATTTTAAACTTTGATTAGATCTCTGAACTCAAGGATGCAATGGATTAAGAAATTGAGATTCTAACTAACTTCAGACTTAGGACAAGTGTTGTTTTGTTTTGGAATTATATGATGAATAGAGGCATAATTGTATAAATTTTAGAGTTTTGAACTATTTTTCATATTTTTAATGTTTGCGGGTATAACATTTCTGACAACCCTCATAAGACTATAACTCGTCCACTAGGGGAAACCTAAGGGTTTAAAGGCTTGTTACATATGTTAAATACACTTGATATTACCTGCGAAAGTGGTGTAGTTAGAATTTTTGTTTTCGTTTTAATTTTTGTAGAATTAGTTTTTATTCTTATTTTTATTTTTCTTCACTTATTTTACTCGGGACAAGCAAAATGCTGGTTGGGGGTGTGTTGAGGACAAATATTGCATATTATCCCCTAATTATACCTTGGTTTTAAGAACATGATAATGCTTAATGATCTATTTTAATCATGTCTGTGTTGCAAGGTGAATTTAAGAACTTGGATTGAAAAGGGTGCTAAAAGCATAGAGATTTGATGCTCAATCACCAAGGCAAGGGATAGATCTTAGGAGACTAAGATTGAAGAATTCACATGCTAAAGATTCAAGAAAACCAAGTGAGAAATGAAGAGAATTAAAGATTTGAAGTGAATAAAAGGAATCCTGAAATCGTCCTGAAAAAACATATTCTGAAACTCTAGGTCATTTTATGAAATTGTGTAGAATTAAGTCTATTTTAAAAAATTGCACAGAGTGAAGTCTATTTTAATAAACTGTGTAAATTTGAGGCAGTTTTTTGATTTTTCAAATCAGTTTAAAGGAGGGAGTTCCCCACTTATAAATAGGGCTTCTCAAGACATTCCTAAGCATCATTCAAAGTATTCAATAACATGATTTAGGATTTTTAGAGAGTTTTCAATTTTATTAAAGTTTTATAAATTATTTTTTTCTTTTAGATCTTTTCTATTTATATTTATTTATTTCTTATTGTTTTTCTATTTTACAATTTAGTTATGTTCTTCTAGTTCCCTCTAGCCCAAGTTAGAAGGGAAGCATATTGGTTTAATGATTTTATAAATTATGATGATCGATTGTTTTTAATGATGAGATAAATGACGTATGCATGTTATCAATTATCTACATTTAGGTTTTTGATCCTCATGTGAGATCCATATGTTTCCATCATATGAGATCCATATTGATGGATAGGCTTAAGACCTAGATTAGTTAGATTTCCTAGATGGGAGATGTTCTCAACCTGTTACATTTCTTTGATTTATTATCTTATGGATATTGAATGCTTAAAATCATCGGCGATTGGGAATATATATCAATGATGCTAAACCATGATTCTCTAATCTTTTATATCATTTATTAAAATATTTAAACTGTTTTATTTTTCGATTAGGTTGACCATAGTGCTCAGATCCTAGTTGTGTTATCAAAGTCATCATGACTTATGGAACATTAACCTAGTGGAACTTTGAAGCTTGAGTATTGTTTTCAAATTAATTGAATTTCATACATTCAAAACCTTCAAAATCATTTTATTTGTTTACTTTCCATTACTTAGTTAATTTTGCATTTGATTTTCTCATTCTCATAAATCATCTGCTTGTAGGATCGACCCTGTATTCATAGGATATTACTTACGAACCTCTACACTTGGAGGCAAGTAATCAACTCACTAGACTTTGTGACTCAACCATCACATTAATTGACAAACAAAAGCAGTTTCAATCTCCCCCTTTGTCAATTACGTGACAAAACACCTAGAACAAATAAATTGTGTGTACAGCAATACTACACAATTTTATAATGCAACATTACAAATTTTACCAATATAAGAACAAGATATGTTGCTTGAGCTGCTGCTCCCCCTATCGCCCTGCATCACCATTATCTTTTATGTGGGCTTCCGGTCTTTTGCAACATCGCTTGTGTGCACATTGTCCCAACTCGCACCGTTGATAGACCTTACACTGCACCCTAGTGCACCAAGAAAACTCACCTAAGTGATTTTCTTTGGATGACCTTGAGACCTCTATCATGTGGACTGTGTCGTTGTTGCGGTCGCAATGGTGAAAACCGTGCGTCAATCCGATGCTCCGTTAGTGAGATATGACGCATCGAATGTATGGCCCAAATTATATATCATGTAGCGCAAGCAACCTTTATTATGCTAGGCCCATTAGACTTGAGCCCATGTGCGCCTAAAGCCCACTTTTAAAACATGGAAATTACTAATAAATAGGATAATTGCTATATAACAAAATAAGAAGCTAGCACATATAAGACAAGCACTATAAGACAAAATTGGATTCTATCCCAAAACTCATTATTAGCTCTTTCCCCATACCTTAGAAACTAATCGTGGCCCATGTCCACCTCATCCTATACATGCATCCAATATATGTCTTGATTTGTGCCACATCACTCCAAACAACCAATTGCAACACTCCACTTCATTATCCACCACACATTACCTACAACCCACAACCCTTATCCATCCATTAGCCAATGCATGCTTAGCACTAACCACCTCATCCATCCACTACCCATATCATATATCACATTCCACTTTAGCACTAATGAGATCCCGTAAACTTGCCACATCATCTTGCCACTTCAATTCCCTATATAAGACTAGGAGCTCTCTTGCACTTATTCTTTTCCTATGCTTAGAAAAATTCTAAGATTCTTAGAGAGAGTGAGAGAGAGTGGGGCCAAGGTGTGGCCCACCATTGATCAAGAGGGAGTGGACCACACATCATCATCCAACCATCCATCCATTAAGATGAGTCTACACCCCTCCTTCCATCTTCCTCATCATCCTCTTTCTTCCTCTTTTATTTTCTTGATATGTGTGGGCCCCACTAGCGTAGATTTCTTGTGTGCATGTATTTGTATCTATGGTGCTCAGCAAAGTGGCCCATGTCAGTATGGTCCACCATGATGAGCATCATATCCACACCCTTCTCATGTAATCTTATTTTTGTATCTAGACAGCAAGTTCTAAAAATCATATAAAATTGACTATGCTAAGATCGGAATTGAAACTTGGGAATAATATGAACCACAATATGATCTAACTCTAGACCAAATTTTGTAGCCATCCAACTGTCCAATCATTTGTAACATCAAGTTTACATGGTTGTTGTCCAGCAGCACATGCAGGTTCTGATTTGCCTAAAATGGACCCATTTTAAAGTCCTTTAATGAATGTATTAAAAATATACGTTCTATTAGATTCATAGAAAATTGAACTAGCTTTCCAACGGTATATAATAAGCCTCAATCGGAGTTCGGATGTATTTGGGGGCTTGTTATGACCATTCTTGTGTGGTCGATATCCATGATTCCAACAATCAGATGCATTTGATATTTGTTCTTAACTTACTTGAGATAGTAAATAATCATATGTATTGTCCCTATGATTAGATTATTTCATGATAAAATTTTAAAAATTCTGGACCAATAGATACTTCTGTAAGGATAAATCTTAAGTTGTTTTGTATGGTACAGATGGATCCAAGCCTCTATATGGTTGAAAACGTATATACAGCCTAAATGATGTATTACTAATCCATCCATTGGATCGGATTTTTCAATGGAGAATCTGATCATAGAGATTTGATCAATATATTTTATGTGCTACTAGATGTGTATGTTGGATATATGTTGTACATAACATTCATCCCCTTATTGACCCACTTGGGTGTGGGATCACTTGTGATTTATGCATTTTATTAGTTCATCCAATCTGAAAACTCATGTATATTTTTCTATGGTTTGCTAGCGTGTGGGCTCCACTAGCCATTGGATCTATTTCATTCCCTTTACACTTTCTATTTGCTGAAAATTTTCTAAGTACTTGACTGTTTGCATGTATGCCTCTTTGACACCTTGTAGTGGGCCCCACACTTTGTAATTAAGGGTCCCATTTTGGGTGCTGTTTAATCCTTATATAAGTGAGCTGGGATGCCCCACCTTTTTGTTAGGAGTGATTCCCTAAGTGTTTGAAAATTGGGCCCTAAGTTGTGACAGACCCCATTTCTGAAAATCGTCTGATTATTTGTGTTTTGTACCAACTTTGGGCCTCTGTAGTGGACCACACGCTGGAGGTTTGAGTAGGCCACCACTTGAAACCTCTAACCTACACTAATTAATAGATAAATAATATTTTAATTAGGCCAAATCAGACCTCACATGATTAGGGAGTGGATCCCAAAATGGGGTCAGGTATGGTTGTGTAGAAAATTAAAGTGTTTATGTTTGGCCCTATACCAAATATTATGTGTGCACAACCAGTTGGTCCTAGCTTATCATTTTTGAAGTAGATATATAGTACTACCAAGGGCACCTGACGGAACATTGAAAGGTGGTCCCTTGTAATCTTGGGATATACTCAAAGTCGGGACAAAACTAATTCTGCACTTTGTTTCCTGCACATTTCCTCCAAGTACCCATGTTTGGAACATCACTGTAAACTGTATACACTAAACCAATAAGGCACACCTTATACTTTTTAAGGCCCATGCATAGATCTAACATATAGATCCTTCCTTTTACCAGATGTAGGTCCCACATGATCATAAATATGAATTAAAAATGGCCAGAAACCAACATTGCACCAAAAATCTGTTGACGTGAAATTTATGTGAGGCCACGTCCGTATAGTCCACCACCTTCCCAAAGCATTTTATACAACATTTAAACTCTGAAAAATAACTCCCAAGTATTGTTGGGCTAAAAACCTTAAGTGGACCATCTAGTACAGGCTATCTTGTATGGGCCTTACCTTTTATATAAAGAGGCCCACCATGTTGTATGTGTTCTATATTCATGCTATCCATTTATTTTCTAGACCATATGAGCTACCCTATAAGGCCCAACGTGATGTATGTGAGGCCCTTGTATAAGGCCCATGATGATGTACATGAGGCCCAATATGATGTATGTGAGGCCTATGTGATGAGGCTCATTATGATGTATATGAGGCCTATGGGATGAGGCCCATTATGATATATGAGGCTCTTGTGTAAGGCCCATTGTCATATGTATGAGGCATATGTGATGAAGTCCATCGTGATGCATATAAGGCATATGTGATGAGGCTCATTGTGATGTATATAAGGCCTATGTGATGAGGCCCATTATGATGTATATAAGGCCTATGTGATGAGGCACATTGTGATGTATATGAGGCCTATGTGATGAGGCCCATTGTTATGTATATAAGGCTTATGTGATGAGACCCATTGTGATGTATATGAGGCCTATGTGATGAGGCCCATTGTGATGTATATGAGGCCTATGTGATGAGGCCCATTGTGATGTATATGAGGCCTATGGGACCCTTGTATGAGGCTCATTGTGAAGTACATTTTGCCCTTGTGTGAGACCATGGGCCCACTATATGTTTGGCTCTATGTGGGCCACTGCTTGGGAGCAATGCTGGTTAAATGTCCACATTGAATGGGCAATGATGGTTAAATGTCCACATTGTGACCTTCCCTTAGGCCTTGTTACGCCCATTCTCATCCTTCTCTAAGTGGGTTGACCCAAATCATTGGGCCCCATTGATGTTTGCATGATCCATCTATTCATATTGGGCTAACCCAAGATGTTGGGCCTCCATTGGTTGCTAGTAGGATTATTTTAATCTTGGAGTCCATCTAGGACTTATTTGGGCCCCCTAGGGCATCTAGCGGGCTATATGATAGTATGGTGAAGGAAGCCCATTCCGAATCCTTAGGATTATAGGTGGGCCACCGAGGCCCAACCTTGTTATGAGGAGAGTTCGTCATCGCCGTAGATAGAGGGATTCGTGCTATCAGATTTGGTATATCCACAGTCGAGGGTTGAACTTTATGTTATGGTTTAGATCGGCTGTCCATCTATGGACCCCACCTTATATATAGGCCGGTTATCGATACCGATTATGAGTATATGATAGCATAACATCATGATACATGCTCATACGCATCATCTTCATGCTTTTTATGAGATGTGGTTGACCATTGCATATGTCATTAGGTAGGTTATTTATAGGACTCCCTGATAGGTGGAGTTGTCCCATGTGAGCGAACGGTATATACAAGATTGATGTATGATTGGACTGTGTGACTTATGCATCTTGCATTGTGTGATTATGATTACAATATGCCCTAGCGACATTAGGGCCGTAACCTCCACAGATATAGCGTGGATGGTAGGATTAGATACCGAAAATTCTTGTTAAGCACGAGGGCGCGAAGGATGTCCCAAGGTGAAAGTCCCCAAACCCTTATGGTACCACAGAGGATGCTTCAATGCCTAGACCGAGTAGATATATGAGCGCATGAGGGCCGAATACCAGGAGGCTGCATCTCCCACTTTGTCATGGTCAGTTGGAAAGGGGTGTGGCCTTACTTGCCCGAGGGTAGGGGCAATTGTTAGGCTGAGTTTTACCAGCTCGTAAATGGGTCTACTACCGATGTGCTAGGTAGATATTAGAAAACTATTAGTCAGGCAGGTAGTGAGGTCTCTTCCGCTTGCACGGTTGTGCATCAAGTGTAGGGCGGCAATGTGGTGTATAGTGTATTAGACCTCGGTGATTATCCAAAGAGAACTGTACTAATATATGATGCTCCAGAGATGAGCTGGATTGATATGTGGATTGGTATGCTTTAGCTGCATCTTGCATATAACATTGGCTATGTAGGCCTTGCATTGCATCGTATGGCCTTGGTGTGGCCGATAACATTCATACATTGCATCACACAACCTTGATACGGCAGATAGCATTCATGCCTTGCATCACATAGGCTTGTTACGGCAGATAGCATTCATGTCTTACATCGCATAGCCTTGATATGGCTGACAGCATTGTACTAGACCCCAGTGATGATCCCAGAGATGTACGGTACTGAAATGTGGACGTACTGAGCAGGAGTTGTGTACTCACCATGTGACTCATTCATTCATTCATTCACTATCCACTCGGGCTGGTGGTGTGTAACCAAATCATTATGTGTACCTTCGCAATGGCCAGGATTTCGGTTAGGCATACGACCAACCTGAGATCAGGAGTTTACCACATTGAGTCTAGCTATCCAAATTTAAGTATGGGACTGATTTAGATAAAATTTCCTTGTGATGAACCCCACAGCTTACGATACCACGTTCTATCATCCTGACTACATACTCCAGGTTTGTCATTTCTTTAGCATTACATACTATATTACATCCTCTGCATATGACATATTATGACGCCCCATCACCGTGGTCACATGTGGGCAGGCACACGTGGGCGGACGCTGATGTGAGCGAGGCCTAGCGGGCCTGGGCGAGCTACTAGTAGTTGGCAGGCTACTGTGCACACAGTGAAGGCAGAACCTTGCCCCACATATTCATGGATTCGTCAGGATTTGCATATTGCATTGCATCCTTAACATATGACATTTGGTTTATCATGTCCTTATACTCAAACGATTACAAGGCAGCCTTGTTGTTGCCTTTCCATCGTATGTCATACAATAAAAAATGAAATTTGATTATCTTGTTCATGATGATTAGATATTTTAATGATTCATGGTTGCTTATTGAGTGACATGCCTATTATTGATGTCATGTTCATGATAACCTGTGTAGTTATACGACATGATTGATTGAAAACCTACTCACCTATGATAACATGATTAGTTGATAACATGATTATGGTTGTTTTGGATGTCTTTACAGGAGCGCCCTGATAAGAAGTGTTTTACTTCCAACACGCAGTAGACTCACGAGCTATGGTTTGCTCATACATATGACTTATACTTTTTCAAGATGCATACAAGAGTTGTTGGAGTTTGTTATTATTTCCTTCATTACTGTTGAGCTAATGCACCATATTATGTGTGACATATCGAATAGGTTCCTTTCTTCCATATGCGTTGATACCATGTACAAAATGTGTAACCACCTAAACGGATTAACTGTTCAAAAAAATCACACTGAAAAAAAATTCCTCCTTGTAGGATCCTAGGATCAGAATCTGGCATATGGGTGTCGGGAGCCAAGAATGGGATATTACGGAGGCTATCAGAGGCGAATTCGGCGATCTGAAATTTTGTGAGCCCGGTTTTCGAGTTTGGGGCGTGACATTTTAAAGAAGCAAACATATGCACATAATGGTGGGATTGTTCTCCCCCTTTTTATCAGTCTTGGCAAAGGGTCAGTTTGTAGAAAGCAATGTTAGGCTACATAACTGAAGTTGGAGAATATAGGCATAGTGAAATCATAAATCTTGACGAATAGGAAATTTAAAAACAAGTCATTATATGAAAATCACAACACAAATTCCATATGCATATAAATTCATCAAATATGCCCAAGAATGGCATAATCTCAATATATATATATATATATATATATATATATATATATATATATAAAAGTGCCCCAACCATGGACAATAACATCCAAAAAAGAAAATGTATCATAATCGAAATTATATCTATCATCGCACACACAAACAAGCTAGGGCATCAAAAAGATACATATGCCCTAACTATCATAACGACACATGTATGCGATGAATGTGAAAACTATGGTGTTTGTGCAGCATCACGCGGAACAGAATCATCGCGGTGACTCAGAAGCAACTCTAGAATGTGTTATAAGGTGTGTTATAGAGTGTCGATCCTTAGTTCAGTATTGGAAAGTTGGCTCTCACATCGTCTAACACGCTCTTCAACGTTTGATTGGCCATTTAGGAGATGCCTGATGATATCATTTTGGCAGACAAACTTGCGAGTACTTACCAAATCTGGACTATGCAAAGATATAGGGGTGCGATAGGAGTCTCTGGTTGTAATGCCCCGGATTTTTACCAACTTGGAGTTAGATGTCCTTAGGCAAGGGATCGATCCTAACCCCTTATGAACCTCTCAAAACTCAAATCCTTTAGAAATTAGACATGTTTAACTAAGTGCTAAACTAGATTAGCTGTGAAATCCGCTTGAATCACTTTAAATACAATCTACAAGACCCAAAGCTTATAGAATCATCGACGCTAGGTTACCCTGAAATCTAGGATCAACCTCATTACCCAGTTGGTCTCGGGAGCACATTGAAACTCCGTATCAGATCTGGACCGCACGTCAAAAGTCCAAATGATACGAAGTTATATAATTAGGACCGCCTTGCTAGGCTTGACAACCATCTCGGAAATCAAATCCAGATAATGTCCCAGGGCTATTTGCTTGAGCCCGGAATGAAGTGTGTGAGAAAACGTGGTTTTCTTTAGAAGTTAAATCTAATTTAAGTAATCTGAGACCTGTCGCTTGCGGACCTGATATAAACAATCAGACCATCAGAAGCTGACCCAAATACACTCTCAGATCAGGAGAAATTTCATACATATGGCAGTGTACTTATAATCCTGATCGAGTTTTGGTGACCGTTGAACTGAAACTGGTCCGCCACATGTGATCTGGAAATCCGACTGGAATGAAAACTTAACTTGACCTAGATCCATGGTCAGAGAGCTTAAGTTTGACCTTTGGATCAAGGGGGGCTCCAGAAATGCTCTGTTGAGTCGAAATAGGCTAGTTTTGGACATAACCTAAGTATACCTTGACCCTAGGGTCATTTCCATTAGTTTTAGGCCTATATAAGGGCTTGAAACCCTCACTCTCTCATGTCATACGAATTTCCTAAACCTAAGAGAGAGGAGAGAAAAGAAAGAGAAGGAAAGAGAGAGAAAAGACGAGGGAAGTTAGGGCTTTGCTACAGGGATTCCTCCCTGTCGTTCTACGTATCAAATCTCCGCTACCGTATCGCTAGTTCAATGATTCTAGTTCCGTTCTTAGGTAAGAAATTCTAACCCTAATCCATTCTAGGGTTTCAGTTAGTTAAGTAATGAAATAGCTAACCTATTTCATGATTCAGGTAGCTGTTGTGCCGTAGACAAAGGCGTTGTGTTCAAACTGAGTTCAGATCGAGTTTACTGACAAAAGGTGTGGACTTTAAACGTATAGGTTATGGTTTTCAAGGCTTTCAATGTCGGTTAATGATATATTACTGATGTAGATGCTATTACACATGTACAAAGTGCTGTCCGTTTCGTTTTTCATATATACGTTAACTATGTTGAATATACTTTATTCCTAGTATTTGTAGAAAATACTGTATATGTATGAAATATAGATTTGTGCTTGCCATGATTATTTGCTGTCTATGTATGCTAGATGCACGTGTATCAACTTTTGGGTGAACGGATGAGCCTAAGACCTGTTATATTAACATACATCGTGTATGTACAAGTTGCCTAAGTATTTGTGAAAATGTTTAAGTGGGTCTAAACTATGCATTAGTGTATGCCACGACTAACCATCGTGGATATGTGATTGTTGTACAGGCGGCAATTCTTTGATGAAAGGACTTGCTCTAATACGTATTCTAACTACTACATACCATGTGTGATGTTATGTGTAGACTAAGTGTATGTAAAAATGTCTGTATGAGTAAGTGCTTATAAATTCTTCTCTAATTGGGTGTTGAGATATGATTCTCAACTACTTTAACTATGTGTATGCTTTCCTCCATGTACCGTATATTATAGTGTTTGTTTATCTATGTAATACATTTGTATAAATCTATGTTTATGTTGTATTCCATAAAATGCAAAAACAAATCCATGAAGGGTGATGGGGGAGTGGTGTAACGATTCTGTGCAATAGCCCTAACAGCCCTAAAGCGGACATGGTTGTATGATTTGAAATCTTGATCCATTACTGCATTAACTATCTTCTAGGATATTTTGTTGTAATTGAATGTGATTGGGGCTATTGTATAGTCCAGGCAATTGGTAACAGAACCTAGATTGGTGGATGATGTTGTTTTGCCACACCGGATGTGTTCGACGAATTCGAGCCATACTTCGGTTATCGATAATGGTTAGGCCACATGGAGTGCTTATGCACTTCATGTCGATCCACTTGATGTGCGCTCGTACTAGTCGAGCTTGTCAAGTAACCCGATTGGCCCTATGTATGTTCACCATGTTTGGATGCTACTGCTTGAACCTGAGGTACCAAACTCACCAGTGGAAATCCCGTTAACCGTGGTACCTTGATCTGCTAAGACTCATGAGCCGGACATAGTGGTATGGGACACCGTGGTGGAACTGTCGGCCTACGCTGGGGGGTGACGAGCCTCCCCGTAGTGACCAGTGAGCAACCCAGACTCATGAGCCGGATATGGTGGTATGGGACACTTTATTCGAGCTATCGGCATACACTGTTTTGGTGATGAAGCCATGATGGGTGATGGGGGAGTGGTATAATGATTCGGTGTAACAGCCCTGACAGCCCTATACGTGCCCTGTGTAGTTACCTCGAGCATACTCTGAGTCTACGTGGAGGCGACAACCCTTCCGTAGCATCTAGAGTATAAACTAGGCCTGTAATGATTTGGCAATGAGCCCATTGCAGTGACCTAGAACCGCAACTTCGTATGAGATTTACTAAGATTGACGACTCTAAAATGGATCTTTGTTTAGGTATTGATATAAGGGCGGTACCTTAGTTTCTCAACCCTATTGTATGAAAAGGACTAATAAGAACTTGGTAATCATATACATGCACCGCATTACCCATGTGTTCAGGCGTAGCAGGTCAAGCACTGAGGCAGTGTTGTTCATGTGCAAACGTGAGATGAAGTCACTGAGGGAGCGTAGGCAAGGGCATGCATCATATCATTCATATCATTCTTGCATTAATAAGAGTACTTAGGACCTGATTATTGTATTGCTTTATCATTACCGCTTGATTGAATTGATAACATGCTAACCTTTACTTTATTATTCCACTGAATTGATCACTCACTCCCACATTACGGGACGGTGTTGTATACACCAACCAGACCCTGTTTGAGTTTCAGATGATGGTGATGCTTGTGAAGCGGAGCTGGATTTTTATGATGATGAGGAGGATTTCTCCTGCATGCAGCTATTAGGCGGGTCTATGTAGACAATCTTTTGATTAACAGGATTACAGGGTGCTGATTAAATGCCATTATACTTTAGTTTGTACTTTTGGGATACCCATGTATATTCCTTTTATTCATTTTTGGTGTATACATGTATATATGTAACCTGGTAACATGTTCACACTCTAAGACTTATAATAATTTATATATTTTATATACCTATCACAGTCTTCCGCATGCGTAATTTAACTGTCTCTGAAGTATGATATGCTATTTTAGTATAATCCCACTTATGTTCAATGCACTAATATGAACAACATTCAATCATCATTATCTATGTTGCATAAGTGATGCGTTGGAACTCGGGAGTGGAGTTTATCCTCAACCCCCGATTTTCAGGGAGTTACACTGGTAGGCAGCATGAGAGTGTTCTGAGTATCGTCTCCGTGTAGGGTCTCATTGCGCTCTGGACTTGCTTGATCCACATTTGCATACACATTTAGACTCAGTAGGGTTTCTTAATCGAACTAAACAGTATAGCACATAGGATCATATGTAGGAGGCATGCCTACAAATTGCGATAGCTTGCAAATAAGACTTGGGAATGGAAGTGTCGCAAGATGTTTTCCACTGACAACGAGGATTAATTAACGTAGGATGAGAGTGGGTAGGCATACTTGTATTCCTTGATGGACATCATACAGAATGTTTAGTACATATGGGGAGAGCTCATTTTCATTAACTTGACATGGATAGACATTTGTACTAAGGATGTTGTGGAGTACTTTAAATGTTGAGTCCATATGCATAGAGTGAAGGAAGTTCTTGTCATTTCTGGAAATCATCACTCCATCACACAGAGCTCCTGTTACTTCTCCCCACACTCCCAGACTGTTTAGATTTCTTTCAGTTACTGGGATTTTGGTGACTTCTAGTCCAAGACGACAACCCAACATCACAGGAGTGATTCACTTAGTCGTGTTCATAAATGTGATGCTTAGCGATGCGGGATCATCACAGACAGTGTGATAGGATCTTAGAAATTGATGTATGAGGTCATATTAAAAGTCACCACCCATATTGATCAGGTTGTGCCACCTAATCATCCCCAACAATAAATCAACCCCATAGGGTTCTATGCATGAAAGCTTGATAACCTGGTCAACCACTGTTTCTTTTCCCTGAGATATATCTTTGGAGGGAGAAGAAATGGAGATATGCTCGTATCATTTGGTTTTATTACCCTTGGCAAAATTTCCTCATGCAGGGACCTTTCCTTTATCTTTTACCATGGTGCACTCTTGTTAATGAAGGGATGAACTAAGAAAGGAAATATAGAAGAGAAACGAAAAAATCCAACAAAATCTCTAATCCTAAATCAAAAAATTCCCAAAAGGAATCCTAGGGTAAAAGAAATGAAAAATGGAGAGTAAGATGGATAGATTTACCAAGATTTGGAAGTGGATGAGCGAGTTGATCAGTGATTGTCCACAAAAACCACCCGAGAATAGGAGGAGAAAGGGGAAGCGACTAAGGAAAAAATGAGGGCTTTTGCGCGCGCCCGATATTTATATCATCAGTGATCTTCGATGTCATCGAAGCTAATCGATGACATTGAACATGACTGTTTCTATGACATTGAATATATGCTCGATGGCATTAAGCCTCGTCGGACAATTCAGTTCTAGTATGTACTTCGATGATATCGAAGTGAGTTCGATGTCATGGAAAGGTGTTTCGATGGCATTGAATGTGCCATTGAAACACTGAGTTTTAGCGTTTTCTACCTATTTCAATTTGATCAATGAGGTGTACATCAGTATATACCTATATTTCAAGTTTTGTACACTCAACAAAATTTATACAGCAACATTCTAGTATGTACTTCGACGATATTGAAGTGAGTTCGATGTCATCGAAACACTGAGTTATTGCATTTTCTGCCTACTTCAATTTGATCAATGAGGTGTACATAAGTATATGCCTATATTTCAAGTTTTGTACACTCAATAAAATTTATACAGCAACTAAAAATTAATAAAGCTAACTAATACTTCCTATGTTATGTTCAAAAAGAATTATGAGGCCTAAAATCCTCAAATATATAGCATTAAGAACTTATGGACCACGAATATATCAGATCGTACATACTCCAATAGATTTTGGAGGTCTTCAAATCTATTGGCATCCAGCAGTTTTGTTAATATATCGGCAAGTTGTCGCTCGGTAGGCACATGATCCAACACGATAATATTTTCTTCTATAAGTTCACATATATAGTGATGTCAGATATCAATGTGGTTTGTTCCTGAATGTTGAACAGGACTTTTTGAAATATTAATGGCACTAGTGTTATCACAAAACAATGTCATAGTGGTTTGCTCAATGCCATAATCCAGCAACATTTGCTTCATCTAAAGAAGTTGTGCGCAACAAGTACCTGCTACAATGTATTCGACCTCAGCAGTAGACAGAGATATTGAATTTTGTTTCTTACTGTGCTAAGATACAAGACAATTACCGGTGTAAAAACAACCACCGCTAGTTGATTTGTGATCATTTATATTTCCGGCCCAATTAGCATCTGAATACTTTGCAATAATGGTAGAAGTGTCAAACGGGTACCATAAGCTAAAATTAGTAGTCTGTGCCACATATTTTATAATTCTTTTAACCACGAATAAGTGTGATTCCTTAGGATCGGCCTGAAATCTAGTGCATGCACCTACACTAAAAGCAATATCCGGTTGGCTCGTAGTTAGGTAGAGTAAGCTTCCTATCATACTACGGTACAAGTGTTGATCCACACTCTTGCCATTTATATCTATGAAAAGTTTGAGAGTAGTGCTCATAGGAGTATGATGAGTACGGCTAGATTCAAATCCAAATCTTTTTACCAACTCTTTTGCATACTTGGTCTGGTATACTAAGATTCCATTTTGCATTTGTTTCACTTGTAGCCCCAAAAAGAAATTAAGCTCACCAACCATGCTCATTTCATTAATTCAACAAATTTATGAGCCGCATCGTCATAAGTGGATCCAAAGAGTATGTCATCCACATAAATCTGGGCTAGAGTAAGGCATTCCCAGTCTTTTGCGTAAATAGTGTTTTATCAACACTCCCCCTATAAAATTGGTGATCTAGTAAAAATTACATCAAATGCTCATACCATGCTCAAGGTGCTTGCTTATGACCATAAAGCGCTTTACATGTTGAGGATATTTGGGATCAAGAAATCCTTTTGGTTGTTCAACATATACCTACTCCTCAGTACCATTAAGAAAAGTGCTTTTCACGTCCATTTGAAATAATTTAAATTATAATGAACATGTAATAGACATGAGAATCCTTATAGACTCAAGTCGCGCTACTGGAGCAAAGGTTTCATCAAAATCAATGCCCTCAATTTGTGAGTAACCTTGTGCTACAAGTCTAGCCTTGTTCCTTACACATTTCTAGATTCATCGGACTTGTTTTTAACGATCCATTTGGTTCCAATGATATTTATCTTTAGTGGCTTGGGAACTAGCTGTCACACCTCATTTCTCTTAAATTGTTGCAATTCATCTTGCAGATTGCAGCTTGGAGTGCTTCTGCAACATTTTTTAGTTCAATTTTAGAGGTGAAGCAGAGATGATTGAAATGCCCTCAAGTTGTGGCCGAGTTTTCACACTGGCACTAGGATCTCCAATGATTTGATTGGGAGGATGATCTTTGATAAATGGCATGTTGCTCGATGGTTGAGGATCAAGAGGAGAGGTAGATTTATTATTAGATTTACCTAATGGATCCACATCATCCTCCACATCAGTTGAGGGACCATATTCATTATGAGGTTGGTCATCAACAACCACATTGATTCTTTCTTGAATCGTAAGGGTCCTCAAATTGTAAGCTCTATAAGCATGACTATTCTGAGAATATCTTAGAAAAAAATACCATCGTCACTTTTAGAGTCAAATTTACCTAGTTGTTCCTTGTCTCTAAGAGTGTAACATTACTACTAAAGACATGAAAATATTTAACAGTAGGTTGTTTTCCATACCATAGTTCATATGGAGTTTTGTTTAAACCTGCTCTAAGGTATGCTCTATTGATTATATAGTAGGAGGTGTTGACAGCTTCAGCCTAAAAGTTTCTGGTCATGTTTTTACTGTTAAGCATTACCGAGCCCATCTTTTATAATAACTTGTTTTTTCTCCATTCTATTGCAGTGTTTTTGGAGGTGAGAATTCATGTCGAATTCGATTTTCATCACAAAATTTTTGGAATCGATCATTATCAAATTCTCCACCATGATCACTTCATATACGTTTTGATGCAATATCCTTTTTCAGTTTGGAGTCATTTTTCCATTTCTTGAAATTCATCTAATGCATCAGATTTTTCCCGAATAAAAGTGACCTAAGGGAACCTGGAGTAATCATCTACCACTACCAGAAAATATCTCTTTTTACCATGGCTCTCAACTTTGATGGGACTCACTAGATCCATATGTAATAAGTCAAGTGGTTTAAAAGTTGTGACAGTGATTGTCTTTTTATGTCCCACTTTCATTTGTTTGCCTTTGAGACAGTCACAGCATACAATCTTTTCTTCCTTCCTTATCTTAGGGAGTCCTCTCACCAAATTTTTTGAGCTTTATTTAGCCAAGTTCCGGTAGTGTGCATGCCCAAGTCTATGGTGCCATAACTTAGACTCATTGTTTAGAGCCATGTGGCATCTTGTAGATGAAACATTCTCTCCACTACTTTCAATTATGTAGTAGTTGTCACTTGTGCAAAGACCTTTCATAATGAATTTCCCTATATAGTTTGAGATCTTGCACATATCTTTAAAGAATGTGACTAAGTGTTATTTGTCACAAATCTGGGAAATACTTAGGAGATTGTATTTTAATCTCTCTATGCAAAGAACATCTTCAATCTTGGGCAATCTGGGGCCAACTATTGTTCCTCGCCCAATTATCTTGGCAAAACTCCCATCTCCAAATGTAACCAACCCATCATCAAATTCTAAATAATCACAAAAATGGCACCTGTCATATGTCTGGAGCAATCGCTATCAAGATACCATTTAGAACTATTGCCTGCTTTAAGTGGGGTATGAATTACAAGACAATTGTTCTTATTTTTTTATCACCCATTTGGTGACCATCCTCTTTGGAGATGATGTTTTTTTTTATTTTCTCCTTGAAGTTGTTTGCACATGGTTGCTTTGGATTTTTTGGGCAACTGAGCCAGATTCCCTTGTTTCATCAATTCTTTCATCTTCTGATTCAATTGAGCTACCTAATTTAACAACTCCTCCATCATCTTAGTCATCTTAGGTGGCGTAGGATATTTCCTTTCTTCATTTTGTATGTTCTTTGAAGGTTTCTTTGTTTTCTACATTATTTTTCCAGTTGATTTGAATTTACCAAAAAGGTTCAACCTGGACATGGAGTGGGATCATCTAAATGTAAGACATTCAAATTTATAATGTCCCAAGTCTCCACATGTATGACAGGAGATTATCTCTTATGTTGCTTCCAGATGTGACTATTTTCTTAGTCATAGGAGGTGCAAGAGAGGGGCATGATTTGCAAAATTCATAACCTAAGCCTCTCTTATCCTTAAGATTCCTTCCCATTCCTAGAAGTTTCTAAAGTTTTTCATTGCTTTGGGTAAACCTATGACTAAGTTCAGTTGATTGTTTTGATTTTTCTACATCTAGTTTTAGTTTATGATTTTCAGATTTCAAGTTTTCATTGTCATGTTCTAGATGTTTAATCTGTTTGTTCAAGTCTTTTATTTCAAAGACATGAGATGTTGTTGTCCTTTCAAGGTTGTCATTGTTGTGAGACCCGTATCCTAATTAACTTTCTATAAACTTGATTTTCGGTGCCGGCCCATGTTAAAATGGACTGGATTGACGAGTTCCGATCGGTTGTCATGTTTAAGTGTCGTTATGACCCGAGATCTATACCTTAGCAATCACGTAGACATTGTGATTCCAACGCCGCATGACACACCCCATTTCGACGACCAAATCGAAAGATGTGTGTCCCATTAGAATCAACGAATGACACGCATCATACATGTGTGCACACGTGACGTGGGGCCCACTTAGTAAAAAATATCTGAAATAGTAAAATGTCACTTTCAAATAAAAATATTTATCTAACACATTTACGCCACACCCTTTCCACGCCATGCCTATCCCACGTCTCCTTGCCTCTATATTTAATAATGACCATGCCGTCCTCGTGTATAAAACCATCTCTCGTCCATCTCAACGGTTGCATGAAAGAAATCGAAAAGAAAAATAAACGATACAGAGAAAGAAAATATATAGTTAAACGAGAAATTAGAGGAGATTAGGAAGAAGGAAAGGCGATCTTAACCGTTCATATACATCTGGTATCCAAATCAACCGTTGAGGTCAGTGCACGGGTCGTTTACCCATTGTCTTGATGTCAGGCCCATCAAATGTACTCCATGTTGACGTATATATTGATATTCATGCCATTTTTCCATTTTGCCAGAAAGTGGGATCCACCTATCCATGTTACTCAGCGTGGCCAACGTGTGGTCCACCTATATGGCATATGATTCGTATATATGGGTCCCATAGTGGTGGAAGCTCATTTGATGGTTGGAATTTCATGTTTTTTTTTCTCTTCATTTATCTGTTTTGGGGTTATAATAGATATGCAAAGCTCAGTAGGCCGACCATGAGCGCCAGAAATCTGATTTGAGGAGTGACAATTGTCAACATGATATTGTTATAAATCATTAATCAAGTGAGTATTTATCTCTAATGTTTCATCCAAATCCTTTTGTAGTTGTTTATTTTTATTTTCAGCAATGCCAAGTTTTTTTAGGACACTAATGTTATGGGTGTAGAGTTGATCATAAGCATCATGTATGCTTTCTCTTTCTTCTTCTCCTTCATTATCATCCGAGGAGGGTGCCTCTTTAGCTTGTCGTTTATCTATCACTTCATTTTCCTCTAGATTGGGGATGAATGCAATGGTGGAAGCTATTAGAGTTATTTTGCCTAACCAATAGTTAGCCAATATCTATCTTACACGTCAATAGTAGACCTATTTACGAGCTGGTCAAACTCAGCCTAGCTTTACCCCCTACCCTCGAGCAGCTAAGGCTACACCCCCTTCCAACCGACCATGACACAGTGGGAGACGCGGCCTAATGGTATTCGGTACTTGTGCACTATGTATCCACTCGGTCTCAATGTTGGAGTAACCTCTTGGTACCATAAGGGTTTAGGGACTTTCACCCAGGGACATCCATAGCACCCCAGTGTTAGAACCAAATATTTTCGGTATCCAATCTTGTCATCTACATTCTCCATGTGGAAGCCACAACCCTGATGTCGTTAAGGTGTACAGTAATCATATCATACAATGCAAGGTACATGAATCACACTATCTAGTCATGCATCAATCCTGCGTGTACTGTATGCTCATGTGGGACAACTCTGTCTCTCAGTGGGTCCCATAATCAATCTACCCAATGACATATGCTATGATCAATCACTCCTCATAACAAGCATACAAATGTTACGCATGAGCATGTATCATAATGTTATGCTAAGACATACTCAGTGCGTATACTAACATAGTCGTAATCGTAATCAGCCTATATATAAGGCGGGGTCCATAGAAGGACAGTAGATTTAATCCATAATATGAAGATCGGTCCTCAACGATGGATATACCAAATTTAATACCACAAATCCTTCTATCTATGGTGATGATGTGCTCTCCTCATATCAAGGATGGGCCTAGATGGCCTACTCATATAAAGAATGGGCCTAAGAGAGAGGAGTGGACTTCCTCACCCTCTCCATCATGTAATAAACAAGGCTTCCTAAGAGGCCCAATAAACATAAGGTAGGGCATAATAACTTGGAAAATCTGCAAGGCATGACAGAAGCATCAACAATAATGGGGGCCCAACAGTTTGGGGCAAGCCCAATGAGGTGGGTCATGCTAATGTCAAAGGGGGCCCAATGAATTGGGATAGCCCAATAAGGTAAGATGGATCATACTAATAACGGTGGGGGTCCAACGGCTTGGGTTAGCCCACCCAAGAGGAGATGAAAATGGGCCTAATCAATGGGCCCTATGGAGGATTACAATGTGAACATTTAACCATCATTGCTCCCAAGGCATGGCCCATTTAGAACCTATCCTATAATGGGGGGTCCATGGTCCTTATTCTGGCTAGGAGATGGACGGGCGTCATAAACATTATCACATACATCATAGTGGAATCACACATCACAATTGAGCCTAAACACATAGGCCTCATATACATTACATTGGGCCTCATACAAGGGCCACATATACATCACATTGGGCCTCACCACATGGGCCTCATATACATCACATTGGGCCTCACCACATGAGCCTCATATACATCATATTAGGCCTCACACAAGGGCCACATATACATCACATTAGGACTCACACAAGGGCCACATATACATCACATTGGGCCTCAACACATGGGCCTCATATACATCACATTGGGCCTCACACAAGGGCCTCACATACATCACCATGGGCCTCATGAAACAGCGCATGATATAGGCACAATGGGAGGATGGTGTGTGTAACAAATACATCATAGTGGGCCTTATGGGGCAGCCCATGATCCAGTAAAATGGATGGACAACATATATAGACAACAAGGTGGGCCCTGCACATGCTAGATGGACCTGCTCATGCTAGATGGGCCCCAGCAAATGGACAACATGGATATACAACACATATATCATGGTGGATCTCACTGTCCAGGGACTGGACGGCGTGGATAAAATGCATAAATCATGGTGGGGTCTAGCCCACATCCAAACACTGCACAACGTGGATGAAAAACCTACATCAAGTGGGGTCCATGGACGGACAATGTGAATACAACACTTACATCATGTGGGTCCAACTGTCCAGTAGGCTGGACAGTGCGGATATACAATACAACATCATAGTAGGCTCCACCGTCCATGGCTGGATGATGGATGGCATGGATGAAACGCGTACATCTAGTGTGTCCACATGTGTGGCCCACCAGCTTTAAACAAAGTTGATATTTGTGTGATCCCTATTGTCCAAGCATGATGGACATCCTCTAGATCAATGGCCAAGATGGACACGTCACCATGGTGTGGGGTCCACGTCTAGTGGACTGGATGGCGTGGATGAAACACTTACAACAGTGGGTCCTACGTACACGTGGCCCACTTGAAGCAAGCTGGTATATGTGTTTTCCCATCGTCTAGACCTGCTAGATGGTGGGACAAAACATGCATTAGGTGGGTCCCACGTACACATAGCCCACTTGATTGAATCAAGTTGGTATTTGTATTTTCCTCCTCCGTCTAGGCCTGTGTGGCTAACCGACCATGCAAGCCCAAACGGACAGCGTGAGTGGTCTCACTGGTGGACAGTAAGGTGGCTACCACTGATAGACAGTGTGGATCTAATCCATTCATCAAGGTGTGCCGCAACAGGGAGAGAGAGAGAGAGAGAGAGAGAGAGAGAGAGAGAGAGAGAGACGTGTAATGGAGGGGGCCTGCCACTATGGGCCCCTTTAGGATCTACAACATACATCATACATTCATCAAGATGGGTCCCATAATTGGGTGGGCCCTCAAATCAGTAAATCAAGGTGGGGATGCCATTCTGTGAAACCCTGTACTTTTCAGTACTCAGGTGTTACTTTGTAACCTAGCTTAGTATAAGTAGAAACTTAACCTATCAAAACAATTACATTCAATCTATTCTAAATCTGACCATTCGATAGGTATCCACCCATATATCGAGCTATCCAATTGTTGATTTTGAAAATAGACCATCAGACCACTAATCCACTCATGAATCTTCATCTAGATGAATCCTAGGACCCTAAGGACCATTGGAACAAATCTCCATCCTTAAATTAAGCAATCCAACCATTGAATTACTTTAACCATCCGAATTGTCAAATTCATCATTCGTCGAGCCCACCACATTAGATTGGGGCTATCTATCATTAAAATACACAAATTAAAGTATTTGAATGCAAGTCTAACCTCTACATTTCCCTCAGATAGTCTGTGAAACTCTTTAGGAACGAAACTGATCACATTCGATAGCTTTCCAACTGATATATCGCTTAATATCACCATCTAAACCAATAATGATCGGTTCTGGAATAATTTAGCTGTCCAAACCCATAATCTTTTGTTCGATTGAGTTGTCGGGTTACTAAATATACTCTAAATTAAACTACAAAGTCTGATGACCGTTGACGATATCATTAAATGTTATCTGACCATCGGATCGATCATAATCTTCAATTAGAAGGCCAAAATCAAACGTAAAGCCCACCTGAACTATGGATCTACCTTGTCATTGGACGGGACTTATAAAAGGACCAGTAGAGCTAAATAGATGGCTCGGATTAGTCAAAATAACATTTTGGACCCCACACTCATGATGTGAGTGTACATCAGTGAGTGCACACGCAGTGCACTGGTCCGCAAATCTGGTCAAACAGCCATTGACCCGCGAATACCCGAAAACAAGAAAACTCCTCCCATTTTCCCGCTAGCTCCTATTTAAATGGAAGGTGTCTGTTTGCGTTAACTATGGCCCACCATCCGATCACGTTTGAGAGATCCAAACCGTCCATCAAGTCTTATTGGGGATTCTTAACAAAACCTTAAAGCATGTACGTGTGGACGTGTCCAAATGCGCGAGCAATCCTATCCACAAGCAACAAGAATTCGAATGAACATGGGATGTTTGATCTAGATCAGGCCACTATCCCAGTTCGTATCATTGATCTGAACCGTTCATCATGTAGCCCAAGAGACTTTAATCAAAACCCAAGAATTTTCTACTCCTTGTGCACAACCTCAAGTGGAACGTGAGTTATTGGCATTACATGTGCCTCCTCATCCTCAAATCCTACCCACACACGTAAGCCAATCCTAGCCCTCCACTCACCCCGCGCTCTAGGACTCCCATAGCAACCAAAGAGCTGCCACAACTGAAAACTGATAAACCCACGAGTGTTCGTGGTTGTTCATCCACATGGTGGGTCCCACAAGATCTTCGAGACTCATCCGAACCATTCAATGGCCTTAGACCCGAAGGTTAGCCACTCGGCTCGGTTTCACCATTAACAGAGCCGTCATCTTCCCCGTTCAACAAAAGAACCCATCCTCTAGGATGGGCCATATTTAACTGATCAAGGACATCCATCAAGTGGACCCATATGTCAGAAATCCATCCATATAGTCTGATCACAACCTTACGAGCATGATTCAGATATATTGTTGCAAAAATAGCTCAAATTAAACAGTTGAAAACTGTAACTAATCCCTTGATTAGTTACAAATTTCGAACCATCTAGAACGGATTAGAAAAGCCTTATAAAGGGGTTGCCTTTTAGGGCATCCTTTGGGAAAATGGAAAGATAGAGAGAGAGAGAGAGAGAGGAAAGCAATTGTCCTACCAAGCAGCTACATCAAGCTGACTCGACTTAGTGCGAGTCACTGCAAGTTTTGGCCATGTCTAAGGCTTCACCTGGTTGTCTCCAATAGAGAAATAGAAAGAGAAGGAAAGAAAGAGAAGGAAGAGAGAGCAGGTGTGTGCGTTGTCGCACCAACTCAACCGACCGAGTCTCATGTTGGACCGAGTTACCGAATCAACTGCAACATTTTCTCCGAGTCACGGTCCGAGCTTGGACCAAGTTCAGAGCCTGTAAATGCCCAAAGGAAAGAAGAAGAATAGGGAAAGATGAAAAAGTAAGAAGGAGAGGGAGAAGGAAGGAGAGCAGGACGCTGCTCCTCGCTAAGTGATTGTCGAGTCGATTCACTGAGATTGAGTCAGGTTTGTGATGTAGTACTGTGCCACACAGGGTTAACTCAGCTCGGCTAGATTTGAGTCAGACTAACTCGAGCATACGTTGTTGGACCATGGTAGTAGAGGAACAAGGAAATAGGGAAAGGAAGGGAAGACAAGCATTCAGAGCACTTCCTTTCTTGAGCATCTTTGAAACAAATCCAAGAAAATAAGACATTTCTCTCTCTGCATGGATAAACCATCTTCATTCAATCCACATCTTCTTGCATTTTCGATTTTGAAAATAAATCCATTTTCTCATCTGGTTTTTGAGTTTTATTTCATGGGGTTAAAGGAGAAATAATGGAGCTTCTATTAATAATCGTCCGCTTGGATGCTTCTCCATCCTTCTATTTCTGAATCCAAGCAGCTCTGCTGCTAATGTTCCTTTTTTCTGGTATTTGGGTCTCTCTAATTCTTTTATTTTTGGTAATTTCTGGTCTAGTTGGAAAGAAAGAAAAAGAAAAGAAAAAGGGGGAAGGGAGAAGAACATAGAGAGAGAAGGGAGAATGAAGAAGAAAAGAAGGAAAAGAATGAAGAGGGAAGTCAAGCCGAGTTGACTCAGTGAGTCAACCCATTGTGTTAAGAACGAGTTAGGCCGAGCATGGATTGAGTTACACAACTAGGTGAGTCAAGTCTCAAATTCTTTTTATTATGCCTGTTAGTAGTGTGTTATTAATAATTATTATATTATTGTTTTATCAAAGTATTAGTATATTAATATTTTTAAAATAACAATATTATCATTGTTAATATGATTATTAACATTACTTCTTATTAGACTGTTAGTTATGCAAAAATAGTATTAGGTGTTGTGGGTATATTAATATCTTAAATTATTATATATTATTAATAGTATCAATCAATACTCTTAATATGAATACTACTCTATTCATTGCACAAAAATTAGGATTCGACATTTAAAACCTAAGCTTAGATTTAATTTGTACAATAAGACCCTAAACTTGCATGAACTAAACCCTAAGCCTTAATGCTAACTATGTAAGTTTAATAACATTGAAATCCAACCCCTCAAATATTCTAATTTTGTTAGATTTTGATCCTAGGACGTGTACAATTAACTCTAGCACCATCGGGAGAAGAACAAACTCTTGAAAGGTGAGGATCTCCCTTCAAGCTTTTCCTATATCATGATGGTTATCTTAGTTCATTTATTTCACTAATTGCTTAATTTAATATTAATAGAATATGATGATAAATGTCAGTTCCATTCATATAATTCTTCATAGATGATTGATGGCTAGATTTAGAATTCAAGTATGATATCAAATATTCCTATTCTGTTTTGAATTGAACACTTTATATATGCAAGTACTTTTAATATCGTACGTGACTTATCTTACCACTTTTGATTCCTTTATGGTGTATTTAAAGGTCCTCAAATTATGGTGTCAAGCTATATGTCCTAGAGGGGAGGTGAATAGAACTATGTCAAATTAAAACTTTTAACAACGGAATTCAAATGAATAAAAGAAAGATAGCACTTTAAACAAATCACAGTACAGAAATGTAAAGCAACCTCAAAATTCTAGTCTTGAGAGGTTGATATAAATGTTGTTCTAAGGACAACCTTGCACCATAAAAACCAAGGGTTTATGGCAGGACAACCTTACTAGAATGGTTTAAGTATCAATATCTCAAACTGAAGAGGAATAAAAAGTAAAAAAGCAAGAATGGAAGTCCAAACTATTACAACATTCCCCACAATGCTTGAAATGTAAATATTACAACATTCACATCCACATATACATCCCACAACTTTGAATGATAAAATATATAGAAAAATAAACAAGCATTCAAATCACAAGACACAAAGAATTATAACGATTCGCATGTGTGTCCACCAACTGTTAAACAACAGCCACACAACTTGCTACTCCACTCCTAATATCCTCACATAGGGGATATTAGCATTCACTATGAAAATAGGTTTTTCATAGGTTCACCTAAAACCCTCACAATTGTGTCTTTCAAGTAGGCTTACACAATTCAAAAAACCCCCACACTTTGAGTTTTTTGGCTTTCCTCAGATAACCAAGACTTATAGATTTTTCTGGCTTAATCTCAAAGAAACCAAAAACATAGAAGATTTACATAAATGTAAAATACCTGGATTTCTCCTTTTGTTACAGTCCGAAAGAACCAAATTGAAGTAGAAGTTCGAATAGAAGTTCAATGTCTAATACTCACTTAAGAAATGGTTCTAAATTCTAAATTGATTTTAAATTAAATCGAGTTGGGCTAGCACTATTTGATTTTGATTCCAAGAAGTGGAATATCACAATTCCTCTTTCAAATCAGTTGGAATGTAGAAATAAAATTAAATATAAAAAGCTAACAAAAGAGAATATTAAATATGCACAATCTAGCTTAAAAAGTTTACAAACTTATCTCTCAGAGTGATCCTTGATTTTTCTTGAATTGAGTTATCAAACTCTGAAAATCGTACTCTATTTATAGTTGCAAAAATCACGTCTACGACTAGTCGTGAGGAAACTACGACTGGTCATAGGACGAACTGAATTTTGAAATTTTAAGCGCGATCAGATAAAACCGTTCAACGACTGGTCGTAGACACTTCACGACCGGTCGAGCGACCTCCATGACTGGTCGTGACCTACCCACGACTATTCGTGAGAAACCAGGAATGGTTGCTGGAGTTTGAGTCGTAGCTGCTGAGCGCGCTGGTCGTGAACGAGTTGACACTGTTCATACGACCGGTCGAGCAGACTCCAGGACTGATCGTAGTTCAACTAAAAAATTTTGAAAATTTGCAACAACTTAGGACTAGTCATGGAATTTCTTGGACTGGTCGAGCTATTGCCAGGACTAGTCGAACAGAGTCCAGGACTAGTCATAGAACAGACCGAACAACTATAAAGTAATTTAATTTGAATTATGTATTCAAAATGACCTACCCTAAGGTCAAACTAAGGTCTTTCATACCTGAGACATGAAGTATGGACATTGAACACTCTTTTCTTCAGATGATTAGTAATCTTTGAAGTTTATGAAGCTTGAGATCTCAACACATGTTGAAGCTTGAACTTGAGATCTTTGAAACCTTAAACTTGTAGTTCTTGAATTATACTACACCTTAAGTCTTGAACAAGATCTCGTCTTTCAACGTAGTTCTAAAAACTCTGAAGCTTACAGAAGAGAACAATGTACTTGATCTTGCAATTCTTGAAGTAGATCATTGTACTTAACTTGAAGCATTCTCCTTGTGCATGAGATGCATTGCCTTGAACATATATAACATCGTGCTAAACATGACATAGATTAAAGTTTTTTGGTACTACAAAATTTGACAATCCAATCAAAGGAGCATGAAACCATAGCACTTATAGGTTTAGAGGGCTGGATTTGGGAGAACTAGAGCTTGAAGTGGCTGGATTTTCTCTCAAAGGTGAGATGTCTATGGCTTCTATCTTGCTAGAGAAGGAAATGAGAGAGAGACTGGGAGGGAGAGAGGGATGTAGAGATGGAATCATTGTTATGTAAGACAATCATCACACATGTAAGAGGCATGGCTAGCTAGCCATCATTACATGTAAGAAGCATGGGGTGGCGATGTCACCCTAGGCTGGCTAGGATGACATCATTATCATGATGGTTCTAAGGAATCTACTTTATCAGGTAACCTATGGTCCCGCAATGTGCAGTCCATAGCTAGAATAAAGTGTGGGACACATTTCACAATCTAAGTGTCGAATTGGTGCACGAGACACAGTGTTGGAACCACGGCAGCAATGCGGTCGCAATGGCATAGGTCTCAGGTTGAGTCAGCTCAGGTCGACAGGATGCGACTCAAGGTCATTCGCAAATGCTATCTACAGGTCACGGGTCACCAGAATTCGACAGAGAGGATTGTGGGATCCAAAGGAATGGAATGGTACTAAGACACAGGCCTGACACCATCACCAAGAGTTTTTCTTGTTCTTCCTTAGTTGTTTTCATGTTTTTCTTAAGTTCTATGGTTGGCTAAACCTCTTAGCTAGAGCTAAGAGGTGAAGCTTATAGCGTGATGGGATGTTTCTCTTGCTTTGATTCTTGTTTATGTTGAACCTTCTTTAATTCTAATTTGATATTTAAGGAATACTTTCAGTTTTTAATGGTTGATTGTGACTCAAATTACAGTAGATCCGCAATAGCTTTAAGTATCTTCTTTTCTTGATTTTGAGATTGTGGGATTGGTAAATCCTATTATTGGTCATCATCCCATGGGCATGGTTTGGTGATGGAAACCCTTCTAATTATCACATTTCTCCTCCATTGAGAATTAGGTCAAGGAAAGTTCATATTTGATCTTAATTGTTATATCTTCCAATTGGATAGGATAGGACTCCAATTCCAATTGTGGCACTTGAATTAAGTAATAGGGCTCCCTAATCAATGTAAGTGGATCCTTGGTGCTCTAGTTCACTTTTGATATTTGATAAATCCTTCACAATTACTCTCTTTTATTCCATATTTAGATTTACATCTTTTTCTAGTTCTAGTTCTAGTTCTTTTCAGAATACGTACAAGTTTAGTCCCTGTGGATTCGACCTCATTCTCACAAGTTGTTACTACATCGCGACCTTACACTTGGGGTTGTGAACACGAAAATCAAGTTTAATTGTTAGATAAATTGGATGCATTTCTCAATGACATTGAAGCCCAGTTCGATGACATTGAAGGTTGTTCGATGACATCTAGATTTTTGCAGATTTCTAGAGTAACTCACTGGAACATTCTAGACACACTCTCGATTACTTGAACACCCTTCGATGACATTGAAGGACTGTTCGATGACATCGAAGGTATATTCGATGACATGAAAAGTTACGCAATACGAAAGGTGTTATGTAGTGCATAAAGGCGTTACTTCTAGATTCAAGTTATGTTCGATGACATCGAAGGCATTACGTAGAGTGCGTTAATTTGAGGCAGTTTTCAAAGACAGTTGGACTAAGGCTATAAATATGAGTTGTTTAAGGAGTTCTAAATACGAATTAGGTTTCAAGGAGCAGAGCCAAAGGGTGGAGCAGCCTCCGAAGAGTTTTTCTTCTTTCCTTATTTATTTTTAATGTTTTGTTTAAGGGTTTAGTTTCAATCATGTCTATGGTTAACTAAACCTCTTAGCTAAGGCTAAGAGGTGAAGCTTATAGTGTGTTGGGATGATTATCTTGCTTTAATTCTTGTTTATGTTGAACCTCATTAATTTCTAGTTTGAATTTAAGGAATATTTTCAGTTTTATATGATTTGTTGTGACTCAAATTATAATAGATGTGTTAGTGCACTTATTTGCACTCATGTTTGTCAAGTATGTGACTAGTTATGTCTTATAGTCGGATGAGTTCTTGGCAAGTGAAGACCGGTGATGCAACTAGATCAGAAGTATCAAAGCCACATTAAAGACGAAGAACTGTTTCTACAATCTTGACCGTGAAAATAGATAATCCCAATCCAAATAGGAATACCTACTTAGGACATCTATTCTAAGCTAATCCCAAGTTCATATTTTATCCTATAGTATTGGCTTTTGCATATCCCAAGTTGTTGAATGATTAAAACGTCAAAAACAGGAAAATCTGTCCACCTTCGGTAGGAAGAAGGTGTCACCGAATGTCACCTTTGGTGTTACCAAAGGTGCTCAAAACTATCCAGCAAGCTTATAACATTAATTCGGTATCACTGACTAGATAATTCGGTGACACCGACTACCACCGACGAACAATGTCCGGTGCCACCGAAATGGACATATTTTGAACAGCAACTTAAGGGATTAATTAGGTACTACCGAATGATATTTCGGTATTACCGAAGAAAGTTCGATGATATTGAACTTCAATTTGGTAGCACCATAAACTAGCCGTTTTATATCCATTGGAAGTTTTTTATCTATAAAAGCAGCTTGTAGAAATTTATGAAATTAGTGAAAATAGGCACCATAGAGTCTTTAGTGTACCCCAAGCTTATCCTAGCCCATTTAGAATCTATCCATACAATTTCATGTTCTCTTCATTATAATCCTTCACTCCTATGAGCAATCAAAGCTCCTATTTAATGAAGAACATGAACTCATGACTTCTCTAGAGTTCAAAGACCAAACCAATAGAAAAATCCTTGATTCTTTGATACTTTAAAGCATCCATAGGTTGAATTCCTTATGAAATCCACTCATTATCCTAGATAGGAGATTCAACCAACTCCATACCTTGGTCACCTTTTAGGTACATCTTATGCAAGGTTTTTTATCGTGAAGCTGAGACAATAGGTAAATCCAAGCTAAGCGATCGAGAGAGCACCGGGAAGCTGATTCAAGCTTGAGAGCATGAAGATCTAGCAACCTAAAACAAGCTACAAGAGAGAACTCAATCTAACAAGTAAGTGTCATTATAAAGTTTAGTCTCTTTCCTCGGGTAGAATTGAGGCTAAGAGTTTACTATCAACAAACTCAATTAGATTCCTAGTGTGGGACCTTAGCTGGTGGGCCTAAAGGTAGGTTCCTAGTGTGAGATCTTGGCCAGTGGGTCTAAACGTAGGTGCCTTATGTGGGACCTTTGTCGGTGGGCCTAAACTGTAGGTGCCTTGTGCGGGACCTTGGCCGGTGGGCCTAAACGTGGGTTTCAGGTGTAGGACCTTTGCTCTTGCTGAGAGCATAATTTGTGTCCTTAGTGTAGGACTGTAAAGGTTATTGGTGAACCTATTTAAAACCATTGATAGTAAAATTCGGTGTACTCTGGGATTGAGTGTAGATGCTAGGAGTGGAGTAGGCACGTAGTCGAACCACTATAAATTCTTGTGTTTGGAATTGTCATTTACGCATCTGTTTAATCATGCTTATATATGCTTGAATGTTTAATTTAGTATACATGATTGAATGAATGTGATTCATTGATAGGAAGCACATTCCACACACAAGCGCACAACACTAGGCTAGTTGTTATATTCTACATATCCTTTATAAGCTTTGCGATTGGAACCTCTAACTGGCTTGAAAGCCATTAGAGTTATTTTGCCTAACCTGGTTAAAATTAAATGATTATTTAAGTTAGGCCATCATGACTTTAAATAAGTAAAAATAATTTTAAAAAATCCTGTTCATACCCCCCCCCCCCCCCTAGGACATTGCCTCATATTCACTCTTCAGAATCAGCGGTGTAAACCGCAATTTCAATTGGTATCAGAGAGAGGTTCCTTTAAAAAAAAAAAAAAAAAAAGTTTCACAACCTAGAGGAAGATCTTGACTGAAGAAAGAATTATGGGGAAAGGAGAGGGACCATCTATCTCACGACCACCCATATTTAATGGAACAAACTACGCATACTGGAAGGCTATAATGATATATTTTCTCCAGGCCTTAGATGATGATGTGTGGGAGATTGTCGCAAATGGATATACCAACAGAACAAATTGTTCTCAAGGATGGAATAACAATCACCAAACCCAAACCAAAGGCTAAGTGGACCCAGTATGACAAAGAGATGAGGATGTGTGAAGCCAAAGCCATGAATGCAATCTGCAGCGGAGTTTCACAAAAAGTATTTCATCAAATAAGCATGTGTACAAACTCCAAGGCAACATGGGAGTTATTAAAAACTACCCATGAAGGAACCAATATGGTGAAAATGTCAAGGCTTCAGCTTCTAACATTTCAATTTGAAAACATAAAGATGGAAGAAGATGAGACCTTCATGGAGTTTTTCACAAAATTGAATAGCAATGCAACTCCATGGGAGGACTTGGAGAAAAATCCTAGTACCTAAAATATGTAGAAAAATTCTGAGATCCCTACCAGAATGTTTTAACTCCAAGGTCACCATCATTGAAGAGTATAGAAATATAGAAGAAATGAAAGTAGAAGAACTAGTAGGTTCCCTATAGACCTTTGAACTACACTTCAAACCACCCACAAAATCCAAAAATAATGTTCTCAAAACCTCTATAATAAACTGAATACAATAGAGGAAGAAGATAGTGAGAATGAAGATGGAGATGAGGAAGTTGCCCTCCTAGCTAAAAAATTTAAAAGATTATTTAATAGGAACCGTGGAAAACCATACAATAACAAGGGAGCCCAACTGGACAACAAGCGCTAAACTGAAAAGTTCAACAAGTCCAAAGAGCTTCAATGCTACAATTGTAAAAAGTTTGACACATCTCCATGGAATGTCCTACAAAGAAATCCAAAGGGAAAGCCATGGCAGCCACCTCGGATGACATTGACGACTCAAATTCAAATTTAGATGAGTCAAGTAGTGATGGAGACACAAAATCATTAAAGATTCTCATGGCCTCCACCACTACAGTCAATCCTAAAAATTCGGATGAGGAAGAAGAACTTGATCTTGAGGAAATTAAAAAGGGGAGAGGAATTCGAGTTAGAAGCATAACTTTTGACAATCTGATAAAGAAAATTGAACTTCTAGAATTAAAAGTTAAAAAATTAAAAAGAAAAAATAATAAACTAAAAATGGAAGTAAAATATTCTGATCATACAGTTGAACTAACCCGAAAGTTTACTCAAAGCAATGAAAATTTTGAGAAACTTCTAGGCATTGGAAGAAAATCTAAAAATATGATAGGCCTAGGATATGAATCGAAATCCTCCTCTACCTCATCACTGATGAAAAATTCAACTACTCCAAATCAGAAAGATCCAGTTAATTGCCATCATTGTGGAAAGATAGGTTGAATCTCTTAGGAAATCTACTCATTATCCTATATAGGAGATTCAACCAACTCCCATAACTTTAGTCACCTTTTAGGTACATCTTATGCAAGGTTTTTTATCATGAAGCTGAGCCAACAGGTAAATCCAAGTTAAGTGATCGGGGGAGCACCGCGAAGCTGATTCAAGCTCGAGAGCATGAAGATATAGCAACCTGAGACAAGCTACAAGAGAGAACTTAATTCGATAAGTGTCATTATAAGAGTTCAAAAGTTTAATCTCTTTCCTCGTGTAGGATTGAGGCTAAGAGTTTACTATTAATAAACTCAATTAGGTTCCTAGTATGGGACCTTGGCCGATGGGCCTAAAGGTAGGTTCCTAGTGTGGGCCTTGGCCGGTGGGCCTAAACGTTGGTGCCTAGCATGGGACCTTGGTCATTGGACCTAAACTGTAGATGCCTTGTGTGGGACCTTGGCCAGTGGACCTAAACGTGGATTTTAGGTATAAGACCTTTGCTCTTATGGAGAGCATAATTTGTGTCCTTAGTGTAGAACTGTAAAGGTTGTTAGTGAACACATTTAAAACCATTGATAGTGAAATCAAGTGCACTCTGGGATTAAGTGTGGATGCTGGGAGTGGAGTAGGCACGTAGCCGAACTACTATAAATGCTTCTATTTAGAATTGTCATTTGTACATTTATTTAATTATGCTTATATATGCTTGAATATTTAATTTAGTATACATGATTGAATTAATGCGATTCATTGATAGGAAGCACATTCCACACACAAGCGCACAACACTAAGCTAGTTGATATATTCTGCATATCCTTTATAGCCTTTGTGGTTGGAACTTCTAACGGGCTTGGAAGCCATTAGAGTTATTTTGCCTAACCTGGTTAAAATTAAATGATTATTTAAGTTAGGCAATTAAGACTTTAAATAGGTAAAATTAATTTTTTTTTAAAAAGTCTTATTCACCCCCCTTTAGGATATTGCCTCATATGCATTCTTCAATATCAACGGTGTAAACCACAATTTCAAGATGTTGTGATAACTTTAAATGTCTTCTTTTCCTGTTTTGAGATTGTGATATTGGTAAAACTAGTGATTCACCATCATCTCCTGGGCATGGTGGATGTATGAATTCTCTTCCAATCATCACAATACTCCTTCATTGTGGACTAGGTCAATGAAAAGTTCAGAGATTTGATTTTTCAATTGGATAGGATAGGACTCCAATTCCAATTGTGTTTCTTGAATCAAGTAAGATAACATCTTGATAGCTACAAGTGGATCCTTGGCGTTCTAGTTTCCTTTTAATTATTGATATTTCATTCACGATTACTCTCTTTTATTCCAGATTTAGGTTTAGGTCTTATTCTAGTTCTAGTTCTAGTTATTTTCAGAATACGTAAAAGTTTAGTCCCTGTGGATTTGACCTTAGTCTCACCGAGTTATTACTACATCACAACCCTGCACTTAGGGTTGTGAACAAGTTTTTGGCGCCATTCTTGAGGACTATGGCTGCATTTTTCTGGGATTAATTAGTATTAGAATTAGGTTAAGATTAGGGTTAATTTTTACTATGTTTTTAGGTTAAGATTTTTTCTGAAATTGTTTTTAGAAACTAGCATGTCTCCTGTTTTGTAGGATCCTAACATAGCAACTCTAATTGGGTAACTTCTCCCCAATTCTCTCTTATCTTTTTAGATTTCTTATTTTTTAAGTTTAGTTGTTTAAGTTATTCAAGGGCTGTGATTTTTTCATGCCCAAGTGGGTTCGTGATAAAACTCCCCGTCTCTTGAGTGAAAAAGGATTAGTTGAAGGGTTATCTATCCATCACCGGATTAAACACTACTTAAGATCCTCTGAGTTAATAAAAGTGATGGATGCACATCAACCTCAACACCCAGTTGAGGTGGCCCAGGATGAGAATGAGTTGCATCACACACCCCTGCCTCATACTCTACGAGATTATTTACAACTGGCAAGGGTGAGTACACCTTCCTGCATGATATTCCCATTGAATGCAGGAACTGTGGATATTAAATCGAGGGTGATTCAATTCCTTCCTAAGTTTCATGGACTAGAATGTAAAGTCCATACTTGCATATGAAAGAGTTTGATGAGATAATATCTACATTACACTTCCCAAACATGTCTGAGGACACAATAAGACTGAAATTGTTCCCTTTCTCTTTGAAAGAAAAGGCCAAGTTGTGGTTGCATTCCTTAAGACCACGGTCCATTAGCACATGGGCTGAGATGATAAGGGAGTTCCTTAAAAAGTTATTCTCATATTATAAAACGAATACCTTAAGCAAACCAATCATGAATTTTGTGCAAAAAGAATATGAGACCTTCGAATGTTATGAGCAATTTAAGGATCTCATAAATTCATGTCCACAACATGGCTACAAAACATGGCGGATAATGAGCTTTTTCTATGAAGGATTGACCTCATCCATGCGCTAATTTTTGGAGATGATGTGTAATGGGGAATTCATGAACAAGGAGTCGATGATGCGTGGGATTATTTTGATAAACTCGCTGAAGACACACAATCATGGGATACCTCCTCAAGAACCACTACTTATAAGCCTACTCAATCAAAGGAAATGGGAGAAATTTATGTTTTAAAAGAGTAAAATGATATAAATGCAAGAGTGGCCAAACTCACAAGAAAATTTGAGGCCATGAAACTTAAGAAGCCAGAACCTGATAAGGCTGCGGAAGTTGTTTGTGGTATTTGTGCTTGTAACATACATACAATTGAAAATTGCCCAACAATTTCTGCTTTTAAAGAGATATTGAATGAGCAATCAAATGTCATAAACAACTACTAATGACTTTTTAGTGGACCCACCTCAAATACATATAACTTAAGTTGGAGGAACAATCCAAATTTCAGTTGGATGAACGGACAAACAGCTACTCCTCAAGGGTTCCTTAACCAATTTTTAAATCAAAAGAAACATCAAGAGGATCCGGTCTTAAAACAGATGCGAAACCAAGAGCTTTTTAATCAGGGTATGCTACAAGCCTTTTAAGACCTTACAAAGGCCATACAAGGGCTTGAGACAAAAAATTCGATTGGAGAGAAAGGGATCCTTTCGGCCCAGCCTATCCCCAACCCAAAATCGCAATATGAAATAGGTGACCCAAGCTCTTCAAATCAGATGGAGTAGGCTAAGTCTATCACCACTCGTAGGAGTGGGAAGATTATTGACAAAACCATTCTAGTGAGGGCTGAAAAGCCTAAGGACCTGGAAGAAATTGAGAATGATAGAAGATGTGCCACAAAAATATAAAGATCCTGGTAGCCCAGCTATCACCTATATAATCGGGAGTCACCAGATTAAGCACGTACTTCTTGATTTAGGAGTGAGCGTTAATTTAATTCCTTTCTCGGTATACGAATAATTGAGTTTTGGTGAATTAAAACCCACCCAGACCACATTACAACTTGCTGATCGCTTAGTCCGTGTATCAAGAGGGATGATCGAAGATGTGTTGGTCCAGGTTGACAAATTTTACTATCCAATAGATTTTATCATCCTGAATACTCAACCCATCTTAGATATAAGCACTCAGACCCCTATTATCCTTGGTCACCCATTCCTTGTTACATCCAACGCCATTATCAACTGTAGGAATGGAGTTATGAATTTGTCTTTCGGGAATATGACGTTAGAGCTCAATATCTTTTTCAACATGAGCAAACAATCTGAGGATGTTGATGATATCCAAGACATTAACTTGATAGATCCTTTCGTGGAAGATAGAGCACTGATGACTCTATTCTCTGACCCTCTATAGACGTGTTTGGCCCACTCTCCTAATTTAGATGATGACATGATTAGGGAAATGGATGCCTTGCTTGATGCTACGCCGGTACTTGAAGTTAACCGGTGGAGGCACAATTTGAGAAATTGCCCCAAACCGATGTAGTGCCTCTACTGTCTAGCCTAAAAGCATCGAAGCTTAACCTAAAACCTCTGCCCACTAATCTTAAATATATCTACTTAGGTCAAGATGAGACATACCCAGTGGTGATTTCTTCTCACCTTGAGAAAGAACAAGAGAGTATGCTTACTTCTACTCTCATTAGCATACAGAAGCCCTTAGATGGTTGATTACGAACCTCAAGGGAATTGATCCTATGATTTGTTCTCACCACATTCATCTTAAGGATAACGTGAAGACCTCCCGACAACCACAACATTGACTAAATCTAAATATGAAGGAGGTGGTTAAAGGAGAGGTCCTTAAGTTGTTAGATGTGGGTATTATATACCCTATATCCGACAGTCAATGGGTGAGTCCAACTTAGGTGGCTTCTAAGAAGTTCGGAATCACCATCGTAGCCAATGCTGATAATGAACTTGTGCCAACTAGAGTTACTACTAGTTGAAAAATGTGCATTGCCTACAGGAAATTGAATACCATCATAAGGGAGGACCACTTTCTTTTGCCCTTCATTGATCAAAATTTAGAAAGGTTAGCCGGTCACTCTTACTACTATTTCCTTGATGAGTATTCGGGCTACAATCAGATAGAGATAGCCCTTGAAGATCAAGAAAATACAACATTCACATGTTCCTTTGGAACATTTGCTTACCAAAGAATATCATTCGAACTGTGTAATGCCCCCATCACTTTTCAGAGATGCATGTTGAGTATATTTTTTGACATGGTAGGGCAATATTTAGAGGTCTTCATGGACGACTTCTCTATTTTTGGTCCATCCTTCGATGAGTGTTTAGAAAATCTTAAAAATATGTTGAAGTGATGTAAGGAAAAGAATTTGGTATTGAATTGAGAGAAGTGTCACTTTATGGTTCCCATTGGAATAGTGCTTGGACATATAATTTCGTCCAAGGAAATTGAGGTAGACAAGGTAAAATTGACCTTATCTCTAACCTACCTCCACCCAAGACCATAAGTGATGTGCGATCCTTCTTAAGACATGCAAGATTTTATAGAAATTTAGAGAACATGAACTTTACTATCTATGTCATCAACCACCGGTCGATGACATCAAAGCAAGTGTTCGATGACATCAAACATGAGTCAATGACATCAAAGAATTACATGAAAATAGAATTTGGTTGCTGGAAAAATTGGATGCATTTCTCGATGACATCAAAGCCCTGTTCCATGACATTGAAGGCAATTCTATTACATTGAGATTTGTATAGATTTCTGGAGCAACTCGCTGGAACACTCTGGACACATTCTCGATTACTCGAACACCCTTCGATGACAAGTATGTTTGATGACATGAAAAGTTATGCAGTACGAAAGGTGTTATAAAATATGTAAAGGCACAACTTCCGGATTCAAATTATATTCGATGACATAGAAGGTCGTTCAATGACATCAAAGGCGTTATGCAGAGTGCATAAATTTGAGGCAGTTTTTAAAGATGGTTAGACTAAGGCTATAACTATGGGTTGTTTAAGGAGTTCTAAATATGAATTAGATTTCAATGAGCAGAGCCAAAGGATGGAGCAGCCTCCCAAGAGTTTTTTCTTTCCTTATTTATTTTTAATGTTTTGTTTAAGGGTTTTGGTTTCAATCATGTCTATGGTTAACTAAACTTCTTACCTAGGGCTAAGAGGTGAAGCTTGTAGCGTGTTGGGATAATTATCTTGCTTTGATTCTTATTTATGTTAAACCTCATTGATTTCTAGTTTGAATTTAATGAATATTTTCAGTTTTCCATGATTTGTTGTGACTCAAATTACAATAGATGTTGAGATAGCTTTGAATATCTTCTTTTCCCATTTTGAGAGTAAGAGATTGGTAAAACTTGTGATTCACCATCATCTCTTAGGCATGGTAGATGCATGAATTTCCTTCCAATCATCACAATACTCCTTCATTTTAGTCTAGGTCAATGAAAAGTTCAGAGATTTGATTTTCTAATTGGATGGGATATAACTCCAATTCCAATTGTGTTTCTTGAATCAAGTAAGGTAGTATCTTGATAGCCACAAGTGGATCCTTGGCACTCTAGTTTCCTTTTAATTATTGATATTTCATTCATAATTACTCTCTTTTATTCCAAATTTAGGTTTAGATCTTATTCTAGTTCTAGTTCTAGTTATTTTCAGAATATGTACAAATTTAGTCCATGTGGATTTGACCTCGGTCTCACCGAGTTTTTACTACATCATGACCCTGCACTTAGGGTTGTGAACAATGATCTCCTTTATTGATGAAGAGTCTTCAGCTCCCTTGATCTATAACAATAGTAGATGCTCCCTATGCAAGTTATTAGTTGTTGAGTCAAGATATTTTGGTGAATCTTCTCTATTAAATGTAGGTCTTTAAGTGGGATGAGATTCCCCAATGTCAAACCTTCACAGGATTCCAGCTCAATGATTTGGCAATAAATGAGCTGCTAGAAGATCCTTGAATGGTGGAGTTCATTCTTCAATCTAATCTATTGATATTTCAATGATTGCATTTAAGAAATGGTTGAAGGATGAACTCCCATGAGAAAAGGGATTTAAGATGGTAGGTGTTTTCCTATAACAATATCTCTCTTAAATCTCACTGTTTTTCTGAATTCAAACTAATAAACTAAGCCTCTGAATATAAAGGTAAAAATCCCAACGATAAAAAAATGGGCAGATTTTGTCCATGTTCGATGTCATCGAAAATCACCTTCGATGTCATCGAGTAACAGTTCAATGGCATTGGGATTTTCACTAAAATTGCTTAGAGCTTGCTAGATAATCTCATTCAATTGTTCGATGTCATCGAACAAGCTTTGATGTAATTGAATGCATTTTGATGAAATCAAAGAGTTCAGTTCATTTTCTGTAAAACACGCTGGACAAGTTTAGTCCATGATCGATGTAATCGAACATACCTTCGTTGTCATCGAAATTTGAATTTCGATGTCATCGAAGGGAATTTGATGTCATCAAAGAGTTCATGATTTTTCAATAGAACTCTCTAGACAAGTCAGGAATAGGTTCGATGTCATCGTGCAATGTCATCAAAATTTGAATTTTGATGTTATCGAACATATTTCGAGTCATCAATCATGTAAGTGTTTTTCAACCTGAGCTTGCTGGACATATGAGTGCTATTTTTCGATGTCATCGAAATAGGTTCTGAAAAGGAGAGCTTACGATGTCCTAGAGGGGGGTGAATACGACAATGCCAAATAATTGAAACAAGTGCTGAATATGTAAATAAAACAAAGATTTTAATTACTCAAGTATTAAAACCTTGATTTCAAATAATTCGTAGGACAACCTTCACCTAAAGTTTTAGGCAGGACAACCTTATTTCATGAATTTCTTTAAAATCAAAACCTCAAACTTGTAAGAGTAAATAAAATAATTACAACATTCACTACACAACTGAAATTAAATATATTCAATCCACCACAAATCAAAATAAGGCATTCACCACATGGTATAAAGAATTATAGTGGTTCGATGCTTTAAAATTAGCCACACCTACTCCACTCCCAAAATTATTTCCCTCGTAATTTTGGCTTTCACTATAAAAAGATTTTCACAAGGTCATCTTAAAAACCTAATACAATTCCTTATGATTTTCATGGGCTATCACAATAAAAACCCAAATTCAGATTTTACCAGGCTATCTCATACGAAACCTGAAATTGAGATTTTCATAGGAGATCTTAGAAAAACCTAAAAAGAAGTTATAGAAGGTATACTTATCTTCACCGAAGAAGATGTAGCAGAAGCTTGTAGCAGAAGGACCTCTTACTTAAATGTAGATTGTGTCATGTTCAGTCAGATAAAAAGGGTCTAGGGTTCTATTGATTTTAATTTTGTTAAACCCAAAAGCTACTTAATTCAATTCTCTTATTCTCAAAGAGGAATATAGTTTACTCTCTTAGATTAAACTTAAAAGATATGATACTAAAGGGAATTGAAAAAGCTATTTAAATAAACTATAATACCGTTCAATAGCTTGCTAATAACTTGAGTTTCTTTCTCTCATGCAAAAGAATTCTGATAATTAACTTGTATAATTTGGAATGAGAGAAGAATTCAATTTATAGGTAAAGAAGTTAGAACTTCGGCTAGCCCGACATAGGCTTCGGCTAGCCTAAGTTCAGCGGATTTGATTTAATGGATTTCAAATTATGCGGGATGAGGATTATCCAAAAATCGGCTGGCCCGAGGTCAACTTCAGCTGGTTGAATAGCACAATTTGGCTAGTCGAATTTGACCTTCAATTGGCCGAATTTTCCTGAATTTCAAAAGTTGAAGTTACTGGAATTTGACCTAAACTTTCTTGGGCTAGCCGAATTTCAAGCTCGACCTAGCCGAACCAAAACTCGGGCTAGCCAAATTTACAATAAAAGTTGTTATTCACTTCGGGATTGAAGTTGGGTTGGTTGAACCAAAAGTAAGGCTGGCCAAATTCTAAGCAAAACAAGTATAAAAACTCATAATGAAACAATTTTGAAAGCACCTAGTCCTAAGGTCTTTTTAGGATTTTATACCACCTGAGATATATCAAATATCTAATTCAAATTGGCTTGATCTTTGTCTCGGACTTCATCTTGAATTTAAGCTCGATCTTTTCTTGAACATTAACCAATATTGAGCTTGATCTTTTCTTGAATATAGATCAATCTTGAGCTTGATCTTCTCTTGAACATAAACTGATCTTGAGCTCAATCTTCTCTTAAACATCGACCGATCTTTGAAGATCTACTTTGAAGTTATTTTGTCTTTATGAAATTTGACAACTTATGAGTACTCAATATCCTAGCACTTACAATCTCCCCCTTTATCAATTTCATGACAAAACACTTAACATTACAAATATGCAATCACACATATCTTTTGAAGTCTTATAACCTTCAACTCACCAACAGATGATGCTCAACTGGCACTCCCCCTGTGAAATAGACATATAGCATTCCATACACATAGCATTCATATTATCTAGTATCCACGCCATTCATTCCATATATACTCTCCTACATTCTCTCCCCCATACTATAACATTGCATATTACGCATATCACTAACATTGGTATCATTTCTCCACCATACAAACATATCTCTCCCCCTTTTTGTCACAAGTTGACAAAAGAAGAATAGAAGAAAGAAGATGAATAAAAGGAGCATATAGTAAGAGAATAAGGGTAAGTATATGAAATCTCAACCATATGAAATAATAAAGGTAAGCATATGAAATCATCAATAAAAAGGACAAGTGTCTAGCAAAAGCTTCCAAAGTACCAGGACAAACACAAAATAAGGTTTAGTACATAACCAACATAAGTCTAAAAAATAAACAAAATCTAGCTTAATCCGATCCAAAGGAAGGAGCAGGCAAAGAGGGATCATTTTGGCTCAAACTCCAGGTGATGCGATGGAAGTACTTCTTCATGTAATTCATTGTAGACTTTTGGGTTTGGGCCAATGAAGCCTGTAATACATGCAAGGACTCCACTTTCTCCTCCAGTGCAGAAAGTCTCTCATCAAACTGAGAGGGATGGTACTCGGAATCAGCTGAATCATCTGAATCGTCCAACTCATTAAAATTTTCTTCCATTGTGGTGTCTGCAGCTGGCTGTGCTTCCTCTTCTTCTTTAATTTGTCCAGGAAGAGGAGTGAGATTCATCATATTCAGATTTGAGTTGTTAAATGGGAGTTCAGATTCCGGTGCCTCATATGTAAGAATTTAAACACTGTAGTAAAATGCAATGCAAGTCATGAGATGAGCAAAGGGAATCGAACCATGATGATGTAACAGATTAAGGAAGGCAAGCAGACACGAATACCTGATATAAAGGAGTGAAATAATCTAAGCATGAAGGGAGTAAGATCATCTTATTCCCGGCTCGAGGATATACGTTAGACATAAAAATTTGATGTAAGGCACGGTATTTTGGGAGCATTTGGTATGCAAGAAGGGCATTAGCAGATCTCCATTCAGCATTAAAGTGACATAATTTACGAGTGATGGTTTATTTTTCTAAGTTCAACATCTTCTCTAACAATATGGCAATTGGTATTCCATCATCCATACAAACTACATCCATCAATACAGAAATAACGTGCGGCATTATTGTGAATTTTTCCTCAACAAATTTAACTGAGAATGTCAAATTCTCAGGTGAAACATCACATATGGATGCATACATGCCATGCACTATGCAGCGGTAAGCCGTTCTGCCCCAACACAAGATGCGTTCCCATCCAACCTCGGAGAGAATTAGAACAAGGCCAAACCTAGCAATGTGGTCTAAGTTGATAGATTTTTCTATGATTATGTCTCTTGTGCAAAAGTCCCGAACATGATCCGAATCATCCTTCGGCGATCGTAGGGTTCGTACACCAAGAGGAGTTGATCTAGAAGATGAACTAGCAAGATTTTTGCTAGCCATTTTCTTAGTTTTATGCTCCATATCAGATTGCACAAGAAAAATATCAAAGAAAAAGAGAAGAAAAAGAGTAGATCATATTTGAATCAAAATTCACAACAAAAGGGGTTTCAAATTATGAAAAATCTACTCAAATATGATTGTCTAGCATGAGACCACTAAATATTAGAAGGAATTTGAAAATAAATCACTTACAAATGAGTTCGGAAGATGGGTTGGTCGAATGGAGCATCGTCTAGTTGTGGAAGAAGATGTAGAATGAAATGAATTTGGGGAATTTCCCCTTTTTGAGTCAAATCCATGCAATCTTCGGCTATCCCGAGCAGGTGCTCGACTGGTAAAATAATTCGGCTAGCCCGAGCCCATTCCTGGCTGTTTGAAAAACCCTAAAAATTTTAAATTTTTAAATTTTAATTTTAATTAAAATTTTATTTTCTATTCATGCATTTCATTATTAAAAATAAACATAAACATAAATGCATAAAAAGAAATAAAATAATTATTTAACGATACATAATCCAATATCATGCTTCAAGTTTGAAAAATTAACTTTGTCAAGCGGCTTAGTCAGTATATCTGCAAGTTGCTTCTCAGTTTAAATGTAATCTAGCATAATATATTAGTCTTCAACTAATTCTATAATATAATGGTATCGTATGTTGATATGCTTCGTACAAAAATGTTAAATTGGATTTTTAGAGATATTAATTATGCTTAAATTATCGCAATATAAAATCATCGTATCTTACATAATTCCATAGTCAGCTAGTATTCTTTTCATCCATATTACCTGAGTGCAAGCATTTCCTGCTGCAATATATTCAGCTTCAGTAGTAGAGAGAGACAGAATTTTTTTTCTTACTGAGCCAAAATACTAAGCAGTTTCCAACATAGAAACATCCACCACTAGTAGATTTTCTATCATCAACATTTCCTGCCCAATCTGCATTTGTATATCTAACAATTTGTACAGGCGTATCATATGAATACCATAGGCCTAAGTTTACAGAACTTATGATAGATCTGATTATCTGTTTAATAGCAGTTAAGTGCAATTCTTTAGGATCAGTTTGATATTAGCACATATTCCAATAGTAAATGCAATATCAGGTCTACTAGTAGTTAAGTATAGAAGACTACCAATCATACTTCAGTATAGTCTAGAGTCTACACTTTTACCTAATTCATCTTTTGAGAGTTTAAGAGTCATACTAATTGGAGTATCGAAATTTTTACCATTCTTAGAGCCAAACTTTTTTACAAAGTTCAATGCATATTTAGTCTGTGAGATGAACATTCCATCTTCAAGTTGTTTGACTTATAATCTAAGGAAATAGTTTAATTCTCTGACCATACTTGTAACGCCCCAAATTTTTGCCAACCTGGAGTTAGATGTCCTTAGGCAAGGGGTCGATCCTAACCCCTTATGAACCTCTCAAACCTCAAATCCTTTAGAAATTAAACACGTTTAACTAAGTGTTAAACTAGATTAGCTGTAAAATCTACTTGAATCACTTTAAATATGATCTACAAGACCCAAACCTTGTAGAATCATTGACGCTAAGTTACCCTAAAATCTAGGATCAATCTCTTTACCCAATTGCTCTTGGGAGTACATTGAAACTTCGTATCGAATCTGGACCGCACGTCGAAAGTTCGATGACCACAAGACTAAGTGCTTAGGACCGCCTTGCTGGGCTTGACAACCAACTCAGAAATTAAATCCAGATAGTGTCCCGGGACTATTCGCTTGAGCCTGGAGTGAAGAGTATGAGAAAATGTGGTTTTCTTTAGAAATAAAAATCTAATTTAAGTAATCTGAGACTTGTCGCTTACGGGCCAGATATAAGAAATTAGATCATTGGAATCTGACCCAAATACACCCTCAGATAAAGGAACATTTTCCATACATGTCTGTGTACTTGTAACCCTGATCGAGTTTCGGTGACCGTTGAACTGAAACTGGTCCGCCACGTGTGATCTGGAAACTCGACTGGAACGAAAACTTAACTCGACCTAGATCCATCATAAGAGAGCTTAAGTCCGACCTTTGGCTCAAGGGGGGGCTCCAGAAGTGCTCCGTTGAGCTGAAATAGACTCCCTTTGACTATAACCTAAGTATACCTTGGCCCTGGGGCCATTTCCATCAGTTTTAGGCCTATATAAGGACCTTAAGCCCTCACTCTCTCATCCCATACAAATTTGGGAAACCCTAGGAGAGAGAAGAGAGGAAAGAGAGAGAAAGAGAGAGAGAGAGAGTTGGAGTTCATCCCTGGGATTCAATCTCATCATTCCACGGACTGAATCAGCACTTCTGTACCGCTCTACCGGCGATACTGATCCCGTTCTTAGGTAAGAAAACCTAACCCTAATCTATTTTTGGGTTTCAGGTGGTGTAGGTTATGAAATAACTAACCCAGCTCATGCCATAGGTTGATATACCCTCGTTGACGAAGCCTTAGAGTTTCTAGCGAATTCGTTATGCTTCTACGGCGTAAGGTGCGGACTGTAAACGTATAGGTTATGGTTTTCAAGGCTTTCAGTGTCAATTAATGATATATTACTGACGTAGATGCTATTGTATATGTACAAAGTGTTGTCCGTTTCATTTTTCAGATATATGTTAACTATGTTGAATATACTGTATTCCTCATATTTGTAGAAAATACCATATACATATGAAATACGGATTTATGCTTGCCATGATTAATTGCTGTCTATGTATGCTAGATGCATATGTATCAACTTCTGGGTGAACGGATTAACTTAATTCTTGCTATATTAACATACGTCGTGTATGTACAATTTGTAGCCTAAGTGTTTATGAAAATGTCTAAGTGAGTATAAACTATGCTTTAATGTACGCCACGACTAACCGTCATGGTTATGTGATTGTTATATAGGCGGCAATCCTTTGACGAAAGGATTTGCCCTAATATGTATTCTAACTACTACATACCATGTATAATGTTATGTGCAGACTAAGTGTATGTAAAACCAACAGGTCAGTATGAGTAAGTGCTTACAAATTCTTCTCTAATTGGGTGTTGAGATATGATTCTCAACTCCTTTAACTATGTGTATGCTTTCCTCTATGTACCGTATATTATAGTGTTTGTTTATCTATGTAATGCATATGTTTAAATCTATGTTTATGTTGTATTCCATAAACTGCAAAGACAAAGCCGTGAAGGGTGATGGGGGAATGGTGTAACGATTCCGTGCAACAGCCCTGGCAGCCCTAAAGCGGACA